>JAVSCE010012668.1:0-600000 GCA_032199065.1 Smutsia gigantea
CTGGTGGGACTGCAAATTAGTTCAACCATTGTGGAAAGCAGTATGGAGGTTCCTCAAAACCTCAAAATAGAAATACCATTTGACCCAGGAATTCCACTCCTAGGAATTTACCCTAAGAATGCAGCAGCCCAATTTGAAAAGGACAGATGCACCCCTATGTTTATTGCAGCACTATTTACAATAGCCAAGAAATGGAAGCAACCTAAGTTTCCATCAGTAGATGAATGGATAAAGAAGAGGTGGTACATATACACAATGGAATATTATGCAGCCATAAGAAGAAAACAAATCCTACCATTTGCAACAACATGGATGGAGCTAGAGGTATTATGCTCAGTGTGAAATAAGCCAAGCCGAAAAAGCCAAGTATCAAATGATTTCACTCATATGTGGAGTATAAGAACAAAGAAAAAAACTGAAGGAACAAAACGGCAGCAGACTCACAGAACCCAAGAACGGACTAATAGTTACCAAAGGGAAAGGGACTGGGGAAAATGGGCGGGAAGGGAGGGATAAGAGGGAAAAAGGGGCATTACGATTAGCAGATGTAATGTTGGGGGGGCACGAGGAGGGCAGTACAACTCAGAGAAGACAAGTAGTGATTCTATAGCATCTCACTACGCTGATGGACAGTGACTGTAATGGGGTTGGTGGGGGGGACCTGATGAAGGGGTAGTTTAATAATCGTAATATTGCACATGTAATTGTAAATTAATGATAATAAAATAAATTATATTAAAAAAAAAACAAGAATCCTTGTGATGACGTTGGGTCCACCAGAAAAATCCAAGATAATCTCTGTATCTCAAATCTTCATAGACACACCACTCATACCCTGTGGTACTGTCTTTTGCTTATCCTAATTTATTTTTCTCCATTTTTGATATCTCCATCAGAAATGCTATTATTTAGTCATTTATTTATTTTTTGCCATCCCCAAATAGAATGTAAACTTCATGAAGGCCCATTCTTGGTTGACTTTTATGTCACCAGAGCCTAGAACAGTATCTGGCAGTTAAAATGAAAGAATCCTGCAGCTAAGACGGTGTTGATGGGAACTTAGCCAGGCAGAGGTAATAAAGAGAAAAAAAGAGGTAAAAAGGGGGGGCTGTAGGCAAAGACAAAACAGAAACAAGGCAAGAAAAACAGTTAGTTCCAGAAACAAAAAGACACTCAATATCACTTGGAGGGGGACACTTTATGTTGCCCAACCAGCATCCATTCCCTCAATCCTCTTCTAATAGAACCCTGATTTTGAGCATGTACCCACCACTCACGTACGCACACACCCAAGGTGATTCGGCAGACACTGACCTCATGCTGGGCCCGTATCATTCAGGCTCTGACGCTCTGCTCCCACCCACTCTCTAGACTGCACGTTCCAGGTTCCCACGTCAGCCATTGTTTTGACCCATGGGAGGCCCTGGTAGGAAATAGTAAGTGCTAAGGACTGAAATACGTCCCCTCAAAATTCTTATGTTGAAGCCCCAACCCTCCATGTGACTATTTGGAGAAAGGGACTGTAAGGAAGTAATTGAGGCTGAGTGAGATGAAAAGAGTGGGGGCCCTCATCTGACGGACTGGTGTCCTTATAAGGAGAGGAACAGACACCAGAGCTCTCTCTCAGCTGCTGTCTCTGCGCAAAGGGAAGGCCACAGGAAGACACATCAAGAAGGTGGCCATCAGAAAGCCGGGAAGAGGCCTCACCAGGAACCACCCCTGCCGCACCCTGATCTCAGACTGCCAGCCTCCGGGACTGTGAGGAAACCAGGATCTGTTTAAGCCCACAGTCTGTGGTATTGTTATGACAGCCCTCACTGACTAAGACAGGAGGGAAGGATAAAGACGAAGCCAAAGTATTTCTCACTCTCCTTTCCAGACTCAGGCAGCACTGTCTCGACAGTGGCTCCTGCTGGACAGGCCCACGTGGTCCCTGCTTCTTCCAGGTGACCGAGGCTCCATCTGTGGCCTCTGTCCCTACACTTAACGCCTTCCTGCTCGCTAACCTCTGGGCAACCACATCATCCCCTTGGGCATCTCAGCTCCTCGACCTGTCTCACCAATTCCCTGCATTCGATCCCTTCTGTTCTAAGAACACACAGGGTTCCTATTTTCCTGGTTGAACCCTGCTTGACACTTCATACGGCACATAAGGTGTCAGGGGGAAAGCAGCACCAGAGGACATTAGTGTATTGCAAGGGTCAGTTCGCCAAATTCCTTGCCCATCAAATTGCAGCGGGCGATGTCAGAACTCAAGGTGGGGCATATGGGGAGCAAACAGAGAAACACGTTCACCAGGGGGAGGCCATTTTCGGGGTTCCATTTGAAAAGGTCAGGTCACAAAAGGGTTGATTCACCTGCAGCACCTAGAAAATTATTCTGTGGGGCTTATATTTCCACACTGTCTCTCTACCGCTGTGTACACACCACCTACATCCTTCTCTTTCAAAAGCAGGGATAGCAGACAGGAGAGGAGTGGCACCAAAGCGAGCAGATGGTAAGGGCTGCTCTCCCTATCCCCTCTGGATCTAAGCAAACTGGCTGCTAAATTGTGTCTGAACCACAATCACAGAATGGGGCATGCTATAGCAACTATGGGTCCCCACATCCACCCTTCTTCCCTTTACAAACCTCAGATTCTTGTGTTTAAAAGCCAAGTAGAGGCTGAGAAAATACAAGCCAGAAACATCCCAGTCAGCACTTTGAATGCAGAATATATGGGTTCCAAATAAGGGTGTCATATGCGTGATACCGCGAATGCCACCTGGTCGCTGTAACTCAAAGGGCCAGCACCTTGGTCTGTACAACCCATCAAGTAAACAAGCAGAGGCCTATTTGTTCCTGTCACCCTTCAGTAAAACTTTTTTTTTTTAGTCGATTTGCTTTTTGCCCTCTCTTTCCCCTTCCCTTTCTTTTTCATTCCTTTTTCTTTTTGTAAAAAATATTGTTGGAAACACTTTTCTGCCAATCACTGTCAGCGGCTACTCAGGCCTGGGTAAAGCAACAGCAGATGCACCATGAGATGTACAGACTTGAAAATGAGCTGTGGAGGGTGTGTGGGAGGGAGTATTCCTCTCACAAGAGCAAACAGATTAATACACTACCTGCTAATACAGCCTAAGACAAATTCTAATCTAACAAGAATCATTCTTCAGGTGCGCAGACAGCAGAAAACAGAATTGAATGCTTCATCACACAGAACTGATTTCTTTTAAATAATATTGAAAATGCTCTTCTCTAAGAGAAGGCCACCGAGATTTATACACATTGCTAATATATTTAAGGCAGAAGAGGAAAAGACAACAGTCTCCACTGGGCAGGGAACTAAATAGAACAGAAAATGTCAGAGCTCAAGGTGGGGCCTCCTGTCCTGAGAGGCCAGGAATCACCTGAGACGCTCCCCAGATGGGCAATCATCCAGGCCAGAGGGGCCAGCTGGGGTGCCTAGGAGAAGGGAGACAGGTTTTAAGGACATTGGCCTATTTTAGAAATCAGCTGAGGTTTCAAGTGTCTAAGAAAAGCCATGGATTTCAGGACAAGGCCCATAGGAAATACGAAAAATCTCTCTTTCTCAGCCCCTCTTAGTCAACACTGACCTACATGGATATGTGCTATTTGATGCACACAAGCTGTCCTCTGCCATCTCCACCATGTCCCACTCTCCTCCAAGGAGCAGATAAATCAAGACTTCTTTGATATTTTACGTACAGGGTCTCAGTTGAGTCTCTTTAGAATGTATGCTTGGCAGGGAGTGGGGAGGGGGATCTTTTTCCCCAGGAAAAAAATGTAACCATTAAATCCTAAAGGAAAGATGCTTTTTTAAGCCCGCAGAATTTCTAAGACAATCTACCAGACATCAACTCTGCTCTCTCTCCCCCTCTCTCTCCCTGGGCTGCCCCCTGGCCCCAGTCTCTCTCTCCAGAATTCTCTTCCAGTCCTTCACCTGGCCCAACTCCTGCTTGTCTTTGCAACCTCAGCCCCAGGAAATCCCTTCCTCCAGCAAGACTTCCCAGCCTTTCATAATAGCAAGCTCTCTGTGATAGCATCTCGTGGCCTCTCACTCTTCTCCATGGCTCTGATCACAACTGCAAACCACTGATCGCTTATGTGATCGTTTATTGTCTGTCTCTGTCTCTGGGTCGCAGACTCCATGAAGGCAGTGAAGGTAGCAGCCCTAAAGCTGTCCCACTCGGGTCTGCTGCCGCAGGGAGCATCGAGTGGCGACCAGCCCCAGCCGCTGTGCTCTCGAGCCACCATGGCACCATGCCAAGGCCTCACCTGCCAGAGGCTATTCCTGGCCACTGACCAAGGGCAGCACTGAATGCAGGCCATTCCTGCCAGATGGGGCACTCCTCTGACAGGCTACTTCCACCAAGGTCTCCCTGTTCACCTGGCCAAAACTCCCTCAGAACCAGGCTGCAGTCTGAGACTGGCTATTCAATGCTCCTTCTGCTCTCTTCCACCCTGGGCCGTCTGAAGGCCTCCCCATCCCATCCCTCCCTCCTTTACTCCCACAGGGCATCTGCTTCCCTAAGGACCTGGGGCACTCACCCTGACAAAGGCAGTAAGTCCTGTTCATTCCCCACGGCTTTGCCAGGGCCAGGCACAAGGCTTAGTGTATAGCAAGTGCTTAATTAACGTGTGAAATGAATGCCTGTTTTTGGACATGGTGAAGACCTGTTCAGAGTGTGTATGGATGAATCAGAGCAAACCTAACTCATCCTCTGAGAAACCAACGCCAAGGACATGTCCTACAGAACCAATACCAATGTCCCATTCCTCAGACCCTTTGTGTTGTAAGGGTGACTGGACCAATGGCTGAAGAGCTGTTCTCAACACTGTGACATCGGTATCAACGTAGCTACCTTTTACTGAGCACCTCTTACGTGTTAGGCACTTACTACAAAATGTATAACCATTAATTTATTGAATTCTCACAATAGCAGCAGGAGGATAATCTTACTCCCATTTTACAGATGAGAAAACTGAGGTTTAGTAAATCACAGTAGTTCAGGTTTTGCTGTGGTGACAAACCCTTTCCCCCATCTTGGTGGCTTCAAACATTGTATGTAAATATGACACAGGCACAGTTCCTGACTTCCTGTGCCTCCTTCTAGACTTTCAAAGAATGAGCCAATAAAACCTTTTGAACAACACCAGATGCTAAGTTTAACCTCCACATCCTGAGTTGGTGAGAACCTGCTAAGCTTGGGCCTCACATCACCCCAGAACATCTCAGACTTACTTGCTGAAGTCAAGGCTCAGGGACCTGGGGACACAGCAACAGATTCGCTCTTGCACTGGCCTTCCAGCTCTCCCCAAGTCTGGCAGACCCAGATCAGCTGGCTTCCGCACCCAACGCAAAGCCCCTTGCTGACCATTCTTGTCCCTGATGAAAGGCGGCCTTCGGCCCTTTCAAAGACATGGCATTTTATTATTTTTCATCTCGGTATTAGCACTGTGACTGCGTCCAGAATCTCCTACTCTGGGGCTTGCTGTTTCAGCCAGGCAACTAAGAAAGAGTCTATTTTCCTTTCAGTCTTCCTTTCTTTTTCTTTCAATAAACATTAAAATCTCCTTCTGATAAACATTAAACTCTCCTAGTCTCCCCACAAGTCTTAGAGGGACGGATTACCCCAAGCAGCCAAGGAAATCTCACTGTGCTTCACTTTTGGTAGCTCACTTTCGGCAAATGCCAAGATGGACCAAAATGAAACCAACAGATTGCCCAAAATGTGAAATTAAACCATAATATAAAATAAGCTTATTCAAACTACACCTAGCCTTCCCACTCCCCCAAGCTCCCCCTGGCCACTTTTGGAGGTTCCAATACGCCCTACCAGTTAGTAACCACTGCATAAACCAGGGTGAAGGGAGAGGGCATTTTATTCCAACTTGGGACATGCTTAGTAAGACTGCAAGTGACAAATCATATCATAACCATCTAGACAGGAATCCATTTTGGTTCCAGGAAACTTCTCCGCTGAGACATCTCCAATACGGGCCCCTCGAGAGACCAAAGAAGGCACCTTGTGAAAGGAGGGAGAGAGAGCGTGCCTCCACGCTGTCCCACTGGTCTCTGACAGTCTGCAGCCTCCTGACTCACGGCTCTGATGCTGCCAAAGTTCTCTCGTCCTGAAGCGGCATCTGGTTTCTTGATTCAAGCCTCTCCTTTGTCAAAACGGGTTGTCTCCCAGCAGGACCTCGAGTCCCTCCAATACTTCTTAAGCCTAATTAGAGTCGGGGTTCTGAGAAATCTCAGGCGCCCTTGAGAGTCAGGGAGTCCCAGGGAGGGGGACCTTGGTCCCATTCCTAGGATCTGCCAGTTGTGTTGGCCAGAGTCCTATGTCCAGAGAGTTGTGATCTGAGCCAATCTCATAACCAATTTCAGTATCTCGGTTTCCCCACCCATAAAACTTAGCTCTGAGACTGGGGGGTCTTAATGAGCATTGGCCTTTCCTGGATAAACTGACCAGGTGCCGGAAACATCTGTGGCTGGAAGCAGAGTCTGCTGTATAAACAGAATATAGATTCTTATATACAAGACTGTAGCTCAAGCTCAAATACCAACTAAGCCTGACTTCATCCCAAGTTCTATTCAGTAAGTATCTTGGGAAAAGTCAGTCTCATCTCCTGTAAGCTAGGTTACACTGGAAGAATTCACTTCATTTACCTTGCTCGTCTACTCAGGGCTTTCTGTAAAATGTGAAGAATCAATAATTCTTACCGCAGCACTTTCTGTTTACACCATGTAACAGTACTCCAAAAATAAATACCCAAAAGGAATGTACACTCCATATGGACAAGGGCCATTATCTCCCTTATTGACCACCATATCCCCAAAGTACTGATTTATAAAGGATACTGTAGCTAGCTTGTTGACTGAATGAATGCACAGATAATAGCCCTACGTTTGCAAAGGTTTTAGACTGCCTTTATAGCATCTCCTTCCATGCTATCCTCAGTTCATGAATTTATCAGGGCAGAAAAATTCTAAGCCAGCTGATAAACCAGTTAAGGCTCAAACAAGTCAACCTGACATAGTGAGTAGCAGATCTGGGAAAAAAACCAAGGTCCCCCTACACCCAATTCAGCCTTCTTGTCTTTACAACTCACTGTTTTCCTTTGTCCAAAGGGCCAGAAAACTATAGCCTGGGGACCAAATCCAGAATATCAACTGATTTTTGTAAATAAAGTTTTATTGGAAACAGCCACACCCATACCTTTCCGGATTGCCTGTGGCTGCTTTCCCGCTTCCGCTGCAGAGCTGAGGAGTTGCCATAAAGACCATATGGCCCACAAAACTGAGTACGTACTCTCTAGTCCTTTACAGAAAAAAGCTTGCTGACCCCTGCTCTCTAGAATCTTGGGGTATTAGATTCTTCCCTGAAATCCTGGAATCTTAGATTCTTCCCCTCAATCTTATACCAATCCTGGAGCTACTGCTGGAGACAAGGGTTCCATGGCCGCAGTTTTGGTCATACAGTCTATACAACCACCTACCACGTCATGAATGCTATTGTGAATGCAATTTAATTCTCCCAACAATCCCATAAGGTATGCATTATTACACACATAGTGTGCTAGTAGAATTGGGCTGGACCATATGATTGTCCATTTTTTGTAGGTCAAATACTGGCAATTGCATGTCAATCCAACTACTACTACTTATGTCCATTTTTAAAGATGAGAAAACATGAGCACCTGGCTCACTCACACATAGTTAAATGAAAGTAATCAGATACTAACTAGCTCTGGGCCTAGGGCAGCCACTAGCTTGCTATACTGCTTGTTCCAAAACTTTTATACTTCATTTTATGTATTAGAGGCCGTGCTAATCCTGAAGAACCCAGTCTACACTGGTTAAGCCTTTCTCACATTTAATTCATCAGAAATGTTTTGGGTTCTTTTATTCCCCCAAGTAGCACCTCTGAATATCCCACAAAACTACTCTTCACTGGAACACATTTTGGGGATGGCCTTCACTCCCTCCATTCACATCAAAGAGCCCACCTTCCTCGGCGCTGCCATGGCCCCGGCCCTGGCTGTGGCCATCCCCTGCCTCCCCAGAATGCCCGCACAACTGCCCTGGGCACGCTCAGCTTGAGACACACTGTACCTGCTTCCCAGGCAAAAAGAACTCCCTTTCCACTAAAATAACCTGAACAGTTCCTGCGGTTGCTGCAGGCTAATTCCATTTACAGGAATAATGAAGCTCCATCCTTGTGTGGCATCGGATGTTCATTTAATACACTTTAGCCATCCCATGCCTCCCATTTGCAATGCAAATAAACTGCGTCTTCCATCAAAACTGCTCACTCTCCAAGTCCAAGTTCTTCTTAGGATTTATGTGCCGATTCAGTTGCAGGCTTTTTTCCAATGGCAGAATCCAAAATGGGAAGCTGTGTTTTTAGTCCAGGTCAATTAAGTAATGTGGTATATGTATGCTTAGCTGTTTTTCCCCCTTTTAAAGAGAGTAATTGCTAATATACATAACATTCACAATCAGGGCCTCATTTATTACACATTTTTCTTCAGGAATAATAGAAGTCCATTACTTGTCATAAGCACCCTTGCTTGCCCCATCCTGAAAAATTGACTTGAAGGGAAGTCAGAAATCCCTCATAACCAATGACAGACATCTGTGAACAAAAATAGCAAGACTGAAGTTTAATATTTTATTGCCATATTTTGAAACAACTGGTCAGGCAGCTGCTGCTGTTATCATCCAATTACTTCTCATTTTTCCAGAGTTTTGAATTCAAGCTGCAACAAATTAAATCTAAATTTCTATATGCTCTTAAAAAAAAAAGTCAAAAAACATGGCAAAAAGAAAAAGTTGAAGTAGAGAGGAAGAAAGGGGTATTGGCAGCAAGAAAGACAAGAATCCTATTTTTAATGCTTCCAATGATTTGTTTCGATCGCCTCAAGTCACGCAGACATGCCTTCCATGCAGGGTCCGCTCCGAATAGGCTCTCAGTGCTGAGACTCTGCCGTCTGCTAAAAATGCCCTTCTCGGTGCCAATGTTACAAAGGTGCCCCCTTCACCAGATGTTGAATATTTTGCATGCTTTGGTATAACACTCTATAAGTGGTGTTCATACACAAGAGAAATCCCTCAAAAGATTACATGGGTCATATTTTGGCAGTATCAGTTCAAACAGAATTGCACATGATTTCTAGTGGAAATGAAGGCAGAGAGTAGCATTATTATGTTTTTCCAACATTCACAGGCTTTCTGCCATAAATTACAGTTGTTTAGTAACTACATTTTTGCTAGAAAAATAATACATATCTGAATCTTTTCCATTTTCTTTTATAAAAATCTGACTCCTTGACCTTAATTAGGGGAAGCTGAGGCTGAAGGTAGGATGCAAACTGTCACAATTCTTCTCCCTCCGTCTGCTAGCATTCAACCTAGACTTCAAAACACAACTCACGTCACTGAGGCTTTGCTCTGTACGAGGTCGGGAGGTGGCACACACTTGCTGTCCTTTTGGCTGCAGCACATTCCACTGCTGCCTGTAGGCGCCACTGCAACCAGCAACAGGTGAACTAAGCCCTGCTTCTGTCTCAGGCTCCCCTGCACACCGGGTTTGAAATGCTGGCGATTCAAAGAGAAGGCGCCCTGGCATGGCAGACAAGTCTCTGCAGACAGTGGATCCTCCCAGCCCTTGACTTCTCCCCCTCTCCTTCCTCCTTCCCCTGTCCCCCAACCTCCCCCTCCCCCGCCCCCGCCTCCTCTCTCTTCTCATTCTTCCTTCTTCCTCCCCCTTCTCCTGTGTGCTGGTTCTGGCCAAGCAGGCCCCCAGGCCTGAGGTCTTTGTGCTCTGTCTGAAATCCCTTTCCTTCTCCATGACCTGACGTAACAATTGCTTTAACTTCTAACAGAGGTTGCTTCTCTATAGAAATTTATTTGCACGTCTTCACAAAATCATCTCTGGCAACTTAATACATAAATATAATTTCCAGGCCTTATTTCAAACTGGACTTTTGAAAAACACCATAGGCCATAATGACAAAGAGCCAGATTCAGGAACCACTGGTCCAGAGCAAGCGCCAGCAAGCACTGGAATCACCTGGGGTGCTGATTAAAGCACAGCACGTTAGGCTCCTAATTCGGTATGTCTGGGGGAGGCCCAAGAATTTGCATTTCTGGCAAGCTCATAGATGCTCCTCCTCCAGGGTCCGCACTTAGAGAACCACCACCCTTGGGTAAGGGCCCTGAGGATCAGAACTTACTACTGTCTTTCATTCCCAGTGTTGAGCACAGCACCTGGCCCATTTGCAGAATGACCACCAGAAGGTGCTGTAACATTAATACAATACAAGAGGAAAACCTATAAGCACCATTTTCAAAGTAAGTTTGTGATGCCATTTTCATCCCACAGCAATGCCCCATTTGCAAAACTAAAACCAACTTTGAAGTTAGACATAGAGTCTCAGAAGTGTTGAACTGCCATGGTTAGCAACACTCTGTTCTTTTTAAGGAAAAATGCCACTCTTACTGTTTGGCTGGTTGACTTTTCTTCCTAGAGGTCATGAGAGGCAAGCATCTAGTATCTAAGAGCATCAGGATAAAATCATCTTTTGTCCAAGGTGCAGTGATTTACTGCTAACACTGAATATATTCAGAATCCATACAGGATTTGCACGCCCAGGCTCTAATCACTTTCAGCAGAGTACCTCACAATTACTATAGCCTGTTGATACAAGATGGGAGATTGTCATCTGAGATTTGCCACATCAGGGTTTCGTCAAAACGCAAAATCAACACCTTCCCTTTCTCCCTCTCCTACCCCAGATGATTTCTGAATTTCTGTACATTTGTGAATTCACAGAAGCATGAAGCAAATGACATGAACATCACAAATGCAAATGTCTTTGTTCCTAACAAATTGCTCCAGTTTCCCTTCTTCATTTGTGGGAGGTAATGGACTCTACATAGCACTTAATCACAAGTTTAGAAGGCAGAGGCAAAGGTGAATTAGTTTTCCAAAGTGTTTTGTCAGGAGTAGCTCTTACACACACACACACACCCTGAAGTATTTTTTTCCAATGCTATTTCTACTTTAATAAAACTGACATCTGCATCTCCAAATACTGCACTGTCAAAAGAATCTAGCTTAATTTTGTTTGCTTGAAATGTTTTCATCTCAGACCAAATTTAGAATACCCCACCACCTGTCTACACCACCAGTCTCCAGCAAGGCAGCAAAAAGCTCACCTCTTCCAGCCCCTTCCCAACTGGAACAGTGAGGGAAACAAGAAGATGCAAGAGGTTTTTAATTAGCCTCTAACTCCTTGTTCCTTCTTAAGAATGTGCAACCTTTGTGCTCCAAATTGCAGAAATCGTACTCAACTCCACAGTGAATCACAGAGCATCTCACAGAAAGTTTCAGTATATAAGGAGCAACATTTGAGATTTTTAAGAAATGCTGATGGGCTGTGGGAGTGAACACAATGGTTAAAGGGGGTCAAAAGGTACAAACTTTCAGTTGTAAAGTCACAGGGTGTAATGTACAAGCATGGTGACATATAGTAACAATACTCCATTACATAGTTGACAATTTTGCTAAGAGTAGGTCTTAAAATTCCTCACAAGAAAAAAAAAATTCTTGTTAACTACTTACTGTGGTGATCATTTTGCAATACACACAAATACCAAATCAAAAAAGAAAAAGAAATGCTGACATACAGAATACAAAAGCAGAGTGAATGATCTAGGCTATTTTGGAAACAATATTTAAAGGTCTCAGAGCCTGTTTCTCTATCTGTGAATGGGGAGTGTTTGTGATGGCCAAGAGATTAGGTGAGTTCCCCTCCTGCCCTGAAATTCTATTATATTCAAAGATCAACTTTTATTCTTCTATTGCCTCTGAAGGTTGCACTTTCTCAAATCTGAGGCCTAATAGCAAACAAACCTTGGCATATATGAGCTGGGTTAGGTATTTTTGAGGTTGAAAGCGGGAGAAACCAACTCAAACTTTCTGAAGGAAAAAAAAAAAAGGCAGTGTACTAAGAAGGTTCAAATGTGTTTTTCTGAAACCCAAGGGCAGGAATACAAATAAGCCTCAGAATAGGACTGGAAACAGAAAATCCAAGTATTAGGAGCCCAAAAGCATGTTCATCTTCATTCCTCCCTGCTTCTTCCCCTTTTCTCTTCTCTGCTAACCAGCTCCTGCATCACAAAATGGTTAGTAAGAGGTTAAATGTTCTCTATTCAAGAAAGGAGCCCAAGTGGACACTGGAGGCCCTGAATCTCAATCCTTGTTTATTAGAAAAGGGTCACTGACTGAGGTGTTCACTCTGCTCCAATTATAAAAATGGAGATCGGGAGCTCACCACTGGCATCCTCTGTAACAAGGGAGTATGGTGAATTCGGATGTGAGACAGTTCCCCAAAACATGTCAGGGCAGGGAAGAGAGTGGTTCACCACAGAAGTGAAGACACCATACAAATAGGAAGCTAAGTTGAAACAAGAATTGTTTTCCCCAAGTTGTGTCAAGAGGGAGGCTGGGCCAAGGACTGGTAAGGGCACCCAAGACCTCAGTTCCAGTCCTGGTCCTGCCGCCTGGACCATATTCGCTTTAGTTAACCACAACCTTTTCACTGTTCGGTTTCATCATCCCTGAGCAGGAACTGTATGTTTCTCATTCCCTTAGAATTATATTCTGAGTACCAAGCACACTGGCTTTGTAAGACATTTGTGTTTGTCCCCTTTCCAAACGACAAAGGGTACAAGCAAGTACTCTGGGAACTGAAAAACAATGTAGGGGATCATTCTTAAAAGCTGTTTCAAATACAATGTAGTTAGTCTACTCACTTTCTTCTCCAAGTATCTGGGTCTTTCACCTCCAGGACAGAGGTCCTCCTTGGCAGGCAGAGCATCAGAGAGATGATAAGCCAAAACAAGACCTACCACCCGTCCATCAAGACCAGCCTAGACATTTTTTTGTAGGCAGCACATGCATTTTGTATTTCTTTGGCCCACTGCCTCCTGAGAGTGCATTTCTGTTATAGTACAGTGGGCTAGAAGTGGAAATCATCAACTGCAATTCCTCTCTGTATCTCATTAGAGGTCTAGTTTCCCCTTAATGCACATGAAGACCTTTCATTAGCAATAATGGGAGCTGCAAGCATCAAAGAGAAAAATAGACCCTCACTATTGTGATCTAAGAGATGAGGTTATTGGAATGCTTGCCTGCCTGACTGGAGAATTATGACATTGAGAGATGCATGATTAAATTACAGAAAAATTAAAATGTTTGTGACTATTTTAGAAAATGAAATGCAATTTAAAAGCCTCAAAATGGAGAAAAGCAAGCATCAAAACTAAAGAATTATAGGCAGATTGAATCTAGAAATGAGTTAAGCAAGTGAAAGCCAAATGACATGATAAACAAAGGTGGGGAAAGATTACCCAGGGGATTTGACAGAATAAGAACCTTTTCCAATACATACAAAGTAAAACATTGGCAAGAGAGACTATGGTCCAAGAAGAAAAGGCAAGGACCATTTACTGTCAGAAGCAGTAAACACCGCTGAAAGTTAAACAAATTCTTTGCCTCCATGTCCACAAAGGAAGATGGAAGATGCCAGAAATGGCTTTGCCCTGGAGAAGGGTCAGTGAAAAAAAATATTACTGAAGGAAATAGAAGTGACACCTAAGTTTATGTCTTGAGGTTGACACAAATGCCAGAAGCAATAAGAATATTTTCCTACTGAAATCAATTTAACTTTAAATAAGGACACTTAGAAATGGGCCACCCAGCATTGTTAAGGGTCTGACAAAGAGGTGGTACAGTCCTTCATTTTCATCCAAATGTAAAAACAGTAGTTTTTAGATTAAAAGAAAATCATCTTTACCTTCCTTTTAATACAGCAGTGGATTAGAATTTTCTTATACGTTTTTTTTTTGAGGAAATACATGCAAAGGAACTAATTGTTTATCTGTAATCTACTGAAAACAACTTCCAGCAAGCTCTAGGGCAAGGATAAATTCAGCACCCCATCTACTGCCCCCTCAGTTCATGATGGTTCTGGGGAATACGTAAGTTAGTACCGTCTGAGGCTATATTCAATCTTTGGTAGACTGCTTGCCACTGATTCAAGGGAAGGACTGCAAATGGACTGCCTGACTCATAACTGTTAAGAAAATGCAACTGGCTTCAACATCAATTCCGAATAATCAAATTATGATTCTAATAAACTTATCATCTGACAACTGATGTGAAAGCTTAACAGCCTCTGAAAACAAGAATACAAAGACAGAAATGTCTGGGATAGACCAAACCCCTACAGAATGGCCCCAAACTCCCCAAGTTGGGAATGGGGGCTCTTGGAAACCACTTCTGCATCCAGTGAGTGTATCCCTAAAATCACTACTGAAGCTTCAGCAGAGCCCTTCTGTGTTTTGCTGTAGAGCCGAGCAGGCTCAAGGTGCACTCTAAGAAGTGTGCATCTGCATAAGAAGAAAGATCAAGGCAATGGGTATACTAGGCCACAGCTGTTTACTTCAGCAAACTAATTTCGCAGTAGCTCTGTCTGCCTATCCCCTACCCTCTTGTCTCAAATAATTTAGAGTCAGATCAACCCATTTCAATCCACCCAAAGAGGTTCAGACTCCAGTTTGGGAGCTGCTGCCCAATTAGTTGGTTTTAACTCCTCCACTGCAAACTCTTAGACTATGAGATGCAGATACCATCCGCTGCTTTGTTTTAATCTTTGTCAATATTAATAAACTCTGATCTTCATCATTCCCTTCACTACTCACCAACCACCGTCACCCCTCTGTACACACCAAATAAAGAATCCTCTGCTGAGATGGCCCAACGCACTCTCCAAGGCACTGCCAACTTGATCCTATTGATGGGCCCTTGAGTCCTTTGCTAAAGTAAAGCCCTACAGGCACTGGGCTTGAGCCCAGTTTAATATTATCTCTTAAAACCCTTGGCCCATTTCTGGGATAGAACTGTCACAGAGAAAGATGCCCAATGAGAAAAGAAAAAAGTTGACAAATGGTGTTATATATTTAATTTAATGAGAAACGTTTACTATAAAAATGAAGTTTACAACTCAAAATATTCTTTAATAACATTCTGGTACCCACACCAGAGTTCAATGCCAGCATGGTCTGAAAGTGAAGGTTTTACTTAGGTTTTCCAAAGAATGTTACAAAAGCAGTATGAACAATATAGTAACAATTTGGGAGGCACTAAAGTTATTTAGATGCTGTAAATAAGAAATCACACCAAGCTCCAGAAGTTAAGTGAACATTAGATAAGCACATCTCAATTTCCAAGCTTTCAAAAATGGAGGAAAAAATTTTTAAATTTACCTCAATAGTAAAAGAATAAGGTATTTTGAGCAGGCTGAAGATTCATTTTATCAGGTATTTTCTATTACACATAATGCTGTATCTTCTTAAACAGTATCTTCTAAAGCATTTTCCAGGTCAGATATGTTGTAGTTTTTTGGTTCATAACATTTAATTTTCCATTAGATTAACCTGCTAGCTTTTCCTTTTTGTTCTTGCTATGTGAATGATTTATTAGACCTGGTACTCAGTTTATAAGCTTTTCTCATTTTAACTCGAAGAAACCGTAAATATTTATAGAAGATGAACCACATGTATTTGCTCCTGAAAAATGTCAGAATATAGCACTCAAATCAAATGCTGAACAGAAGCTATTCCGTAACACTACATACTGTGGAGATTTAATTTCCATTGACATGTTTTCCTAAACAGTTTTTCCCACTACAGTAGCTCCTAACTCAAAAACCACTGAAATCTTCCATTAAATGTGTACTCACATATTACTCCAAGTTATAGTATCTAAACAGTCATATGGAATTTAAGAATCACACCTTTAAAATATGTAATTGAATCCTGTTAAATCAGTCTTACACCATGAGGAAAAGCAGTAATTAAGGTTATGTTTGAAGTTATTTTCCTCCCTTTTATTTGCTCTTTGATATTCAAGGGCACTTTAACTTCACAATAAAATTCCAAATCTAGGCAGTCAGAATGCAGAGAAATGAACCAATGGAGGATACAAATTACAAGGGCAAGGACCACGACCAGTTTCGTTTACCGTATATCCCCTCTATCTAACACACTCGCACTCAAATGTGTGTTGATTGAAATAAGGAATCACCACGGGTGGGAATATAAAGCACAACCTTCCCAAAGGCAATCTGGGCAATACAGGTAAAAAGCCTTAGAATTTTATATACTCTTCAACAAGTAAGTCACTTCTAGGAATTATCCTAGGAAATTCATGTGAACAAGTACTTGAATTCTAGAATGTTCAAGAGCCAGAGCTTTTTAAAAGCAAAAACCTGCTAATAACTCCAAATCCTGAATAGAGAGCCTAGAGTGTACCCATCACCACAGAACATATTGCCTGCCTGCTACATACCAACCACTATTCTCCACGCTTTACCCCAATCCTCAATGAACTTCTTTAACCCTATGAGGGAATACATGTGTCCCCTTTTCTCATCTCATCTGGATGACAGAAGTTAGGCACATGGAGGTTAAGTAATTTGTCTAAACACACACCAAGGGGAAAAAAGCCAGGTTTCAATCCAGCTGCCTGATCCCAGACCAGTGGTGCCCCCAAAGCAATGCTGTCAGAAGAAAAGGACTTTGCAGCTCTCCTTACCCTTTTTTACATTCCTTCTGATGCCTTTCTTCCCAGGGGCCACGTCTTCAAGGTGAAGATTACCAAAATATTAAGAGTCTTATATGCATACCTCCACCGGCTGGCAAATCTCACTGATTTTGACCTTACAGAAATTGCAGGATTTTTCTTTCAAATACAAAATCATTTTGTTTTTCCAATGTAGTATTTTTCTCCCAATTCTTCTTTTCCTTACTCATAAAACTTACTGTTAGCAGAATTATACATTATGGTATGGCAAAGATAAACAGTAAGTCTTAAAAAAATATCTATCTATCTATCTATATATATATACATAGAATGAGTTTCATTTTCATACAAAATATGGTCCTTTGATGAAACGATTTTTTTTTAAATTCTTGCGCCCAGTGAATAGCCTATGAGCATGAGAAGCAGCTGACCATCACCAGAAGAAATGAAAATGTGGACGCAGGAGCACACCAAGTGATTCCAGATGTGGAGACACATGGTGCCTGGCCTTCCATTTATTGTTTTTGTTTGACAGTGATAAAGTACAAGAATTCACAGTAGGTGCCAAGGCCTCTGGGTCGGGACAAGCAGCACTGGACTCTGGGCTGACGTGTGGTACCTGATAGGTAGCAAAGGTGAGGGAGCCTGTGGGTCTGTGCCTAGTGAAGCTTTTGGTCGAGCCCATTATAACTTTCAGAAATAAATAGTTATAAGTAACACAAAGATAAGAAACCAGATGTAATATGTCTAAAACCAAATGAGCAAGTAGTCAAGATTGTTTTACTTTTATTTTATTAGCTAGAAGATTTTTCAATATGCAAGTATATTTCTTCCAAGAATTGCCCCAGTGATCTCTAAAGTCCATGTTAACTCCTTTTCTGGAAACTTCCTTTCCTTAGTTGTTGTATTCTTGAAGAGCCTGGGCCATGAAGAGTTTGCCTAAGTTTTGGGCAGTGAACTCCTTGATGTTCTGGCAGTAAGTGTTAATCTGGCCTGTGCATTTGGGAAAGTGAGAAAAAGGTCATAATGTTCCACAATATAAAATGACCTAGAATACTAGTCAAACAAGAAAATCAGCATAATACAGAATCACCAGTATTTTATTATTGAATCAGTAGTTAATTAGAATTAATTCTATCTGTCCACAGTGGACAATAAAGAATGTATAAGTTCTTTTGAAAACAGCTATCTTTCATTCTTGGTTATGTGGAAAATGAAGAAAAACTACAACTTTTTAAAAGACCAGCAGTTAAGAACATATTAGCTGTCAATCAAGATGTACTGACAATGCAGATCGGACCAACACTGTACTAAGACAAGTGAGAAAACAGCGCTGGCTTTCCTTAGCCAGATGGAAAGGAGATACCAAATCCCAGAACTGCAAAGTAACTTGACCCACTTGACCTAGATACGAGCAAATAGTTTTCAGTGTGTGCTCTGGAAACATTAAGGTCTCTTCCCTCAAGCCAAGACAGAGCAGGAGCAGAGAGCCCAATGAAAAAGGGGCTCCATCAACTGCTCTTCTAGCCTTAAATCTAATCTGATGCAAATTACACATTTTTTTAAAGTATTAAAAAATACAATTCTGCTTGAACTGGACCTCAAGTAAAATATGTGTCTCAGTTTCCCAAATTTATGTATGTACCAGAAAGTTTTATGCAATTTGGAATTTTTCCCCCCCACACTAAAAAATGTATCAATAGAATTGAGAAATTATGGAAGATTTTCACCCTGATTAATCTCTCACACCAATTGGCTGACTGAATCAAACAATATTTAACAACATTTATATAGAAATAAGATTAAATAAGCATAAACGTTTCATATTTGAAATAAAGTCCTAGCATAGAACACAGACCTCTAGCACTTAAAGGCAGTGTTATATGTTAACTATTCCCAGAGAAAGTCCATCCAGAATGACATTCATGTTGCTACAATATACATCAAATAAAGGAAATACTTTTCTTCAAGTCAGAAAATCCAATTCAGTTCAAAGACTCACACTCACAGTTAGACAGGCTCAGTGCTAGGCTAGACCCTGAAAAGTAAGGGGCTTGAGCTACACATTATAAGACTTTAAGCATTTTTTTCTTGGTTTCCATGAAAGATGACTCAAATAAAACCTTTCCATTTTAGAAAGTTTATAATGTCATCTCAAAAATGTTTAGATAAACACAGAATAAAGCACCAAAAAGGACCTCAGAAATAACAAATTCTTAAATTTCACAAATTGTAGCTGCTAGATTCAAATTCATCATTCAACCATTTAAAATACACTAGCTTTCTGATGCATTTTTGTTTGTAAATCTCTCACTGTCTTCAGCTTCCTAAAGAACAAAGAAAACTAGCCATGTTCTGCCCTGGCTAACAATACCTGCTATGAGCAGAGAATCCATCCTGGCAGGGGGCTGGGGTGGTTTGAAGAGCTTGGACAGATCCTCTTCAGGGAGTGGGGGTTCTCCTCGACTCTGGCGCTGCATGTTCTCCTGCTGGCGTCGCTGCTGGTACTAAAATTCAGAGAGAAACAATTTGGTTCTTTTTCGCCACCTGACCAGAAACAAAGGCCTCCCTTACTTAGGCAATCAGTGAAACCCTATTGCTCTGAATTCTAATCTCAGCATTATAAATGGTGACCCTTGGTAACTCTTGCTTCTAAGCAGCTAATAAATATGGCAACAAAGAAAATTCCTTTGATGTAAACTCTAGGGTCACTGTGAGCTCTAAAGTCTATAATTAATGATTTGGAAAAACAGGACCGGTTATGTGAGAAACAGGGGGCCTCAAAGCTAGAGGCTTGTGATCAGTGAGAGAAAGGGAGTAACTTTGCCATTTCTGACAACAGGGTGATGGACAGCATTACAAGTACAATTCATTCTAACTTCAATAACCAAGTAGTGAACAACCACACTGGAGAACTTCTTCAACTTTATTCCTATTGACCAAAATAACTATAACACTGATGCTGTTACTAATATAACATCATCGTCACTATTATTATTATACTATTTGCTATTCTTAACAACATAATCATCTGTGTTTTAGCTCTACAGGTAAGAATGGTTAGTTCAGATAATGCTTCAAAAACTTTCAAACTCTGGATTCCTAATGATTTTCTGAAGAGAAGGTGGGGATATAATAAGAAGTTACAGATCAACTACAAACTTACAGATCAAATTACAATCAAGAGCTAATAGTTCTGGATTGCTTACAACAACAGAGGAAATAATATCCTACACAGTCTTAAAAAGATCAGGTAATGAGGTGGGCTAGTAAAAATTTCAAGTCCTTATATTCTTAAAGAAGGAGTGTAACTTGCTTTGCAAAGATTCTACATTCATTATGGAGTGTGAGACAAATCTACAAAGGGTTATGAATGGTACTGGTAAATAAGAAATGTCAAATGCAAAATTTTAAGACATATCAGAATTCTGAAAAATATCTGTAAGACTGTTTTACATATTCAATTGTCTCAGGTGACAGGTTTTCAATTTGATAGTACAGGATGCATCTTTTACCTACAGGAAGAACCAGCAAGAGAACAGAATCAAGCTGGGTGTTCCCCCCTCCCATTTATAAAAGCTTTTCACCATTACCATGTTCACGACCACCTTTTCAGTTAAAAAAGATATTTTATAGATTACGTGTTTTTAAAATTGTAAGTATGTTAAAAATAAGGCACTGTAAATTTTACTAAACATATGAACAGACATTTAAAAAAATTTTAAATATAATTCCCTCAGAATCACTTAGTTGTGCATAAAATTCTATAGTTAAGAACACCTAATTTACAGTACATTTTAATGGACACAGAATAGTCACATACAGACACTTGCAAAGATAAAACATTCTGGAATCAATTTATCTATGAATCAAACACTAAGAACATTGCAGAGCAATATAGTCCAAAACCAGCATTCCAGGAACTATGAAAATCATGTGGCCTTCAGACAACACTAATAAAGAAAAGGTTAAATGGCCATAGCAGTATGTATGTGTGTATGAGAATACTCAGTTAAGTCTAGGGTTTTTATCTGTATCATACTACCTATTTCACAGCAGTTGGTCTATTATTTCCTATCAAAATTGCTTGCTCTTAATCACAATTGCTCAGTTTTTAAATGAACTGAAGATTGCTAACTATGCTGCAATGAACCGCTACCAAACCATTACAGTTAGTGAAGAAATGAGTTGTGACACTCTAGAACCTCTGTGCCTCTGATTTGCTCAATAAATGTATCTTATTTGCATAACCTTAGCCTTACAATTTGAGAGTAATATACTTGAAGACTAATATGTTTAAGTAAACTTAAAAATAATATACTAGACGCATACCATATAAAAAATAGTCTTTGTAAATATAATATGGAGCCACCAGCCAACAGTCAGTGTTTCACTGGAGGTGCCTCAGGGGCCTCAGGTGCCCCAGACTCCAGACACCCACCTGATGTTTCTGCTGCTGCTGCTTGCTTGTGTTCCTCATGTATGTGTTGTACTTCACTATGTCTTGGCTCATTTCATCCACTCTGTCCATCAGCAACTGTAGATTCTTCCCCAAATGACTGCTGAAATGCAAATATGCAGATATGTCATACTTTAAGTTACAGCACTATCACTGCTCTAAACAGTTCTGACATGTTAAACTGATCTGCCATTTGCTAAAAGAATGAGAGCATGCACACACATAAAATCAAGGGTAGAGAGGAGAGACTGGAAAAGATGACGGCGTGATAAGTGAGGCAGAACCTCCTCCCAAAACCACATATAACACTAAAATACAGCAAATACACTGAATCCTGAAAGAGCAACCTGAAGACTGCAACAGACAGACTACATCTGGGGAAAATATCACAGAAAAGTGTAAAGTAGCAAAGCCGTAATCCAGCAGGATGAAGAGAAACGGAGTGGGGAGGGAGTAGAAGCCCAGGACTGCTAAACACCCAGCCCTGGTGATCTGTTCCAGGAGCATGAACCCACATTACATGGTGCTCTGGATATTAGAGGGACTGAAAAGCAAAGACAGGCAGAATACTTGGAGAAACTGAGATTCCAGCCACTTGTGGAGAACAGTTACCCAGCTGCTCAGCAAGAAAAGAAAGGCACTTCGAAAGATTTCTCAACAGTGAGACAGGTGCTAAAGGGGCAAGGATTACACAGAGCTTGCTGCTCAGGAGAAAGGGAAGGTGAACAAAATCATCCCAGCACACTCAGCCCAGCAGGCTGGAAATTTTCAGGAGCTTCAGGCACTCCATCCCCCTGCTGGCAACAAAGTGCCGAGGTCCCTACCGTGATATGCAGCCTGCCACTTCTTCCTCCCAGAAGGCACCAGTCTTCTCACCTACTACCTCCGCCACTGCACCAGGCCAGCCGGAGGACAGCCCAGCCTATGGCAGCTACAGGGGTCTAACACAGAGGATGCTCCCTGCGTGCTCAGCCCACTGGCCCTGGCAATGGATGCAGAAACAGCAGCAAGGAAGCAGGAAAGAGTTCTTTCCTCCCAGGAGCCTCTGGTACTGCTCGCCAGTGACCACCGCCATTGCTCCAAAGGCTGGGAAGCTCCAGAGACTAGAGCTTCAGGGCACTAAGGGGCACGGCCTACACAAAGTTATTATTCCATAAATCACTAGAATGAAATGGCAAAAAATTTTGTACATACAAGAATTCAAACACCAGAAAGAGGGCTAAGTGAAACTGAAATCACCAATCTTCAAGATAAAGATTTCAAAATAAAAATAAAAAACATGCTCATGGGCTACAGAAAAATATTCAAAATCTCAAGAAGGACATTAAGAAAGAGAAACTTTGAAAAATACAGTATCTGAAATGAAACATTTATTGAAATTGGAAAAAGACACAATTATTGAAATTGGAAAAAGAAGAACAAATGAGGCACAAAGTCACCAGAAGGAGGGACATAATAAAGATCAGAGAAGAAATAAATAAAATTTAGAAGAATAAAACAATAGAGAAAAATCAATGAAACCAAGAGCTGGTGGTTCTATGAAAAAATACACAAAATACATAAACCCCCTAGACAGACATATTAAGAGAAAAAGAGAATCTACACATATAAACAGAATCAGAAATGAGAAAGGAATAATCACGATGGACCCCAGAGAAATACAAAGATTTATTAGAGAATACTATGAAAATCTATATGCTACCAAGCTGGAAAACCTAAAAGAAATGGACAACTTCTTAGAAAAATACCCCCTTCCAAGATGACAAAGCAAGAAACAGAAAAGCTAAACAGACCAATTATCAGCAACAAAATGGAATCAGTAATCAGAAAACAACCCAAGAACAAAACCCCCGGGGCCAGATGGATTCACCGCTGATTTTTATCAGACATACAGAGAAAACATAATACCCTTTCTCATTAAGGCTTTCCAAAAAATAGAAGAGGAGGGAATACTTCCAAACTCATTCTATGAAGCCAGCATCACTCTGATACCAAAACCGGGCAAAGACCCCACCAAAAAAGAAAATTACAGACCAATATCCCTGATGAACATAGATGCAAAAATACTCAACAAAATATTACCAAACCAAATTCAAAAATACACAAAGAGGATCATACACCATGATCAAGTAGGATTCATCCCAGGGATACAAGGATGGTACAACATTCGAAAATCCATCAATGTCATCCACCACATCAACGAAAAGAAGAACAAAAACCACATGATCATCTCCATAGATGCTGAAAAAGCATTTGACAAAATTCTACATCCATTCATGATAAAAACTCTCAACAAAATGGGTATAGAATAGAGGGCAAGTACCTCAACATAATAAAGGCAATATATGACAAACCCACAGCCAACATCATGCTTAACAGCGAGAGGTTGAAAGCTTTTCATCTAAGATTGGGGATAAGACAGGGATGCCCACTCTACCCACTGTTATTCAACATAGTACTGGAGGTTCTAGCCTCAGCAATCAGACGAAACAAAGAAATACAAGGCATCATATTGGTAAAGAAGAAGTCAAATTTTCACTATTTGCAGATGACATGATATTGTACATAAAAAACCCTAAAGACTCCACTCCAAAACTACTAGAACTAATATCTAAATTAAGCAAAGTTGCAGGATACAAAATTAATACACTGAAATCTGTTGCTTTCCTATACACTAACGATGAGCTAACAGAAAGAGAAATCAGGAAAACAATTCCATTCACAGTCGCATCAAAAAGAATAAAATACCTAGGAATAAACCTAACGAAGGAAGTGAAAGACCTATACCCTGAAAACTACAAGACACTCCTAAGAGAAATTAAAGAGGACACTAACAAATGGAAATGCACCCCATGCTCTTGGCTAGGAAGAATAACTATTGTCAAAATGGCTATACTACGTAAAGCAATCTACAGATTCAATGCAATCCCTATCAAACTACCAACAGCATTCTTCAGTGAACTGGAACAAATAATTCTCAAATTCATATGGAACCACAAAAGACCCCGAATAGCCAAAGCAATCCTGAAAAGCAGGAATAAAATGGGGAATTATGCTCCCTGACTTCAAGCTCTACAACAAAGCCATAGTAATCAAGACAATCTGGTATTGGCATAAGAACAGACCCACAGACCAGTGGAACAGAACAGAGAGTCCAGACATTAACCCAAACATATATGGTCAATTAATATACAAGAAAGGAGCCATGGATATACAATGGGGAAAAGACAGCCTCTTCAACAGGGGTGTTGGAATAACTGGACCGCTACATGTAAGAGAATGAAACTGGACTACTGTCTAACCCCACACACAAAAGTAAACTCAACAGATCAAAGACCTGAATGTAAGTCATGAAACCATAAAACTCTTAGAAAAAAACATAGGGAAAAACCTCTTGGACATGAACATGAGCGACTTCTTCATGAACATATCTCCCCGGGCAAGGGAAACAAAAGCAAAAATGAACAAGTGGGACTATATCAAACTAAAAAGCTTCTGTACAGCAAAGGACACCATCAGTAGAACAAAAAGACATCCTACAGTATGAGAGAATATAGTCATAAATGACATATCTGATAAGGGGTTGACATCCAAATTATATAAAGAACTCATGCACCTCAACAAACAAAAAGCAAATAATCCAATTAAAAAATGGGCAGAGGATCTGAATAGACTCTTCTCCAAAGAAGAAATTCAGATGGCCAAGAGGCACATGAAAAGACGCTCCACATTGCTAATCATCAGAGAAATGCAAATTAAAACCACAATGAGATATCACCTCACACCAGTAAGGATGGCCAACATCCAAAACACAAACAACAAATGTTGGCGAAGATGTGGAGAAAAGGAAAACCTCCTACACTGCTGGTGGGAATGCAAATTAGTTCAACCATTGTGGAAAGCAGTATGGAGGTTCCTCAAAAAACTCACAGTAGAAATACCATTTGACCCAGGAATCCCACTCCTAGGAATTTACCCTAAAAATGCAGCAGCCCAGTTTGTAAAAGACACATGTACCCCACTGTTTATAGCAGCATTATTTACAATAGCTCAGAAATGGAAGCAACCTAAGTGTCCATGAGTAGATGAATGGATAAAGATGTGGTACATATACACAATGGAATATTATTCAGCCTTAAGAAGAAAAGAAACCTACCATTTGCAACAACATGGATGGAGCTAGAGGGTATTATGCTCAGTGACATAAGGCAGACGGAAAAAGACAAGTATCAAATGATTTCACTAATATGTGGAGTATAAGAACAAAGAAAAAAACTGAAGGAACAAAAGAGCATCAGACTCACAGAACCCAAGAATGGACTAACAGTTACCAAAGGGAAAAGGACTGGGAAGGATGGGTGGGAAGGGAGGGACAAGGGGGAATAAGGGACATTACGATTAGCAGACATAATGTAGTGGGGGGGGGGCACGGGGAGGGAGGGTTGTACAACTCCGAGAAGACAAGTAGTGATTCTATAGCATCTCACTACACTGATGGACAGTGACTGTAATGGGGTATGTGGGGGGGACTTGATGAAGTGGGGAGTTTAGTAACCATAATGTTGCACATGTAATTGTAGATTAACAATACCAAAAAAAAAAACCTACCTAAGAACAAAACTCCTGGGCCTGATGGCTTCACTGCTGAATTTTATCTAAGATTTAATGAAGACCTAATATCCATCCTCCTAAAAGTTTTCCAAAAAGTGGAAGAGGAAGGAATACTTCCAAACTCATTCTGTGAGTCCAGCATCACTCTAATATCAAAACCAGGCAAAGACGCCACCAAAAAAGAAAATTACAGACCAATACCCCTGATGAACATAGGTGCAAAAATACTCAACAAAATATTAGCAAAACAAATTAAAAAACACATCAAAAAGATCATCCATCATGATCAGGTGGGATTCATTCCAGGGATGCAAGGATGGTAAAACATTCAAAAAATCCATCAACATCACACATTGGAATCCATTAGCTCTGCAACACAACACCCCAACAATATAGTGAGAACAAGACCTCTCAATGCCAGCGTGAAACAATGTACAGCCGTGGAGCTGTACATGTTTGTGACAAGTTTTGCCTTTAATTTTAAATGATTGCACTGGCTGCTATGTAGAGAACAGACAGGAGTGTAGAAACTAGGAGGTCAGTTAAGAGTCTATGGTAGAGTGTTTTCAGGATGTAGAGGAACTGGAACACTCATACACTGTGGTGAGAATGTAAAATGGTGCAGCCACTGCGGAAAACAGTTATGGTGGTTCCTCAAAAAGTTAGCTTTTGACCCAGCAATTCTACTCCTAGGTATCTAATCAAGAACTGAAAACATATGCTCACAAAAAAGCTTATACACCTATGTTAATAGCTGCATTATTCATAATAGCCAAAAAGTTGAAAAAACCGAAATGTCTATCAAAGGATGTATAGACAGTTGAGGTATATCCATACAATGGAATACTGCTGAGTTATAAAAAGAATGCAGTACTGATATATGAATGAAATTTTAAAACATTACACTAAGTGACAGAAAATAGATATAAAACGCCACTTCCTATATGGTTCCATTTACACGAAATGTCCAGAACAGGCAAACCACAGTGGTAAAGTAATTACTGGCTACCAGGTGTACTGGAGAAACCTCACTGACATGCAGTTCAGAGGCCAGCAAGGATGGTTCTGTACCCTACCATTCATCCTTAACTGCAGATCAAACAAGAAGACCAACCTTAGGAGACGGACCTTGCAGGCCGCTGCTGCTTTGGATATTACCTTATCACCCAGCAGGAGGAAGGAAGGCTCTCCTCTTCCCCGGGCAGCAGCACAGGCATGAGAGAATGAGAGACTGCCAGAACTCAGCCAATGAAAAGCCACTGTATTTCAAACTCCCAGTTTACTCCACTAGACTTTTTGTTTTGAACAGCCACTCCCAGCTCCCCCGTTTTCCTCTCCTTTGTCCTCTGGATTTGCCTGTGGTTTTGCCACAGCTTGCTTGTTCCAAATGGCAATTCTCTATTTCCAAATAAACCTATTTTTGCCAGTAAAATAACTGGCAGTTTTATTTTTTAAGGTTAACACAAGGTATGGCAGGAGGAGGAGTGACTGCTTAATGGGTATGAAGTTACTTGTTTGGGGTGATGAAAATATTCTAGAATTAGTTCTGTACTCTTTAAAACAGTGGCATCTGTTATGTGACTATCATCTCTACTTTAAAAATTACACACACACACAAGCACACACAAACACAAAGAATCTACTGTGGTCTTACAGAGAGAAATAATGGTGGCTTGGACTAGTGCTGGTGGCAGTGAGCAAGGAGAAAACTGGGCAGAACTGAGAGAAATCAAGGGTGACTACCAGTTTCCTGGCTTGGGCAGCTAAACGGCGGTTACAGCTTTTACAGAAAGGAGAAAGGCTGAGGAAGGAATAGAACGAGAATACTGGGAATAAATGAAAGTAAATCCACTTGGAAGTATGGATTACATCTGTAACATGAAGAAAAGTTTCAGCTCTTTGTTAACTAGCAGAAAGGGCACAGAACTGGTATGTCTGCTTGTGTATGTTTACAAATAAGTTTACCTTTTAATCCGAGGTCTGGCACTACCTACATAAATGTAGTCCAGTGTCTTGGTCTAATGACTTAACCTGTCTGAGAACCAGGTGCTTTTCGAAAATTAAAATTTCCTTCATATTTGTTTTAGTCCATTGCAATTTTGTGAATCACCTTTAACTTTAAAATATTTCTTCTTCTTTGGAAATCAGATTTAAGAATTCACTTATTTTTTTTCTAATTTCTTAATAATTTGAGTGTAATTCACCCATAATTAAATGTTTGAGCCAATGGTGCAAGGTGAGGAATTAAAATGATTTTTTTTCCAGTACCTATTCATTCCCTGATTATACAGTCACACTGCTTCCCAAGTAACTTCAGAATTAAAACTTAATACTGTGTCTTCTCATATATATTCTTACAACACACATTATAGAGTACATACTTACTCTGCTAGTCACTCTACTATATACTAAGGAATAAAGCACATAACCTTGTTGCATTCAATGCATAGTGAGACACAGGAATACAAACAGATAAATACAATGCTATATAATAGAACAATGAGTTAGGAGATAATCTGCTACAATCAGATGAGATTTTTCAGATTGTGACAGCTGAATTCTGAGTTTCTGAAGAGGAGTTGGAGACAAGGAAGGTAGAAAAGGACACTGCAAATACTAGACACAGGCAGCACGTTCAGACACTGACATGAAAAGCATGATGCATCTGAAGAACACCAACTAACTCAGTGCACCAGAGAACAGAATGGCCAAGACTGGGGAAGAAAAGAATAATCAAAGTAAAGAGGTATACAAAAGTCATAACACAAAGCCTTTTGGAAGCCAGGACTACGAGTTTGGGTTCTACTCTAAAGACAATAACGAACAAGCCAAAAATTTTAAGTGTTTAAGTAATATGATTATGCAATTTGCATTTAGTGAGATCACTACCATGAAAGAAGAAAGGATTAAAAATCAGGAAGTTAGAGGAGACTGCAAAAGTAATCACAAATAGAAGTAATAAGGCAACTTCTGGGAAGATGGCGGGGTGAGAACGGTGGCAGAAATCTCCTCCCAACACTGTATTTATCTACGAAAATACAGCAAATACAACTATTCCTAAAAGAGAGACCAGAATACACAGGAAAGCACACAGCGTGCAGCTACACCCGAGAGGACTTGGCACCCCAAGAGGCGGGTAAGACACGGAGCCGCGACCCAGCGGGACCCGAGCACTCACCCACCACAGCGCACCGGCGGGAGGAGAGGATTCTGAGCCGGGAGAGAGTGGAAGTACACCCCGTGAAATAACCAGCCCCAGTGATCTGCGCGGGCAGTGCTGACACACACAGTGCAGTATAGCGGAGATTGGAGAGACAGAGGGGCAGGATCTGGGCGGGGAACACGCAAGGGTGCTTGCAGCCGGCTCCCGGGAAGGAAAAAAAAAGAAAAAAGAAAAGTACGCGCTCTCTTCAACGGTCTTAAAGAGACAGGAGCCCAGCGGAGGAGCTGGATCGCCCCGGCACACTCAGCCCAGTAGGCTGGGAGTCCTGGGGAGTTTCAGACCCCTTAGCTGGCGACTGGGAATGGGTGGCCCCACATCGACTTCCCACAGACATCAACAGCCTCCCATTCGTTCCCACACCGGACAGAGCTATAAAGGGCCCTGCGGAGCGGTGCGGCCATGGCTGCAGAAGAGTCGAGCAACAGCGCCACCTACAGCATCCAAGCAGAATCTACTCGCAGTGGGCGTTTTTTTTGTTTTGTTTTGTTTTGTTTTCCGTTTTTTCCTTTCTATTTCCTTTTTTTTTTCTCTTTTTAAAGTCTTAAAGAGCCCAGCTGACATACATGGCAACTACCAGCGACCACTTCTATAGCCATGAAAAGACAGAAGAATATGGTCCAGACTAAAATCAACCAGACAACCCCAGAGAGGGAGCCTGAAGGGATGGAAATGCACAGTCTTCCTGAAAAAGAATTCAGAATAAAAGTCATAACCATGCTGATGGATCTACAGAGAAATGTGCAAGAGCTGAGGGAGGAACTGAGGGAAGTGAGGACAGACAATGCAGAAATCAGACAAGCGATCGATGGGCTTAACAGCAGACTGGATAAGATGCCAGAAACTGTTAATGGAATAGAAATCAGAGAACAGGAATACAGAGAAGCTGAGGCAGAGAGAAATAAGAGGATTTCTAGGAATGAAAGAATATTAAGAGAAAACTGTGTGATCAATCCAAACGGAACAATATTCGCATTATAGGAGTACCAGAGAAAGAAGAGAGAGAAAAACGGATAGAAAGTGTCTTTGAAGAAATAATTGCTGAAAACTTTCCCTCGCTGAGGTAGGAAATAGTCTCGCAGTCCACAGAAGCCCACAGATCTCCTAACACAAGGGACCCAAGGAAGACAACACCAAGGCACATAATAATTAGGATGGCAAACATCAAAGATAAAGACAGAATATTAAAGGCAGCTACAGAGAGAAAAAAGATCACCTACAAAGGAAAACCCATCAGACTATCATCAGACTTCTCAACAGAAACCTTACAGGCCAAAGACAATGGCATGATATATTTAACATTATAAAACAGAAGGGCCTCGAACCAAGAATACTGTATCCAGCATGATTATCATTTAAATATGATGGAGGGATTAAACAATTTCCAGACAAATGAAACTTGAGAGAGTTTGCCGCTCATAAACCACCACTACAGGATATCTTAAACGGACTGTTCTAGAGGGAAGCACTAAGCTAAGGCTAAAAAGATGTCACCAGAGAAAATAAAATCATAGCAAAGAAAGCAGACCATCCAAATACTAACTAAAGGCAAAGAATAAAACACCTAGTATATAAAGAATGGAGGAGGAAGAATAAGAAGGGAGAGAAATAACGAAACATCAGACTGTGTTTACAATAACTTAACAAGAAAGTTAACTTAGATGGTTAGATAGTAAAGAAGCAACCCTTGAACCTTTGGTAACCACGAATCTAAAGCCAGCAATGGCAGTAAGTACATACTATCAATAATCACCCTAAATGTAAATGGACTGAATGCACCAATCAAAAGACACAGAGTAACAGAATGGATAAAAAAGCAAGACCCATCTATATGCTGCTTACAAGAGACTCACCTCAAACCCAAAGTATACACAGACTAAAAGTGAAGGGACGGAAAAAGATATTTCATGCAAACAACAAAGAGAAAAAAGCAGGTGTTGCAGTACTTGTATCAGACAAAATAGACTTCAAAACGAATAAAGTAGCAAAAGATAAAGAAGGACATTACATAATGATAAAGGGGTCACTCCAACAAGAAGATATAACCATTATAAATATATACGCACCCAACACAGGAGCGCCAGCATATGTGAGACAAATACTAACAGAATTAAAGGAGGAAATAGACAGCAATGCATTCATCTTAGGAGACTTCAACACACCACTCACTCCAGAGGACAGATCAACCAGACAGAAAATAAGTAAAGACACAGAGGCACTGAACAACACACTAGAACGGATGGACCTAACAGACATCTACAGAACTCTACACCCAAAAGCAACAGGATACACATTCTTCTCAAGTGCACATGGAACATTTTCCAGAATAGACCACATACTAGGCCACAAAAAGAACCTCAGTAATTTCAAAAATATTGAAATCCTACCAACCAATTTCTCAGATCACCAAGGTATAAAACTAGAAATAAATTTTAGAAAGAAATCAAAAAGGCTCACAAATACTTGGAGACTTAACAACACTCTCCTAATTAATCAATGGGTTAATGACCAAATCAAAACAGAAATCAAAGAATATATGGAGACTAATGACAACAACAACACAAAGCCACAACCTCTGTGGGATGCAGCAAAGGCAGTTCTAAGAGGAAAGTATATTGCAATCCAGGCCTATTTAAAGAAGGAAGAACATTCCCAAATGAATAGTCAAAAGACACAGTTACTGTAATTGGAAAAAGAAGAACAAATGAGGCCCAAAGTCACCAGAAGGAGGGACATAATAAAGATCAGAGAAGAAATAAATAAAATTGAGAAGAATAAAACAGTAGAAAAAAATCAATGAAACCAAGAGCTGGTTCTTTGAAAAAATAAACAACATAGATAAACCCCTAGCCAGACTCATTAAGAGAAAAAGAGAATCTACACACATAAACAGAATCAGAAATGAGAAAGGAAAAATCACGACGGACCCCACAGAAACACAAAGAATTATGAGAATATTATGAGAATCTATATGCTAACAAGCTGGAAAACATAGAAGAAATGGACAACTTCTTAGAAAAATACAACCTTCCAAGACTGACCAAGCAAGAAACAGAAAAACTAAACAGACCAATCACCAGCAACAAAATTGAATCGTTAATCAAAAAACTACCCAAGAACAAAACCCCAAGACCTGATGGATTCACCTCTGAATTCTACCAGACATATACAGAAGAAATAACACCCATTCTCCTTAAAGCTTTCAAAAAAATAGAAGAGGAGGGAATATTTCCAAACTAATTCTATGAAGCCAGCATCACTCTAAAACCAAAACCGGGCAAAGACCTCACCAAAAAAGAAAATTACAGACCAATATCCCTGATGAACGTAGATGCAAAAATACTCAACAAAATATTAGCAAACCAAATTCTAAATACATCAAGAGGATCATACACCATCATCAAGTAGGATTCATCGCAGGGATGCAAGGACGGTACAACATTCGAAAATCCATCAACATCATCCACCACATCAACAAAAAGAGGAACAAAAACCACATGATCATCTCCATAGATGCTGAAAAACCATTTGACAAAATTCAGCATCCATTAATGATTAAAACTCTCAACAAAATGGGTATAGATTGTAAGTACCTCAACATCATAAAGGCCATATATGACAAACCCACAGCTAATATCATACTTAATGGCGAGAAGCTGAAAGCTTTTCATCTAAGATCGGGAACAAGACAGGGATGCCCACTCTCTCCACTGTTATTCAACATAGTACTGGAGGTCCTAGCCACGGCAATCAGACAAAACAAAGACATACAAGGTATCAGATTGGTAAAGAAGAAGTCAAATTGTCACTATTTGCAGATGACATGATATTGTACATAAAAAACCCTAAAGACTCCACTCTAAAACTACTAGAACTAATATCTGAATTCAGCAAAGTTGCAGGATACAAAATTAACACACAGAAATCTGTTGCTTTCCTATACACTAAAGATGAACTAACAGAAAGAGAAATCAGAAAAACCATTCCATTCACAATCGCATCAAAAAGAATAAAATACCTAGGAATAAACCTAACGAAGGAAGTGAAAGACCTGTACTCTGAAAACTACAAAACACTCCTAAGAGAAATTAAAGAGGACACTAACAAATGGAAATGCATCCCATGCTCTTGGCTAGGAAGAATAAATATTGTCAAAATGGCTATACTACGTAAAGCAATCTACAGATTCAATGCAATCCCTATCAAACTACCAACAGCTTTCTTCAATGAACTGGAACAAATGATTCTCAAATTCATATGGAACCACAAAAGACCCCGAACAGCCAAAGCAATCCTGAGAAGGAGGAATAAAACGGGGAATTACGCTCCCTGACTTCAAGCTGTACTACAAAGCCACAGTAATCAAGACAATTTGGTATTGGCACAAAAACAGACCCACAGACCAGTGGAACAGAATAGAAAATCCAAACATTAATCCAAACATATACAGTCAATTAATATTTGATAAAGGAGCCTTGGATATACAATGGGGAGATGACAGCCTCTTCAGCAGCTGGTCTTGGAAAAACTGGACAGCTACATGTAAGAGAATGAAACTGGACTACTGTCTAACCCCATACACAAAGGTAAACTCAAGGTGGATCAAAGACCTGAATGTAAGTCATGAAACCATAAAACTCTTAGAAAAAAACATAGGCAAAAATCTCTTGGACATAAACATGAGCGACTTCTTCATGAACATATCTCCCCGGGCAAGGGAAACAAAAGCAAAAATGAACAAGTGGGACTATATCAAGCTGAAAAGCTTCTGTACAGCAAAGGACACCATCAGTAGAACAAAAAGACATCCTACAGTATGGGAGAATATATTCATAAAAAACGTATCTGATAAAGGGTTGACATCCAAAATATATAAAGAACTCATGCACCTTAACAAACAAAAAGCAAATAATCCAATTAAGAAATGGGCAGAGGACATGAATAGACACTTCTCTAAAGAAGAAATTCAGATGGCCAACAGGCACATGAAAAGATGCTCCACTTTGCTAATCATCAAAGAAATGCAGATTAAAACCAAAATGAGATATCACCTCACACCAGTGAGGATGGCCAACATCCAGAACACAAACAACAACAAATGTTGGCGAGGATGTGGAGAAAAGGGAACCCTCCTACACTGCTGGTGGGACTGCAAATTAGTTCAACCATTGTGGAAAGCAGTATGGAGGTTCTTCAAAAAACTCATAATAGAAATATCATTTGACCCAGGAATTCCACTCCTAGGAATTTACCCTAAGACTGCAGCATCCCAGTTTGAAAAAGACAGATGCACCCCTATGTTTATCGCAGCACTATTTACAATAGCCAAGAAATGGAAGCAACCTAAGTGTCCATCAGTAGATGAATGGATAAAGAAGATGTGGTACATATACACAATGGAATATTATTCAGTCATAAGAAGAAAACAAATCCTACCATTTGCAACAACATGGATGGAGCTAGAGGGTATTATGCTCAGTGAAATAAGCCACGCCAAAAAAGACAAGTATCGAATGATTTCACTCATATGTGGAGTGTTAAGAACAAAGAAAGAAAACTGAAGGAACAAAACAGCAGCAGACTCACAGAACCCAAGAACGAACTAATAGTTACCAAAGGGAAAGGGACTGGGGAAGATGGGTGGGAAGGGAGGGATAAGAGGGGAAAAGGGGCATTACAATTCTCAGATGTAATGTTGGGGGGGCACGGGGATGGATGTACAACTCAGAGAAGACAAGTAGTGATTCTATAGCATCTCACTACGCTGATGGACAGTGACTGCAATGGGGTTGGTGGGGGGGAACTGATGAAGGGGTAGTTTAATAACGATAATATTGCACATGTAATTGTAGATTAATGATACCAAAATAAATTATATATATAAAAAAAGACTACAGCAGCCCCGTTTGAAAAAGATATATGCACCCCTATGTTTATCGCAGCACTATTTACAATAGCCAAGAAATGGAAGCAACCTACGTATCCATCAGTAGAGGAATGGATAAGGAAGATGTGGTACATATACACAATGGAATATTATTCAGCCATAAGAAGAAAACAAATCCTGACATTTGCAACAACATGGATGGAGCTAGAGGGTATTATGCCCAGTGAAATAAGCCAGCCGAAAAAGGCAAGTATCAAACGATTTCACTCATATGTGGAGTATAAGAAGAAATAAAAAAACTGAAGGACAAAACAGCAGCAGAGTCACAGAACCCAAGAAAGGACTAATAGCTACCAAAGGGAAAGGGACTGTGCAAGATGGGTGGGAAGGGAGCGATAAGGGGGAAAAAGGGGCATTATAATTAGCTGATGTAATGTTGGGGGGCACGGGGAGGGCTGTACAACTCAGAGAAGACAAGTAGTGATTCTATAGCATCTCACTATGCTGATGGACAGTGACTGTAATGGCGTTTGTGGGGGGGAACCTGATGAAGGGGGTAGTTTAATCACCATAATATTGCACATGTAATTGTAGATTAATGATACCAAAATAAGTTATTAAAAAAAAAAGAAGTAATAAGGCCCCAGCCTAAGGTAGCAGAAGATATGGAAGATAAAATCACTCCAGGAATGTATACAGAAGGCAGACCCTCGAGGAACACTGATATTTAGGTATGATCAGAAGAGGGCTCACTGTGGAGAATGAGAAATTGAGAGTTGTAGTTTCATATATTCCAAAAAAAAATGTTTCAGGAAAAAGGGGTTATCAACATATTAACTGTTTAGGAATCTGCAACATCCAGGAATACAGTGCTAAGTCATCTTGTGAGACTTCTGTGAGAGCTCTAAGAATAGATGGAACACTGAGTGTTGAAGATTAAGTGGGAAATAAGTCAGTACAGACAGTGACACGTATAACATTCTATTAGAAAATGAAGCAAAAGGTGAAAGGAGATGGGTTATAGCATGAGAAAAAAAGCTGCTGTTTTAGGAACTTTGTTTTTCAAGCTGAGGGAGACAAATTTAAATGTCCTTATTCCTAGGATATATGCATGCTTAAATATTTAGGGGTAAGAGTCATGTCTGCAATTTACTTTCAAATGGTTCAGGAAAAAAAGTAAGCGTTTATGAATAAAGATAGAGAGCAGGTGCAAATGTGGCAAGATATACAACTGGTGAATACAGGTAAAAGGTTTATGGGTGATTGATCATGTTAGTATTCTTTCAATTTTTCTGAAGAGCTGAACATTTTCAAAATTTTTTTAGAATGGGAAAAATTATTACATTCAATAAATGTAATAGAGAAAAATCAGTATAAAGAGAAATTGCAGCTATCTAAAAAAAAAAGGGCATAGAAAAACAGTTAGCTCTGAGAAGGCAGGAGGGCAGATGGAACTGGCGTGAAGGAGATCCTGATACTTTCATTTTCACCAGGGGAAGAACTGAAGCACCAAGGGCTTTAGTAAATACAGAAAATGCCATAATTAGTTGTTAAATAAGTCATTTATGTCCTTAAGTGAATCAGGAGTTCAGAGAAGGAAAAGATCACCACAAATCCTATGACTGAGCAACCGGGGACAGGAGTGCAGCGACACTGGCGAAAACCATCAAGGAGCATTATTGCCATGTGCAGACAAAGACCTGTTATTTGTTCCCAAACCTTAAATCTTAGAGATTGACCACATTGATTTTAGCAATGAAAAAGGTACTATTAGAATTAGAGCCTCGGTCCCTCCCAGAAAGCCTTTAAAGTACTTATAATACCATGTGTTATAGATACATGTAACTACAGTGAAAGAACACAGAGAGTGTGGACTTTAAACATTTTGTAACATTTATATTACTACAATGCTCTTCAGGAACATATCCAATAAGAAATACTCAAAAATCTGTACAATGGGCCTTAAAGGCAAAAGGAATTAACAATAAGACATAACTATTTCACAGATATCATTCACAGGAAAACAAGTCCATTACCAAGAGCAATTATTATGAGGATTTTTTTTCAGTACCAATTCAACTAGAATACTGAGACAGGAAGTTATTGTTAGGAGTTTCAGTAATATAGCCTTTTCTTTTATTGCCAAGGAAACAACTGAAAACAGATAACTTAAACAGATGTGAACCAAGACATACAGTGGTAAGTCTGCTTTGGCTAGAGTACCAATTTATTCTTATTATGGTTAATGTATGATGCCCACTCTTAGTTTACTTTTTTAAAGAGGAAATAAAAACAATTTTTTTTCATGTGTGAAAAGCTAAAGGTTTGTAATAACACATTTTTAATAATTAATAAAGGCTGTTATGAAATAACCATTATTAGAACTTCTACCTAGTAAAATAAATTAAAAATTAGAATTTTTTTAAATGGAAAAGAATGTAGAATGTTTTACTCACAACATGGAACAAAGTTATCAGGTAAATCAAAGAACTGGCATCCACATATGGGTTGTGAAAAGCAAGACCAAGCAAATATGTTTAAGGAGCTGCTTGAGAATGATTTCTGATGCAATTCCTTAGAAAAAAATTTTATGATGACTGGCCTGATTACCATCATCACGCTATTAATGTTACAAATTAACATTTGAGATGTACAAAGGTTCTTTTCATTCTTTTAGAACAGTATTATCAATTGGGGTGAATGTAACAGTCCATTAGCATAAGCACTGCTTCAAAGGCTGCTTCATTTTTTTTCTACCAACAGGGACACCAATTTACCCTTTAAATAACTTCACAGGGAATGCAAAGGGCCTTTCTTCCTATTACACATGAAATACAGAAGATAAAAATTATAATAAAATATTTGTCTATATCTTTGTTGCTATGGCAAACTGGGAACATATTCTTGGCAATTATTAAATGCTGCTTTGGACAAACAGACATTACAGATCAGCTCATTGGTAATGTTAAAGCACAAAGGGCTGTATTTGTTTTGTGTGCTCAATAAAGGAAGACTGAGAAAACGGTTAAGACACAAATTATACAGGCAAAAGCTTTCACATAGTAAATTTAAAATTATAACTATATATACTTAATATATAAAATTGTAACCTTGCATAGTGAAAAAGGTTCTTAGCTCAATGCTTTAAATACAGATGTGCAGAATGTGTTTGTAAAAGCAATAAAGAAAAGTATGACCTTCTAAAAGAGACAAATTAAGGGACTATTATGAATGTATGTGTCTCCAGTCAAACAGTACACTCTTTGGTGCCAAAGCAGCCTTGCAATCTGGCTGTACTGCTTAACACTCCATTTACCACCACTTTCCATCTCCATTCCCTACAAAGACTTTCTGGTGGTCTCTGTGATGGATTCATGCAATGGGAAGTGGCACTTCGACCACAGTCCTACTCATCCCAGACAATGAAGAAGGGTTCCTCTGGTGCTTCTGGATTTTCCCACTTGTCTTATATCAAAGAAGTACAAAGTCTGTATGTTCTCTTGTACAAGCTTCTCTCTGGAATAACTAGCATTCTGATAAATAATTGAGCTTCTGTTCCAAACTGGTTGCTTAAGAAAACACACTGTTTCTTTCAGCCACAGAACAAATGCATATTGATTGTTTACCTACTCTGTCCATTTAATTTCATTCTACACATCGTCGACTGTCAGCCTTCTCCCACCACAAAACAGTCACTAACATCCAGCTTAAAGAGCATTTAAGAGGAGCTATATAGACGATTCTGTTCATATTTCTGTTAAGAGCAATAAATGAAGGGAAAAGAAATATTAATTCCATAAAGGAAATAATGTTTTGGAACACCTCAGTCAGCATTTTCCCAATATAATAAATAATATCTTAGCAACTAGATAGCTAACATGGTCACAATGGAGGAAATTATGTCACCACTGTCTAAGACAGCCAAAGCCAGTGTCAGGTTCAGAAAATTCTAATTTTAGTTGAAAATCCAAACTGGCAGATTACTACTAATAGAGTCTGCATCTGAACAAGAGCAAGTGCCACCAGTAAAACAAAGAAGCATTTTTGTTTTTCTCCTGGGAATTCTTAACTATATAGACATAATACTATAAGCCTCTGAAGACAGTGTACAATAAATAAAGCTAAGACAAATTAAAAAAAACTTCTCCCCTGGGCATTTACCATATCAAAGCAAAAATGATACAGCAAAGGCAGCAGAAGGTTCTTATAATAGGAGCTATTAGTATTCAAACACTGTTTTACTTTATCAGTTTGGCATTTTTCCTGGGATCTTAGCAAGGCTGAACAAGTACTACCATGTTATTACATATGTCTTAAGAACCTCAAAATGTGTGTAATTTATTTTATTTCATAAGTTAATGTCTAAGTAAAAGAATCTTTTGCAGAAAGTAATAAAAAGTGACTTTTCATTATATAGGGCCACTTACCTACTAGCAAGACTGAGCAATTCATGTTTATCTGCTACAGCTGACTTCTTTTCAAGCTCCCACATTAAGACGTTGATCAGATGTGAATTTTTAATTACAATCGGCACTTCTTCAAACATGTGCTCAAAGGTGATATTTCCCTTTTTCAATCTGTGAAGCATGACAAAAAATACTTTAGTCTGGTGGTCAGAAGTAAGTGTTAAATTGACTATTTCATATATTTTCCCTAATTACAGGCCCGATTCCGGGATATTAGCACTCTTTAAAAAAGGGAGAGAAACTAGAATTTTACAGAGTCAAACATAAGTCAAGTGATTTGAATAAATGAAAATGATCTGCATTTGAGTTACAGGCCCAGAAAATTAGATTTTCGGCAAAACAAACTATTCTTTCTTTGAAGTAGATGTCTTCCAAATTATATTGATCCTAAAAGGTAAATGTCATAGGTTATGCCACATAACATATCTAAAACATTTAAAATAGCTAGAAAAAAGGAATACTCTAGTCCTGGGAAAATTAAATTTTAAAAGCCTACTGAACTAAAGAGATTAACAACTAGCAGAACACTCACAGGATATTCCATGTACTATGGTTCAAGAATACAGCAAGAATGCAACTTCTCATAGTTTAGTTACAGCTACCACACCCAGGACTTTTTCATGAGTTAGGTTTTCTTTTAAAATTCTTTGCACCTTCATTTCTTTAGAGGCCAAATGGCAAACAAACAATGAACTCTCTGTGCACTACATAAAGCCAAAGCCACTAATTTCAATTTAATAAGAGATAAAAATTATAAAATTACATAATCAACTATAATTAACAGAAAAATGAAAGAATTCTGAATATTAAAATTTTTTAATGCAGTTATTTCAAGCCACTATGTAAGATCACAAAACAGCTTGATCAATTCTCTACATATTTGTCACCCACAAATTTCCCAAAAGCCACATGCATTACTGAATTTTTAACATGTTTATCTCTTTCCCACCCCCTCCCCCAATAAAACAGGAGTTCAGAAAATAAGACATACAGCTCACAACTATTCTTACACATAACTTACAACCTGACAGCAGCTGATCAGTCATTCCATCTCCCTTTATTTAATCATTTATTTTTTCAAACCAGTAGCTAATTAATTCCCACTCTAACTGAATTCACCCATGGTAAGAACAATAGATGAGACATTCCACAGAGAACAGTTTAAACATGGAAAGGGAGAAATCAAGTGGCACTTGGCCATGTACAAGACTTCTACCATCCACATGGCAAAAGCATTAACACACCACCAGCAAGGATTCAATATATGTGGCAAACTAAAATCTTAAAAGAAAAATACCCATTTCGTTACCATATGCCTCATAGGCCCCAAAACACTTACGCTTCAGGAGAAAAATCCTTTTCTTTACAAACTTCCATCAGTTTAGGAGTGAGTCTGTAAGCTTTCAGTGAGAGAGACCCTTGGGCAGTTTTTATAGGATCTCAAATAAAGAAAAGAGAAGTAAATTACTAGGAATTTTATAGGCACAGTAGGCACTGGTAGGCACATTCTATTACTTATCATACAATCTTTGTAAAATGAAGATCAAAATAAATAATCAGAACATAATTTGAAGCAGATTCAATCCAGTATAGCAAAGGGTAAGTGAAAATGTAGGAACCTATCATTCTACTTATAATAGGTAAAATAACTTCCTCATTAAAGTAAAAAAGAAGATTCAAAATAGTTATTTTCAAGTCTATTCCTCAACTAGAACCAGTCATCTTGATGAAAATTAAATATATCATATGTTCCATGTATCTTATACATACCTTGTATAATTAGGAAAATATTGGTGAATATTAAATAAAAATTCACTGCATATACCACACCTCAGTCAACTAATTTAAATGAACAGCCCTGCAAACAAAATTTATCCATCCTAATAATCACTGTTCAAATTTTTTACTTAGAACAGATTCTAAAAAAAACCCACTGAAGTCAAAGTGCTATCACAAAAGTGTCTTTTCAGTTTCAGAGAAACTAATTTTGTCAAAACTGACTGCTCAAACACTCCATGCGTAAGGGAGCTTAACACTTGCTGCATGATAACGGCTCCGGCACGCCAATATTCGCCTCAAACCTGTGTTAACATTCATGTTGTCTGAAACTTAACACAGTGAAACTTTTAGCAATAGGTGATAAAATGAAAACCAAAATAGATTGAAACAAGTGGAAAATTCATCAAGGTCTGATGACGCAATGTTTCCAGCCAATATAAGTACACTTTAACAACTTGTTCTTTACTGTAATCCAATTGTTAACATACTGAAACAATTTTGGGGCAGCTCGTAAGATTGATCGTATTCATTAGTATTTTTTCTGACAGATACTCGGGACGTTACATTTACTTCTCAGCTGGAAACTATATGCAAGTCTGCCAGATATGGCAAACTGTGAGTGTTTGGGGAGGGGGAAGGCTATAAAGCTGTTAAATTGCCTACAGTTCTGATACAGCACAGAACATCTGGTCTGGAGAGCTTGAGGAAACACCATTAAATAGGCCGAAAAGAAAAAAATCTTTGTGCTAAGAAACAGTCCAGGTTTTGTACGCTGCTGTCAGAGGTATAAAAAAAAAACAAAAAAACTTGGCACACTGCGTTATGATTGGTCAGTCACGTACCGAGCCAGACACTCCGGCAATTGGGGTTTGTTAGACATCTGGTCTAGTTCCACCAGCCCCTTCAAATGAGGGAGGGGAGATGGAGGAATAAAAATGAAGCAGCTACTCCAGCATTCCAAAATGTACACATCAGGGCTCTGATAGCAAGAAAAATAAACAGAAAGAAGGAAACCCTGTCTAGACTTAGCTGCTGCTGAGGCTGCTGCAGAAACAGGGTTGGTATTTACTTGAGAAGGCCTGCCAAGCTGCTCGTAGAGGTAAAAAGACAGAAAGCAAAAATAGTAGTAATAATATTAAGGAAAGAAAAGCATAATAAAGGAAACTCCCACTAACCGTAAATGAGAACGACAGATTCTTCAATGGCATGCTGGTAACTGAACTGGGAATCTAGGAGGGCCCGAGTGACGAATGAGCCGTAGTATGTGGACTGGTACCAGCCCACGTGGAGGTGATCAATGTTTACATGGCGAAGGCTCCGCATCATTTCCATCTGATATTGGACTAGATGATGGGGAGGAAAGGGATAAAAGAAGAACCATTTAATGATGCCAGCAATATTAAAAGCAAGCCGTTTTGGAAACAAATTTCTATACAACTATTTCTTAGCTAAAGGGAAAAGCTTCCAGATTTAAAATTCATTCAGTTCACATATAAAGAAGACAAAATTAAGTTTTCAAATCATTTCAAATCAGTGAGTCTTTCCTTTTTTTTTACTGATGAAGAAATATTTTGTAGAAAAGGTATTAAAAACACAGTAATAATGCCTGTTCTAAACAAGAAATTATTTAACTGTGATTTTCCTTTCTAAAACTCCAAAATAGCAAATGTTTAAGAAAAAATTTGTATAATTACTAAAATGAATTAATAAAGGAGAATAGTTATCAATATCTTCTTCAACACAGCTTTTACAACTGAGAAATTAAAATCATCAAGAAAATTAATGGAGAAACAACTACATTATTTAAATATGAACAAGATACAAGCTCTAGCTGATTTAAAATATAAGAATTCATTTTTGCCTTCATCTGGTGCCCCCTGCTGCATATGCTAAATTTAAAAAATAACTTTTTTCTTGCCTATGTGCTTCTTTGTGTTAAGTAATGGATACTATTTTTTCATTAGAATAGAGTTATATTTTAATCACCATGTATGGAATGAAAAGGTTGAATGATTTGTAGTTTTGTCAAATTAATGACTATAATATGTATTAACTTAAAGCAGAATTACTAGAAAAATAGGTGCAAGCTGACAATAAATAAAACATTTTTAAAAAGCAATATAGCCCAATAACGAGTAGCAAATACGTAATACCAGAGAAAATTTTATAGTCAACATAATAACCAAGCTATTTCTATTATAATGAGTTCATAACTATGTTGAATATGTTATGTACCTGCTTAACTTGGAATCTAACCATTTCATTTTTAAAACTCTTAATCAGGTTTCAGCAAAAGTAAAGTTATATGTCTGTCATTTCCTTGGTTATAGCACTATGGTTTTACAAAGAAAACAAGATTCAGTATCACAAAGATTCTTTTAAGACCCTTCCTCAGATGGACACAGCCTTTTCCAACACTTAGTTACTACACAAAGAAATTATAAATCTGCTATTCCAAGGACATGACTAAGGGACATGAGGCGTGTGGCCCTGTGGAGTTAACACTGCTCCAACAAATTTATTTTTGGGGATTGAGTAGTGGAGAGATGAGCTTCTATATTGCTGGGGGTTGGGGTAGAGAGCAGGGGGCACTACCATTTTCCTCTTCTACAGCTTAGAAAACCATGACACAGAAGATTTTGCAAGGATTTAATAAAAACTTATTAAGGTCATAAGACTTTTCATATGACCTGAATAGATGAATATAAAAGTTTAAGTGTTAAAGAGCAATGACAGGTGGGTTGATAAAATTGCTTTTGAAAAATTTGAAAATCTACAATATACTGGAATTTCACTATTACATACACAAAAAAGTGCTGCGCCTATGCTATGTGAAATTTCCATTCTCTTTGTTTAGACTTATCACCCCAACTTTAAAAATTAAAAAACTTTACAGAAAAATTCCCTCCTGGAGGTATCACCCAGAGAAAGAAAGGATTTAAATGGACTGCAGGTGGTCTGTGAAAAGATGCGATGCAGATGCTACAGCTCCAAAGTAAAGCTGGGATGCAGAGACCCAGTCCTCCTCAGGACTACTCATATAAAGCTCAAGTAAATGCATGGTTTGAAGAGGTCACTGATTCAATAAAAAAAAAATTTTTTTTAAAGAAGTGCCTTTTTTTTCTATTATATACCATCTAAGGAAAAAGACACAACTCACAAAAAGCAAAGCAAATTGCTTTATCTCTGCAGACTTTCAGGTCTGTGTCATCCTTCTAATGTTGACACAGACGCATGACCCCTGTCGCCCTTCATCCAGTTTTTCCTCCTCCTCCAACCCAACTTTTCAAACAGTACAACCCCAAACCCTGCCAAAACGTCCTGGTGAAACGAAGAAATGCACAGCAGACTGCACAGCTACACTATCTCAAAACCATGCTCCCCAGCAGCCACCGCTAATCAACTGAGCTGAGTCGCCATACCAGCTGACACCAATTTACCCTTCTGGCCTATGGAAGAGACAAGGGGAAAAAATCATGAAATGGCGACATGCCAGTCAATTTTACACAGGAAATAGGGAACGGTCATTCCAGATTCTAATCTCCTGGGCAAATGCCATTGCTTTTGTGGCTATGCTAGTCTTTCTGAGGAGTTATATTAGGGGTGGGTATGTAACACATACACAAAAGACCCAATTTAGCTACAAACTAAGGTAACAGGCGACAGGAGGAGTTCTGGGCTATGTGGAAGGAGCTGTGAGGAGCCATGCTGATGCACTGTCCCAGCCACAGGCTCAGGTTAAGTGGAGGGTAGAGCTATTTGCCTTCTTATGCCCAGCCATCCTCTTTCCTGGGCTGGAGTTTTAATAAGTCGGTGTTAAAGATGTGACTAGGTAGAGATAAGGTTCATTCCTATCCCTAGAATACCTCACATCTCAGAACAAAGAGAATCACAACAGAAGGAAAAAGGAGAAGGAAAAGAAAAAGGCTTCTCAAAGTGACATAACTCCCTATTGCTGAGTTAATGCAGATCTATGAAGTAAGAAAAGCATTTAGTGGCAACTTCATAGAGTTGGTCCAGGGTCAGACACGCTTTCATTTTTGTTCTAAAGTTCTCATATTTAACAGGAGCCCTAGCAGCAATTTCAACCAATGATATTCATTTCTGAGTTAATAGCTAAATACTCCCCGGGAATCTCCCAAAGATGAATAGTAAGGGGAACAAGTTTTTGGAAGGGAGACTATTTTAAATTTTATGGTAATATTCAACAGAAGAACTCTGAACACTGTAGTGAAAACTGTAGGAAAGAATCTTTAAAAAACAGTCTCAGTTCAAAAAGCAAACACCTACTGACTGTAGAGAAACAGTGTACAGCAAATGAATTTCAATGACAAACTGGTAGTTAACTAGTAGGCCAACTCAAATTACTAATACAAAAGCTACACTGAGATGCAATTGAGGCGGTGCTACAAAATTTGGAAGGATTATAAAAATGAGCTGAAGTTCTATAAATCTCTTCAATCTCTACAACTGTCTTAATTGGTTAAGCCTCTCCTAAGCAAAATAGCCTGGTTTACAACACAGAGTCTGTTTGAAGCTTGATATCAGTATATTCATGTTCACTTTTTCCAGATATCCTCTTTGCAAAACAGTCAATTTTAAATTGCCTAGAGCTAAAATTGTCTTAACTAAGGCAGGCTGCCCAATAGCTATTGCTTCAAAATATCTACCACATTTGTTGGGCTTTCTCTTGTTTTGTCTCCAAATATGAAAACACTGAAAATAAGGTGTTGTTTTTATTTGAATGCTATATCTGGAATTACAACAGCAAACAACCAAAGTTTGAGATTTAAGTTCTGAAGATCACTGGGAAGGACAATGGATTAGAAGCTTTACAGTTCAGGAGAAAAATTAACCAACATTCTTTTCCTTTCAATTCTTCACCCTCATTTTTAAAAACATCTTTTTCATTTTATTATTTTAAGTGAGCCCTCATGTAATTCAATTTCTTACTGAAAACAGGAACAAAGATTGCCACAGCTGGCTAAAATGGTATGAGCAGAAAGTTAAAGCTGTATAGCAAAGTCTAAAAATCAAGATATGTCTGTGTCTGGCAGATTAAGAAAAAAAGCTGTTTTATAGATGTCCTACAGGGAACTTTTAAAGGACAAAGTAACCAAATTAATATTTAAAAATTAGAACAATTTGATGGACTTAGTGTCTTATTTAATGACTTGATTTTGTATCAAATAAGTCCAAATTACTTTAAAATGTTATAATTAAGTTGTGTTAAAAAAAAAATACAGATACAGCCTGTAGGGAAAGGGTAGCACTAAGCACCAGGAAAGAAACTAGCACTTAGTGGGCACCTTTCTATGTCAGACCTCCTACTAAGTGGTCTACCTTGGACTTTACTCCCCACAAAAACACCAACGAGCTAATCATTATTACTGAAATTCTTTTAGAACCTCTGTTTACCATGTCTTATAAAGTGGTGGGACTCAATCTGACTTCAGACTCTCTGACTCCAAAACCCAGGCAACCACCCACTTACAGAATTTCCTCTCATCTCACTGGTAAAGTGTAAATTATTTCTGAATCAATAAAGTATAACACACAGATACAACAGAAACACTCTATTTCTAGGTTTTGAGATACCACAGTTTGTGCATGTTTCATCACTAAATTAAGCAATAATTTAGCATTACCAGTAAGATTTTAAATAAAACTACCTTAAATGACTTTTAAATGTCAAATATGATAATTAGCACAAATCTATAATCAAACTCCTAAAAGACTGCATTCTATGTTACTATTTGAAACTTATGCCAGACTTTGTAACTAAGAACTGGCTCAGATCAAAGATGACATGCACAAACACATCAAGAAAGAGAACAAATAGAGACCAGATCTAGTACATGTTCTTTGCAGCAAAGAAACAAAACTAAGCTCAATCAAGAAATGCAAACAGCTTTAAAAGCAAACAAACAAACAGAACCCCACAACTCTGAAACAAATCAGTGATTTCAACGAACATGACAGGGAAGAGGCATACATCAAAATATATCTGTTTTGGTAGGAGGACTAACCTAAGTTAAGACTTTTAGAAAATAGTTAGAAGCTTTTCTGCCAGTAACACCATGGGACACCAGTGAGCACTCAGAGGCCCTAAATCCTAAGGCTCTGTCCCATTATTTAACAAGACAAACTATTCTGTGCTTTCCTCTCCGTATCAAGACTTTTGCCAAGCTGCAATACATTTCAGGCAATGTTCAAAGCTACAGATGAAGACTGGAGCAAACACAATGTGCATTTGAAAAAAGAATTAAGTAAGACTACTTTGGGTGGAGAGAACTATGGAATACACATTTCTTAAAACTGCCATATTCTCTTCACCCAGTCTGCATCCCATCTTCAGCCTGTTTGTCAATTGATGCATCTGTTAACAAGGCTACTCCTGTGACTGCTTAAGGATCTTGGTAACAGTTGTATTTTTCACATAAAGCATCCAATATAAATTCTACTCTACCTATAATAATCTGTTCTATTTAAAAAGAAGTAACAAAAATACTGCCTTTTTAAATCATTTTACAGATATATTTTTTAAATAGTTCGCTTGTCTGGAGTGGCTTAATTTCTTCTTTAATATGTTTATGAATTCTGAAAAATAATTTCTTCCAAATGCCAAGCTGGAGATAGGAAATGTGGGGTAGGGAGAATCACTCTTACAAAACTTAAGAACTTTGAAAATTACTGGAACTCAGGTTTTTTGAGAGGTTTTAATATGTCTCAAAAAAACCTATGAAAATAAAGTGGATTCTTTTCAGAAAATAATTGTACATCCTGTAACAAATTCATATTGTTATCTTAACAAAATCATGAAATAAAGAGATCCTATTTCTTTAACATTATGAGAATTTTAAACAAAGTAAAACTTTATATGTGTGTGTGTGTGTGTGTGTGTGTGTGTGTGTGTGTGTGTGTGTGTGTGTGTGTGTGTATTTATACCCTTGGACATGAAAATAGATTCATGTAAGTGGATAAATGGAGAGCAACCAGTAAGTTATTTGTACATCACTTGAGATCAGTTTATACCAAGTGAATTCACCTTGATGGGACCAAGGGACACAGACCTCTCATCCATCACCATGCAGAATTCTCACTTAAAGAATAACCTACTAATTTCTGCTACTTCTTACTACAATTAAGAGCATGGTGTATCACAAGACCAAATGAGATTCTCTAGATTTAGAAAAAATCTATTTCACACTAAGTAACAGGCTCTTTCATGAAGATAGGTAATATGTATTTACTGCTACATATTAGGTATTAGATTAATTCTGGCACAAAAATTAAATAAGTGAAAGTATTCTGAAAGAATAGAATGTTTCAAAAAGGTGACTGCCATCAAAGTACTAGAAAGGTCACAAAAAAACTTTATATATATATCCACCTTACCATGTTCACAAAGGATATGAAATATCTTGCATTAAAAAACATAAAGTAATGAATAAAATCAGGAATAGGGAAAGCATAAATTAGAATGCAGAAAGTAGACACTGAAGGTGAGGTAGAGACCTGAACAAAGTGAAGCAAGCTATAGATATTTGGATTAAAATATACAAATTTGGTCTCAGCATTCTGGCGATCAAAACTGTAAGGGAAGCATGGTCGTTTATATTATTCGAAGAGAGAAAAACATCAGATCTCAAGTAGATAAGATTTCCCCTAGTACTTAGTCCTACTGTGCGAGATTTCAAAGGAAAACTATGACACATTTTTTGAGAAACAGAAGACATTTCTGTAATAGAATAATCACACTTGATTTACCTTTCCTATAAACCTGGCTTTATAAATGTAAAACAAGGAGAGAATAGTCTCATGAGTACTTTTCATTTTGCACAAAACAGTCTGTACAAGTTATCAAAAAAAGTAAAGAAAAATTAATGAATTAACAGTTTCAAAATGAACTAAGAGTATCACCCTGTAAGCAGCTACCTGTCATTTCAAACTCCAGTTGTACAAAAAAGTCAAATGGAATGGATGCATCAGTACTGTGCACTAAATATTCAAAACAGAGAACAAATGATCACTTTGGGGAGGTACTGTTTGCAGCCTAAAAACAAAACTGTTCATTCTGAAACCATTTACTGAGTACCACCAGTGCTGGGAGCCTGATACAAGTATAGTGACATCACCTTCTAAAGGTGCCCTCTTCAACGTGGTTGCCCAAAGAGCTGGTGGTAATTGTCTCTCTGGGCCTTAATTTCCTCACCTAGAAAATGGTGTTTTCAACTTCCAATCACATAATGATGGCAATTTAAAAAATTCGCCTCCAATCCAAATGGTTCTTTGCTAAGTGAGCATTTGCAGGGAAGTCCCATAGACGCTACACACCATAAAGATACATACTGACTTTATCCATCCCACCCTCCAAGCCTACTACTTTGTATGTTCTCTCTTTCAGTGACAGGCACTCTGAGTCATCAATTTTGACCACTTCTCCACACTCAGTTCACAGTCACTTACCTTTAGAGCAGCTCTCAAATTTGTTTTCTCTAAGGCATTTAGAAAGTTTCTAAAAAATTTAAATGGCATGGGAAAATGTTCATAAGATGCTAAGAGAAAAAAAAGCAGAATATATAACTATAAACCACATAAATGCGAGTATGTAAAAAAAAATGGGTTGCTCCCTCCTCATAAGGAAAAAAACTAGGAAGAAATATGCTAAAATGGTAATGGCAATAGTTCTCCAGGGAGTGAGATCATAAATGACTTTTGATTCCTTACTTATTCTTGTCCTTATTTTCCACGTTCTTCAGCAAAAGAATTGTGCAATACTATGATGTTAAAGGAGTATGTACAAACTCCTTCTAGTGTTGGCTAACTTGCCTACATTTACCAGGGTTACCAAACAGCCTAGGTACCAACCAGTGAGCCTAAACTGTGGGAGCAGGGAATAGAATCGGTACCAAATAACTTAGACAACATCATCTTTATCTCACATTAGGTATGTAACCAACAACAAATCATCTCAGCCTAAGTCCTCTCTGTTGTAAAATGGGAGAAAAAACAATACTACCTCATAAGGTAGTTAAGAGGATTAAATGAAATCATTCACTACAAGAGCTTGGTTCTCTGGGCAAGCGTTAAGAATTCAGTAAGTTCTATCACCTATTATTCAGAAATGCTCCTCAGAATCCAGAGGTTATGGTACTTATCTCAATCAAAGGAAAAATTTTTGGAAAATTTTATCTTTAACTTGGTTGCCAAGTATTGTGTGTAAACACCCCCTTTTTCCACCTCCACACTGGAAATAGGGAGGAATCAAGAAAATAGTTAAGGGGATTAGAGGTTGTACTATAACTACAAAAAAGATAATCTTTGAATTTCTAACATCCATTTCATGAAATAAAATTCATATGTACTGATGAATATAATAAAAAACAATCTACCGTGGAAAAGGATTACAAAAGGAAAATAATAATTCTTAGATACTAAAACTATAAGCTAATTATATTCAGTACAATAAAGAACAGATTCAATACAGAAAGAGACAAGCTACAGAAATTAGATTTCAAGAAAAGGTAATCTTGGGTGTTCTATTATTACTGTGTATATAACAACATAATTGCATTGTACTATATAAGTTTCTATCTCCTGATTCCATTTATAACTCTTCAAAAGAAAGAAAATAAGCTCCCTGCCCCTCCCGAATAGGTGACTTTAAAACAACACTGAGAATGGGGGTGGGGATGGGAAGGAGGAGTGAGCAGGACTGCCAGCTTAGGCCAGGGACTGGTCACAGGTAACTGGAAATACAGCCACCCAAGTGAGGTGACCAAACTCAGTTACATAGAGCAACAGCTTTATCATGAGCTATCTATTGCTTAGCGGGATGATTCACTCTGACAACCTCAATTGTCCAAAGACAGTTTCCTTTAACTTCAAACATCAAGGCTATTTGGATTAGAAAAATCAGTATTAAAGATGTTATAAGAAGAAAGCCTGAAGACACAATCCTTTAAGAGAGTAAATATCCTTAACTACAAGCTACAGAAGGGCAAGTTTGCAAGAAAGACAGGAGTTATAGAAAAGGTTAGAAAGGGCAAATTACTTCCTATGGATTATTAAACCAGAGAAACAGAAGTACTTACAACTACACTCTCCCCATCTACACCTTTCTGTTCCCATCTCTCTCCCTACACACTCTGCTTTGTCCAAACTTATTTTTATAGGATAAAGAATACAGAGTTCTGTGCTGAGAAAATAATGAAGCAGAAATCCTCATGGCAGCCACAATAAATTTGAGGTTAGAAAAACCTGTGACTTGGTTTTAAATAACTTATGTCCCCTTTCTTGTTTCAGTCTCCTTTTCCCAAAACCACATGCATATCCCCTTTGTGAAGAGAGGGTCCAAAGCATTCACCAACTTCTCAAAGGGGCTCGAGATCCAAAGGAGAGTAACTAGCACTGAGATGCAAGTCAATCCTCTTAACTACCTTATGAGGTAGTATTGTTTTATTGTAGTATTCGTTGTAGGTTACATACCTAACAGAACTTCCATTCCTCTCTATGTGTGTTGGGGGAAGGAAGAGGAGAAGCTAGGTGTGGGGCAATAATAAATTCAGTTCAGGGACAGCCAAAGGGCAGCACAGACAGCACTGAGATTACCAAAGATAACACCATCAGAGAGAGTACAACTGGCCAAAGGTCCAGAAAAAAACACAGCTCTCAGCACAAGACCCAACAGATGTCACTCTTACCTTGTATTACCAAGACCATGAAGTCCATCACAGAGAAAGCCGGATGGAGGTTTCACCTAAACTCCTATGATCAAGACCAGTCATTCCCAAGGTAGACAGGAGAAAACACATGCTCTTACCCACAAGGGGATTATGACTGGAGGTAGTATAGCTATGACTATTCTCAAGGCAGGGAGGGGTGATCCTATAGAGAGATAGCCCATCTCTATTTTGAGGAAAAGTTGGTTTCTAGCAAAAATGTTACATTATAAAAATATGCTTAGCACAAATCATATTCTGCTATGTTACAAATGTACCTTGGAGGTATACAACTCTACAGTCATACACTAAAAACCATCCTCAAGCAACTCAGTAATCCTGCTAACTTTTAGAGTTTTTACACAAAGGTCTCTAGAAGATATTATTGAGACATGTTTAATCAGTCATCATTATGTACTCTGAAACTCCTTAAGATGCTTTCTATGGAGGATCTCTTAGATTAAAGAGGAAGAGAAATACAGTGTATGGAGGGGAATAAAAATCATTGAAAAGAAAGATGATTACTACAGATGTTGGAAGGCTACAAAACAAACCAAATAATTCTCTCTTGCAATTGGCAGGCAGGATGCTGCCAGATGTTCGAAATAGAATTAACCTCTATGGGCTACAATGATAGAAATAAACTGTACAACTATAAATAAACAAATATCTAGGGAAGCATAAATAACTACCTAGGGAAGGGTTATCTTTGTTTCACTTTCCCCAAACTTGCTTCAAATTATTTCTCCCCCAACCCAATTAAAAAAATTGTCCCTCGCTGGCAGTGTCCACATATACTGAAGCAGCAGCATATGCCAAAGCTTTTGAGAATGTGCCAAAAGTAGATCAAACAATCCCTGTTTTAAAAGCTAAACTTAACCAGAGTATTTGCAATGTTTCAAAGCATTTTCAAACCAGGTAATAATCACCATAATGATGACAAAACCCTCCTCCATCATCAAGGATATAAATATATATATATCTTTTCCTTGCAGGAAACATTACCATATACTTGGTTAGATAAAGGCACTACAAATAGCTTATAGATGCTTCCTCCTTATATTTGAGAGCAAAAAAACAGAAAATTCATACATTCATCCCTTCATATAATCACAGGGTAAGTATTTATCTTGAGCTAAAAATGCCAGATTTTTAGGTGTTGTCCAGCATAATGTGATGAAAACAGAGAAGGTTCCTGCAGCTGACAGTGTAGTGGAGAAAAGCAGATATGACACATGGTGACAGCCAGTGTTCCTGGGTCTACTCAAATGTTTAACATTCCCTAAAAAAATATCTGGGTAATCCTGTATAGTTTTCTGGGTCTATAGTGAAGAACCAATCTCTGTTAATAACCACCAGAAATGCAGCTTCAGAGTCAAAGGCCAGGCTTCTTACCTTGCCAAACAATACAGTACAAAAGACTAGTTGCAGGCTGAGAAAACAGACCTGAATTACAATTTTGGCTTTGCTATTAACTACAATAACGCAGAGCAAAACCTGCAAATAACCAAAGTGCTTTTAAAATAACAGTTTTAAAATCATCTAATTTTTAATTTATGTCAAGTGAAAAATGATTTGGCTTAATGCTTATTACAACAGTAAATAATAGTAAAATGGCAATGACTACTTTCGGAGAAACCTGACATTTTAAGAGTTAAAACAGAGACCAGAAATGAATCCTTCACAAATAAAACTTCGTGTTTCTTTGCTAAGTTTTGAAATTGGAATCAATTATCTCTATTGTGCCTTCAGGTGCTAATCCTTCAGAGATAAATGAAAAAGTCAGTTTTCACTAAAAGAAATGTTAGAAAACCTAACAAGATGGTCAGAAGAGGAGGAGCAGTAACAAGGATCACAATGTAAGTGACAAGAGTTCTAGACCAATGAGCAAATGTGGATACCCCACACAGAGAACAACCGTCAGGCTAACGCTGAAGGAGGTGCAGAAGGAAGTTCAGAAGTTGTCATTAGATTTTCCTCCTAAAATTTGCTTTATTTCAGACAAGCACTGAAACAGTGACTCTCAAACTTGTATCATCTGCAGAGCATTTAATGGACACTGGCATTCATGAACACTACCAATTTCAAATTTTAAAAAAGTTATCCTAATTTTAATTACATAAATAAAAGTTTTAATAAAATTAAAAACAAAAATGCTATGTACCTGTGGCAGAGATGACCTGTATCTATCTATCTCCAGCGTTTAAATATACAGCCTGAAGAAGGATGACTTGGATTGTAATAGGTAACATATCTAAAAGGCTTCTTTTCTCATTCTCCTTCTACTAAATTAGAAGCTCCTTACTTAGACTTTAGATCATAAGGAAAAGCAGCAAGTATTTTGTTACAATCAGATGATCCTACATATACAAAAAGAACAGACTCCAAAATTATGGAGATTGCTTATTAAATTGCTTATTAAATCTCTGTCCAAGGTACACACTATACCTAGAAGTTTTATTTCAATTAGGGGAATTTTGTTGACTAAGTCTAACCCCTGATTTCATTAAGCTCTGGTGCTATTCAAATCCTACTATGGTATTTAAAGGTAGTTTTTATAATATGCACAGCAATCTCATCAACTTTTTCCTCTAAGAAATCAAAATTATCAAGGATTAATAAAGTGGGAATACTCTACTCTTACTCCAGCTTCATAATCTCAATGTTAAAAACTGATATTTTTACTCACAGGTAATACTGTAAAACTCAGGATATTACATGTTTAGCTAAAAAAATGCCACTTTAGCAAAATTATTTGAAGGAATGAAAATAGCTATTATTGGCATTAATTCTGTCATAAAGAAAGTATAAAAATATAATCTCTTCTCTCATGTCAAGGATTCATGAAGGCATCTTTCCCCTCACTGGCAGTAAAGAAAAGCAGGGTCAGACAATCTCCTGCCACACATTTTTCATTCAGCATATTCTAAAGAAAAATACTCAGAGATTGAACTTTAATTTCATTATTTTCACTATATCCTTCCATACTAAATTAAGATTAGAAAGCAAATAACACTCTAGAAAGCAAATAACACTCTCTTATCAAGTCTAATAATCCACCAAGTATAATAACAAAGGAAAGAGGGCTGGCAATTTTAATTATTAAGATACCATGGATTTAAAAATGTATCCCAATTTCATGGATATTCAGGTATGAACAAAGGACGGGAAGAGCAGAGAATCCTTAAGCTAATGAAGCTGTATCCTGTAAATAAAGCAGTGTGTGTTGGCACTGCAGTAGCAATGCACTCTTCCTGCTCAAAACACAATTGTACTCTGTCAGTACCAATCCCAACACATTATTTCAGTCTATATCATAGCTCGCAAAGTAACTGTTAAATAAAATCACTCTTCTCTAGAATCATGGATTTTTCCATGATGAACAAAAAAAATCACCCAGTACTTCTTCACAGAAGAAAACATGTATGTATATGGTTTTGATTAACAGTGTTAATCGACTATATTATCAGTAAGACTTCTGGTCAACCAGTAGGCTATTAGTACTTAAGTTTGTGGGCAGTTAAAAAACTTGCAGATTTTCACTGCATGATGGGCTGGCAATCCTAACCCGCACATTGTTCAAGGGGCAACTGTGTGCTAAGAATCAATGCTTCTGTGCACATCAACTATCAAGCTGATTATCTATCTAGTAACCTGCACGTTTATAGTGTGTTTACATACTGTACATAGTTGACACTATGCAGTATTATCCAATAGTCGTTTTGGAAAGTAAACAACACAGATACTCTACTTTTTCTCCAACATAGTATTTGTTATTAACTTCACAGGTGGTTTTACAAGATTCACTGCAATAGTGTGACTTCTGCTTGTTTGTGCCCTCCCCCCACCCCCCACAAAAAAAGTGCTACTTTGAATGCTACTCCGGCAGTTGGGGCTCTTGTCCATCTTTAGTGACAAGATTCATTAATTTTGGAAGTAAGTATTTGTAAAGTATTATTTTGTATTTGTCCTGTATAAACTTTATTGATTTACAAAAAAATGCCATTTAGTTTCTCTCTAAATTACACCAATATTTTGATAGCCTTATGCCACCACCTGACAAACCAAAAACTTTGTAAACTAAAGGCAAATGACTCAAAAGTCAATAAAACCTACTTTCTGGCATCTGTCATATTAATTCCTATTTACACTTTTCTTTTTCAAATGCCTATGTAATTGATCACAGTCCTAGATTCTCATTCCCTGCATATACAAATCCACATTCCATTTAGGCCAGGGTTTCTCAACCTGGACATTACTGACATTTGGGCCAGATACCTGTGCTGGGTGCTGCCCTGTGTCTGTAGGGTGTTTTGCAGCACCCGTGCCCTCTACCCACTAGATAATAGTAGCACACCCCCAAGTGGTGACAACCAAAAATGTCTCTGAACAGAGCCCAATGTCCCTGGGAGGGGAGCAAACTCCAGCCCTCTCCACAACACTCAGGCACTGAGTCCTATTCACACTCCCCCACCACCCCATTTCTGAGATGGGATTACAACATAATATTGAGAATGAAAACTCCAAATTAAACAAACAAAAATAGGTAATTGATAAAAAAATGGTAACCAAAACCAACTACCCTATTAACTGGTATTACCCAAGACACACTGACCAACTCACTATCCTTTATAGTACATCTAAGACCATCAAGAACCTAACAAGCACTAAGAATGCAGAAAAATCTTTTGAGAAAGTCATAATCAGTCTTACACCTCAATGTAAAATCTCTATGAATATGAATGCTTCAATGACTTTTCCTCTGAAAACAACAAAATTTGAGGGTAGAAAGTAAGGGTTAAATTAAAAATAAAATGTTCTCTGCTATTTTAAGTACCTTAACTTATAAAATTCTACTATCAAAATGTGATATAAGCCAAGAACATGCAGAACTTTTAAAACGTTTAGAAAAACTAATAGATAAATGTACAGTTGAGCTCTTTAAGTTGGGGACCAATTATGGCAATCATGCCTTCTCATAACTTGCCTCTTGGTACAATGCTGTTTACTAATGCTAATTAGAGAGAGGAGGTGGATACACCACAAGCCTGAATTAGTACAGCAGGACTAATATACATACATGGCAAGCAAGAGAAAGATTAGTTATGTATTAGTCATCTTTCAGGGCTTACCTCATAAGTCTCTTCCTTCTGGAATCTTCTCAGGTTCCCGAAGTCCAGGTTAAGTGTCCCTACTTTGTACACTATACTTCTGCTTTCATAAAATAATCCTACTGTTCTATGATTGCCCTATTATGTCTACATTTTCCCCCAAAAAAACAACAACAAAAAAAACACCGTGTCCCCAGCACCAAACAGACTACCTTGCACAAGTGGGTGCTTTATTAAGTCTTGCAAGATTCAGGTGAATCCTCTCCTTATAGTATACAAAAGAAACAACATATGCAAATTTACCCAGAATAATTAGTATCAACAGAAGAAAAAATCCTGAAAGCAATCTGGAACACTGTAAACATTCTGGGTTATTAGAAACCTCAATAAGGACTATATATGATTGTCTCAGTATTTTGAAAGGATGACTCAAAATTACATAACTAATTTTATGTCTTTTACAGAAACATATTGTGAGAAAATATATTTCAGATTATGCCTAAAAGGGAGATGTTGCCCACTTTGTGGGCTGAGTTCCTGCACTGCTCAGGCCCAGCACTGCTGGCCACCTGCCGAGAGAAAATCTGGCCCTGGTCCGTGCCAGTATTCAGTTAAAATGTTCTTTCCAGACTGACAAACCGACGGAGATTCAAGATGGCGGCATGAGAGATGAGACAGGGAACTCCTCCCAAAACCACAGATAGTGAGAAAATATAATTAATACAACAAACCCTAAAATAGCAACAGGAAAGAAGGCTGCACCAGACAGCATACAGACCTTACGAACAGAGCAAACCACACGAAACAGAGCACCAGCTCCGCTCCCCTACAACCCCCAACCCCTATCTACGGGCTGAGCAGCTCCAGAGACTAGAGCTTCTGGGCACTAGCGGGCACCACACAGAAATATGAAACGTCAAAAGAACATGGTTCAGACCAAAATCTCACAAACCCCAGAAAAAGGGTCACAGGAAACTGAACTCACCAATCTTCCTGAAAAGAGAGTTCAAAATAAAAATCATAAACATGCTTATGGAGGTACAAAAAAATACTTAAGAACTCAGGAATGAATTTAATTAAGATGGAGAGTCAATCATTAAGAAATTCCATACCTGAAATGAAACATACAATGGAGGGATTTAGAAGATTAGATATAGTAGAAGAGGGTAAATGGAATAGAAATTAGAGAAGAGGAATAAAAGAAGCTGAGGCACAGAGAGAAAAAAGAATTTCTAAGAATGAAAGAATATTGAGACAACTGTGTGACCAATCCAAACGGAACAATATTTCCGTAACAGGGGTACCAGAAGAAGAAGAGAGAGAAAAAGGGATAGAAAGTATCATTGAGGAGGGAATTGCTGAAAATTTCCCCAGTCTGGGGAAGGAGACAGTCTCTCAGGCCATGGAGGTACACAAACCTTCCAACACAAGGGACCCAAGGAAGACAACATCAAGACATATAATAAAAAAGGCAAAGATCAAGGATAAAGACAGACTTTTAAAAGCAGCTAGAGAGAGAAAAAAGATCACATACAAAGGAACACCCATCAGGCTATCAGATTTCTCAACAGAAACCTTACAGGCCAGAAGGGAGTGGCATGATATATTTAATGAAATGAAGCAGAAGGGCCTAGAACCAAGAATACTCAACACGGCAAGGTTATCATAAGGTTGTACAGAAGACTCCACCCAAAGCAACAATATACACATTCTTCTCAAGTGCACATGGAACGTTTTCAACAATAGATCATATACTAGGCCACAAAAAGAACCTCAGTAAATTCAAAGAGATTGAAATTGTACCAACCAGCTTCTCAGATCACAAAGGTATGAAAATAGAAATAAATTACTCAAAGGAAATGAAAAAGCCCACAAACACATGGAGGCTTAATAACATGCTCCTAAATAATCAATGGATCAATGACTAAATAAAAACAGAGATCAAGCAATATATGAAGACAAATGACAACAATAATTCAACACTGCAAAATCTACGGGACACAGCAAAAGCCATGCTAAGAGGGATATATATTGCAATACAGGCCTGCCTCAGGAAAGAAGAACAATCCCAAATCAACAGTCTAAACTCACAATTAATGAAACTAGAAAAGGAAGAACAAATGAGGCCCAAAATTAGTAGAAGGAGGGTCATAATAAAGATTAAAGCAGAAATAAACGAAATTGAGAAGAATAAAACAATAAAAGAATCAATGAAAGCAGGCACTGGTTTTTGAGAAAATAAACAAAATAGATAAACCCCTAGCCAGACTTATCAAGAAAAATAGTCTACACACATAAACAGAATCAGAAATGAGAAAGGAAAAAATCACTATGGACACCACAGAAATACAAAGAATTATGAGAGAATACTATGAAAAATTATATGGCACACAAACTGGATAACCTAGAAGAAATGGACAACTTTCTAGAAAAATACAACCTTCCAAGGCTGACCCAGGAAGAAACAGAAAATCTGAATACAGCAATTACCAGCAAAAAAACTGAATTGGTAATCAAAAAACAACCTAAGAACAAAACTTCTGGACCAGATAGTTTCACTGCTGAATTTTATCAAACATTTAGTGAAGACCTAATACCCATCCTCCTTAAAGTTTTACAAAAAGTAGAAGAGCAGGGAATACTCCCAAACTCATTCTAAGAGGCCAACATCACTCTAATACCAAAACCAGGCAAAGACACCACACACAAAAAAATTACAGACCAATACCCCTGTTGAACATAAATGCAAAAATACTCAACAAAATATTAGCAAACCGAATTCAAAAATACATCAAAAAATCAAAAAGATCATCCATCATGATCAAGTGGGATTCATCCCAGGGATGCAAGGATGATACAACATTGAAAATCCATCAACATCTTATCATCTACCACAACAACAAAAAGAAGGACAAAACCACATGATGATCTCCATAGATGCTGATAAATAGATAAAAAGGTACCAATAAATGGAAACACATCCATGCTCATGGATAGGAAGAATTAATACTGTCAAAATGGCCATCCTGCCTAAAGCAATCTACAGATTCAATGCAATCCCTATCAAAATACCAACAGCATTCTTCAATGAACTAGAGCAAATAGTTCTAAAATTCATATGGAACCACAAAAAACCCCGAATAGCCAAAGCAATCCTGAGAGGGAAGAATAAAGCGGGGAGAATTACGTTCCCTGACTTCTACAAAGCCATAGTTATCAAGACAATTTGGTACTGACACAAGAACAGACCCATAGACCACTGGAACATACTAGAGAGCCCAGATATAAACCAAAGCATATATGGTCAATTAATATATGATAAAGGAGCCATGGATATACAATGGGGAAATGATAGCCTCTACAACAGCTGGTGCTGGCAAAACTGGACAGCTACATGCAAGAGAATGAAACTGGATTATTGTTTAACCCCATACACAAAAATAAACTCAAAATGGATCAAAGACCTGAATGTAAGTAATGAAACCATAAAACTCCTAGAAAAAAACATAGGCAAAAAGCTCTAGGACATAAATATGAGCAACTTTTTCATGAACATATCTCTCCGGGCAAGGGAAACAAAAGCAAAAATGAACAAGTGGGACTATATCAAGTAAAAAGCTTCTGTACAGCAAAGGACACCATCAGTATAACAAAAAGATGTCCAATAATATGGGAGAATATATTCATAAGTGATATATCTGATAAGGGGTTGACATCCAAATTATATAAAGAACTCACGCACCTCAACAAACAAAAAAGCAAATAGGCCAATTAAAAAATGCGCAGAGGAGCTGAACAGACACTTCTCCAAAGAAGAAATTCAGATAGCCAACAGGCACATGAAAAGATGCTCCACATCACTAGTCATCAGGGAAATGCAAATTAAAACCACAATCAGATATCACCTCACACTAGTTAGGATGGCCACCATGCAAAAGACAAACTGCAACAAATGTTGGCGAGGATGTGGAGAAAGGGGAACCCTTGTACACTGCTGGTGGGAATGTAAATTAGTTTAACCATTGTGGAAAGCAGTATGGAGGTTCGTTAAAACACTCAAAAATAGAAAAACCATCTGACCCAGGAATTTCACTCCTAAGAATTCACCCTAAGAATGCAGCAGCCCAGTTTGAAAAAGACATATGCACCCCTATGTTTATCGCAGCACTATTTACAATAGCCAAGAAATAGAAGCAACCTAAGTGTCCATGAGTAGATGAATGGATAAAGAAGATATGGTATATATACACAATGGAATATTCTTCAGCCATGAGAAGAAGAAAACAAATCCTACTATTTGCAACAACATGGATGGAGATAGAGGGTATTATGCTCAGTGAAATAAGCCAGGTGGAGAAAGACAAGTACCGAATGATTTCACTCATCTGTCGAGTATAAGGACAAAGAAAAAACTGAAGGAACAAAACAGCAGCAGCAGACTCACAGAACCCAAGAATGGACTAACAGTTACCAATGGGAAAAGGACTGGGGAAGATGGGTGGGAAGGGAGGGATAAGGGGAAAAAGGGGTATTACAATTAGCACACATAATGTAGCTGGGGGGTATACAGGGAAGGCAGTATAACACAGAAAAGACAAGTAATGATTCTATAGCATCTTACTACGCTGATCGACAGTGACTGTAATGGGGTATGTGGTGGGGACTTGGTAATAGGGGGAGTCTAGTAACCATAATGTTGCTCATGTAATTGTACATTAATAATACCAAAAAAAAACCCTGTTCTTCCCAAAGTAAAAAAAAAAAAAAAAAGATTATGCCTAAATGGACAATTTTACCCCATTGGGATTTTTCAACTAAGCAGTCCATAATTCAACAGTATTTGTAATCAAATAAACAAACTAATATATGTAATTTTCACCTGAAAAATGCGTAACTTAAAAAAAATGTCCAGTGATGGTTAAGATGTGGTTTAACTGTAGGGTGATAAACATTCCAGTGTGGCTTGGTCCCAGTTTATACCTGTCCCAAATGTCCCCCATGAGTTGGCACAGGTTTGGGACTAAAATGTTCCAATTGGTATGGTAAAGTATATGGTCACCAACAATGCTCTCATATACTTCTGAGAGCAACAACCTTTAAGGGAAAACGCTGACACTAAGAATAGCTGCCACTTATTGAGCAATATTATATTTCACTCAGTGAATCAGATAAACTCCATATTTCAGATGTAAGGTAGGCATTAGTTTTTTCATTCATCACGTAACTCACCCGTACACTAAGTGACCACCATGACTCAGCTAGACGTTTTCAGCTACAAAGCCCATATTCTTTTCCATATACCATAAAAATGCTTATGGAAATCAAACAATCAAATATTGTTTATATCAAAAGTTTGGAAGATATTAACAACAGGAAGATGTTAACTGAGATGTGTTCATGCCTTCAAGAGTTTTCAGTATAGCTTTAACAATGATGGCAAAGATTCAATAACATCATAATATGTAACAATAAACAGATACAAAAGGTAAAAATTCTAAAATTAAAAAATCTAAAGCATATTTTTAAAAGTTAGAAGGAAATACTGGAAATATACCAGATTATTAACTATCACTGTTTTAAAGATATTAGATAACTTTTCCTGTTTTCCAGATTCTCTGAAATATGTTCTATTAACTTTTAATATTTCAAACAATATTCAAGAAAGTAAAACAGCAAGGGCTAAAAGTTCAAGCACAGTACATTCTGTTCCCTAATTCATAACAAAACTCACATGTTCACAGAAGTGATAGTTAAGTTTAAAGATACAGATAAGATACAGAAAAAACAAAAGAGAGATGGAAGAATTTGAGGAGTCTGGTAACAGAAGCATTTCAAGAAGTAAACCAGATGTTCCTATGGAACTACAGCAGAGGGTCCAGGAGACAGAAATTCATGTCAAAGGCTATGCTCAGATCAAAGAGCATGAAACCAGGGTCCATTTGCTACAGAACCATCCATTACACTGAGAGGATCAAGCCACACTAAGCTCTCAGCAAAACTCAAAATTTAAATCAGTTAATGGCTGTTGAGTAAGAAAGTACTGGAAAGATGAGAAGATTGCTTCCTCAACCATTTCATTGGAAAAGGGATACTTGGCAATGAGGTGAAAACACAGAGGTCAAAAACATAATTTAAGTGAACAGCATCTCAGTTGATGCCAAAAAAGGTGCTAACAGTAAAGAGCAAATATCCATTTTATTTGATTCACCACCATGTCTTTCTCTCCAAGCATTTCTCTCCTGTTCCTTTTACATAGATTAGGCAATGTTATAGATACTTTCTCCCAGAACTTCTCAAAACCAGATAAAAAAACTTTTAAAAGATACTTCTATCTCCAGAGGCAGTACAATTCAAATGCCCTCTCAAAATTCTTTACCGGTCACAATTCAAGATAGTAGGAGATACATACTCTGGTTAAATTATTCACAACAGGTAAAAGTAAAAATATTCTAAGTGTTTGGTCTGTAACTAATGAATTTACCTCCCCTACAAAAATTTAAACGGTGGAATTTTATTAAGGATATATGGAGTGGTATGGAGCCACTTGAGCAGGAAACATTTGACTTCTTGGGGGTAAAAGTTTTACCTTCAATTGCTTATTACTTCTATTCAACAACCTAATAAGAGAATATATAAAAACAAAATTTTGACATGTTGTTGCTGTGATGCATGAACTTTTCCATAGAGACCTCTGCTTAGATGATAATAATCTGACACTGAATTATGTCTAGCATATTAAGCAACTATCCAGAGAAAAATCAATTAAACTTACACGAATATTTAAGGTCAAAGCATCTATCTCAAGAGTACCTATTATTAAACAATAACATCTTACAGATGGCATCATAAAACAGAAATTTCAGTAGATATCTGCTCTCCTATGAGGAACAAAAGCATATAGAGCCTTATGCCACACATTAAGCAGAATGTCTTTCACTGTCCCAGTGTCCTATATAATGAATTTATCTCTTTAACATGAAGAGAAATCAGCCTATTTCATGCCTATTTCCTTCAGTTTTGAGCTTCCCTTGTTCATTAGTCTGTTTGAGCTGCCACAACAAAATAACATAGACTGAGTGGCTTAATCAACAGCTATTCATCTTCTCACAGCTCTAGAGGCTGGGAAGTCCAAGATCAAAGTGCTGGCTCATCTGGTTCTCTCCTGGTGAGACCTCTTTTCCTGGCTTGCCTGCCTTATTCCTGTGTCTTCACATGGCAGAGAGAGGAAGCAAGCTCTCTGGTGTCTCTTCTTATAAGGACACTAATGTTATCAGACCAGGGCCCCACCCTCATGGTTTCAGCTAATCTAATTACCTCCCAAAGGCCCCATCTCCAAATACCAACACACTGGAAGGTTAGGGCTTCAACATACACAAGCTTTGGAGGGACACAAACATTCAGTCCATAAAAACTTTTACTTTTTCACTCTGGCAATGATGTGTGTGCTCAGGGATGGGTGAGATAAGCTAAAATCTTTTATTTAAATCATAAAAGTTTTTAAAAAAATAAATGGTTGACACAATATTCAGAGAAAGGACTATAAGAAAACAATACCCAAATTGGGTAAAAACAAAAATGTAATCTCTAGTTACCCCCCCAAAAAATGTAATTTACAAAAGACACTGTTTTGTAAACACTAAGGTCATATCAGCAGCCAGTGACGTATTTAGCCCAAGCAGGTTCCATACGTTGAATTCTTTTAAATTTTGGTTATCATTTTTTTCAGGCCACAAGATGACTAATAATAGCCTACATTTACTGTTGGCTTACATACTTCACTTTTATTTATGATAACCCTCCCAACAGTCCTACGATGTGGATACTGTTATCCCCATTTCACAGATGTGGAAAGTGGCAGCACTGCCCACTATAGTAGTACAATTTAAAAATATTGAGTTTAAAAGTAGAAAATAAGACCTGTCTCTAGTAATTCCCTACTTGGAAAAAGGACTAATCACAAATCTGTAGATTTTCATTTGATTCATAATAAAAAGAACTGGTCTTTGTTCTGTGTTTTAATCTCAAGGAGATGGCTATTATGCTACAGCCACTGGAGAGAACCAAAATGAAACTGGGTGGAAATAATCAAGTTCTCACCAGAACTTCTGCAGACATGAAGGCTTTTTCCAAAATACTGGATTCAAAGCAGGAAGAACATAGAGTACATCTGAAATAATACATCCACTATAAAACTGTTCTTGCTGGATCTGCATTTCAAAATGTAGAAATGCACAATAAAGCAATTTCTAAAACAAAAATACACTGATTCCTCCCTTTCTTCAATTAATAAACATTTTTAAATTACCTTGCATCTATTTGATTCCTATTATTCCAAAGAAACAAGATGATGTATTTCTCCTTATATATTACTGCTATTCTTACAAAGCAACACTCCTTAGTGTTACATAAAACTGTTGCACCATTATTGACGGTAAGGAAAAACACAGAAATTTGGAATATCATGAAATCTTTTCCAGACTCAGAATTATGGTTAGTGCTAAAATTCAAAGATTGAAGAAAAAAGATAAGAAAATAATTGTTTTGAACTGTAAGCATACACTACAGGAAGCATGCATTGCATGAAGAAAACACAGCATTTTACAGTGTACATAAATCAATATCCTGCACATTACAATGAAGAATATTCACAGTTTGTTCAATTATATAATGTTCTAAATTGTCAAATTAGCAAGAAACTCCTATCTGTTTCAAATGCTTTTTGGAAGGAGTATGTAAATCATAAATATTTGTTGCACAATCAACAAAGAATACTATACTACTGTTTATTTCATAAGAGTTACTTCTTGAAATATACATATTTCCCAGACCTTACATAAAGTAGATGCAGTATCAACTAGAAAAATATTTGTAAAGCAAATCACCCAGTCTTTTGGGTTATAGAGAACTGTACCTTTTCTCTCTTTTGTTTGTAAACAACCATAGTATGTTTAAAGTAAACTTCAAATTCTGATTTCTTACAATGTTTGATACAAGAAACTAAGCAGAAGTTTGCCCTAAAGAGAAACAGAACATCTGGTGAAATGTGTGCCATGCTTCAGGATCACAGCTGCTGCTAAGGTTAGTATTCCAATGTGATAGTCATAATCTCCATGTTAAGTGGTAAAACCATAATGGAGAATAAAAGTGCTGAAGAAGTATCTTTCTTTTCCTCAGCTATGTGCAAACAACTGGGCCTCACAGAATACTTAGAGAAATATTTCTGTAGTAAGTACACACTACAGTTCAAAACACACACCTATTCAGTGGACTGCTTCTACCATGTGATTGCTGATTACATCCCTCCCCTAAGTGTATTAACCTAGGCATTAATCAAGACAGGATGTATGCTATTTCTTGTCTATGATTGATCAATCTATTCTGCTTTTATTTTTCAATTCACCAATAAGAGCATTTGGAGTAAAAAAAAAAATAGGAAAGGAAATCTGAGAAAGTCCAGATGACCAGAAGAGATGGCAAGATTGACTTAAAAAAAAAATTGCTATTTTCATGAGCACACCATGGCTCAGTAGCTTTTCTCCTGCATTTACGTTTAACTTTCAATTTTATGACATAAACAGCAACAACAAAATTCTACACAAACTGCAGTATATATAAATTGCCTTACATTTCTGACACTTTTAAAAGCCCCTACTGTGCCATGAAAGGTTCCCAAACAAGGAAAGATCTGCACAGCAGGAAAGGAACCCACTTATATTTTCTAACAGCTGTGAAGGATCAGTCCCCTAGAGTAACAGAAATCAACTGCAACCTGAAAAGTGTTTAGAAATAAAATGTTTCCATCACCTCACACTATCAGCTACTTCCATTAGTACCTATGAAAGAGACACTGGATTTTACCTTGCATTTTAATACAATAAACTTTACTGACACTAGAAAAGAGAACACAATTACAGACTAATCCTACTATTAAACGCAGAAAGTCATCAATGAAGAGAATGAATACTTCTCAAATATTTCTACTTCACCACTGGACTAGACAACTAATCACAAAAGCCATAGGGAAAAGTTTAGAACTGTTATTTATGAAGCTTATTTTGGGTTTCATATTCTGAATTAAAGCCATATTACCTAAAATATAAAACATTTAGCATCACATCAGGAATTGATTTTATACCAAGTTCAAAGTCAATGATAAGCTCTATGGAGTAAATTTTTTATATTTGTGGTGGTTCTATGGATATCTTGACTACTTACTGATCAGAAAGGATAACATATTCTACATATCCTGTTAAGTAAAAGATGAGTGACCAAATAGGTTCAAATCATCCACAGTACATTAAAAACAGGAGGATATAAAAAGATATTCAAAGTCAGGACAGACTGAGTTCCAACTCCAGTTCCAGATGATTTCTGCCAGTATTTCCTGAGCACCTATCTATTTCTAGGCACTATGGTGAAAGCTGACAGTCAGCCTTGAATCAAGACACAGTCCTTGCCTTCAAGCAGTTGACAGTAGTTAAGAAAGCTACATAAAAAAAAAACCATTTGATAAATTCAACAGATGTATGTGGCAGAATTAAAGCAAAGGGGCTATGGGAATAGGGGCATAGAAAAGGCTTTACAGAGGTTCAAAACCTGTGCTAGGTTTTGAAGGTTGAGTAAGGGCTTGCCAGGAAGAAAAAGTGAAAGCAGTATTCTAGTTTCTGAGGAAACCATTATTTAAAGGCATGGAAGTGTGAAAGAGTCAGAATTTTTAGGGAACTCTATAAGCAATCTCATACTATGTAATAGGTATAGAAGATAGAAGAAGAAATAAGGTGGAAACACAGACCTGGGCCAAAACTCAAAAGGCCACAGGCCAGAGAGACTTGGGCTTTCCTGTGCGGGAAAGGAGATATGCCAGAAGTGTACTTTAAGTAGGGGAGTGATACTCTCAGACTTCTGTTTTAATGCATCACTTTGGAGTGGAGAATGGACTAAAATGGAAAACACTCAAGCAGGGAAACCTATAAAGAGACTACTGCAATAATTCAGGGAAGAGATGATAATGAAAGCCTAAAACTAGGTAATGTGAAAAAACTGAGCAGTTAACATGAAAAATGGAATATGCTCAACAACTTTACGTTACTTTTTACACAAGCCCTTTTTAAAGGTAAGTATGCCAACAAGAAACCATCAAAATTCCAAAAGGTTGCATACAGCATTAGAGGAACACTATGAAACAATTTCAATTAGTAAGAATCAACGAAGTTTTACACATTCACATGTCCACATCCTACCTGTACCAACCTTGAAGCTCCAGGAAGAGACACAAATCACAAACTGGGACCACAACATTCACAAATCACAAGAACCACCTCAAAGTTCTCAAATAAATAACTGCTACAATTTATATTTACATTATTTTGTTACTGTATCATCTAAAGACAAATAAATGTAGGAATTCAAGAGAAACTGATTCAGCCATTCAACAGGTTTTATGAAGTGTTTTTGATGTGGCTTTTTTTTTTTAAGTTAGAAGGACTAGAAAACATTTGTTTAACCTGGGGCACTTGTATAGGGTTTTTACACTGCACTGTTTCCAAACTGTTTTTCCAATGGCTGCTTTCATTTCTGGAATAATATTCAAATCTATTGGAAACCATGTAAATTAACAAAATCTCTAACAGTGAGGGTTACTGAATTATGTACTTCATGATTACTTTTAAAGATAACTTGTAATAGAAACTCAGTCACAAAAGCAACCATTCATTCAAATAAGAAACCTAAGATATCCAAGACACCAATCTAGAACAAATCAGGTCTAAAGACTGCCGACATTTACTTATAATACAAGCTAAGAACAGTTAAAAACAAAGTACTTAAGAAAGTCAAGACACACATTCCGACCTCAGTTTAGAGACAACAAAATACTTACTGTCAATGCAAAGCAATAAAATATAATGGTAAATACCATACTTAGCCCAATTTAATTCATAATTTCCCTTTTATCTAAATGATACTCACATTAATGGGGAAAACTAAAGACACATTTGAATATGGAAGGAAAAATTCCAAAAACTTTGCAACAGCAACTACAGTCAAACTCACCTCACCACAAATATATTGGACAGTAGTGAAGCACCTTCTTCTGAATATGCTCAACCAATAGCTCTAAACACAGAATGTTGTCTCATCTCTCTAGTATTCATGCTTTAAATAAGGATTATAAACGGCCAACTTAAGCATACAAAATATGACATGTGCAATGCTTTTAAAAAACCATAAATTTCATATAAAGACTGGAAACAATTCAAATGCCCACCAAGAATAGGACTAATAAATAAAATGTGACATATGCACACAATACAGCAATGAAAAATGAACAAACTATGGAGTACAAACCTCACACACATAAGAGTAAAAGAAGACATAAAACATACAGTGTCATTGTATTTATAAAGTTCAAAAACAGACAAAATTAAACTCATAATGCATACAAACAGCTGGTAAAACTACAAAAGATCAAGTTTCATAAAAGTCAGAATACTGGTTACTAATAGGGGGAACACGGAGTTGAGATCAGGTAGGAACACTCAGGGAGATTCTACAGTGCTATCCATGCTCTATTTCTTGACCAAAGTAGTAGTTATGTAGATGTTTGTTTATAATTACTTATCAAACTATATTTGTTTTAAGTACTTCTCCTGTAAATATGTTTTGCAATAAAAATGTTTTTAAATGGGATATAGAAGTAGTATTTTTTAAATGAGGCAAAAAGCTCAAGATAAATGCATATCTTGATTTTTTTAAAAATAGTGTGTGAATGGTTCAGTTGCTTTGGAAAAGTCTAGCAAGTTCCTCAAACAATTATAGAGTTACCATATGACCAAGTAATTCTCTAAGTATACCCAAGAGAAATGAAAACATAATGTCCACACAGAAACTTGTATACAAATGTTTACAGCAGCATTATACATAACAGCCAAATGTCTATCAACTGATGAATGGATAAACAGAATGTGGAATATTACTCAGCCACAAAAGGGGATGATGTTCTAATAGATGCTAGAATATGGATGAATCCTGGAAATATGCTGAAGAAAATATGCCAGAAATGAATGGAAATGTATGGTTCTAATTATACGTGGTATCTAGAAAAGTCGAATTCTTAGAGACAGAAAGTAAATTAAGGTTTATGAGGGGCTGGGGGAAGAAAGAATAAGAAGTTACTGCTTAATTGGTAAGAATTTCTGTCTGTAGTGATGAGAAAGTTTTTGAAATAGTGGTAATGGTTGTCCAACATAATGACCACAATTAATGTCACTTAAATGTAGACTTAAAAGTTGTTTAAATACAAGTTTTTGTTATATATATTTTACCACAATAAAAAAATATATACCAAAAAAACTAAGTGAAAATTCAATCATAAAAGACCGCACAATATATGACTCCATTCATGTACTAAACAGGGCCATCTATGGACTCGGAACGGAGATTAGTGGTTGCTTAAGGCCAGAGGTGGAGGGTGGGAGACATGAAGACAACAGCTCAAGTTCACAGGGCTTCTTTTTGAGGTAATGAAGATATTCCTAAATTGACTGTATTGAAGCCTGCACACATCTGTGAATATACTAAAAACCACTGAACTGTATATGTTAATTAGGTGAATTGTATAGTACAGGAATTATATTTCAATAAAGCTGTTAAAAAATCAGTAATGTAAAAGTTATCAATATAGGTAAGAACAACATTTCTACACTCATGTTTAGAATAATAATGTAGATGGTAAACAATCCAAATTACATTTTTAATGACTATAAATTTCTGAATTAAACATACTCATCAGCTGAATGCAGGAAGAGGTTTCATTCTTTCATCCAACAATTAACTACAAGGAATATTTTTTTAGAATAAACAACTGGGAACAAAGAAAGTAAGCATAATATAAAAGAGCTCAGTAATATAGGCTGTGTATGAGTTTATCAATGACACATAATACTAAAGCGAATGTATTCCTATTACAGGAGTCAAAAACTCTGGAGACTGTATAGTATTTTTTTCAAGACTCAAATGTAGTCAGGTCCTATCACATTGAAAATTCAGATTTCCTACATTTTAGTCAAATATTTAATTAAACTATTATGGTTATGATGAAAGGCAACAAAAAGAAAAGTATACATAACATGAACATATCCCAGAAAACCCAAGGGTCTGACATCTAGTGGCTGTGATAATACCATACATACTCCTCCTATGTATGATAATATATTCCTACCCGTAATAGTCGCTATCTCAATTATCTGTCTAATATCATTTCTACTTTCACAATTAGTACTAAAAATTAGTCACACCTGTTCTTAGAAGATACCTGCTCCACACTGGTCCCCTTGCCACTTCTTACTCTTTTGTTTCCTACTATTTGGCCTTAAACAAAAGTAGAGCTGGCCCAGAACTTAGGGCTGACAAACCTCTGATGGAGTTTAACTGTAACTACTAAGTCACTTACTCTATTACTGAAAATACAGCAATTTAAAACAACCAGGTTGAGCGCTAATACAATCAAACAGAAAAACAGCTCCTCTCTCCCTTTATCCCTTAACCCCACCAATTAATAGCCCTTGTTGGAAATACACGGGGGTAAAAATAAAAGTTTGAAAACAATTCTGTGCTGAGGAACTTACTGAAAGGTTGCTACAGAAGACATTAAAGCTCCAGTTCAGAAAGGGAGTACTAGATTTATTAATTCTTCCACACTGATGTAACATTACTTTGAGCCTAACCACCATATTTCTAGGCTGATTTTCATTGGGATCTAATTATAACCTACTTTTCTTACAATTCTTAGTGTGTAAAAGAAAAATGTCTAGTATAATTAGTTACAGCTAATGTTCAAAGATTAGTTCTGCTCTGCATTTGTTTTAAATAAAGAAAAAAGTAAAAACACAGGTAGAAAATGCTTTAAATATAATTGCTAAATTAAGCAAGTGAATAAGAAACCCATTATTCTCAAACACATTAAAAGCTCTGATAAGCAAATACAATGTGAAAACAATATGAACATGTGTCATGGCTAAGTCCACAGTAATTTTCATAGAAATTCTGTTGTGTCCCTGAGAATACATTCAACCCCACTGCTTTTTATTCAAGTCAACTTTATTGTTTCCCAGTATTCTTAGATCAAATAATAGCCCTAGTGCAAATAGAACTTTCTACATTACTAAGTTTGATGACAACTTCTAATGACAGCAAATGTGGGTCAAACTATTAAGTTAGGAAATGCAAGAACAACTTTCATTTGCCATTTATAAGTAACAACCCACTTGTAGAGGGCATCCACAATGCATATATATATATATCACACTTTGAATGAAATGCTGCCCACTCCAGTCCAAGCCCAAATGCCACCTTTTGGTTCTGACTCACTCCCTCACCCTCTACAAACTTAGTTTTTGGGAAAAGGGAAGCTGTGTTTAAAAACCCCTAAGGACACTCCAAATACATGTACTCTCATGTGTTCTTTTTGGCAGTTTAACATGTACTAAACTTGGATTCCCTGCCTATATTCTTCAATTGTTTAAATTTTGCCTCAAAACACCACCACCAAGAAGCTCTATTAAAAAATAAAGTTTTTAATAAATAAATTCATTATTAAAAATATAAAAAATAAAATAAATTTCTAAAAAAGAAATGCCAATTAAAAATTTAAATTTAAATTTAATTTAAAATTAAATTAATTAAAAAAGAGAGAGAGAAATGTATACGGTTCTATGCTGAATTTTAAGATCTGATAAATTATACACAATTACTTTTTATATTACTCCTCTTGAAACAGAGGGTTTCTCATAGCTCATGAAATAAATCACTATTGCGAAATTCTTTCTTCCCAATGTTCACTGTTTCACATTGGCGGATAAGGTTTCCAGACTAACAAACTCCTATAAAATCTTCCCTAGGATCCCCTTTTGTCATGACCTTCTTTACCTATTAGGCAGAACTAAATCTAACAGACTACAGGATAAGTACAGAAAGATACACACATAATTTTGTGAGCACTCTGAAAGGCTTCCTAAATCCAATAAAAGACCCAAAAATGATTTCAATAATAGGAAATAAACTAAAAGAAGCTGGGGGAAAGAGCCATTCACTTTATAAAGACTAACCAAGACTCCTTTTAATGGCAAATTCTCAATATATTTAAAAAGATTATTATATTTACAAGTACAAACTGTGTTTTTCAGGACCTTGACTGTGTGTTTGTGTGTGTATATATATACACACACACACACACACACACACACACACACAAATCAACACAGTAAGGACAAATTAAATCTTCTGACTTACAGAAAGGACCGCCTAGTTTATTACCTTTGATTAACAGTAAATATTGTTTTAAAGTTTGACCTAACTGGACATTAGGCAAAACACAGCATGTTTTGGAGCACTGTAAGAATTAAGACTGTTGCATAGCACAATTAAGAAGCACTCAGGGTAAAGTATAACCACTTCTTCAAAAGGCTCCTTGAGAGCCTTTTCCTGACACTCCCACTGTACATTCATCTTACATTGTGACACTGAAGACATTTATTTAGAGGAATAATAATATGCTAATAATATGCTCAATGAGCTTATTCCCCAAGGTAAAATATAAAAAGAGTAGTTTGATATCAAATTTAAGAGATGTTAAGACAACAGCAGATCTTCAATTGGTTTCTACAATCCATTTTGTCTTCTTAATAAACCCTAAATTCTTCTTTCTGGCTGCCACAAGACAAATTAATTCTATCTTTACGTCAACACCAGAGTTCCAGCTTACCTCTTTCTACTTGGGAATAAAGTGAACCTAAAGTGAAACTAATTTATATGCCAAAGTAACTAATTTTTTAGAGAAGATTTTCTAAGGCCCCAAACTTTAAATGCTTAAAATTCATGCACAGAAGAGAACACAATTAAACAAAAGTGTTATGTATCCTGAACACTAGGTGAATTTGTGGCCTTCAGTAACAATGATGAAGTATAATACTAAATTTGGTTAACTCACATAACCAAATAGAACTACAGTATAAGCAAAAATACAGTAACTTCAATTTGTAGGAATCTACATTTTTAATCTTGTTAACTATACTAGCATCATTTACATCAGTAAATTTAGTAATTTTGCTGACTCTAATAGAAAAACCTCCTACAATAATATTAATAGAAGGGTGGATATTTTCAGGGCCATTTATTCCAGACATGAACAAAATTTTAATAACTCTTCATATGCATCACTCATAACATGATAATGAATAGAGAATCACAATACTGTATTGGCAAGTGGATGCTGAATACTGAACTGGGAGCCTACTAGGCTAATTCAATTAAATGATTATGCATTTTGAACTCAAGTTGGAAGTAACAATGAGAAATCTGTTAATGTCAAACATCCACTACAGTGTAGTTTAATTGGAAATTTGTAATTTTTTATGCAAGTTTTACCTATTGAACCCCTCCTCCCAAGACAGATTCAAAATTAAAAGGTCCATGGGGGTAACTTGATAATAGGGGGTCTAGTAACCATGATTTTACATTAACGATAGCAAAATAAAATAAATAAAATTAATTAATTAATTAAAAGGTCCAACCAACAACTACAAAGTTATTTACACCTAAAAAGAAAAGAGAATGCATTAAAGATGGCAGCATGAGATGTGAGATAGAGGCTTCCTCCTAAAACCACATATAAAACAAAAATATAATTAATACAACTAATACAGAAAGAACAGTAAAGAGGGCTGCGCCAGACTGCATACACCTGGAGAAAAGAATAAACCTCACGCAACAGGGTAACGTACCAAAGCCATGGTCTGTGGGACCCAAGCCTTTCCCCTACCCCAGCTCACCAGCAGGAGGAAGAGAAACAGAGCAGGGAGGGAGTGGAGGCCTGGGACTACTGAACACCTAGCTCTGGAGATCTGCTCTGGGAGCACAAACCTATATTTCATGGTGCTCTCGTGATTAGGAGGGGATGGAAAGCTAAGACAGGAAGAATATCTGGAGAGACTGAGATTCCAGCCACTTGTGGAAAGCAGGGATCCATATCTGGCTGCCCTGGGACAAAATAAAGGCAGGCAGTCTGAGAGACTTCCTAACAGCAAGAGGGCTGCTAAAGGGGCAAGGATGGCACAGAGCATACTGCTCAGGAGAAAGGGCATAGGTAAAATTGTCTGGGTGCACTCTGCCCAGCAGGTTGGGAACTTTCATGATCTTCAGGCACTCCAGCCCCCTGGCTGGCTACGCAGCTCCAAGACCCCCCCTCCGTGATACACAGCCTGCTGCGCCTTCCTCCCAGCTAGCCCCAACTAGCTCGCAAACCGGCAAACCCTACCTTGGCGTTAGGCAAGCCAGAGGGAAGCCCTGCCTACAGGAGCTACAAATGCAAAGCATAGAGGCTTATATCTGTGTGCTCGGCCCACTAGTTCTGGCAGTGGAGACAGGCACAGCAGCCGGGAAGCAGGAAACAGCACTTTACTCCCCCCAGGCACCAACAACGCTCCCCTGTGACCCCTGACATTGCTCCAGGGACTGAGCAGCTCCAGAGAGTAGAGCTTCTAGGCACTAGAGGGCGCCACATACAAATATGAAATGTCAAAGGAACCTGGTTCAAAGCAAAATTATGAATACACCAGAGAAAGATTCAAATGAAATCATGAAATCGACCTCATGACTCTTCCTGAGAGAGATTTCAAAATAGAAATCATTAACATGCTCATGGAGGTACAGAAAAATATTCAAGAACTAAGGAATGAATTCCAGTAGGAGTTCCAATCATTACGAAACACAGTATAAGAAATGAAACATAAAATGGAAGGTTTTAAAAGCAGATAGGATATGGTAGAGGAGATAATAAATGAAACAGAAATTAGAGAAGAAGAATATAAAGAATCTGAGGCACAGAGAGAAAAAAGGATCTCTAAGAATGAAAGAATATTGAGAGAATTGTGTGACCAATCCAAACGGAACAATATTCACATTATAGGGGTACCAGAAGAAGAGGAGAGAGAAAAAGGGATAGAAAGTGTCTTTGAGGAGGTAATTGCTGAAAACTTCCCCAATCTGGGGAAGGAGATAGTCTCTCAGGCCATGGAGGTGCACAGATCTCCCAACACAAGGGACCCAAGGAAGACAACACCAAGACATATAGTAATTAAAATGGCAAAGATCAAGGATAAGGACAGACTATTAAAAGCAGCTAGACAGAGAAATAAGATCACATACAAAGGAAAGCCCATTAGGCTATCATCAGACTTCTCAGCAGAAACCTTACAGGCCAAAAGGGAGTGGCATGATGTATTTAATGCAATGAAGCAGAAGGGACTGGAAACAAGAATACTTTATCCAGCAAGATTACCATTTAAATTTGAAGGAGGGATTAAACAATTTCCAAATAAGCAAAAGCTGAGAGAATTTACCTCCCACAAACCGCCTCTACAGGGCATTTTGGAGGAACTGCTATGGATCTATGGATGGAAGTATTCCTGAGGTTTAATAGTTGTCACAAGAGGTAACAAAACCACAGTAAAGAAAATAGAAGAGTCAATTACTAAGCAAATGCAAAATTAAATCAACTACCCCCAAAGTCAATCAAGGGATAGACAGAGTACAGAATATATACCTAATATATAAAGAATGGAGAAGGAAGAAAAAGGAGGAGAAAAAAAGAACCTTTAGATTGTGTTTGTCATAGCATACTAAGTAAGTTAAGTTAGACTCTTAGATAGTAAGGAAGTTAACCTTGAACCTTTGGTAACCATGAATCTAAAGCCTGCAATGGCAATAAGCACATACATACAGATAATCATCCTAAATTTAAATGATCTGAATGCACCAATCAAAAGACTTGGAGTCACTGAATGGATAAAAAAACAAGACCCATCTATATGCTGCCTACAACAGACTCACTTCAAACCCAAAGACATACACAGACTAAAAGTGAAGGGATAGAAAAAGACATTTCAAGCAGCTAATAGGGAGAAAAAAGCAGGAGTTGCAGTACTTGTATCAGACAAAATGAACTTTAAAACAAGGAAAGTCACAAGAGACAAAGAAGGACATTAAATAATGATAAAGGGATCAATGGAACAGGAAGATATAAACATAATAAATATCTGTGCAGTTAACACAGGAGCACCTACATATGTTAAATACTAACAGAATAAAAGCGGAAATAGAATTCAATGCATTCATTCTAGGAGACTTCAACACTCCACTCACTCCAAAAGACAGATCAACCAGACAGAAAATAAGTAAGGACAGAGAGGCACTGAACAACACATTAGAACAGATGGAACTAAAAAAACATCTACAGAATTCTACACCCCAAAGCAACAGGATACATATTCTTCTCAAATGCACATGGAATATTTTCAAGAATAGGTCATATACTAGGCCACAAAAAGAGCCTCAGTAAATTCAAAAAGACTGAAATTGTACCAACCAGTGTCTCAGACCACAAAGGTATGAAACTAGAAATAAATTACGCAGAGAAAATGAAAAATTCTACAAACACATGGAGGCTTCACAACATGCTCGTAAATAATGAATGGATGAATGAACAAATAAAAACAGAGATCAAGCAATATATGGAGACAAATGACAACAATAATTCAACACCAGAAAATCTGTGCTAAGAGGGAAATATATTGCAATACAGGCCTACCTCAGGAAAGAAGAACAATCCCATATGAACAGTCTAAACTCACAATTAACGGAACTAGAAAAAGAAGAACAAATGAGGCCCAAAGTCAGGAGGAGGGTCAAAGTAAAGATCAGAGCAGAAATGAATAAAACTGAGAAGAATAAAACAATAGAAAGAATCAATAAGAGCAACAGCTGGTTCTTTGAGAAGATAAACAGAACAGATAAACCCCTAGCCAGACTTATCATGAAAAAAAGAGAGTCTACACACGTAAACAGAATCAGAAATGAGAAAAGAAAAATCACTACAGACACCACAGAAACACAAAGAATTATTAGAGAGTACTATGAAAAATTATAGGCTAACAAACTGGAAAACCTAGAAGAAATGAACGACTTTCTAGAAAAATACAACCTTCCAGGGCTGACCAAGAAAGAAACAGAAAATCTGAACAGACCAATTACCAGCAATGAAATCGAACTGTTAATCAAAAAACTAGCTAAGAACAAAACTCCTGAATCAGATGGCTTCCCACTGAATTTTATCAAACATTTAGTGACGATCTAATACCCATCCTCCTTAAAGTTTTCCAAAAAGTAGAAGAGAAGGGAATACTCCCAAACTCATTCTATGAGGCCAACATCACTCTAATACCAAAACCAGGCAAAGACACCACAAAAAAGAGAATTACAGACTAATGTCCCTGATGAACACAGATGCAAAAATACTCAACAAAATATTAGCAAACCGAATTCAAAAATACATCAAAATATCATCCATCATGATCAAGTAGGATTTATTCCAGGGATGCAAGGATGGTACAACATTCCAAAATCATCAACATCATCTACCACATCAACAAAAAGAAAGACAAAAAACCACATGATCATCTCCACAGATGCTGAAAAAGCAGTTGACAAAACACCCATTCATGATAAAAACTCTCAACAAAATGGGTATAGAGGGCAAGTACCTCAATATAATAAAGGCCATATATGATAAACCCACAGCCAACACTATACTTAACAGTGAGAAGTTGAAAGCTTTTCCTTTAAGATCAGGAACAAGACAAGGATGCCCACTCTCTCCACTTCTATTCAACATAGTACTGGAGGTCTAAGCCACTGCAATCAGACAACACAAAGAAATAAAAGGCATACAGATTGGCAAGGAAGAAGTCAAACTGTCCCTGTTTGCAGATGACATGATATTGTACATAAAAAACCCTAAAGAATCCACTCTAAAACTACTAGATCTAATATCTGAATTCAGCAAAGTTGCAGGATACAAAATTAATACACAGAAATCTGTGGCATTCGTATATACTAACAATGAACTAGCAAAAAGAGAAATCAGGAAAACAATTCCATTCACAATTGCATCCAAAAGAATAAAATACCTTGGAATAAACCTAACCAAGGAAGTGAAAGACCTATACTCTGAAAACTACAAGACAACTCATGAAAGAAATTAAAGGAGATACCAATAAATGGAAAAACATCCCATGCTCATGGATAGGAGGAATTAATATTGCCCAAATGGCCATCCTGCCTAAAGCAATCTACAGATTCAATGCAATCCCTATCAAAATTCCAACAGCATTCTTCAATGAACTAGAGCAAATAGTTCTACAATTCATATGGAACCACAAAAGACCCTGAATAGCCAAAACAATCCTGAGAAGGAAGAATAAAGCTGGGGGGATTACGCTCCCCAACTTCAAACTCTACTACAAAGCCACAGTAATCAAGACAATTTGGTACTGGCACAAGAACAGACCCATAGACCAATGGAACAGACTAGAGAGCCTGATGTAATATCCAACCATATATGGTCAATTAATGTATGATAAAGGAGCCATGGACATACAATGGGGAAATGACAGCCTCTTCAACAACTGGTGTTGACAAACTGGACAGCTACACGCAAGAGAATGAAACTGGATTATTGTTTAACTCCATACATAAAAGTAAACTCGAAATGGATCAAAGACCTGAAAGTAAGTCATGAAACCATAAAACTCTTAGAAGACAACATAGGCAAAAATCTCCTGAACATAAGCATGAGCAACTTCTTCCTGAATGCATCTCCTCAAGCAAGGGCAACAAAAGCAAAAATGAACACATGGGACTACATCAAACTAAAAAGCTTCTGTATGGCAAAGGACACCATCAATAGAACAAAAAGGCATCCTGCAGTATGGGAGAATATATTTGAAAACGACATATCCGACATGAGGTTAATATCCAAAATACATAAGAACTCACACACCTCAACACCCAAAAACAAATAACCTGATTAAAAAATGGGCAGAGGATATGAACAGACAATTCTCAAAAAAAGAAATTCAGATGGCCAACAGACACATGAAAAGATCCTCCATATCACTAATCATTAGGCAAATGCAAATTAAAACCACAATGAGATATCACCTCATACCAGTTAGGATGGCCAACACTGAGAAGACAAGTAACAACAAATTCTGGCAAGGACACAGATAAAGAGGAACCCTCCTACACTGCTGGTTGGAATGTAAATTAGTTCAACCATTGTGGAAAGCAGTATGCAGGTTCCTCAAAAAACTAAAAATAAAAGTACCATTTGACCCGGGTATTCCACTCCTAGGATTTTACCCAAAGAACACAAGATCTCAGATTCAAAAAGACATATACACCCCTATGTTTACTGCAGCACTATTTACAATAGCCAAGAAATGGAAGCAACCTAAGTGTCCATCAGTAGATAAATGGATAAAGAACAGGTGGTACATACACACAATGGAATACCATTCAGCCACGAGAAGAAAACAAATCGTACCATTTGCAGCAACATGGATGGAGCTAAAGGGTTATGCTCAGTGAAATAAGCCAGGCGGAGAAAGACAAGTACCAAATGATTTCACTCATCTGTGGAATATAACAACGAAGCAAAACTGAAGGAACAAAACAGCAGCAGACTCACAGACTCCAAGAAGGAACTAGCAGTTACCAAAGGGAAGGGGGTAGGGAGGCTTGGTGGGGAGGAAGAGAGAAGGGGATTAAGGGGCATTATGACTGGTACACATGGTGTGGGGGGGTTAACAGAGAAGACAGTGTAGTACAGTGAAGATTTTCCTGTAATAAAAACCCTTGTATGTATATCACTTAACATTTGTGTAAGGAGATGTATAAATCAAATTCTTTTAAGTGAAATTTCAAGGTAAAAAATTGTGAATAAACATTCCCATTTTTGATATAGGTATCCCCCGCTTTTTTAAAGTTCTCATGCCACTTCACTTTTACAAAAGAACTTCATTACAACCTGTTTTCACTAACCAAAAGAAACCCAAAGAGGATTTTTACAAAAAAAGCAGAAAGCAAAACAGCATTCAGCATTGTTTTGCAGCGAGCTGTTAGAGAGGCATCGCACCCGGAGCCAGCAGGTGGCTCCACCAAGCTCGGTCCCTGGAACCATACTCAACATCTTAGTATCAAGCCTCCAGAACCCTGAACTGTGTCTGTGAACATCTGTGCTTTATGTTGGTTCTTTTGTGCATCCATTACCAAGATGTGTCCTAACGTATCAGAAAAGCCTGAGAGTGGTTATTTTTTGGGTCTAGGACCTCTCAAAAGTTTACCATATAAATTAATGGTAATTGCTTCTTTGCTTTATGCCATTTCATCTTACGAAAGGTTTCACAGGAATGCTCTATTTTCAGATAGCAGGAGAAACCTATATTGCCAATTTTCTCTTCATATCGTTTTTACCAATTTAAACTCCCATTAGCAATGTATGAATGTGCCTGTTTCCCTACATATGTCTGTCAAATTCAGTATGGTATAAAATTTTGATCTTTACAAATCGTAAGGGTGGAAAATGGTATTTTGTTGTAATTTTTAATTGCATTTCTTTCGTCATGAGTAAGGTTGAGCGTCTTATTACATATTTCACTGCTATTTGTGTATCTTTCCTAGTGAACTGTCAGCCATGTTTGCCCCATTGTTTCTAGTGGTCTATTTGTTTTCTTTTTTCCAACATTTGATTTGTAAAAATGACATAAATAAATAAGAAACTAGCCTTTGTCAGTGCTGAATTGCAAATATTTTCTTTCATTTCGCCATTTCATTTTTATGTTTAGAATTATCAAACATATTTTATGCTGCCTGGGTTCTCTGTCTTCACAGAAAGGTCTTACCAAATCTGAGCCTGCATATGAAATACTTCACTAATGCTTTTACTTTTTGCTTTATTTTTACTACATTGAAATCTTTGACCTATATGTAAATTACTCTTGAGAAGTAGTGCCATAACCTTAACCTAAAGAGTTTTCCTAAAATTATGTGCAGATGAGATAGAAATACTATGTGACACAGTTTTAATCCTTCAAAGAAGGAAGCATGAGCTAAAACTAATTCATGGATGTGTATCCTAACATAGTAACAGGGAATGAGAAAATAACAGTGTCTCACCACACTTCCTCTATATATCCCATGATCATGCCCACCCTGTCTTTAAACAGCAATAAGAAAATCCTGTCTAATAAAAAGGTCTTAAAAGTTAGGGTCAACATCCTATATTCTTATGCACAGGTACATTTTTTCTGAAGAAAAAGTATAACATCTTGGGAGAGGAGTAGTATGCAAAGGCCAAGAGCAGTGCTCAGATATCAGAGCCCAAAGGTGTGGAGGATTGTCTGAGCCTCAACAGGGTAAGAAAGGCAGCCTCACAAGAGGGTGGCTGACACAGGAGATCAGAGATTCAGTTAAGTGGGAAAACTGATGGGGTGGGAAGCACAGAACGGAGTCAGCATCTGAGCAGGACCAGAAGGCAGGGCGATCCATGGATAAGTAAGTGGTCTGGCACAGGAGGGTATGGAGCAAGGCATCATGGGCACAGAGGATGGAGATGGCATGTGGAGTCAGAGCCTGAACAAGATATGGAGGGCATCTACACAGGTGAAGTTATGATGGCAGAGATAGATAAGTTACATAAAGGAGGTAAGAAAGTAAATATATCAGGAACAACATGAGCCAGCATTTTTACTACAGAGAAGGGAGTTTACAAACCTGGGGAAGTGTTTATGTGTGTTATCTGTGTACTTAAGTACATACATTCCCTAACTCTATCAGTATAAAAGGTCTACAAGTAGTGATACCCCAATAACAATGAGAACATTGATTGCCCAGTTCTCATCTTCTAAACATTACTCTTCTCTAGGAGAATACAGGACTCCTGTGAGAAACCACTGATCCCAGAGCTGTGACAGGTAAAGTATAAAATAAGCCTGGAACATCATGTTATGTCATAGAGCAAGGAAATGCTCAAATAATTGATGACAACATTACAAAAGGAGACAGCTAACTTGAATAAGATCCTATTGACCAGCCTGGGAATATAATGAACATCAAAATAAATGATAGTAACATATAATATGACAGTTGAATAAAAGGAAACCATCAACATACACAGATATAAATATATATGTGATTAAACTGAAAAAATTTTAAATAAGATGCTTGTAAAGTTTCAGAATGTCTCCCCCCATCAAGATAACACTATTCAAACTTTCATAATAATAAGTAATAATGATTAAGACTTGATAGAAGATACATCTGGTGACTCGGCATTAGATTCCAAAGCACTATACAAATTGTTTCTGAAATAATTGGTTATTTCTGCCTAAAATACAGAGCTCTAGAGCTTCAGAATACATTTTTTTTGTTAGCATGATGCTGAATTTCTGTTATATACTCATATTTAAACATTTTATAATGCTTAGTCTTAAGGAAAAAAATAATAATTTGTGAGGGTAAAATCGGTGAAGTGTACATTTGACTACAAAATATATAAGGCAAAGCAGTCTTGCTCCAAAATCAGAATGAAAAGCACAGAAACCAAAAACTTTTTTAAAGAAAAGAAATGAATGAAATACTACAGTTAAGGCAGTACATGCAGCCAAACCAAAAAAGGCTCGGACACTAGGGCCCCCCACCAATCAGCACACGAGTCGTGGGCTCACTGTGGCTTTTCCAAGATGTTGCAGATCACCCCAAGGGAAATATTGGGCCTGGGTAAATTTTTTTTAAAAGAAAAAAACAAAAGGTAGATTTTTAGGTTTTTAGAAAAATTATGTTTTTAAAAAATGCATGCCTATTTACACACATACCAAATCCATATCACTGCCTTCACCAACCCAAATGCTGGCAGATTTATTTGCTTTCCTCTGCTGTTCTACTCCCAATAAACAACTTCCTACAGACTGGAACAAAGTGGAGTTCACCCCACCAGTAAACCTTGTGAATGAAAGTGGGAATTATAAGGATGACCACAATCTTCTCTGCCTGCACTCAAGCCACTGTCCCTGTTCCTTAAAGCCACTACAAAGAGATATGCTCCCATTGCATTGTTTCAAACTTTTTTTTTTTGCCCCTTTTACCAGAAACCTCTAGCTGAGCCTGTCTTCCTCATACTGAATTAGCAATGGTTTATGTGTCTTCCCTCCAGGCCTAAACCTTTATTTGTTCCTATTAAATATCACACTATTTTAAAATCTAAATTTCAACTTGCCCTTATTACTTGGAATTATACAATGCAAATTAGTCTACTCAGTAAGGCTTGATCTTGAAATTTGATAAGCATAATCTCAACTGATTAAGTTAAATTATGCTATGGTGGAAGGTAGACCCCATATATTTCATATGCCTCCAGGCATACAATGAACTCAAAATTGTACTCAAAATGTACCCAAAATTGTGCTTTTCTGAAAAATAACATCTACCACTCATTAAGCGTTTACAATGAGTCCAGCGCTGCCTTTATGTTTTACATGCATTCTGACTTGATCCCCCCCCTCCCACAACCCTAAAGGGTAGATGGTATTATCACATTCAAGATCAGATCAGATTCAAATGCAGCATGTCTGTTTAATTCCAGAGCCTATGCCTCCACCGTTACACCGGTGGACCGCTGTAACGCTACTAGGTAGGTATGATTTCAAATAAAAAATAATTATAATAGCAGCTATTTTTACCATAGCTTTAACAAGTTCACCAATCTGATATAAAATAAATTTGACAAGACTGATTATTCAAAGAACCATATATATTTCATTCAAAATGAATTTAAGCTGCAGTTTTTCAGATCTTCATAAGCCTAGCCTACAAGTCAAGTTAACTGTCACTAATGCAAATTACCCATTTACTTAGAAGACATCAGATTTCTCATATCTACCCCTTCCTTGTCTTCATTTCCACTACCAATGCTCTGACTGGTCTTCCTGCAGTCTAATATTTTTTCTTAAAATTTCTAAACATTGTCATAATAGTCACAAAAAGCATTTATAACTGCCCACTGTCAATGGTATAAGGGCCAAACTCCTGAACAAAAGGGCCACAACCAATATACACTACACTGTAGGTATTGTCTCCATTTACAAATGAGGAAACTTAAACCTAAAGGACTAGCTTTTAACATACCCTCTCTCAGTACTCACTGTCATACAACAGCTCCTTTCAAACTGTCTCCCCATCACCAACCTCTTTCCCCATTTTGATAAATTTCCATGTCAACTCCTACTTCTGCAAATCTCTTAAGTTTCACTGTTTAAGATTTTTTTCTAATGAGGGATTTAAGACATTTTTAGTTCAGTGGCTCATCTTAGCAAGAGACAGGGGTAGGATTAATAATTTATATATATATATTTTACATAAACACACACACACATATATTTACTCAGGTGTGTATGCCTAAACTCACTGAGTTATAGGTCCACCAGTTTTAAGTCACCCAACTATGACTCAATTTCCCCCAAATTTCTGTCATCAGTAGAACATTGGACATTTGACTCCTCTAAGCTCAACAGACTTTTTCCTTAAATTTCACCAAAATAGTTCATTTAAAAGAACACAAAAATACTCTGACTATTCTCTTAAGTCCAAAGGCCCTTAAGATCAATGGTAAATGACAATGCAGATTTTTTTTGAGTATATATTTTTAATTAAAGTATCATTGATATATAATCTTATGAAGGTTTCACATGAATAACACTGTGGATTCAACATTCACCCATATTATCAAGTCCTCACCTCCCCTCATTGCAGTCACTGTCCATCAGTGTAGTAAAATGCTATAGAGTCATTATTGTCTTCTCCATGCTGTACTGCCTTCCCCATGACCTACCTATAGACAACGTAGATTTTATATAATGGAAATAGAAGGAGCCATTGATAATCTGGCACTGGATCAAGAAATAACTGTCAAGGGAAAAAAGCAGCCAAGAAAACTCATCCTGAGTGGGGTGAAAGCAACAGTAGCTGAAACAGGATTAAAACCAATTATCAATCTCCTATAGCCTTCAAGTTCTTCTTAAAAAAAAAAATTCACTTTTTAGCTACTAGTTAGCAAAAAAGGCATGGCCAAATGCAGGCATTGCTTATTGTTCCTGTTTCTAGTAAATCAATCAACATTCTTTAAAAAAAAAAATCAGAAAAAGAAAAAAAAAAGATTTATACAGTTTGAAGGAAAGCCAGAAAGGCACCCATAAGTAAAACTGGCATCCAATATAGAAGTTTAATTTAGCATGCTTAGGGTTCAGAAAGTCCATTTTTAATGCAAAAGCTAGGTTAAACATAACATTGGTACTTTTAAACACCTTCTTTGAGAAATGGGAGGGCATTTTTTTCTTTCACTGCTAACTTACTTAGAAATTATATGCTTTCCCAAGTTAAGTCCACCCTTCTAAATATAGAGTATGCTCAAAATATTCAACCAGCTATCTTTAATCATAAAATAAGACTTCTGGTCTAAATTTATTTTGTTAAATTACTTTAATCAGTACTCCTTCAAAGCTAAAAAAATATATTTTTTTCTAAATAGCTTGTTAAAGTTAGGGAAGAGCATATTCCCAGTTGCAAACAAAATTTAAACAAAGGAAACTAAAATAGTAATTTTTTCTATCCCATCATTCAAACACTGTTCATACTGTTTCATTACCTATTAGGATCAAGTTTAACTATTTTAGCTTTATATGCAATTCACAAACTCCCTTTTTTCAATTCCTTTCAATAAATTTTTTATGACCATTTACCATGTCACTTTCTATATACAGGGGAAACAATGAAGTCAGTCTTAGCCCTTGAGAACAATGAACATCCAGTCTCGTAAGTGATAATAATATGATAATAATAATTGAAAAGATAAGACAGAATATGGTAGTCCTCATAATATTTATTAATTACTGGGGTGTTTTCACATATCTCCAGAGATTCTGTGACATTCTTCTCACCAAGAGGTAGAAGTTAGTTCCCCTCCTCTTGAGTATGGATTGGACTTGGTGGCTTACTTCTAGGGAAAAATAGTAACTATTCAGTGAAGAAACCTAGCAGTTACACTCTAAACCGAATGACCACAGTTAATATCACAGTACTAAGACATATGAGTAGAAGTACACCTTGATATGATAAGAGTACTTTACTTGTATTCTTCCCCAAAACCCCTAACTTCAGTCTGATCACGAGAAAACATTAGACAAACCCAACTGAGAGATAATGAACTAAAGAGCTAAGAGATCTTTTCAAAAGTGGTAAAGTCAGGAAACACAAGGAGAAGACACAGACGGGAGTACACTAAAGCAACATGACAACTAAATGCAACATGGTATCCTGGTTTGGATCCTGGAAAAGAGAAAGAATATGAGTGGGAAAACTGGAGAAACAAAACCTGTAGTTTTTGTGGGTGAAGTATATACAAGAACTCTGTGCAACTTCTGTAAATCTAAAATTATTTCAAATAAATAAGTTTAAATACATATAGTCTGATAAGTACCATCATAGAATAAACATAACACCTATGAGAGCATGCAGCCAGGGCCAGCCTCAGGAATGTATGTGTGGAGTCTGCGGATAACATCTAAATTGAATCCTAAAGAGTGTATCAGCTGGAGTAGGGAAGGGGACAGAGAGAACAGGTAATCTACTCTCCAGGAACAAAACAGATTTTAGTTTGGGTGGAAAACAAGTGGTTTAGCACAGCTGGCATAATGGGTGGGGTGGAGAGGGAGTAGTGTCAAGAGAGAAGCAGGAACCACCTATCTTCAAGATCCAGCTCAAATCCCCGTAATTCAACCTAGTGCTGAAGTGACTTCCTCTTCTGAGATCATCTCCTTTACCAGTCATTTGGCCATAACCACACACTGCCTGGGAGCAGTACAGTACTTACTTCATGAAGTAACCACTGGGATCAAATGAATGCATGGCAAGTGTTTAAAACAATGTTTGGCAAAGGAAAAGTGCTCAATAAATGTTAGCAATTACAATCGTGGCTGTAATGTTATCAATACCACTACAATAATGGTGGTGGTGATGATGATAATGACAACATTCAAAGATTAGTCTCCCCATTGCTTATGTTCATGGCTTCTTCTTTTTAATGGTCATTCCCAGTTAAAAAGATAGATGAGAAAGAACATTTTTTACTGCTATGTTCTTACTAATAGCTATTAAAAATATCTATTTTACTAATACATAGTAAAATCTGGACATACAGTTACTGTTTTATTCCACACACAGAAGAGTAAGATTACTCTCATTGTCAACAAATATGAAGAGATCCCTGGAGTCAAAAGTCAAAAGTTTAAGACAGACTGCACAAAAGGGAGCTCAAAGGAATGTTCCTAAAACTTCAATATATCCTTTGCTCTTTTTTTTTTAACTTTAATAATTTAAAAGCTGAAATGTTTCAAACATCCAGGAGATAACACAGAAGCTATTTAAGGCTACTTTGAGCAAAATTACTTCAAGCATTTTTTTTTATCTCTTTAATAATTTCATAGATTGGAGGCAAACACGTAACTCTCACATTGGTGGTATACTCTATGATGGTAGTCAAAGTTGTATTTACCCTAAATGTGAAAGTCCTGAGTTTCCTTTGTACAAAAGGCACTTCAGCGGAAACAAACTACCAATAATACTGTGCACCAACATGTGGGAAATGTTTATTGCTGTTACTGACTATTCCTGATATTAATTAAGTGCTGATGAACTACACTGAATGTTCTCGAGCATGTAATCATATTGTCAGAGATGGATCCTAATCTACCTGTATGAATTTAGATACCCAGTATGTCCAAAATCATAACATAAGCAAAAATATTTATTGTATCTATGTGAAAAGTTATACATTAAGGTGCATAATATGCAACATTTACCAATCTTAGATATTAAACTATTAGGAATGAACAGTGTAAGGAGAAAAATTACTCAAGCTGTTTCTTCCAAGAGAGAAACTCTAATTTCTCAACCAAACCATTCATATCCTAATATTACCTTAAATCATTAAGATTTCCAAGATAGCGCAGTAATTCAAAAAGATGATCAAACACCACCTTACCCAAGTAACCAGTTATTACCAGTAATGTCATGTGGCATCATTCTACCCGTTAACAGAAGGCAAATGAGAAGGGCACTTCACTGCTATGGGTTTTTCCCTCAAAACCTGTAACTCCAGTTTAATCACGAAAAAATATCTGACAAACCCAAACCAAGGGACACATTACAAACACTTAACTAATACTCCTCAAAACTACCCAGATCATGAAAAAAAATAAGGACTGAGAAATGATTTTCTCAGAAGAGACTGAAACATGACAACTTAACACCTTTTTAGTTCATCTAGAATTATTCCAAAATTTTCGAAATTTAATAAAAAATAAAGACTCTAGACAAACTTGTTTATGCCAGATTACCTAATAGCCATGGGTAAATATTCTTGGAATAAACACTATCACCAATGAATCCAATCACCAAGCTTAGTTTCCATAAATATTTCAAATAAAACACCAAGAAAAGTCCTGATTATGTCAAAGAATTCCAAAAAAGCATGAGAGTCATGGATTCAACTAGATTATTATATATAACTTAAAACCCTTCAGTTCAGTAGCCTCTTGCTGCTTAATGAATACAATCCAAACTCCTGTAAGGCTCTGAACGACACAGCACCTTGTTTCTCATTCAGCAGGATTGACTCAGGCTAGCTTTCTGACAGCTGCTAAAGAAAGGCAAACTCATTTCCACCTCAGAGTGGCCCCCGCACTTGGTCTTCCTCTATTCCTGGCCATACACACAGCTTCTTCACTTCAACTGTATACACTTAATCCTTCAGCCGAATATGCCTCCATACCCAAGACTCTGTTTAACGTGGGGGACCACCCACTAAAGTATCCGTTTGTTTCCTCCACAGTAAACAGCACAACTTGTAATTATTTGGTTAACTGTCCAATGTCTCTCCTCCACTGGTTCATGATGTTAGCCCTCGATATCTGGCAAAGTTCCAGAGATAGTTGGCGCTCATGAATCCAGCAAACTGCAAAAACTATCAAGACAGGCCACAACAGTCTAGTAAGGAATTCCATCCCATGAATGGACTATTCTGATGAACAGTAAAGCAGATTTACTTCACCTTATTTCTGTTTTTAGTAGACCTTAGTTCTGTGCTTAGGGCTTGGAAATAAAGATTAATCCTCTCTCTTAAGGCAGCCCTAAAAATATCAGTTCACATATATATCACACTATTTCAAACAATGCATATACTCTCAAAATGATCCAAGCAGCTCCCTAAATTGAAAAATCTTAAAATATTTAACATTTTAGTAGAGCTGGTATTGTTTTAAGTGCAGGAATCCCCCTACTGGTTATCAACAGCTTACATTTATTGTATCCATCTGCTCTGTCATACACGCCATTACCACAGAACAGGTGTTTTTTTACAAACTACTCAAAAGGGAAAGAGATGACAAACAGGAATTTAATTATTCTAGAATATGTCAGATATTAAAGTTATTTGGTACATGAAGTCAAACCCTCAAAATCTGTTTATAGTCTTGAAACTCAGCCTTTTGCCGTTTGTTCCATCTAACTATTCACCTTTTCATTCTCACTGCTACTGCCCATATTTCATTTCTCAAGCCCTCATTATGTCTGTTTTTCCTACTTCTAGCCACAAAATAATTGATTTTATACTATAACACCTCTCTGGGGAGCCTAGAATGACTCACAACTGCTTCAAATCTAAGGTTCTTTTTCAAGCATTCAAAGTCTTCCGTAATCTGACCCTATTAATGTTTCAGACCATTCCCCTGAACTAAGTCTTTGCTCTAATTGACAGATCTTCTCATTTTTCTATGCTTGTATCACATGCTTGTTCCTAAATCTATACCTCTGCCTTATGTGAGTTCATCTTTCCTGAATCAATGACTCACATATCTCTAAAACTTGAAGTACTTCACTATTTTCCAAAAATAAGAATGCCTGTTGATAAGCAATCTTTCCAATGCTCAAATCTACTCCTATTTTCAAGACTTTTCTCCTGTCTTATCAGGGAAAACAAAAATTCTGTTCAGACTGTAACTTCAATATACTCCTTTCACTGTCAAGGGCAAATAAGATATATTAAAAAAAGACCATTACATTCTTAAGTGCTCTTAACCAGGCTTAAAAGTTACACTGGGAGGTGGATACTTCAAGCCAAATTACAACAGTTGTAAGAGTACTCAAAAATCAAAACAGTGAAGATTAATGAGCACATGAATAAATGTACATAGCATTTTACATGTAAATTTTCAAAATGGCACTTAATGATTTTTATATGTTATGGCAAGAACAACAATATCTTAAATCACTAAATCTTCCCTGTCCTCCCTTTACTAGTCAAGTGAGTATCTTCCCAAACTAAAACATTTGCTTAAATATATAACAACAATACCATTAAATACCTGTGAAAGACTATTTTTATAGTAAAGAAAAAAAATGGAAGGAAGTCTGTTGATTTTGATGACTAAAAATTTCACTCATCTATATTAGGCTAACTAGTTTAAAATTTCAAATTCAAAGACAAAGCAAGACAATTTATCAAACAAATTAAATTCTGTGATTAGTATAATTCATTCATTATGGGTGAAGTAGTTAAAAATCTTTCCATAAATTCTCAAAGATGTTCATCATAAACCACTTAATACCAGCTGAAGGAAAACCCAGAGCAGTTCTACAGTCTCAAAATGTGAAATACAGATTTTAAATGCTTATATGAAACAATAATTAATTGGATTATACCAAACATCCTTATAGTACTCTACTACCATATGATAAACAAAAGTGTAATTATGATCCAAGCAAAAAACTAAAGAAAAGCAAGGTCAGATGAACTTGATATCCAACTGCTGTGTTTTCAAGTTCTTAATTTTCTGTTGAACAGGTTTTCTCATTCTGTGGCTCATTCAGCTTTTGAACTTGCACCTCCCTAGAATTTTGGCTTTGCCAGAGCCTTTCTATTAAAAAATCTCTTCACAGTGAAAGAAATTATGGTCTAAATCACAAAGATGACAAGAAACCTTAGCAATTTAAATAGACAAGCCTTGAAATAATATTGTGATCAAAGCATCAAGCAGCCTAATAAAACCCAGGTGGCGTGGGCTTATCATATATGGTACTCATTACCACAAGTGCACTATTTAATCTACTTCCTGGTGTCAACAAAAACTTTCTGTTATTAATTCCCCCTCAGTTATGGATCTGCTTAAGTTACTGCAGTTTTTTGATAAGACAATTCTTTGCCCAAAAAATTTTAAAAGAGTGAGTGGGTCTCCTGGAGCCACGGTTGGTAAAACCACAGAAACCATGGTGGCTTTATATTATTAGTCATCTATATAAGGTTATGTTAATTCCTAAGGAGGTACCAGATGACTCATGGTTAACAAAGTTTTCTAAGAGATCGTGTGTTTACATCAAGAAGGTAACCATATGCACACAAAAAGAACTGTTTTACAAGTTATAAACCTCAGATTCAAATTAAGAGTTTTATCAGCTGACAAAGGTATACAGGTGAGATTCTGCCAGTCAATTGCTCTTACCCATACACAACTTCTCCATCATTCATTTGGCTCCCTACTGGTTATAACTTGTAAGATCTCAAAGCAATTTTCCCATCTACAGGTCTTACTTTTTTAAAAGTACTTTAGTGTTTCTCAGGAAAACTTGTTTTAAGGCATACTTTGAAAAATTTCGTAATAGAAAAAAGTTTCTATTTAGGGAAGTAAAAATGCTAGCAGTATTAAATCTACCTCAACAATGGTGCCAAACACTGAAGCAGCAAAAAGAGTGTATCAAAAAATACAGAAAAATGAGAAAAGGGTAGCATGGTCATGGTTATTGTCCCTGGATTCCTAGGTGGTCTCAACCATAGGTACCAAGAACCCGAAAAGGTCAATGGTGAGAGCTGAATGTTTTGCACACCTCCAGTTTATAGACAGCTAGTTACATAGGTTACAAAGGAAAATTACTAACTGCTCAGTGTTTCATGAGTGGCACCCAGTGTTCACACAGATTCCTTACAATTAACTGATACATTTCCTTTCTAGGCTTTCTTCTTTTTCATTCTGCTTGTGCAGATGGCAGTCACAGCAGATTGGAAGCATTGCACAACATATCACTTATAATACTGTGTACTCAGTAAAGAAGGAAATTCACATGACAGGCTTTATCACTATTGTCTGTGCAAGTCACCTTCAAAGCAATGTATTCTACAAAGTCTTCCTTTGTCATCAATCAGGCACTTATACCCAAAGTCAAATTAAACCATCTACTCAAACTATTATTTGTAACTGCATTGTGGCATTTGTTAAGGATGTATGTTCACCTTTAACCTACCTAAATAAGTCTATACTTTCAATTAGTCTCTCCATTCCACACAGCAAAAAACTGAAGTGCCAACTTTGAGCATTTAAATGGGTTTAGAGTGTCTGAGTTGCCTTATGTATTATTCTGTTGACCTGAAGGTTAGAACTGCCCTTTGTTTTTTTTACTTAATACCGAGTATACTCATAGGAACAGTTCTGAAGTCTAGTGTTAAATTCAATAACAGTTTGATTCCAGCTTTGCTGATAGAAAATGATAACGCCAAGCAAGGAGCCTTTTAAGCAAATACATCATGCCTACAAGTCACAATTGCAGGCATCTATATCACTCACTGATAGTGATTTTAACAAAATACTGGGATTACTGACAACCTGTCTAAATAGTGGTGAATTACATATTATATGGGTATGCCTGGGGTTTCTAGTTCTGATTTACCACTGATTTTGAATTTGGGCATCTCTGGGCCTCAGTGTCCCAACTGCTAAAACTGATAAAAGTTCCTAGTGTGATCCACTCTTCAAATGTGAAAACAGGTTGGAGAGACCCATGATTACAATTAGTAGTGAGCCAGAACTTGCCAGAATGCTAGCCAAAACTCAGTCTAAATTTCCTTCCTTTTATGCCTTTCAGAAAGTTTGCAAGATCTATATGTGATTGATTTTAGGAATTTTCTCAACTAAGCTATAATGGTATATATAATAGTGTTATGGAGTTAACATCATTTTTATATATATGGAATTGGCTTCTATTATTTTTTTATCTGGCTGTCCACAGGATGAGAAAACAATTTGGAAAGAAATACAAATCAGGATTCTGACAAAACATCAGAGTCTCACTGTTAGTCATGTCAAATAACTCCTAAAGAAGCAGAGAAGTAACCCAAATTACGGCTTATAGTGATCTTAATATTCACATTATGTCTATGCCATTCCATTCCTCATTTTATCACCAGAGAAAATGGCCAATACCCATCCAGGTATTATATTACCACTCTTCATACAACCCTTCGCTCTCTCCCAGTACTGAATCTTTCTAATGTTTTGTTTTATCTATGTTTTCAAGGTGGGAGTAGTAATGGGAGTGGTAGGAGGAGTGGAGAAGAAAACTTTAAATTAAGGAGAAACAATTCACATTACCAAAAGAGCCTTGGTAATAGACTTTTAAAAGAGAGTACATTTATTTGCAGATTAAATTACTGACAAAGAAACTTCTATTTCAAGTTTTGAGTGTCTCTACCAAGTGGTATCAAAAGTAAAAATAAAGTATTCTAATATGAATCAAAACCGGATGATAAATACATAAAATTTTGGGAACAAATTATTTTACAAAGCAATGGAATCACTTGAATTGCAGAGTTGGAGATTGTATAGATTTGCAGATATATATTTGTAAACCAAAGTCATTCTCTAACTACATAAAAGTATTTTCTGGACACTTCCAACTGAGTAGCAACACAATCTTCATTTTATTCCAATAATCTGATTTCATTAACATAATGTGCTAACAGATCTTCCCACGCTTCAAGTCAAATATACTGCTAAGTTCTTTAAAGAACGAACATTTCAGAAAATACCCTTAGCAGAGATACAGGTACACAATGGCACTGGAAGTGCCTGGCATATACTTTCCACTGAAATACTGACGATGAATAAACTAACAAAGGAATAACAAAAGAAAAGGAAAGGAGAACGTAAAGTGAGAGCAGCTGGAAGCTACCGTGGCTTGAGGGCACTGGTATTTGTGGAGCGGCAGCAACCCCTGCTGCCATCGCTGCCTGCGGACTATTACCAAGCAGCAGGCCACAAGTCCAGTGAGCCCCACCTAGGACTCTGCTGCCAGACCCCCACAGCCACCGTGGCTGCTAGTGGGGTCATTAGCCTGCCACCAAGAAATGTCTCCAAGGTCATCACCCATCCAATTCTACAAAACATAAATAAAACAGGTACATTTCTACAAAGACCACTGGAATAATTTTGTGATCCTCCCACCAATCAACTAGAGAAGAAAAGCTGTCTGTATATTAAAATAACTGCAAACTAAACATCAGAGAAAAGAAAGGGTGAATGTGTACGGGGGAAGAGGGGAGAAACAGTGTTACACTATAAATCTACACCACTATATTGTTACTTCAGTCAAAATAAATACTGCCTTTGTTTTCAAATATCAAAAAGCACCTAAAATGTACTCAGTAAAAATGACTAATAAAAAAAGCAACAAATCAGTCTTCATGGTGGGAAAGGGCTAAAGGAATGAAAATACCACTCATAAACTGGTAAGAGGTAAACCATGAAGAGTAATCTCAAACAGATAAAAGTTTCAAGAGCTATGAAAATTTCACCGCATGAGATGAATATAAAAAAAGCAGAACACTTTACTGGCATGACTAAGATACCACTCTTAATATAAAGGGCAGTGTGGAAAACTCAACATTAGCACCAAAACCAAATCTAATTACAATTAATCTACCAATCCATAAAACTTACAGATCAGATAACATTTAACTGGGGAGTGAGGCTGGGTAGCACTTCTCCTGTGCAAGATAGGAAGCAAGCTTGAACTGTATTGGTTAGGACAGTATTTGGAAAAACAGAAATAGCAAAGATCTTTGGTTACATACTGTAACTGTGGCTTTTTGACATTTTAATTAGAATGCATTCAGTTTGTTTTTAATGGTTATTATCTTAAAGTTTAGTAATAAATTCAAATATCTATACCTAAAGTTGTTGTGGTTCAAAAGAATGACAATTTTTATTTAATTAAAATTTAAACCACTGGGAACAGTAATTTAAGGATTATATTTTTAGACTTGGGAACTTAGGAATTTTAAATACTATTTAAGTACTGTATCCACCTGTAATTTTCAAATCTTAAAGTATTACGTTAAGTCTACACAAAATTTGAACAGGTTTTACTTGGCTTCTTTCCAAACCATAGCACTTAAACTTTAGGGACCAAGGGAGGCTATAGTGTAAAGCAGTTTAATTTCTTTAGGCAGAAAAATCTTTTACATTAACTAAATTTTATATACATGCACATTTTCTATACATTTCCTTCCATGCACAGGAGTTGCTAAACTCATTTAAAAAGAAAAAAAAACACTAAATTTTAAAACATAAAGTAAACACAGAAATATTTTCCAAGCTTTTAAAATAAAGCAAGACTTTGCTCCTACTCTTGTATTTAATCTCACCAGACACCCAAACGAAAGAACAAAACAGGTATAAAATACTGGGATTGATGCTTCATATCTGGATTCAGCTTCTCATTCTACTCACCTTAATGAACCAAAAATGAAACATACAAGGTTTAAAGTTTTTAAGTTAGTTACAAATCACAACCATAGGCTTTCTAAGTGATCAAAATAATTTAAGCAAGCAATATTCTAAAGTTCACTGCCCTGAATATTCAGCAATAAATCATTAAATGTGAACAGTTTAACATTTTCAAACTACTACTATGAATAACAAGAGATCAGTACCCAGGAGACCTACATCATAATTCAGCATACAGATTCTCTCTAGTTACGTGCCTACACAATCTTTCATTTAAAATGAAATACATATGAAATCTTTTATTCAATATTCAAAATTTATTAAGTATCTTCCTTAAATATTTATTAAATATTTTAAATAGAGCTAATAAGTGCAGCATGAGTTCCAAGTGTCTATAAACATGGCACTAAACCACTGTCAAGAGTCTGAGTCTGTTCATGTATCAAAAACAGACAAGACATCAAAAACAACTTCTCTACCTGGATACAAAATTAGCAACAAAATTTGAAAAACATTGTCAAGGAACATAATTACCTCTGAACAATAAAGATGCCAAATTGAATATATATGTTAAATAAGCATATTATTTATTTTTAGAGGTGCCTGTGTTATTTACGAGGGCCCAGACGTGAACTGGAACAAAGTCTCAAGATGCAGCTTCCTTAAAAATTCTGTTTCACAATCCTTTATGCACACACTTGTTTCTCCCACTTAAAACATCTGAAAGCAGTACCCAAGATTTCACATCTTTGTGCCTTTTTCACAAACTACTCAATGTAATTTACTGGTTAAATGCTGAAATGAATTACTGAGAACTAACTTTTTTTTTCTGAGATAACTGAAACATTTCATCATGCCTCCACTTAATGATTTGAGGTTACAAAGTAAAGTAAACATGCTTTACTTTTCCAGTAAGTTTTGAAGCACAGTCCAAAACTGTCTATATGTATTTCCAATATTTTTATCAAGAAAAAGCTCTTTTAAAAAACTCAATGAAATAAACAGCACTTTTCAAAAAAATAAATCTCAGATCACAATGATCACTGATTATTCAGATAGAAGAAAATACAAAATAAGTAACCGTCATGTCTTTTCACAAAATGTCCCCATTTGTCGAAACAAAAAAAAGAAAAGCTTTCTCTATCCTGACTCAACTCTTCCCTGAACTCAAAAGCGATTCAAAGCCAAAACAGTAATCATCAGCTAGGTTTCAAGCGTTGTTCACTGGGTGTGGACTGCAGGCAAATTAAGAAAGAGAAGAAAGGTGGCACTTCAGGTAGCAAGTACTTAGGAAAGATTTTCCCCAATGTAAAATATGGCCTACTGATGTAGAAAGAACTGTGAACAATGTAACTATGAACCTACTCTCTCTGAACCCAGTGATACAAAAATAACACCTATGCTGTGAAAAACTATTCTGAATACATTTTATTTTAATTACATTTTTACCAATTCGTATTTTAGCTTTAGAGAAGTCTGTTGGAGACCCTACACCACTGCTTTTCTTTTGGAAACTTAATAACAGAATAATTGTGTATAATAGTGTAGAATGGTATTTCTTGCTCTCACACCGAGCTTGAATAATAAAAAAGGAAATAATTTCAAGTACGAGCAATGAACGAAAAAGCTAAAAGCTATGCATATGTATCTATCACTTCAATGTGCGGGATTACTTCAGTAATTGTACAGGCTGCACACATTAATACTGTCTAAGTTTGCCATCACTTCATTCCCCTAAATGCATTTTAGTAGTATAGTACAGTCTCCATTCTTCATTTTTGAAGGAAACTTATTTTAAGGCCAAGGAACACCCTTTTGACTGACTTGAAGAGAGCAAAATAAAAAATATGTCCACTCAAATATGAAAATTATGGATTTGGCTCTGATGCAGAATAAAGTAAGCTTCTTGTATCCTGCAATATTAAATCGATTTAGTCTGCTGAAAAACAAAACAGTCAGTTATTGGATCTATGTTTAATTCAGTGCACTTTATAACGTATTAAAGAAATTCAGTTGTGTAAAACAGTATCTGAGTCTTATCAGATGAAAATATTTTTTCTTTTCAGCAAACCTCGAATTACATGTCTGAGAAAACAAATTAGTCTCCAGTTCTCCTAAGCTTGATAATAGTGCCCCCTAATGGGAATTTTAATATGAGGTTTTTCTAGTCACTTTTAAAAGCATGTATTCCCTAATATGAACAAGTTATCTCTCTTTCAACTAGAGAGTAAATTCTATAATATAAAAATGTACCATAAAAACTCTCAACAAAATGGGTATAGAGGCAAGTACCTCAACATAATAAAGGCCATATATGACAAACCCACAGCCAATATTATATTTAACAGCAAGAAGCTGAAAGCTTTTCCTTTAAGATCGACAACAAGACAAGGATGCCTACTCTCCCCACCTTTATTCAACATAGTTCTAGAGGTCATAGCCATGACAATCACACAACACAAAGAAATAAAAGGCTTCCAGACTGGTAAGGAAGAAGTCAAACTGTCCCTGTTTGCAGATGACATGACATTGTACCTAAAAAACCCTAAAGAATCCACTCCAAAACTACTAGATCTAATATCTGAATTCAGTAAAGTTGCAGGATACAAAATTAATACACAGAAATATGTTGCATTTCTATACACTAATGGTGAACTAGCAGAAAAAGAAATCAGGAAAACAATTAAATTCACAATTGCATCCAAAAGAACAAAATACCAAGGAATAAACCTACCCAAGGAAGTGAAAGACTTATACTCTGAAAACTACAAGACACTCAAGACAGAAATTAAAGAAGATACCAACAAATGGAAACACATCCCGTGCTCATGGATAGGAAGAATTAATACTGTCAAAATGGCCATCCTGCCTAGAGCAATCTACAGATTGAATGCAATCCATATGAAAATACCAACAGCACTCTTCAATGAACTAGAGCAAATAGTTCTAAAATTCATATACACCACCAAAGACCCCAAATAGCCAAACCAATTCTGAGAAGGAAGAATAAACTGGGGAGAATTTCGCTCCCTGACTTCTAGCTCTACTACAAAGCCATAGTAGTCAAGACAATTTGGTACTGGCACAAGAACAGACCCACAGACCAATGGAACAGAACAGAGAGCCCAGATATAAACATAACCATATATGGTCAATTAATATATGATAAAGGAGCCATGTATATACAATGAGGAAATGACAGCCCCTTCAACAGCTGGTATTGGCAAAACTGGACAGCTTACATGTAAGAGAATGAAACTGGAATATTGTCTAACCCCATACACAAAAGTAAACTCAAAACAAAATGGATCAAAGACCTGAATGTAAGTCATGAAACCATAAAACTCTTAGAAAAAAACGTAGGCAAAAATCTCTTGGGCATAAACATGAGCAACTTCTTCACGAACATATCTCCCCAGGCAAGGAAAACAAAAGCAAAAATGAACAACTAGGCCTATATCAAACTAAAAAGCTTCTGTACAGCAAAGGACACCATCAATAGAACAAAAAGACATCCTCCCGTATGGGAGAACATATTCATAAATGACATATCGATTAAGGGGTTGACATCCAAATTATATAAAGAGCTTACACACCTCAACATACAAAAAGCAAATAACCCAATTAAAAAATGGGCAGAATAGTTGAACAGACACTTTTCCAAAGAAGAAATTCAGATGGCCAACAGGAACATGAAAAGATGCTCCACATCACTAATCATCAGAGAAATGCAAATTAAAACCACAATGAGATATCACCCCACACCAGTTAGTATGGCTAACACCCAAAAGACAAACAGCAACAAATGTTGACAAGGATGTGGAGAAAAGGGAAGGAACCCTCCTACACTGCTGGTGGGAAGGTATATTAGTTCAACCATTGTGGAGAGCAGTATGGAGGTTCCTCAAAAAACTCAAAATAGAAATACAATTTGACCCAGGAATTCCACTCCTAAGAATTTACCCTAAGAATACAGCAGCCCGGTTTGAAAAAGACATATACACCCCTATGTTTATCGCAGCACTATTTACAATAGCCAAGAAATGGAAGCTACCTAAGTGTCCATGAGTAGATGAATGGATAAAGAAGATGTGGTACATATACACAATGGAATATTATTCAGCCTTAAAAAGAAAACAAATCCTACCATTTGCAACAACATGGATGAAGCCAGAGGGTATTATGCTCAGTGAAATAAGCCAGGTAGAGAAAGACAACTATCAAATGATTTCACTCATCTGTGGAGGATAAGAACAAAGAAAAAACTGAAGGAACAAAACATCAGCAGACTCACAGAACCCAAGAAGGGACTAACAGGTACCAAAAGGAAAGGGACTGGGGAGGATGGGTGGGAAGGGAAGGATAAGGGGGAAAAATGGGTATTATGATTAGCACACATAATCTAGCGGGGGGTGGGGGTGATACAGGGAAGGCAGTATAACACAGAGAAGACAAGTAGTGATTCTATAGCATCTCACTACGCTGATGGACAGTGACTGTAATGGGGTATGTGGTGGTGACTTGATAATAGGAGGAGTCTAGTAACTATAATATTGCTCATGTAATTGTACATTAATAATAGCAAAATTTTTTTTAAGTATCAGGATTTAAACCACTCAAAGTAGAGTTCTCACATATGCAAAAATATTTGGAGAGAAATTCAGAGAGAGAGAAACAAAATAGAAAAACTTCATGCCACAAGTTTTCGTGGTTTTTGAATCACCCTATTGTAACATAAGCCAAAAAGTTAATCTAATGAGAAAATTTTCATCTGTCTTGTACCCAGTAAGTGAGCAATAAGTATGTGTTAAATGGAAGATAATACAAGTCACAAAAACCTAGTTCAAGTGATTGTTATTCAGTGCCACAGATCTTAACTACAGAGCTGAAATTCCTGCCCAAATATTTTGGCCCCATGTCCTTACCTTTCCACAATTCAAGTATCCCCTGCTTTTCAAAAGTTTGTATTACACCACTCTTCTACAAAAGACCTACATTTGTACCTGTTTTCACTAAGTGAAAGAAATCCAAAGAGAAATTTTGCTTTTAAGAAATAAGGCAAAAAGTGAAAAATATACTCAGCATTTGCTTTGCAGTGAGCTGTTACAGGGGCAGCACACACCCCAAGCAGCAAAAGTGGCCCCGCCAAGCTCCTTCCCCAGGAACTAACTGGGCATCTCAGCAACAAGCTGCCACAGCTTTGAACTATGTCTGTGAGCATCTATGCTTTATACCAAACAATTTACTTTTGTGCACCCAAAACAAGTGAGGTAACTTGTTCATTTTATGCAAGATGTGTTCTAAGGTAACAGAAAGGCCTGAGAAGGTTATTTTTTGGGTTTGAGAGCACTCAAAAAATTTTCCACATGAATTAATGGTAACTGCTTCTTTGTACTATTTCAACTTGCGCAGTTTCACAGGGACACTCTACTTTTGGATGGCAGAGAAACCCCGTACCTGCTCACAAGTGTGCAACCAAGAATTAAATGACTTTCTTCCCTATTATATACAGACAGTTCCCTTAAACATCAACAATTCAGTATGCAGTTTTCTTTTTTAAGGAAAAATGCATTAAAATTAAAGCAAAAACTACCTATTCTGACACTTTCCAGATGCACCAGTGAAACAAACACTCAATAATGTCAACATTTTCATAACAGTGTCCACAATACATTCTGGACTCAGAGCCAGTGGTAAGGGAAACATCTAGAAGAAATAAACAACATCCACAAAGTCATCAATTTATGATGAAAAGAGAGAACTATCACTTTATTCTTCAAACTTATAAGAGATGGAAAATAACAAGAAGAAAAAGTTATAAAAAGGGGTGGCCAAACTTTCTTAAAAGGCCAGTGGGGAAAAAAAAAAAATTAAAGTTTAGTGCCCAAGCAGTCGGTCTCTGTCATAACTACTCAACTATGGCATGGCAGCAGGAACACAGCCACAGAAAATACATAAATGGGTATGGCAGTGTTAAACACTAAAACTTAAGGTAATAAAGCAGGCCCACAGATTATAGTTTACCAAACCTTAATTTAAAAGATTTCATTCTTAGACCACAGATTAAAAATCTCTACTTTAACTGAAGCACCAAAACAAAAATAAAAGGAAAATCAGAAACAAAAAATTGAAGCAGCTCAAAATATGTAATCACAAAAATTATGAAATATTTGATCTGTATTTTACTTCCTTTTAAAACGTGGAAAGCAGAAGAAAAGATCCTTCCCTGAATGAATATTAGTTTTTATTACTAGCAGGCATAAAATAACAGAAACAGTAAGCAAAACAAAGGGCCTTGAGAATCATTTAATACAATCAATATGCAAGACTCTTCTAAGATATACCCATATAATGGGAAATTTTAGCTTCAGTTTTTAACTAGATTTGATAAAAACCCAATGGTGACTACACACAAATGCCCATTCAGAAAAATGAATGGATATGGTGAGGGAAACCTAAAATTCAAGACTACTACACAAGGCTATGAAAAAAATACATGACATTGTCTTATATATTTCACATGTGTAAGAAAAATGGCAAATCCTACTTACTGGCTTCTAAAGATAAACCAAGAAAAACAAATTTAGTTATTTTACTCAAAAAGTAGATGTCGGATTCAGAATAATGATGCTCTCTAGACTCAACACTCTTTAATAGATAGCTTCACTATGTCTAAAAGCAACACCATGTAAGGGAAAAACTGGGGGATTATGAACTAAGCAGTCACAGATTTCAATCCCTACTCTACCAATTCCCAGTTAAATTATTTTGGACAAGTTATCTGTATTAATAAGCACCAGTTTCCCAATCCGGCAAATGGGACTGATAAACCTTCAACTGTGGAGAGTAACAACTGATTATAGGCAATGTACATACAGTACACAGGATACAATGGCCCAACAATTCTTTTGCTATTTAATGTTAAACTGAAGTTTCTCCTTACCTCAATGTTAAAATGTTTTTTAATGAGCTTCTTAAAGTACATGTTAATGAAACAGCATATTGATCAATTACCTCAAGCTCATAAGAGAAGTTAACTTCCAATGACCAAGACCTAAAATTAGTAATACGTTATGTTTTGAAGACCTAAAATTAGTAATATGTTATGCTTTGTTCATCTACCATAACTGTTCTAAATGTTATTTCTTGCTCGTATTCTAAATTGAGTATTTTTATAAAACAAAATTAATTACTTGAGAAAACTGTGTTAACAATAGAAACTGTTCAGGAATGGATGCCACTCTCAACTATGCCACTTCCCTAGTCACTGACTAAGTCACCTCAAGTAAACCTCTCAGGCTCCTTGTAAACCAAAGAAACTGTGTCAGTGGTGCCTTGTTTTCCAGCTTTAAAATAATTATTACTGAAATGTAATTAAGCATTTCTAGATATGCTGGTGAATAGAAGAACTTATTAAGAATATCTTAATAGTGACAGAATGGACTACAGAGAAATCCCAACCTTAATCCTGTATTACAGTAGGTCAGATGAAATATTACAGTAGTTCAGATATAACAGGGAGAGAGCCTGGCCAGTTTAAAAAAAAAAAGATGTACACTGCACAAAAGTTTTTAAAAATGCAAGTATTCAAGTGCCTAAAATAAAATAGCCTTAGATGGTTTTTAGAAATATTATTTTAATGAAAAAATGATTTCTGTAGACCAAATTGCAATATCAAGATGCTAACCTTAGCAAGAATATACTTGGTGTCTATTTTATGTTCAAGGTACTATAAGGATTGGAAGTCAAATGAGGTAAGTTAACAGTTAAAAGTTATATAAAAAATTAATGACAAAAAGGAAATTAATCTCATGTACAGTAGCATCAAAACAAATAAACAGAAATACAGGAAACACCTGTACACCAAAAACTACAAAATACTGGTAGAAGAAAGTAAAGATGACACAAAAAAATGGAGAGACATTCTGGGTTCATGGAGTGGAAATTAATATTGTAAAAAGTGTCCCTACAACCCAAAGCGATCTACGGATTTAATGAAATCCCTATCAAATTCCAATAGCATTTCTTTGTGGAAATAGAAAAAATTTCTAAAATTCATATGGATAAATCAAAGGACCCTAAATAGCCAAAATAATCTTGAGAAAGAAAAACAAAGCTGAAGCCCTCACACTTCTTTATTTCAAAACATACTATAAAGCAAAAGTAATCAAGACAGTATGTCACTGGTACTAAATAGAAAAAAAATATAGGGAAGAAGCTTCATACCACTCGTCTTGGCAAGGATTTCTTGGATATTATGCCAAAAGCACAGTCAACAAAAGCAAAAATAGACAAGTTGAATTAGATCAAATTAAAAAGTTTCTGTGCAGCAAAGGAATCAACAGAGTGAAAAAGCAACCTACAGAATAGGATAAAATATTTGCAAACCATATATACATATGATAAGGAATTAATATCTAGAATATATAAAGAACTCCAACTCAACAAATCCTAAAAAATGTGTAAAGGACTTGAATAGACATTTCTCCAAAGAAGATATACAGACAACCAACAAGCAATCAAACTCTTAGAAACAGAAAGTAGAATGGTGGCTGCCAGAGTCTGGAGGAAGAGGGAAAGGAAAGGAAATGAATAGGTCAATTCCTTTTCAGCTGAGTTTATTTTTTCAAGATGAAAAAGTTCTGGAGATCTTTTGCTGTATTACTGCAATGTATTACTGTAATGTACACTAAAAAAATTTTTCTTTACAGTTTTGCCACAGTAAAAAAAATAAATTACATAGAAAATGGTCCCTGAGAATTCAGACAAGCAGGAAGTTATCTTCAATTAGATTTTTTTTTAAACTCTTTTAGGATACTGACTTTTGCCTTTGGTGGGAGTTTTTCACTACTAATGGCCTTTGCTATCAAAACAATTACAATTAAAAAATAAAAGCCCCTGAAATGCTTAAGGAGTGTCTTCTTTCTTAAGCAGTTACCTCAATTCATCTCGTCTTAAACAGTAAGTCAAAATACTACAGAAGGAAATGGATGTTGGACACAATGATCCCCATCCTTGACAACGTATCTGGCAAGCTGATTTCATAATGGAAAAGTGAACATCAGCATAGCTACTATCCAAATTACTGAAATCAAAATCAGATTCCAAAAAAGTAGGCCAAACTAATAAATTTTTTTGATATAACCCTTATTTTAGAGAATTTGTGTAATTTTTTCAAGAAACTCAGAACTATAAAATGAACTAGGCTAGCCTGAGATTCCCAATAACCAGTAATCAAAGGTTATGGTGAGAATTTATTGATAACCATTTGTGCACATTGCAAAGACACATTTGAGATAAGTACCATTACCTTCATCAAAGTCAGCATCATCTTCTGTATGCTGGGGGAAAGGAAAGCAGTTGGTAATTTCAAGCCGATCTTCTACAACCAGGCCCAAAAGCACCCCTTGAACTACTTCAGTTCCTTGTCCTTCTTCTTGATAATGTTTGATTATCTTTAATACCACCTAAAAGAGAACACAGAAGTAAGCTTAAAAACCATTCTTATAGTTTATATTTTCTTTGTTTCAAAGAAAAATATACACCGTAATAGTGGGTTTGCAAAAGCCACAAAATTACATAACAGGACGAACCAAATTTCTGACAAATCATTCCATTTACCCTTACATACATAATAAAGTTCACATAGTCTAAATGTGCATGTTAAACTCCTGGAGTTTGAAGACACGTTAAAAACGTTCACATACAACACTCATGGCCTTCATGATGAAGGATACTCAAAGGTCTGGCATCCAAAAGTTCCTTCAGTCAAATCAAACAGTATCACCTCAGCCTGAAGTTATTATAGAGGATGTGTTCCTACTAACCTTTGTGAACAGTACGATAATTTCCTAACACAGATGATAAAGCCACTGATAAGACACAGTGATAAAGACCTCAATTATCTGAAAGTAGCACCATTCCCTTAACAAATTCTGAACATCTCAAGATGGTTTTTGAATAGAGAACTTCATTAGTCAGAGGAAGCAACAAAGGGAAAATGTACCCAAGAAGGTTCTGGTTGATAACAGAGAACACAAAGAGAAATTGGGTAGCTCCTGCACTACCTAATTTCCCTCAACCAGAAGGACATACCAGATGACCTCTAATGGAATAACCAGCTCTTATGTTTCTCTCTCCTTTAATATTTCCATGAAGATAAAGGCAGCACTGCATGGTTGAAAAAGCAACTGATTTAAAAGTTCACAGTAACAGCAGTAACAGTAACCATTAATAATTCCCACAACATGAGATGTTAATACACGTAGAAGTGTCTAGAGAGTGCTTGGCACACAGGATTTATCATAGTAGCAATAGTATTTAGTACAACAAATAACTATTATAAGAAGGCCTAAAGACTAAAGGACAACACGGTCTAAAATATAATGAAAAGTTCTCAGAGGGAAAAATATAGGTCTAACAACAAAATTATAATTAGTATTGTATTGACTAGTGTTTCACTTAAACAAATAGATGACTGATACAAATTAATCACCAATAACCAGTTAGTGACAACAGATTACAATTACTGAACATTATGTGCCAGGCAATATTCTAATTATTTCACATGTATTATCAAATCATGCAATTCTCACAATTACCTTAGAGGAGAAAGGCATTGTTACTTTACAAATTTTAAAAAAATGAAGCAAAAGAAAGTAGTTATACATACAGAATGTGGCAGAGCTAAGATTTAAACCAAGTCAAACTCCAAAGCTTGTGCATACACTTTAATAACAAGATAATTTTCATACAGTAACTCAATAATTAAAATAACATTACTAACAGACATGAAACAAAGACTCTGTGGTGAAAAGACCCAAAAAGATTTTACACCAGTCAAGATCCAGGCCTCCTAAGAATAGCAAGCAGTTAGCATGCAAAAGACTATAGAAGAACACCAACTGATAAGACTGGCAGTCCATCAATACTGTTAAGAAAGTGCACAAACCTTACATATCACTGTATAAAAGACCTCTGCATTCCTTCAAAAGCAAATAATGGATTTTAAGAGGCAGACAAGTGTGACTATAAGTTCCAGCTCCAGCCATTGTTAGCTGCGACATAGGGAAAACTATGCAATCTACTTAAGTCTTAGGTCTCTAATTTGCAAAATGGAGCTGTTTCAAAGCATTATTGACACTATTAAAAATGAGATAATGCACAGTGAATACTTCATACAGTGTCATATAATAAATGCTCAATAAATGAGAAATATTGATTTTGTCAATAAAAAGAAAGCACAATTATTTAACTCTTATTCAACTTCTCCGCCAAGGACATTTATTTTCACACTTAAAAAATAGAGGAAAAAAGATGGCGGTGTGAGAAGTGTGGCAGAAACCTCCTCCCAAAACCACATATATTTTGAAAATACAGCAAATACAACTATTCCTAAAAGAGTTACCAGAAGTAACAATATGCCAGCCAGTCTACATCTGGGAAAAATGAACATCTCACAGAAAAGGGAAAACTAAAAAAGACCTGGCGGGACCCAAGCACTCCCCCCACCTCAGCTCACCAGAACAATATTTGTATTATAGGGATACCAGAAGGAGAGAGAGAAAAAAGGATAGCAAGTGTCTTTGAAGAAATAATTGCTAAAAACTTCCCCAATCTGGGGAGGAAATAGACTCTCAGGCCATGGAAGTCCACATATCTATCAAAACAAAGGACCCAAGGAAGACAATACCAAGACATATAATAATTAAAATGGCAAAGATCAAGGACAACGACAGAGTATTAAAAGCAGCCAGAGAGAGAAAAAGTATCACCTACAAAGGAAAACCTATCAGGCTATCAACAGATTTCTCAATAGAAAACGTACAGGCCAGAAGGAAGTGGCATGATATAGTCAATGCAAGGAAACAGAAGAGCCTCGAACCAAGAATACTCCACCCAGCAAGAATATCATTTAAATTTGAAGGAGGGATTAAACAATTCCCAGATGAGCAGAAGTTGAGGGAATTTACCACCCACAGACCATCTCTACAGTGTATTTTAAAGGGACTGCTATAGATGGAAGTGTGCCTAAGGCTAAATAGCTGTCACCAGAGAAAATAAAACCACAGCAAAGAAGTAGACCAATTAAATACTAACCAAATGCAAAATTAAATCAGCTACCCATAAAGTCAGTGAAGGGATACACAAAGAGTACAGAATATGACACCTAAAATGGAAAGAAAGGAGGTGGAAGAAAAAAAGGGGTGGGGATTCTTCAGACTTTGTTTATAACAGTGTAATAAGTGAGTTAAGGTAGACTGCGAGAGTAAAGAAGCTGCCCTTGAACCTTTGGTAACTATGAATCCAAAGCCTGCAATGGCAATAAGTACATATCTATTGATAATCACCCGAAATGTAAATGGATGAATTCACCAATCAAACGACAAAGAGTTACAGAATGGATAAAAAAGCAAGACCCATCTATATGCTGCCTACAAGAGACTCACTTCAAACCCAAAGAAATACACAGACTAAAAATAAAGGGATGGAAAAGGCTATTTCATGCAAACAATAGGGAGAAAAAGCAGAGCTGCAATACTTATATATCAGATAAAACACACTTCAAAACAAAGAAAGTAAAAGAGACAAAGAAGGACATTACATAATGATAAAGAGGTCAGTTCAACAAGAAGATATAACCATTATAAATATCTATGCAACCAATATAAGAGCACCCAAATATATACAACAAATACTAACAGAATTAAAGGGGGAAATAGAATGCAATGCATTCATTCTAGGAGACTTCAACACACCACTCACTCCAAAGAACAGATCAACCCAACAGAAAATAAGTAAGGACAGAGAGGCACTGAAAACACATTAGAACAGATGGATCTAACAGACATCTATGGAACATTGCTCCAACCAAAAGCAGCAAGTTAACACATTTTTCTCAAGTGCACATGGAATATTTTCCAGAATAAATCACATACTAGGCCACAAAAAGAGCCTCAGCAATTTCAAAAAGATTGAAATTGTACCAACCAGCTTCTCAGACCACAAAGGTATGAAACTAGAAATAAATTGTACAAATAAAACAAAAAGGCTCACAAACACATGGAGACTAACAATATGCTCCTAAATAATTAATGGATCAAGGACTAAATTAAAACAGAGATCAAGCAATATATGGAGACAAATGAAAACAACAGCGCAACACCCCAACTTCTGTGGGACACAGCGAAGGCAGTCCTAAGAGGAAAGTATATAGCAATTCAGGCCTATTTAAAGAAGGAAGAACAATCCCAAATGAACAGTCTAAAGTCACAATTATTGCAACGGGAAGAAGAACAACAAATGTGGCCCAAAGTCGGCAGAAGGAGGGACATAATAAAGATCAGAGAAGAAATAAATAAAATTGAGAAGAACAATAGAATCAATGAAACCAGGAGGTGGTTCTTTGAGAAAATAAACAAAATAAATAAACCCTTACCCAGACGTCTCAAGAAAAAAGAATCTACACACATAAACAGAGTAAGAAATGAGAGAGGAAAAATTGCTAGACACCACAGAAATACAAAGAATTATTGGAGAATACTATGAAAAATTATATGCTAACAAATTGGATCATCTAGAAGAAATAAACAACTTTATTAAAAAAATACAAGCTTCCAAGGCTGACCCAAGAAGAAACAGAAAATCTGAACAGACCAATTACCAGCCATGATATTGAATTGGTAAGCAAAAAACTACCTGAAAACAAAAGCTCCGGACCAGATGGCTTCACCTCTGAATTTTATCAGACATTTAGAGAATACCTTATACCCACTCACCTTAAAGTTTTCCAAAAAGTAGAAGAGGAGGGAATACTCCAAACTAATTATATGAAGCCAGCATCACTCTAATACCAAAACCAGGCAAAGTCACCATTAAAAAAGAAAACTACAGACCAATATCCCTGATGAACAGAGATGTAAAAATACTCAACAAAATATTAGCAAACAAAATTCATACATCAAGAGGATCATCCATCATGATCAAGTGGGATTCATCACAGGGATGCAAGTATATGGTACAACATTCAAAAATCCATCATCATCCACCACATCAACAAAAAGAAGGACAAAAACCACAGAATCATTTCATAGATCCTGAAAAAGCATTCAACAAAATTCAACATCCATTCACTCATGAAAAAAACTCTCAACAAAATGGGTATGGAGGCCAAGTACCTCAACATAGTAAAGGCCATATATGACAAACCCACAGCCAACATCATAGTTAACAGCGAGAAGCTGAAAGTTTTCCTTTAAGATCGGGAACAAGATAAGGATGCCCATTCTCCCCAGTTTTATTCAACGTAGTTCTGAGTTCCAAGCAAAGGCAATCAGACAACACAAAGAAAAAGAAGGCATGTAGATTGGAAAGAGAGAAGTTAAACCCTCCCTGTTTGCAGATGACATGATATTGTACATAAAAAACCCTAAAGAATCCACTCCAAAACTACTAGATCTAATATCTGAATTCAGCAAAGTTGCAGAATACAAAATTAATACACAGAAATCTGTGGCATTCCTCTACACTAACAATGAACTAGCAGAAAGAGAAATCAGGAAAACAATTCCATTCACAATTGCATCAAAAAGAATAAAACACCTAGGAATAAACCTAACCAAGGAAGTAAAAGACCTATATTCTGAAAACTACAAGACACTCATGAGAGAAATTAAAGAAGATACCAATAAATGGAGACACATCCCGTGCTCATGGATAGGAAGAATTAATATTGTCAAAATGGTCATCCTGGCTAAAGAAATCTATAGATTCAATGCAATCCGTATCAAAATACCGACAGCATTCTTCAATGAACTAGAGCAAATATTTCTAAAATTCATATGCACCACCAAAGACCCCAAATAGCCAAACCAATCCTGAGAAGGAAGAATAAAGCTGGGGGGATTACACTCCTGACTTCAAGCTCTATTACAAAGCCACAGTAATCAAGACAATTTGGTACATGCACAAAACAGACTCATAGACCAATGGAACAGACTAGAGAGTTCAGATATAACCCCAAGCATATATGGTCAATTAATATACAATAAAAGAGCCATGGATATACAATGGGAAAATGACAGCCTCTTCAAAAGCTGGTGTTGCCAAAACTGGACAGCTACATGTAAGAGAATGAAATTGGATTACTGCCTAACTCCATGCACAAAAGTAAACTCGAAATGGATCAAAGACCTGAATGTAAGTCATGAAACCATAAAACTCTTAGAAGAAAACATAGGCAGAAATCTCTTGAATATAAACATGAGCAACTTTTTCATGAACACATCTTCTCGGTCAAGGGAAACAGAAGCAAAAATGAACAAGTGGGACTATATCAAACTAAAAAGCTTCTGTACAGCAAAGGACACCATCAATAGAACAAAAAGACAACCTACAGATGGGAGAATATATTCATAAATGACATATCCGATAAGAGGCTGACATCCAAAATATATTAAGAGCTCACTCGCCTCAACAACCAAAAAGCAAATAACCCAATTAAAATGGGCAAAGGATCTGAACAGACATTTCTCCAAAGAAGAATTTCAGATGGCCAACAGGCACATGAAAAGATGCTCCACATCACTAATCATCAGAGAAATGCAAATTAAAACCACAATGAATTATCACCTCACACCAGTTAGGATGGTCAAAATCCAACAAACAAACAACAACAAATGCTAGGGAGGATGTGGAGAAAGAGGAACCCTTCTACATTGCTGGTGGGATGTAAACTAGTTCAACCATTGTCAAAAGCAGTATGGAGGTTCCTCAAAAAACTCAAAATAGAAATACCATTTAACCGGGAATTCCACTCCTAGGAATTTACCCTAAGAAAACAGGATCACAGATTCAAAGATATATGCACCCCTATGTTTATCACAGCACTATTTACAATTGCCAAGAAATGGAAGCAACCTAAGCGTCCATGAATAGATGAATGGATAAAGAAGCTGTGGTACATGGACACAATGGAATATTATTCGGCCATAAGAAAACAAATCCTACCATTTGCTACAACATGGATGGAGCTAGAGGGTATTATGCTCAGTGAAATAAGCCAGGCAAAGAAAGACAAGTACCAAATGATTTCACTCATCTGTTAAGTATAACAACAAAGCAAAAGCTGAAGAAACAAAACAGCAGCAGACTCACAGAACCCAAGAATAGACTAACAGTTTCCAAAGGGAAAGGGACTGGGGAGGATGAGTGGGAAGGGAGGGATAAGTGGATTAAAGGGCATTATGATTAGCACACATAATGTAGGTGGGGCATGGGGAAGGAAGTATAGCACAGAGAAGACAAGTAGTGACTCTATAGCATCTGACCAAGCTGATGGACAGGACAGGTATGTGGCGGGAACTCGATAATGGGGGAAATGTAGTAACCGCAATGTTGCCCATGTGATCGTATATCAATGATACCTTATTAAACAAAAAAGATTGTATATTAATGATGCCTTAATAAAAAAATAGAAGCATGGATGACTAAGAAGGGATAAACAAAACAGAGTTATTAACAACACACCTATCCACTTGTGAAGGACTCCTGATAACTAACCATATTAATAAGATCAATGAACCAATGTTGAAATCAATGTAAATGAGATGGTCAAAGACATGAGCTTAATCTAGATGTTTGGACAAATTCTAGAATTGATTCCTAAATAGCTGGTGCTATGTGTACAAAAAGGAGTACTGATGTCTAGGACCCACCTTAGTTTCACAAAGAAGCCAAGCCTAAACAACCTTATTTCCTTTTATAAAGAAAACAGGAAAGAGTAAAGGTTACTATATTTAAAAATGAGCTATCACAGTTCAAAAATACCGTATAATGAAACACTGTCTTAACGCCAACAAAAATGAATTGTAAAGGGACTATGGGAGCAGGGCAATGTAACCAAACAGCATAGCTTGACATGCCTGCCCAAAGAGTCAGTGCATTTATACAGCATCGACAGAAGTACAGTGCTCCAAGTAAGAGAAATTATCTCACTATTTGCAGCATCACTGACCTGTTATAGTCAGTTCTCTACAAAGACCAAAGAGAATATTTACCAGTAACAGCACCAGGTGAGAGATGGGCAAGCACAATGGTTTAACTATCTGCTAAAGACAATCAACATGAATACGTAGACACAGAAAGGGGTAATATGAAAGAAAGCTTAAAACTCTGTGATGAGGACTAGTTCAATGAACTCAAATCTCCACGGTAAGGACAATCACAGAGCACTTTCCAAACACCGAAGCAATAAAGATATCTTACTGTGAAAGGAAAACTAAGGACCACAAATGATAGTTTCATAAAAAATTTCAATTTTAAGGATGAATTGTCTCTTGCATTTACAGCTGTGCAAAATAAAAAGCCTTCAGAAAAGCCTTGGTAATCACTAAAATAATTCCCAGCTGTTCATATTTATGATCTTGTCATTGCAATATAATCTGATAAGCATTCAGAAAAAAAAACGATTTTTATCAAAACTAAGCTCATTCTTCATTTTAACATTTCATGGCCTATTTCCTACTTACATGCTAAAATCTCAATTCTTTAGTTCAAAAAATAATGTAGTAGGATTGCGTTACACACTTGAAAGTAGTTGTCAAAAGAAAATTCCTGATCAGAAGTAACTAACTGAAATACAGGCTTTTGATATTCTATGTAAATAACCAAGAATTTACTGTATACATAAGAGCATTCGATAGATTATTGGCATTTATAAGAGACAGAATCCAGGTTCTGCTCATGGTTTCCCCTTTTAAATATTCTCATAAAAATAAACGGATGTTTTACTCAACACAACTTCAACACCCAACACAGCTACTGGCCCATAAAAGATAGCTCAAAATATATTTATTTGCTAAAGGAATGATTGGTAAACATTTATCGATTACTTATGATGTATCAAGCTTTTCATTAAGTATCTTACATGCAATGACTTATTTAACATTCATAATCATTCTATGGAGTCAGTAATATTTCCCATTTGACAGACGAGGAAACAGAGATAATCAGGCACATACTATTAAAAAGGGGAGGTGAGATCTGCCTTCTGACTCCAAGGTAAAATTACTTCACAATAATTAAGTAACTTCCGATGTTCCATGTGTGCCTATAATAACAAGGCTGAAAGAAAGAATGCAGGGGCAACAGCTCTGGATCAAGGCCCTTAAGAGTAGGAAAAGTTGAGTATAAAGTTAGTGTCAGGCAGCAAGACAAGAAGGCAATGGTGCTGAAGGTCAAATTTTTTGTGCCCTTATCACTAGAAGTCAAATAGCATCAACAGAAAACCTCCAGTAGTTGCAAGAATGCAATAGTTTTTAATCTTCAGCAGCACTATTCTCACAAACCACAAGATGGGAATGTTCCACCAAAACTCATTTCAGTCAAGCTCAGTGTCTTTCATTTTCTCTCCCTCCAAAACCATATGCCTCTGTCTATACAACAGTGCTGATATATTTTTAATTACTCCTGTTTATTGATGACAGGCTCTGTTCTTCTTTTAAAAGCAGATACATGGGAGAGCTTAATAGTTCTCCAAAAGAAAATCGTACTCCTATATTATATTTTGTTTAAGTCCCAAATGATCCCAACATACTCAGGAGTGCTGTATCACTTATTCTCAGCTCATCGAAATGACCTGGAGACCATGGGTACATAATAGAGCCATCAGTATTTTCTAAAAACTGATGCCTGAACCCAACCTCTGAAATTCAGAGTTAATCTGACCTGGACTGGGATTCTTATATTGTCTTTGTTTCTGTTTTTGGTTTGAGTTTTTTTTGAGGGGAGGTAGTTCCTCGTGTTTTTGTTTTTAAATTATCCAGGTGATTTTAAGATCCTAATTCATCCAAACTTTTAATGAGAGAGTATGGTCCAGCCTTCCTTTCCTTGTTTTTTGTTGTAACTCCTCAGGTGATTGCAATGCACAAAACTGTTTAAATCAATTTCCTTTCCTTTAAGACTCACTGTGTTGAGGAAAAGTGAGTATACTGAGAAATACCCAAAAGTGAACAATTTATAAAAGCATAAATACACTTTAATAAGAGGAATTCAAGCCCTATTTGGGAGAAATTCTACAGTACAGAAATAAGAGGAAAGGTAATGCAAGCAATCCATCTGAGAAGCATTCAAGTGTTCTATAGCAAATTAAGACTTATGCTTCAAGACTTGACCCTGTATTTAAGACTGCTCAGAACTAGTGCTGACCAGGTTCATTTATCTCATTAATTCATGAGTTTTAAAAAACTGAGATTTTTCTGTAAATTATGCCTTAAGGGATGGAAACAAACTGGCCAGCAGAACCCTAAATTACCAAATTCTACACCTTGTAATGTCACGTTCTGGATCTAAATGCTTACTAACCTACTTGATTTGCCCTGCACAGCAAGAACAGTTCTCTGCATAGGTCAGCTGTCTCTAGAATGCCTCCCAGCTTTCTGAAGTTTGCACATTCTCAAGTTGGGTGGATCTTAGCAAGTAATTCCAACTTGCAAGATAGTAAAGAGATGTCCTGCCTTCTGAAATTATCCCAGAGGAGCCATTTTTTCTACTATTGTTTATTATTCAATGCAGACAGTCTGAAAGAGCAAAGTAGACCATTTAATAATCTCTCACGACCACAATATTTTTATTAAAGCATCTGGCTTTTTCAAAAATGACCATCTAACTTTGCTCAAAAGGCTAAATGCAACAAAGGATTTAATTTCTAAGACAGATAATATTCTCTATATTATAGGATAAAATATAAATAACAATCTAAAATAGCCAAATAATTATACTAGAAGTCAATCAAGCTAAAATTTTGAGTTAAAAGCATAATGGATAAAACCTTCCATCCTCCCTAAAACAGAACATTTAGCAGAATCTCTAAGACCTATCAAAATCATATCAAAAACTTTCAATTCCACACCAGAGAATAATTTAAACCTGGCCAAAGTAAAGATTATGCTGTCTAATGAATTATTATAGTTTTCTATCAAATACGTCTATGAAGACCAGTTAACTACAGAAAGATTTGGAAGGCCTGCGCAGAATCACCAGAATTTGTTCTTTTCAGCCTATTTCATTCACTCATTAATCCATTCACCTAGATATTTGTTGAGTGATTTCCATTAAGCCAGTTACTTCTGCCAGGTCCTGGGAAAATGAAACTCAAACATATGACGTCTTTCACGGGGCTTATATTTGAGAAGAGCAAGTCGTAGACTTTTTGGTCATGGGGTCCTTTTAACACTCTTAAACATTACTGAGGACGTGGAAGAACTTTTATATTGATATTTATACAGTAGAGAGTCAAATTGAAAAATGTTCAAAATATTTATTCACTTAAAAACAACACATTACATGATAAAATTACATTTTTTTCATAAAAATGAAACAGCTATTTTCCAAAACAAAAAACTTAATTAGGATACAAAAATGACAGCACTTCAGAAAGAAATTTTAATCAGGATATAAGAATGACACTGTTTTACATTTTTGTAAATGTTATTAATGTCCAACAGAATTGGCTTTTCATTTCTGCTTCTGCATTCAATCTTTTATATCACATATCATGTAACATCTGGAAACCTCCATTAAACATGAAAGAATGAGAGTAAAAATGATAATGTTTAAATATTACTATGAAAATCATTTTAGCCTCAGAGACTCTTAAAAGTGCTAGGGATTACCATACTTTTAAGAACTACTATTCTAGAATGACAATTAAGAAAATCAAAAAAAAAAAAGAAAGAAAATCAATATAATTACAGACAGTAAAAAGCTCTCTGGAGAAAATATAAAGGGGAATATTGAGGTAGGTCTCTTTAACTAGCATATCAAGGAAGGCCCCTCTGAGATAACACCTGAGCAGAGAACTAAAGCACTGTCAACTTTATGGAGACCAGGATGACAAGCACATTTGCCAACTATGGATTTTTAAGGAACAGTTTTAATAAAAATGCTGATATTTACTTTTCGTAAAATACGCAAGTTGTGTTTTAGGGGAACAAAAAGGCCAAGAGATGGATAAATACCAGGATGGGAGTAGTACATTTTCAAGTGTTTTTACTAAAACCACTGGTATATAAATAATAAACCCCATCTACTGATACAAACAATTATGTCTAAAGATATCATTACATAATTTAAGACTAGCAATTTTGTATTTTTTGATAAATTACTGAAGGTAATATATTAATAAAACCCCTTCAGGAAAGATTTCCCATGGGTTTTAATCAACAGTGTTTTTAATACAAGTGTCATGGTCAATCTTCATTGGTAAACACATGTTTCTGAGGCTACCACCCAAAATTCTTCTAATAAAGGCAACAACTCTAAGAAGGTTCAAAGTTAAAAAGTCAACTATTTAAGAAATGTATCTGGAACTTTCAGGCCTTGAAATATGCCTAGCTGAAGTATCTTAACCCCCACTATGCTTGTATACATGTAGAAATGTTGAATAAATTGCATTCCTAAAAAGTGTAAATAGATAGCCAACCAAGCCAAAAAGGGAAACTCACAACCAGAGCATTAGCTTTGTGAGTTCAGGCAGCAGTACCCAAAGGTACTTCAGAACTGGATACAATTCACAAGAGCTAGGAGCTGGGTCAGGAGATGGGTGTCTTGAACTTGTCTGAGTGGGAACTGGAACTGCAAGTGGAAACTGAGACCTTTCCATTATCCTATATTCACACAGGTATGTTCACAAATGTTCACAGTAACAATATTCATAACCAAAAACTGAAATCAACCCAAAGGCAGCTGGATAAACAAATTGCAGTATGTCCATTCTGTGGACTACTACTCAGCAATAAAAAGAAACAAAATATTAATACAACAGGGAAAAAGCTCACAACCATTATATAGTACAAAGTGAAAGAAGTCAAACAAAATGTTATGTACTATATGATTCCATTTATATGAATTCTAGAAAAGGCAATGCTAGTGCGGCTAGGTGGCTGCCTGGGCCAAAATGAGGGGCAGAATATTGACTGCAGAAGAGAACACTCTTTAGGACAAGGCAAGTATTTTACATCTTAACATGGTAGTGATTATACAATTGTTTACAATTACTAAAGTTCATCATAGTGTCCACCTAAAATGAGTGGATTTAGGTGTAAAATACCTTCACCTTAAAAAACTGTACACACTTTAAGAAGTCTGATGAAGAAACAACTCATGTATGCACCTGTCCCCAATTTTACTCTCAATTTCAGAGTTCAAAGATCCCCTGAATTGCTATAAGGAACTAGGTTAAGAACTACTACTATATCCCTACATTAAGTATAATGTATATTTTACAAACCATATGTAGAGACTCAGGTTTGTAACAAGCCTAGGCAATCAAGAATAAATTAAACTGCACTGTTTTAAAAGTCAAAATACGTCATTTAGAATTTTTCTATTGTTAAGTATTTTATAATCAATGATGTTAATATAATTAACAGATAATGACAGTTACCTAGAAAACTCTGCTATGTGAAACACCAGAATCTGGATATTTACTCCATCCCCACACCAAAAAAAAAAGAGCTAAAAATATCCACACTATCCCAAATTCTACATTAACAAGTATATTTCTCAAAGTGTATAAGCCCTAAAAGCAAACATTCATACCCAAACACCACAGATGAACATGAAGACATCAAAAAACCACTTATAACCATGCATGCATTATTTTGTGTCTATGTACTTAAGGGCATTCTCCAGGAAAAAAGGCCATGGCATTCATCAGATTCCCAAAGACAGCCATGACATACAAGAGGTCAGAATAAGTTGTAAAAATTAATAGTAGTAAAAAAATTAATGGTAATAAAAACCTTTTAGATACATGCAGTTATGCTTTTATATTTGCATGAACAAGAATGATGTGGAAGGACATACCTTTTCTTTTATGAATCCTTGTATTAATTAATTATAGTAAACATGTATTTATTTTTCATTAAAAACATCCAATAAAAAATTAAGGGAATATTTTAAAATACAACAATCACCGCACTTTACTGCACAAAGCTTCATAAAAGACAAACTAATTGCCTTGTTTGACAATGCTAAGCTGAAAATGTTGTGGACGTATCTTGATTTGAGCATGTTATTTTGGGTATATTAAAAAAATGGGCTAAATAAGTGGCTTAGAAAGGAAAAGAAAAAGGAAAAAACCCATATACTATAAGCCTGAGCACCTGCTAAATTTTAAATTCTAATCTCTTGTTGATATAGTTACTCTTCAACTCTATTCACAGATGTCACTGCACACATACACAAAAATTACCAGAAATTGTGTATTTGTATACACCATCAAGGTGAAAGAGGTAACTTTAAGAGATATATTTAAGAGAAGCCTAACCTAAGCCAATTTTAACTCAGCAAAGTAACAATTCAATCTTAGTGCAAACTAACGGCATAAATATTCACTAGGAAAATCAGTTGTCCCTGTAACACACATAAAAAGTATCTGTTGAAACCCAGTTAAAATGATTACAGACATAAGCAGTTATAAATTGTCAGAACTATACATACCATGTATCATTTTTAACCTTCCTTTATAAAGAGGAGTTCACTGGGAATGCTCAGAGGTTGCAATCTCTATTGTGTACCTAGAATAAGCACACAATGAATCTTTTTAAACAGCTCACAGATAAAGAAATTGAAATACAGATAAAGAAGCTAAATTACTAAAACATTTTACTACTATATCTAATAATAAAAAAGTAAATATAGTAGTATTCAGTGCTCACAATATTTTACATATGGTTCTATTAAATACTATTAGATGTTGGTCATAGGAAGATGCTCTTGGCTAAAATAGGTATGAAAGTCATTTATGAGCACTTCTCAAGCTATCAGTGGTGAAGAACTCACTTTCCTCCTGTCCATCAAAGACCAAAATTTTTCAGAAAGATTAAAAATTACCTTCTAGAAAAGTGAAAAGTTGTTAAAAGACACAGAAAATAAAAGCCCAGAGCTCAAACACCAGATTATCATAGCAATATCAAACTGCTATAAAAATTTCTCAATACTCAGTCTCAAGCCTGTGCTTATCTTGTACAGACTAGTAAGTAACGAACCATACTCCACACTTTGGGTAGCACTGGTTTATAGAACCTGTAACATTAAGCAGGTAGACAGTGCTCTCCCAACTCCAGAAGCTGAACATTCAGAATTTATAATCAAACACAGAAAGTCTCAAAATGTAAAATCTCAATAGATGTGACCTCCAAACTGTGTGCTATCAAGCCCACAGTTTCCTCTCCCATCCCTTGCTGTTTCAATAGAAGAGGAAGGCATACTCCTTGGCTGGGGTCAAACCACTATTTTGTTAGTTTTGATTCTTATCTCAACACTCTGTTTTTAAGAAGGATAAGAACAAACTTATTGCAGTGGCAGGAGCCCGCTTTGAACTGCAAGATCTGCAAGACAGAGGTAATAAAACAGCGAATTATTTATCATAAGCAAACCCAGCTGAAGCCCCAAAATTCACCCCTTGATTTGCTGTCTTCCATTTGTTGTCTAGTACACAGTAACCCTAAAACTAATTTTAGGTGAGAAAGAAAACTTTAGTAAAAGCTTAAAAATTAATTCTTATGAGTATATACACAAATGTGAACCTCTGGTCTATAGAAACAGAAAAATCATATAACGTAGCTAGGCTTGGCACTAGAATCGAAAATAAAGTTGTGAGTGCAAGCTCTGAAGCCTTAAGCAAGTCAGCTATCTATCCTAGCCTCACCTACCTCCTGCGGAGATAAATCAGCACCTATCTCATATCATCATTGCAAGGACTGAAAAATAATCCACTCAAAATATCTAGTCCACAATGCCTAATAAATCCTCAGTAAGTGTCAGCCACAGTTACAACTACTATGAATACAATAAATTACACCTGATCTCATTTGCTCATCTATTCACTATCCAAAAAATATTTAGCAAATGACTAGACTATGGTAGGTACCGTCATGGCACTGACCGTCGTCTCCCCAGAACGATCAGAGCCTATTTCTCAGACATTTTTTCTGACTAGTAAGATGTAAATGTAACTTAATAAAATTCAACTACCTAACACCAAACTTCCATTTTTGTTAAGACTTACCAGTCGTCCAGAGCTAGTGCTACCTACCCCTCAGAACACCCAATACCACAGGTTTCAGGATGTGATTTTTTGCATTAAAATATCAAGAGTAAGATTAAACTGATTTATTCAAAATATTTCTGAATACATGTGTATGTGAATATATCTAAGTTTTCCTAAAAACATTATTCTTGTTAGAAATAAAGACAAGATCCACTCCAAGAGTTCTTTAAATAAAAAGTGTGAAATAAAAAGGCAAAGCCCAAAGGGCACCAGTTGCTGGCCATTCAGAGAAGAGGTCAGGCAGGATGCATGATTGCTAGCTGGCTTTATTCCAGTTTTACAGATTCTGGGAGGTAAGGTCCACAGCCTGAATTTCTCACATCAATCATCGTCAAAGAAAAGCTATTACTGTAGAAGAATTTGAGTCTCTAAGAAACTCTAATGCCACAGAATCTCCCTCTAGCATATTCTGTAAAGTCAGTATCTAGACTTTCATTTAATTCTGCCTTCTTTCACTGACTGATCTGTCAACTTGGCAGTTTTTTTATTTGGTTAAGCCTAGATCATTTTTTCTAACACTGAACAAAGAAGGTATTTATTGCCAAAATGTAAATTCAAAAAGCAGAAAGCAGCTCTAGCCTTAAATTGAACACATTTTAGGGCTGAAGTGGGATAGGGGTTCCATTTCATAACTGGCCAAGTCAAATAATAAACAGAATTTAAATCACTGTTGTTAAGTTTTGATGTCAAAGAAATTTAAGAAACTTCAACAGGAAAAAAATATATTTTGCTCCTGACACATATGCGATTAGTTAAAATATCCCAAAACACTTAATAAGTATCACCTCTATATTTCAGTTGAAAGAACTACGATTCTCTTGGACCTAATGCTCATTGATGTTCCCACAGTTTTAACACTAAATCAACTAATAATTGTAAGGGAAAGGGAAGAAGGGCAATGTGGCCTCAAGAAATTCAAAAGAATAACACTACTCTCATCATAAAAGTTAATGATGAGAAAGTACAATGATGCAACTGAATGTACAAATATATAGCTGCAATTTAATGTTAATAAAGGATGTTTAATTTATAACATTAAGTTTTTACTTTACCAACTCAATATATATATAACCAATCTGCAAATTGTCCCACATGCAGCTGCAAGGTAATTTTTCTCAAGTAAAATGAGTCATAAAAAGGCTTAGCTGGAATAAAATTAATTTCTCTCTCATACAAAAAAAAAATTCAAAACTGTTATGAACTGTCTACTTCCTAACACATTTAAGTTTATTATACTCAGGAGCAGGGATCACTGCTTAATTAGAAGGCTTAGGTGATGTGGGGCATTTCAGTAAGTTTGTTTCTGCTTCCTTAACAGAAGGCAGTACCTGCTAAAAGATGTCCAGAAGAAAACATTTAAAAAGAATAATTATGATTACCTCTTGGAAGAGGGTTGTTCAAGATAGGGATGAAAGTGAGAGTTTCTTTTCACTACCTACTCTTTTTTGCCTTTTGATTTGTGTGCCACAGTGTTATGGCTATTTAGTTAAATAGGCTTAACAAATTAAAAGGGCTTCAGCTTTCCAGTATGAAATGTATACCACCGTAATGTGATTATTCATCTTCTCTCTCAAGAGGTCCTTCAGAACAAAACTGAAGATTATGCTTTTCTACACAAAATGTAAAACAGGGGTTTTCTTCTATCTAAAAGGAAGAGATTTGGGGTTTAATTGTTTTAAAGGCTAAACTTAACCAAACCTGAAAACACTATCTACAAGCCCACAATTGGAGACTAAAACAAAAGCTAAAGAGGATCTTTAAAGTCAAGCTATACAGCAGACTCACAGATTCCAAGAAGGTACTAGTGGTTACCAAAGGGGAGGGGTGTGGGAAGGCAGGTGGGGAGCGAGGGAGAAGGGGATTATGGGGTATCATGATTGGTACACATGGTATGTGTGTGGTCATGGGGAAGACAGTGTAGCTCAGAGAAGACAAATAGGGACTCTGTGACATCTTATTACACTGATGGACAGTGACTGCAATGGGATATGAGGGGGACTCAATAATAACCACATTGGTTTTCTTGTGAAACCTTTGTAAGAGTGTGTATCAATGATACCTTAATAAAAAAAAAGTCAAGCTATAAACTTTGATTTTAGTTTATGTAACAGAGATTTTATAAAGGGTTTTGTGTTCTGAGCCTATAGTTGTCCTTTAGATTTACCACTTACTCAGCAACTTTGTGCATGACGACCAAGTAAAAAATGGAATTCTAAGACTAGTCATATGAGGTTTTTGCAATAATTCAGAAAAGACAGCAAGAAATGAATAGTGCAGACAATACTGTTACAAACTCAAAAACGATGTGATCTTAGAGAATCCAAGAAAAACCTTCTAAGGAACAAAGATGATACCAGAAGCCCGGGTGACTTGCGTGATGGTGATACCACTAACAGACAGGAAATACTTACTGAATTAAATCATTGTAACTAGTGTACCAACCTGCACACTTAATTTTAAATATGAAGGCTAAAAATTTTTAAAAACCGTAACTTTCAATTGGCAGTAGTACCAAGAAACAGCTCTCCAATACTCTGTAAGTGGGAAAGTAAGTTGTAATATATAACTATTCTGGACAGCAATTTGACATGCTTAAAATGCTTAAAAACATTCATAACCTTTAATCCATTAACTGCAACTCCAGGTATTTATTAAAACATAGCAAAGACACTAGAAAAGTAAACCCCAAAACCTTAATGGTGCTACCCACCCTATGAGCTAATAAACTAATTTTCTTTATGGTTTATGATTTCTACAAACTTTTCTCACAAGGAATGTATATTGTTTTTGTTTTTAAAAATTCTATTTGGCACATTCCTATTGTCCCATAGATAAACAAATATTTGCTACTTACATCAAATGAAACTAGCTGGGGCCAGGGACAGAAGGTATTGAGGGGAAAAAAATCTATTAATCACCAGGATCCAATGAATACCTGTGGTATTTAGATACTACTTGGGTAGAAAATAAAATCTTAAATTTTATGCCAAAATCCAGCTGATATTCAGACTCAAAGGGTAAAAAAGTTTTATATTTTGACTAAATTAATACTGAGTTACCACTATTTTGCTGAATCGATTTTTCTTCTTACATGCTTTGGGCTTGGTTCCATCAGCAACAAAAATAAAGAGTACCATTCTGGCTTATACCAGTGTCCCGCTTCAGCCCTTTCAGTTTTGATGAAACAAATACAGTCAGTCATCAATGGATGTGTATGTAAATTACAATAACTCTGCTATTAAATCTCATCTTTACAGGATATAACCATTTTATAAAATTAACTTTTACAAACAGTAGTTTATGGGGGGGGAGCTCTTTCTCTTTAAGTGTATTTTTTCACACCTTGACAAGTGAAATAATAGCCAAGTACCATAATTTAGTTTACAAAAAAAGTTATGACCTAATTTCCAAAAGAAAAGTAAATGCATCCAAGATTTGTGTAAATGCTGAAATCAGAAGTTTTCCTCCAAGAAGTCATCTAAAGTAGACCTGGTTAAATGAAAATGAGAATATTTGACCACAAAAATAAGAACTTGTGAAAGCCCTCTGCAAAGCAGAGGCTTTTCACTGCAAATTTTGAGGCTAGGACTAAGACCAGAAAAATGCTGTCAAGACTTAAAGTACCTGAAGTTGCTCAGCCAAATTCAAAATCCCAAATATTAAATCAAGCAGAAGATTGAAATTTAAAATCACACAGGAGCTAGGTGAAACCAAAGGTAACAAGAAAGCAAAAGATAAGAAACTAGTAGGCTGATGTAAAGTACTGTGCACCCACACCTTTTAATGTCAAAATAGGTATTTGAGGAGTAATGTATGCCATCTTATCTAGGCCAGATATGCTGCAACAACTAGAATTAAAATTTTCATTACATTCCATTTACTTGGTTAAGCATCCTGTCTGGAATCCCACTATAATGAATACCAACTATTAAAATCAATAGCAACTACTCAAACCATTATTACCAATAATTAAACATCAATTGGAAATTATGTATATTAAGCTTCTATTTATTACAAGTCTTAAGAAAGCCATGCCTTAAACTGAAGGAACAAAACAGCAGCAGACTCACAGACTCCAAGGGACTAGCGGTTACCAAAGGGAAGGGGGTGGGGAGAACAGGTGGGAAGAACGGGAGAAAGGGATTAAGGGCCATTATGATTAGCACACATAATGTAGGGGGTGTCATGGGGAAAGCAGTATAGCACAGAGAAGATAAGTAGTGACTCTGTAGCATCTTACTATGCTGATGGACAGTGATGGGGTGGGGGGACTTGATAACATGGGTGAATGTTGTAACAATGTTGCTCATGTGAAACCTTCATAAGATTGTATAACAATGATACCTTAATAAAAAAAAAAAAGAAAGAAAGCCATGCCTTATCCTCATATTAAAGAAACTAAAGCCCAGAGATGCTACTTGATTTATTAAATCATCTCCTTCATAAGAAATACCATGTATGCTGGGCTCCTTAAATTTTTCCAATTTAAGAAGCAACACTAACACAGCTTATCATCACTGGTATTATATGCCTTAGACACAGGAAGCACTGTCAGGGTTTTTTTTTTTTTAAGGTAATCGACTTCAATAAGCCTGCTGACCTTAAGGGAAAGGAGCAATGCCCAAGATGTCTGCAGGGTTATCCAAATCTTGAAAGCATCCTGAAAAGGAAGTCAAATGGACTTAAGTTTGCCTACCTAAGGCAGGTAAACTGTCTTCCTTAGGAGTACCTACAGTAAGTACTCCCAGCTCTCCTTAATATACCTCCTATTTCCTTCAATGTCTATGCCTCAATATTTTAATCTGTGTGACCCATAAGCTAAAGGTTGTCTTTTTTCAAACTTGAAAATATTTACAAATTGATTTCTTGTAGCTACAAATCTTCTAGAATGAAAGTTATTAAATGTGAAGATTCTGATATATTAACTTTTTTGTACATTTTAAAAGCTATAAATCTGTAACAGACCTAAATCTTAGAAAATACACTTCCTGATGCTTGCGTAAGGAACATTGGATTTTGTGAACATCTTTACATCTATTTTCCCCATTCTGACATTCATCGAGTCACGTAAGTTATATGTACCTGAGCTTTCTCATTTGTAAAATGGGGTTAATAATGGTTCCCATATCAAAGACTTGTTATACGGCTTAAATGGTACGATATGCATAAAGTACTTTCAACAGTACCTGGCACATTATAAGGGCAAACATCTACTGAGTCCTTACAATGTTTGAAGCAGCTGTAATAATGGAAACCAGAATGAATCAAGGTTGGTAAGCTGTGATCTGAGTTCAAGCTCTAGGATATATTTATGTCCTTGAAAAGCTATTCGGTTTCTATTAGCTACTGAATCATATGTATAATCCCACTAAAACTTGTTCTATCAGCTTCTGTAGTTTCTAAGATATAACAGCGTATGTCAAATGTTTTATAAAATATGTAAAATAGACTGCATACTTAAGCCTCATTCAGAGTGTACTTAATCTCACATTAGAAATAATGCTCTTAAAACTGTTACCTGGTTTTGCATCAATAGCAAATGAAAAGCTAGAAATCAAGGAGGTATAAGGTAAATTTAACAACAACAAAAAGCAACCAACTATAAAGATAAACTATTTAAGGCACTTAAAATTCAAAGATGGGACATTTTTTATAGAGCTAGACATAAATACCCCATGGAACTCTTAAAGACCCGTGTCCAGTATGGGGCAATAAATTATGGTCTTAATGATAATACTAAGTCATCAAAACATGGTTAATCTGTGTTCAATATTCTCTGACTAAAGACGCAGAAATTTATGTAACAGACTTCAGAAACATTTATAATTAAAATGGCTGATTTGTAAAAGTTTTGGTGCTTGAGTTTCAAGTTATAACTGAAATATTCACACATATGAAGCAACTTATTCTCCACTGAAAACAGAAAACTGAAAGGAGCCAAGAGCCATATAGTTTTTTGTTGTTAAAACATTAAAATAAAACACTAAAATTAGCACTTCTACCAACATTTTCTCATTAGATCAGAAGGCAGAGATAACATGTACCGTCAAAGCTGTCATGAAGATCAAACATATCTAACCAAACCTTCCTACACAGGGTCTTGTAAATAGCAGGTGCTCAATTAACATTAGTGACTTTTCTTACAGTAGGACATTGACATCTAAATAGACAAAGAATTAAGAGCAAGTTTATAAAACGAATTGATCTCCTAGGCTCACTCCTGTGCTTTCTCACCAACACACCATTAATTTCCACAAAGCATTTACTAACTCGGTTTCCTGATTTATTTTCAAGAAAATTTCTGAACCACAGGACTGTATTAATTCACTGACAATATCTGAGTGCTTTCCATGTGTCAGTCACTGTTCTAGACACTTGTAAATGTTGCAGTGAACAAAGCAGGACATGGTTCTGCTGTCAGGAAGTTAATACTTCAGTGAACTGATGGGGCCATTTTAGATGAGTCAGAAAGTCCCTGTAAAGTAACTGAGCTGACACCTCAATGCCAATAAAGCATATGTAACCCTGACTTTTTCATTTATTAATAACATACTCTACCTTACTTCCAATAAAGGAGGAATGTGGTAGCTAACAATTTTAAATAATGCAATAACTTTATAAAGGGGAAAACAATTCAAGAGGTAATAGCTTTCAATGGTATTAGGTTTTAAGCAGTAGAACAAGAAAGATACAAACATTTTTCACTTTAGCCTTCAGATTATCATCTCAGTGAGAAAGGCAAACGTATCAACAATAAACTATTAACAGTTCATTACCATATGCCAAGATAAGCAATACAAGCTGTCATAAAAAGTTCAGAGAAAGATGAGATCAGTGTGGAGCAGAGCACTGGTGTCTCAAACATTAATATAAACCACCTGATACAGTAGGTCAGAAGAGAGGCCTGAGATTCAGCGATATCATATTTCTGCATTTCTAACAAGCTACCGGGTGAGGCCAATTCTGCTTGTCTTGCTGGTCTCTGGACCACACTTTCAGAAGTATAATGTATGTAAGAAAGATAAAGATTCAAACCAGTTTGGGAGAAAAGGTGAGTTTTACATGAAGAGTTCAACAGGAATTAGCTTTATCTTGTCTAGGAAGAATAAGACCACTTGATTTCAATAAAGATCCACTCCTCCATTCCAAAGGATATATTGAACACTGATTCTGTACAGAGTAAGACACACTAACAAGTCTCTTGGAATCACAGTTACATATGATTATTGAGATACCATCTCCCACAAGAACAACAAGCCATCTAACTGTAATAGACCATTAAGTCAGATAAGAAAAAGTATGTTATATTCAAACAATGACATGGTATACAGTAATGAAAATGAACAAATTACAGCTACTCACTCTAGATGGACTAATTTCAAAATCATGGTGTGAGATATGCATATATATGACTCAAGACATAGGAAAACATATACTATGTTTTGTTCATATTTGGTTCATATTTATTAATATAAACAGGCAAAACTAAACAAACTGTTTAGGAATACTCAGTGAAGCTATAAAGAAAACCAAAAAATCAATGAAACAAAGCTCACAGTAGTGATTATAGGGTGGCGAGAAGGGATTGGAGGGAAGGATGAAACAGGAGAGGGAACTGCAAAGACATTCATAATGTTCTAGTTCTCCAGTTGAATGGCAGGTAACTGGATGTTTAGTTTGTGATTATTTAAATTATGTATTATACACACTATTTTGCTAGTATGATATAATTTGATCCTTCTTTACAGTTCTTTGCTTAGTTATCAATGATCCTTTTAAAAACTACGTCAGGGAACTAACTGGTGGTGGCAGATTTAATAGCAGCAAAGAAAGATTTTAAGACTACAAATCTAGTTGATTCTTGAACCTCTGACTTCAAGAGGAAAAAAGTGGAGACTAAAAAATGGAACACTGCTGTAGTGCTAAGTAAAAAGAGACAGAGCTGAACATTTCCATATGAGAAAGTCCTGATAATGTTCCTAAGTTAAAGGAGAGGTAACATTAAAAATACAGAAGAACTGATGAAACAGGACCAAAGGTTGGAAAGATTCAAGAATACATGAAGAAAAAGTGAGTCCTGGTCACTATCAAGATGCCAGGAACAAACGTGATTAAACATCAGGCTAACCAAACAGTCCTGCGTGGCTGGAATGTACAGTTCCAATGAAGCCTGGAAATAGTAGGAAATTAACCTAAACATGAAAGCACTGACATCTCTGTGGATCTTGAAATCATTGCAAAGTCACTGAAAACATTTCAGGAAGGAAGTTAAGATCTGAGCTTTCACATTAAGTCCATGCTTTAACAAAGAATGAAGGACAGATTGAAGAGGGCTAAGAGAACAACTCAAGATATTAAAATAATATATAAAATACCAGGATATGAACTAGGAGTAGTACAAAAATAAAGTGAAATCTTTTATTCATTCATTAATCCTATCTATTAACTGGTTATCAGTTAACCATATCAGCTAATAGGTTCAGTACTTGGATTTTAACAGGTGAAAACAGGAGCTTACATTCCAGTGGGGGAATCAAACAAGAAAACAGTAAGACACTGACAAGTCTATTGGAATGGGCGAACAAAATAGTCACAAGCAGGAGAAACTGTTAAGAAGGAAAGACAGAAGAGTGATGGGAAGGAGCTACTTTTGATAGCGTTGCTGGCAAGGCCTTTCTGGAGATGGTGGTATTTAAGCTGAGACCTTAAGAATAAAAAGAAGCCACTGAGAAGGAGGAACTATTTGAGAGAGTACCTCAGTCAGAGAAAACGAACTGTATCATTGTGACTGAATCTTAGAAGGAAGTACAAGGTGAGTTTGGAAGAGACAAGTGTAGAAGGGCATTAAATACTGTTGTAAGAAGTTTTTATTTTATTGTATGTGGGTATGGTCAGTGGCATATAGATAAGAAGCAGATGAATTTGATATATTTTGGAGGTGAAAACAACAGAATTTGCTGAGGGACTGAATGCTGAGGGTTAAAAAACAAATGTAGGTTAATGCCTAGGCTTTCTGACTTGTTCAAGTGAGTAGGCGGTAATTCCATCTAAGAAGGCAAAGGCTGAGGTAAGACCAATGACAGGGAGAGATGAAGGAGGGGAAGAAGTTAATGATCTTACTTTGCACATACTAAATCTGAGTGGAGCTATCCCAGTAGAGATATGAAGCAGGCGTTCAAGAACCAAGTCTGGCAAGAAACGTAAATCCAGGAGTTATCAGCATATAATATTCAAAACCACGAGAAGGGACCTTAAGGAGAGTCTACTCTAACGACCACAAATAATAACAGCAGCAGCAAGATTAAATGGTAACTTACTATGTCCCAGACACAGCTACTGACTCCTATTCAGCCAAATTTAATCCTAAAAACAACTCAGGTGAGGAAAAGGAAGCATACAAAGACTAAATAACTTGCCCGGTATCATTCACCTAATTTTAGAGCTAGGATTCAAACCCAAGCAGTCTCGCCCCGAAGACGTACTTTTTATCTACTTTGTTACACTAATTCAAGCTGGCACCAGATAGAAGGAAGCCCAAACCCAAATCCTGAGGCACGCCAACATTCACAGGCGGCAAAGGAGAAGCCAACAAAAGGTCTGTGTTCTTATGATGCGCTTTCAGGTAAAGCTCTGAACCACAGGCTCAAAAGTGGTTGCAAAATATATCTCCGCTTGGGAAGTCACACATGTCAGAAACCAGCAGGGAAGCAATAAAGTTTACCTTACTCTCCCCTTCCAAAAGCCCTAGGGTTCCTAGATCCTTCTCGACACTTCCGTCACCTACTCGTCTCCAAGAACAGTCTTTATCCAAGATCCCCTCTCTCGGGCATCTCAAAACAAGACCCCATATAATGTCACACACACTTGTAGTCTCAGGCCCCTATCTCAGCCCTCAACTACCCCGTATATGGCAGAGAATGCTGTAGCATCTCCTGAACAAAAAGAGAAGAGTTTTAAGCGAAAACTGTGGCCCAGGCTCAGCAAGCCGGGGTGGGGGAGGCTGCCGGGAAGCGCGTCTGGCGGAACTGGGCTGGGAACTGTGCTCCTCACGTGGGCCTGGGGTGATGGAACGGCACTCACCAGGCCATCTATCTGCACTTGCTTCACGGCCGAATCTCCTGACCCGCCTTTGCCTTTCCCCTTCCCGGCCGCGCCAGCGGTGGAGCTGGAAGAGGTGGTGGCAGAGCCGGTGCCTTCCTTGCGGGACGCCATCTTTCCAGCCGGACAGGAAAAAGGAGAAACGTGCGTAACCGGGAGCGGAAATACAACCTTCACGTGACGCCACGTTCAGCCAGACGTTCGAGGGGCGGAGCTGGGAGGATAGGCTAAGGTAGAAACCCGCCTCTTTTCTCTTCTCCAGCCTCTCCTCCCAGACACGGTTCTGTGCACGTGCGCATTGTGTGTTGCGTTTAAGCTTCTTGCCGTTTGACTGCTTTAAGGCGAAAGCGGACCTTAACATGTTTTCTTCTTTATGTTTGGTCTCCACTTGTAGTTGATCGTAGTAGCATTATGGCTTGCATTTTGTAGAGCCTCATGTAAAAATGCTTTCACTTCTAATGGGGATTATTTTTATTAATCCCCATTCCCAATCTTGTAAACTATGAAGAGCTGTACTAACTTCCCTTACACATTATTAGGAAATTGAGACGTGATTTGTCGAACGTCATTCTGCAAATAAGGGGCGAGCCGGTATTGCAGTTTGTGTTACGTAATTTAGATAGCGGTCTCTAAGCACTTAGAGTATACAAAAATTAATTAAAACACGGAAACTTTAATCAAAATTAACCAGAACTAGTTGCCCTTTGCCGCTGTTAGTTTCTTGTAGGATTTACCTGAGTAAAGTACCAAAGAAACTATTTGATGTAAAGTGTTGAAGGACGACAAGAATATATTCCCTAAAAAATCTCACTGACTTGTAACACAGTTCTCTGAAATATAAGTCTCGAGTCTTTAAAAGAGTACTTGACAACTTTAGAAAACCATTTTAGAAAAGGAATTTAAGACATTCTTTTCCTGCTTCCAGATTTTGCTTGTTTATTTTTGAAATGTCTACTCATTCAATAAATATCTATGCAGAACTGATGAAGTGGTAACACCAATGGAAAATACTCTGTGCCATGAGGTTTCTTTGGAGTCTCGTGTTATATTACAATATGGGAACAGAAACTGTTACACCTGACATTCTTCATGATACAACCTAAAAAGTTAATATCCATTCGTTTCAAGTGCACATGAAATATTTATCAAAACAAACCACATCCTGGGCCACAGAAAATCTCCACAATTTTAGAAGTATTGAAGTTTGATTATAGTAGAATTACACTGGAAATCAGTAATATTAAGGTAACCAAAAAGAAAATCTCTCTTGGAAGAACCAGACTGGTGGTTTGTGCCTATCATTGGGTAGCTGAAAAGAGGAACATCAGAAAACACCCAAGTCACTTACAAACAATAATAAATTTATTACTTTATCTTACAACATATATAACAGTTTTGTTTCAAAATTACCATTAACAATGAAACTATGTAGAGTTTTAAATTTCTTTGCAATTTTTTGTCCTCAGAGATAACCCTCTAAGATTTTCCAATACGTCCTAATCACACTACTGGCATCCTTTTAATCTGACTTGAGACAGTGCATGTGCTCCTTCTGCATGAAACAGCCCAAAGCAGAGAGAGACAAGGAGAGAGAGAGAGAGAGAAGACACGTGAAGTAGAATTTGAAACAGGAAATCAATATGATCACCATAACTAGAAAGGACCTAGTAGCAGTGACACTTCCTTCATTTGGATCCCTGTTTCCTTCCTATCTCACTGGCCATTTCTTCTCAGTCACCACTGATAATTTCTCTATCCTTCCCCAACCTCTAAATGTTGAACAGCACCAGTGCTCAGTCCTTGTACATGTTCGTTCTCTTATCTTTGCTCCTTATTATGGTGATCTCATCCACTGTCAGGGCTCTAAATAATGCAAATATGCTGATGATGAACAAATTCGTATTTCCCAGACCTCGCCACTGAAATCCCCATCAACATGTCCATCTGCCTATTCAACACCGCCATTTGAATGTCCAACAGACACTGTTAACAAATACCAAACCCCTCAAAAAATATGTTCTTTCCAGAGTCTTTCCCATTATATATGAACACAGCTCTATGTTCTACTTGATAAGACCAAAACCTTTGTATCATCTTTGACTCCTCTGTTTCCCTTACAACCCAGCTCTGATCCATCAGAAACTCCGGTAGGCTCTATCTTAAAAAGTATTCAAAATCCAGACTTCTTCTGGGAAAATGAAGTAGAGATATTTTCTCCTGTTCCTCCTAATAAGTACAACTAAACCAGTGGATGTTACATATAAAAGAAACATAAGAAGACTCAGCAAGGTAGAGAGAAGGAAGACTGGCTAGAGATATTTGGACCCAAGGAACAACACAATGGTGATTTCCTGCAGTTTCTATTTGCCACATATATCCCAGACTTGATGCTGATGTCCAGTGACCTGGAAACACCAACAGGCAGGCACAGACAAAAAAAGCTCCAATAAGTGCCTATTCTCTACACACTATAAATGGAGACCCTGTAGGGAGCTTGAACTTCCACCCTCACCAGACAGTAATGAGGCTTCGACTCCATCCCCCAATGGAGTAGGCCTAGTGATGAGTCAGGATTTCACCACAGCAGTGAGAAAGCCACCCACCTGTGGTGTCAGTGACAGAAGCATGGAGAACAGTAATGAGGCACTCCATGCTTCATGTGGGGTGGAGAGTGAAACAGGTGAACGGGATAAAGCGGCACAAACTCTCGATCACAATATAAATTAGTCATGAGGATGAAAGTACAGCACAGAGAACATAGGCAATAGTTCTGTAACACATTCTATGTTGACAGATAGTAACTACACTAGTTGGGATGAGCATTTAATAATGTAGTTAACTGTCAAATCACTGTGTTGCTTACTTGAAACCAATATAATATTGTATTATCAACTATACTTCAATAAAATATAATAGTAAAAGAAAAAGAAGAAATGAAAGTCTGATACATGCTACAACATGGATAAGCCTTGAAAATATGAGGCTAAAGGAAATAAGCCAGACATATAAGAACAAACACCGTATAATTCCATTTATATGATTTAAATTTATCTATAATAGTCAAGTTTGTAGAGAAAAAATATAGAATAGTGGCTACCAGGACCCCGGAAGAGGGAAAAATAGGGAGTTTTTGTTTAGTGGGTACAGAGTATCCTGGAATGATGGAGAAGTTCTGGAAATGGACAGTGGTAATGGTTGCACAACAAAGTGAATGCACTTAATGGGGCTGAAACACACACTCAAAAAGCGTTTAAATGTTAAATTTTATGTAAGGTATATTTTACCACAATAAAAAAAAGACAAACAAAAAATGAACAGAGCCTCAGAAAACTTCAGAACTATCAAAAAATATATAACAATCTTGTCATAGAAGTCCCACAAAGTGAAAAGAGAGCAGGTGCTAAAATAATTTGAAGATATAACTGAAAACTTACCAAACAGGTGGAAAATCATAACTTACAGATTCAAGAAGCTTGAGAGAACTCCAAACAGGCTACATCCAGAGAAATTCATACCAAGTCATATTAGGTCAAATTTCTGAAAGTCAAAGAAAAAAATCTTGAAAGCAGCAAGAAAAAAACTTACATGTAAGACAATTAGAATTAGAGTGGATTTCTCATCAGAAACCACAGAGACCAGAGGAAGCTGTATATTATTTTTAAACAGTTAAAAGAAAGAATTATCAACCTAGAAACCTATAACCAGCCAAAACAATAAAAAAGGAAATCAAGACACTTTTGGATAAAGGAAAATTAAAATAATTTGTCACCAGCAGACACACCCTAAAAGAATGACTAAAAGAATTTCCCTAAGAAGAAAAGAAAAAAAAGAATCTTGGAATTTCTCTAATGAAGAGAGAGCACAGTAAACAAAATATGGGTAGTTACAATAGACTTTCCTTCTCCTCTTGAGTTTCAAATTATTTCTGAGAGTTAAAGTAAAAATTATAGCATTATCTAGTGTGGTTCTAAATATATGAAGAACTACTATTTAAGAAAGTTACATTATAAAAAGGGCTAGTTAAGGGGCACATAAGGTCAGGTTTCTACATGTCACTTGAACTGCAACCTTCCAAGTATATGTATGGCTGCTTTACTTCTGCCTTTCAAATATCATTCAAATTTCTCCTGTGACCAGCCCTAGCCCAGAACCCTACAGAAAGGGAATTGAATAGGAAGTATGGTTCCAGCTAAGTTGACATAGTACAAAGTCACCACATTTCACCCTATGTACCTTGGCATCTATAAACTCCTGTTTCACCATTCTTAACTTTCAAATAAAATTCAAAAGCAAAAAAAAAAAGACAACTATTGGTAGAATGAATAAAAATAAGACCTAACTATAGGCTGTCAAAAAGAAACTCATTTCAAATATTATGATATAGAAACATTGAAAGTAAAGTGATAGAAAAAATTGCATCACACAAACATTAGTCAAAGGAAAGCAGGAGTGGCTATATTAGTATCAGATAAAGGGAATCAGAGCAAAGAAAATCACCAGAGACAGAGACATTCTATAACAAGGAAATGGTCAGTTACCAGAAACAAAGCAATTCTAAGTGTGCATGCCCGAGCAACAAAGCTGAACTTACGAGAAAAACTCAGAACTCAAAGGACAAAGAGGCAAATACACAATCAGTTAGGTTGTCAACCCCCATCTCACAACAACTGTTAGAAAAATTAGAGCAAAATCAGCCACTATATAAAGGAACCCAGCTACACCATCAATCAACAGGATCTAATCAACATATATAAAACATTCCACCCAACAACAGAATACACATTCTTTTCAAATGGCCATGGAACATACAGATCACATCCTGAGCGATAAACAAACCTCAACAAATTTAAAAGAATTGAAATCATTCAGAGTATGTTCTCCCACTACAATGGATTTAGACTAGAAGTCAAAACATAAGGTAACAGGAAAATTTCTGAATATTTGGAAACTAAATATCACACTTCTAATAATCCATGGGTCAAAGAGGAAGTTGTAAGAGAACTTTAGAAAACACACACACATCAAACAGAATAATGTGAAAATATAAAATGTCAAAATTTGTGGGACATAGATACATTAGTGCTCAGAGGGAGATTTATAGCTAAATGCATACATTATACAAAAGTAAATGTCTCAAATCAAATACCCAAAGCACCCTTTCAAGATGCTTAAAAAAAGAGCAAAATAAACCAAAAGCATGCAGAAAAAATTAAATAACAGATTAAGAAAGCAGAATACTGAATATATTCCATCACCCACAGGGTCTCAAATCAATACCCTAAGCTCCCTCTTCAAGATCCTAGAAAAATAAGAGCAAAATAAATCAAAGAATGCAGAAGAAATTAAATGACAGATTAAAAAGCAGAGTATTGAGCATATTTGGTCACCCAAAGAAGATTGATCACAGCCATTCAGTTGTATTTCTGCCCCCACAAGAGGCAGTTTGATATTACGGTGTTCATTTCATGTGGATATTCATTTAATGGATAAAATTAATTTACCCTGTATTCCTAATAATATGTTCTTCATTCTGTGTGTCATGGGATCTAAAGCTTTTAACATACTTTTATATTTTCTGGAAATACTTCAAATTTAGTCAGAGGCAAAAAGCAAGAGGATGGTGAAATCCTTCCAAAGCAAACTGTGAGCTCTGCCCAAGGTGACTACCACATGGAGACCAGAAGCAAAGGATAGCCTGCCCATACCTGAGTGAAAAAAAACAAAAAAATAAACAGTCTGACTCGTTTTGCTTTGGGGGCATACTAACTCTACCCACTAGGAAACACAGCCCAGTGAATGTCAGACTGTGACCAGTCCATGCCTCAGAACCAGCCAATATTGGAGCTGCTTTCCCTCACTTGGCAAAGACTTACTTAAATCCCTTTCAGTGTAATAAAATGAAAGAATGAAAATGTCAGAGATTAGTCAAAGGATTTCTTAAAACGTGACTTTATTCCTATTCAGCATATAGATGAGCCAAAGATTTCTCTTTTTTTTCAAAGATTTCTTTTTAATGTCAATTTATTCCTATTCAGCTGTTGCCTGTTTCCAGACCTCTGTGGAAAGCAAGGTTACTTGGAACATCTGAAAGTCTTGGATCGGAGCTGAGCAGTGCTTTGGTTGATGGAGTAGATACAGCACCTTGCTCAGGGCTCCAAGGCAACTTCTATAGCAGCAATTTAGCATCTGTTCAGGGAAGGGGTAGAAAGTATTCTGATATTTTTATTTACTGTCCCTCTGGGAAGTTGACTGTACATTCATGGCAAACAACTAAGGAGTAATTCTTCTCTAGTACCCATTAGAAACAAGAAGCAGTAAAGCTTTCTATCAGTTTGCAGTAAGAGATTCTGTGAGTGGTGTGTAAGTAACGTATGTTATTATCTCCGGGTAGATAACTTTCAAGGAAAAGAGCACAAAGATCTTTTTTTGCCTTGAGAAGAAGATACTGTTATGTGGTAGTATAGGATCTCCCAAAACATTAGATTAGCCGTCCTTCAAGAGTCACACTGAAGAGCAACAGGAAGTCTACCCTCCAACACTCCTCACTCATGAGGAGAGGGTCAAAAAGTCCCTTGGCAGAAATGGGAGGAAAAGGCAATTTCTCCCTCTCCCCAGCAGAATATATGATGCCATCATAATTATTGACCCAAGTCTAAAATACAAAATTAGACATAAGCAAAGCCAAAAGAAATAACATATAAATAGAGCAAAAAAATTTTTCTGTATTAAGTTAGTACACTCTTTAGAAGTCTACAAATATTCATTTGGCCAAAGAAAATCATTTGGCTTAAAACACTAAACATATATTATATTAATATGTGGAATAGTTAACTAGATATTTAAGTAGAATGGAAAAGACACCTTTGGGAGATAGTTGAAAGAAGCTACTAGCAAGAGGTACTTCTGCATCCCAGCCTTCTCATGATGTGTCTAAGATAAAACAAGGACATGTGCAAAGCATCTTAAATGTCTTCTAAGCAAGATATTATACAGGCAATACTATCACTTTTCCTTTTAAAATACATTTTGTCTGCCTAGATCTAATAAATATTCCATCAGTTAGGATACTTTGGGCTAGTAGTTAACCAAAAACAAATAAGTAAACACAAAACAATTTAAATCAGTTCAACCTAAGAAGGTAATGTACTCTATCACGTGACTAAATGTTTTGAGGGGGGCATATTCCAAATGAAGGGGCATAAAGTCTCCCATTCCACATCTTTAGGATTCTCTTGACTCTGTATTTGGCCATGTTTTGGTTCTGTCCACAAACTGCTACCCCCAGCAGCAGTAGACACAATGAAATTATTTTTAAATGTTTATTGCAAGAAAAAGAAAACCTCTCCCCCAACCACGGAAAAATGTCTTTCTCTTTAGTCTGATTGGGATCAGTTTAAGTTAAATGCCTCCTCCTGTGTACATGTGAAATGACACTGTGTGAGGTTATACTTTGTAGAACTAATTGATTTGTTCAGTATTTTGAAAGGAACAATAGAAAGGGTAAAGAGAGCCAATGAAAAGAAAATAATATTCATTTATACATATGACCCAGCATGTGGGTATTCTCTATACATTTGCTATAAAATAATAATAATTTAAAAAATGACATTTGACCTTCTCATCCCAGTATTTTGATTTATGACTTACCAACTAATATTAAAACAAAGTGATCTTGTATTGAAAACATTTGCACAGTGCTCGCTTGGGCAGCACATATACTAAAATTGGATACAGAGAAGATTAGCATGGACCCTAAACAAACAAAAAAACAACATTTGCACAGATTCTAAGAGTGGCCTTTATTTTGTGTAATATCATGTAATTAATACCTTGTATTGGGGTAATTAAATTATAAATAAGAGACTTTGAAATAATATTCTACTGGGTTACTGAAAACATGTTTAATTCCTTGCCACCAGGAGTTCAGTTTCTGCTCTGAAGTTCTCCTGCTGATTAAAAATATATATGAAACCATGAGTAAAAGGGTTGTCTTCAACATTTTGTTCAATATAGTGTTTTTAGAAAATCCTTTTAATCCTGCAATCTGACATAATTCAATCTTGAAACTCATTTAAGCAACAGTAATAATATTTGCTTACCTAGAGTAATTTTAAAAGGATTAATTAATCTAAAGTGCTTTGGTAGAGTAAAATGAAAGACCCATACAGTATGAACTTCTCGACCAGTTTCAGTTGATTTAAAATTTAAATGCCTGTTTGTTAAGCATCAAAGTAAAACATTTTACACATTGCTGCCACTTCTTAACTTTTCTCTCCTCTCTACCAGTTTTTGTTTTTACCACTTTACTTCACACCATTAAGCATGTTGTAGTAAAATCCCAGTGGAGAGTACTACTGGGATCTGTTACAGTGAAATACTGAATTCCTTTTGATTTACCTCACATGGCAGTATGTGTTCTGTGTATGATTTCATTAAAATAAACTATTATAGCAAGCAGATTTGCTAGTCTCACTTTACAGCCACCTGACAATAGTCCTCTGACAACAAACAGTAGGTACTTCCTGATTACTGTCTGGGTTAGAAACATTGGCAAACAGAAATCCCTTGAAACTCTTTTCTAAGAGAGTTTCTCCTCTGTCATTTCCCCTGGAAGGAGAGCTTAGTGGAACTAGCTGGGCCAACAAGACAGACATCCTGCTTGCTTTGTTTAGTTGACAATTGGGTGACAATAACATTTTCTTGATGTTTCTTGCCCAAGAAGCTGGGAATCTTCATATTTACCTAACTTATAAACTAGGATTTTGAACCTGTTTAAAGAAAGGGCATATTTTTGGCAAACACTAACCAACATCAAATGTTCATTGAAGACATCTAAGATAAAAAGATGTAATGACAAAGACAATACAAAAATTCTCTAATTCTGGCAAGTAGTTTTCACTTACTCTGTCAGTTAGGATTGGCTTTGTCTGGATATAAAAGAAAATGTGTCAATGTAGGTTCATCCTTGGTAACAACAAAAAAGTACTGTTCTGGTGAGTGATGTTGCTAATGGAGGAAGCTGGCATGTGCAGAGGAAGGGGTATATGGGTATCTCTGTACCTTCCTTTCAATTTTGTTGTATACCTAATACTGCTCTTTAAAAAGTTGCCTCAAAAAATGAAAAGAAACTTAAGATAATATATTTTTAAACCAAGGTGTAAAAGTTTATTTTACTTCTCACTTTAAAACAAATCCAGGTAGAAAGTCTAGATTTTGGAAGGTAGTTTCGCAGTCACCAATGATGCAGACTCCTTGTTTTATCTGCTTTGGCCAGTTTAGCACATGGCCTCCATCTTCAACTTTACCTTATGGTCCAAAATGGGCTGCTAGTGTTCCATTCATCACATCAAAATTCCAGGATGTAGAAAGAAAGGAGGTGGGAAAAAGCCAAAGTGCCATCACTTAGTAAGTTGGCTTCTTTTAAGCAGACTTCCCAGAATTCCCCTGTAGCATTTATACTTATGCATTATCTAGAACTTAATTAATTGACTAAACTGCACAAAAGTCTGGGTAATGGATTCTCTTTTCTGGGCACATTACTGTCCAGCATAAACTTGGGAGTCTATTACTAAAAGGAAGAGATATTAGGTGGCAATTCATAGTCTGTGTCTTAACCATTATATATGGCAATTTTTTGGGAGATTTCATGCAGCTGTTAAAAGTAATAAATGAGAGCTATGCCAATTGACTTGGTTGTGTGGGGGCAGGGAGGATTTCCACAAGGTTTGCGAGTGAGAACAAAATGTATAGAAGTGATAGAATATGATTCCATTTTTAATAACACAGAGTGACAAAAACCTCTACATATGTATGCAATATGTATGCAAATGATATGTAAGTATACAAATATGGTAAATGGCTGAAGAATACACAGTAGGTTGTTAACGTGTTATTGGGAAAGGGGAGAGGGCATGAATATCTTTGTGTTGTTCCATTGTTCCATTTTTTATAACAAGCATGTGTTATTTTTGTAATTTGAAAACATAAAAATGTTTTTAAAAATGTGGCAGCTTCCAGACCCAAACTGGATCATATATGAAAATTCACAATAAGCAAGACCAGGATGAAATCCTAAGGGATCAGAGTGAAGAATTTAATAGGCTCTCAATATGAACCAATTTACCTAAGTTGTTTCAAATGATTTATTTAGGGAAATTATTTATTTACAGAGTACGTTGGCTAGATAACATTAGGAAGAACACTGTATTCTTTTTGAGCTAAGGGATGTTTAAAAATGTTTATAAACATTTAAATATGAATGTAAGGCAGAATCATATCACAACAGATATCTTGTCTGAATTATCAGGCATACTAGCATTTATGAAATTAAACAAAATAACCTTTACGAATTGTAATTAATGTTTACCTGTTCAACTCCATTTAGACCATGAATCTTTCATGAAAAAAGTCTTGTCGGGGAATTAGTCACACCTTGCAAGAATAAATCATTCTCATGTCAACTTGGCTTCATCAAAATTTCATGAAGAAAAAAATCCTCAAAACCATGTACAACATCACATTATAAATTATATTTGATCCAGACATAATAAAGGATATGAAAAAGCAAAGAAAAATAAATTAATCCCCTACCTACCTCAGCTACATGTCTATTTGTAATGGAAAATGTCCAGTGTGGTGACCTGAGAAAAGGCTAGCAGCTAGCAATGCTGAGATATTATTTTTCCTGCACTATAAGGTCAAAAAACTTTCCAATGGCTATGAAAATTTTAATAATGGTATTATAATCTTTTTCAAAATAAAATTTCAGATTTAAACTTACATCCAAATAGTTGATCTAATAATGGTAATATTTGGCTTCTGCCTTGGTTGTGGCCAAATATTGATTTTCCAATACTAAATCATTTGGCATTGGGACAAAAAGTATTCAGTAGACCATTTAATGAAAATATCCCATTGGATAAACGTTGGGGCTTTACTGCAAAGGGTCCTTCAGGAACACTAATATGCAGACTAATGACTTGGGGAGATTGTAATAAATGTCACTTCCTTTTCGAGTAGTATCCCTCCACACCAATACTTGTCTGAATTAGAAATGGGCATTTTAAACAAACACACTAAGAGCCTTTTCTGTATGTCCTAGAATCCTGTTCTAAGAAACAGTTCTATAACAGAAAACTCTGTTTTAATTTTGACAGTCACTGTTGTAGACTCTCTTCGTGTTTTAGTCAAGTGTCCACGTGGCACTGTCATAAACACAGAGCTTGAAAAAAATTTAATTAAAAAAAAACTTCAAAAATTATGCTGTAGTTTAGCAAACTAGAAAAAAAAAAAGACGGCACGGAGCCAGTGGGATAGAGCTGGTTGATAAGTCTGTGAATCTATTTTTTTAAATGTTTTAACTGTTCTGCAAGGCTGGGTGGTATAATTTCTGAGTTTAATGGTAGTATAGTTGGAGTTGGGGGCTGGCACACAGGGATAGAGGATTTAAATTGGAAATTTGTGAGCAATTATCCTTCAGAACCATGAATCCAATCCTCCAATAACTCTTCATGACTTCCAATTTCTAAATTTATTTTCAGTTAAACAAAAGCAGCCATCTAGGTGATGTGGTGGCCATCGGGACAAGCCAAGCATTATAGATCTTAGTTCCAATTCCTTAAACCTGTATCTTCACATAAAACTCCAAATGCAAATAATACATCTCAATCACTTTGTAAATAATTTTTTTGTTAGTTCTCTTAATCTTTAGCAAAAACTAGATTTGGGACAGATACTAGGCCGGGACAAAAATGCAAAATTCCATACTTCCCATTCTTTGATTGTTTTGTTTTGAATTAAAGTGTATACTTGGCAAGTAACTGCTGGCAATCTCAAAATTATGATTCACTCCCTTAATTAATCAAGTTGATCAAGCAATTACTAAACTTTCACTTTTGTTTCTTCCTGTTACAGTATGCAGCCTTCCTATGTCAGAGACTACAGACGTAAAAAGGTTGGTAAAAATGATCTAGTCCAAAAGCAATCCTGAGAAGGAGGAATAAAACAGGGGGAATTATGCTCCCAGACTTCAAGCTCTACTACAAAGCCACAGTAATCAAGACAATTTGGTATTGGCACAAAAACAGACCCACAGACCAGTGGAACAGAATAGAAAATCCAAACATTAACTCAAACATATACAGTCAATTAATATTTGATAAAGGAGCCTTGGATATACAATGGGGAGATGACAGCCTCTTTAGCAGCTGGTGTTGGAAGAACTGGACAGCTACATGTAAGAGAATGAAACTGGACTACTGTCTAGCCCCATACACAAAGGTAAACTCAAGGTGGATCAAAGACCTGAATGTAAGTCATGAAACCATAAAACTCTTAGAAAAAAACATAGGCAAAAATCTCTTGGACATAAACATGAGCGAGTTCTTCATGAACGTATCTCCCCGGGCAAGGGAAACAAAAGCAAAATGAACAAGTGGGACTATATCAAGCTGAAAAGCTTCTGTACAGCAAAGGGCACCATCAGTAGAACAAAAAGACATCCTACAGTATGGGAGAATATATTCATAAATGACTTATCTGATAAGGGGTTGACATCCAAAATATATAAAGAACCCACGCACCTTAACAAAAAGCAAATAATCCAATTAAGAAATGGGCAGAGGACATGAATAGACACTTCTCTAAAGAAGAAATTCAGATGGCCAACAGGCACATGAAAAGATGCTCCACATCGCTAATCATCAGAGAAATGCAGATTAAAACCACAATGAGATATCACCTCACACCAGTGAGGACGGCCAACATCCAAAACACAAACAACAACAAATGTTGGCGAGGATGTGGAGAAAAGGGAACCCTACACTGCTGGTGGGACTGCAAATTAGTTCAACCATTGTGGAAAGCAGTATGGAGGTTCCTCAAAAAACTCAAAATAGAAATACCATTTGACCCAGGAATTCCACTCCTAGGAATTTACCCTAAGAATGCAGCAGCCCAATTTGAAAAGGACAGATGCACCCCTATGTTTATTGCAGCACTGTTTACAATAGCCAAGAAATGGAAGCAACCTAAGTGTCCATCAGTAGACGAATGGATAAAGAAGATGTGGTACATATACACAATGGAATATTATTCAGCCCTAAGAAGAAAACAAATCCTACCATTTGCAACAACATGGATGGAGCTAGAGGGTATTATGCTCAGTGAAATAAGCCAAGCCGAAAAAGACAAGTATCAAATGATTTCACTCATATGTAGAGTATAAGAACAAAGAAAAAAACTGAAGGAACAAAACAGCAGCAGACTCACAGAACCCAAGAACGGTCTAATAGTTACCAAAGGGAAAGGGACTGGGGAAGATGGTGGGAAGGGAGGGATAAGAAGGAAAAAGGGGCATTACGATTAGCAGATGTAATGTTGGGGGGGGGCATAGGGAGGGCTGGACAACTCAGAGAAGACAAGTAGTGATTCTATAGCATCTCACTACGCTGATGGACAGTGACTGAAATGGGGTTGGTGGGGGGGGGGACCTGATGAAGGGGTAGTTTAATAACCGTAATATTGCACATGTAATTGTAGGTCAATGATACCAAAATAAATTATATTTAAAAAATGACCTAGTCCTTCCAACCAGTTTGACCATGAGGAACCCAGCTCTCTTGGGTTGTTGCTCAAGATCACCTTGGTTTAGTGGCAGAAGCAGGACTCAAGTTTAGGTATTCTAACTCAGAAAACGAAGCTCTTGAGAGTTCCTTCCAAACACCAGGTGTGAGTGATTTAGATGGTCTTAAAGAGGAGATGCAAAACGGTGGGACTTTCCGCCCTACGTTTAGGTGAGGTCCCGAGCGAGGGTAGTAGTTCCTCGGCGGGGGAGTCGTAGCAAGAACACTTGATCTGTAGGCTGGCGACTGGGTGCCAGTGATAGTTCTGACACTGAAGAACCACTTGCCGTAACTTCTTTATAGGGAGGCAACGAGTACTAACCTGCCCATTTATAGTTGTCAAATACAGGTTAATTCCTTTCCTTCCTCAACTTGGGAATTATAAACATTAAAGGGTAAACTATTGGAATGGTACTTGGGACATATTAAAGTTCAATATTATCTATTATTATTACGCTGTCGATCTTCCAGACGCTAACGGTTTGCCCAGTGACGCTCTAAACACAGCGCGCAGATGGCTTTTACTCCGGTTCCTTACTGCGTATGGGCGCCCGGCGAGTAATCCCGCACCCGGTAGATTTCGCGTCTAGGGGCAAGCTCTGTCCCCGAGGGCGGGTCCCTTAAAGCGCTGGCACAGTGAGTAAAGCGCGCACTCGTTAGGGCGTGACGTCAACCAGTGGGCGGGCCCGGGAGGTGAGGGCGTTTGCTTCCGGGCCAAGACCGCTGCCTTTCCGGAAGAGCTCGGTCTCGCTGGTAGCGGGCAGGTAGGGACGTGGTTCTGCAGCGTTCTGGGCCCGTGGCCTCGGTCCCGGTGAGCCAGGTATGAAGATCACGAGGCAGAAACACGCCAAGAAGCATCTCGGCTTCTTTCGCAATAACTTCGGAGTCCGTGAGCCTACCAGATTCTGCTGGACGGCACTTTCTGTCAGGCGGCGCTGCGGGGCCGCATTCAGCTGCGCGAGCAGCTGCCCCGCTATCTCATGGGGGAAACCCAGCTGTGCACCACCAGGTGGGCCTTCGCGGGAGGATGCGCGGGGATCCTGCGGGGTGGAGGCGAAGCTGCAGCTCACTCCTCCAGGGCAAGCCCACGAGGTGCGAAACGCCCCACCCACGAGGAGCTGACAGGGAAGTGGGAGCCTTAAGGAGGTCCGGCGAGTAACCACACTGTAGGCAAGAGTACAGTGCCCAGCGAACATTCGCGTTAGCCCGGCGAGTAAGACCACGTGCTTTGTAGTCTGACCCGGCTTCCAGTCTTGATCCCAGTCCTACTCTGCTCTGTGATTTGGGGCAAGTTACTTAACCTCTCAAAGCCTTGGATTTCTCATCTCTAAATAAGAGACCGTAACTATTGATAAGGTTGCTGTAAAGATCAGACAAGATATAGTGTGTAGAGCACTTACTGGCATCTGAGTTGCCACCTACTCCTCTCAGATGGTTGCTGTGATTTCCATAGCTTTTGCTATGGTAAATAAATTGTCCAGCTTCACAACTGACCTGTGAGTTAACACTTTCGATTAGTACCAGCCATATGCCAAACACTAGTGTAGTCACTGAGGATAACTTGGTGAAGAGAACAAACATCCAGCCCTTGTGGCCAGTAAAGTGCATAAGTCAGCCTCCAATCTGTGTGTTTTGACTCCAGGTTTAAAGCTTCCCCACTAACTCAACTGTGAGAATATTTAAGATGGAACCTGGTGGGGATGGGAGAGAGGGAGGATGGAATCATGGAAGGTGCAATAGAGGAGGTAACTTTATGAGTCCAGTGGTGGTTCAGTTCTGAGGGGGAAGATTATTTTGAGTGACAGGAAGGAGATAAATGAGGGGGAAGAGTATTTTGAGTGACAGAAAAAGTGACCTGTGGGAACCTCTTGAACAAATTAATGGAGTTGTGAAATCCCTGGGAAAGAGGTAAGAGCACAGCGTATAGTTGGAATAAAGCTGGGAAAAAGATAAATTGAGGCTACATCATGAAGAACTACTATTTAAAAACTTAGGGTTTTTATTGTAGAATACTTACCTTTAAAAAAAAAGTTAAAAGGACCCATAACACCAAACCTATGAATTACTGCTTCTAACATGTATCATCCATCCAGTTCTTAATACACACACACACACACACACACGGGCTTTCAAGTGTGCATTCCATATTAATGGTCTGCTTTTCTCACATAAAACTCTCCAGTGAACACTTTCCATATTCAGAGCTTTTTAAGTAGTTCGTCAGATGGATTATACATACTCCAAAATGTTTGATCCCCTTAACTTAGCAGGACTGCCAGACACATTTGTAAATGGCCCGTGCTCCTGAGTAGATTTTTTCTGGCTGTGCATCTTGTCCGTTTATCCCTGTGTTCCATAGAAATATTAACATTTTTAATATAATGCTATGATATAAAATGTCTGAGAAGTACTGCATGAAAATATATTTTATAGCCTTTTTCCCCCCTAAAGAATTTATTTGAACTTCTGGAATATTTCATGCATACTCAAAAGTAGAATCAGCAGCTTTTGCAATTACCAACATGGCCAGGCTTTCAGTTATCCTTTCTGCCCCTCCAACCTTACTGATAGTTTATTTTAAAGAATATTATTCTGTCATTTCTTGGTGTTTAGCATGAAGAGATTACATGCTGTCAAACCTGAGAATTGTCTTTTAGAAAGATAACTGTAACAATGTGAGGGGTAAGTTGGAGACCTAAGAGACTGAAGACAAGCAAACCCATTTCATGGCTGCCCAGTCAAGAAATGGGAGCCTGAAACCAGAGAGGAAAAGCAGAGACCCCAGAAGTTCTAGTGAGAGACATTACTGACATAGACACCAACAGCTGAAATACGGCTAACAGCTGATGGGGTAGGGGTAGGGGTGCACAGGAAAAGGTCAAGTCGGTTTTCTGACCGCCACTCAAGGTGTCTGAGGAAATAAATTCAAAGAATTAGCAAGCCCTGGAGAAGTTGGGGTCAGGCAAGTAGCTTGATTTTAGACATGGTGAATTTGAAGAGCTGATGCCAGGACATCCATACCATAATAAATAGTTGGTAGTCTGGGACTGAAACTCAAAATAGAGCTCAAAACCAATGACTGCAGAAAGCAAAGCAAAATCTCTTTTCTAAAAAACAAACAAAACCAAAACTAATGGGATAATAAAAGGGGTTAGGCAAGGTACAGTCTTACAAAGGCTGGCTCAGGGTGAAGAAATCTTGGATTAAGTAAGTCTCATGATTTTCTGTTAGTTTGATGGAAGAAGTGACGGGAGCTTATTAATATGCTAATATTTGACTCCACAAAAGGTGCAGATTTGGGAATGAGAAAGGGAGCTGGAAAATAATGTCACTATGTTGTTCTAATACAGTATTTTGTAGATGACACTTTGAAAAACATTGGCAGATATTAATGTGAAAAAGCAGAGAGGAAGAGGATTGTTTTTAAACAATTTGATGACTTGAGAATTTTTACTTTGCGGAGCTGAAAGTATTTTGTAGGTGTGCCAATTTGGACTTGAAGTAGAAGCCCATAACTATCATTGGGGCAAGGCATCTGTTATCAAACTCCTTGGATTCACATTTCATCTCTTCAACTTAGTAGTAGTTTGAATTGGGGCATGTTACTTGAAATCTCAGAATGAGGTGCTCAAAAGTCAGGATAATTTTTAAAACTGTCTAACTTCTAAGTAAAGGTTGTTTTGAGATTAAATGAGAATTTATGTAAAGGGCAGTTAGCATGCTGAGTGGCACATTATAAACACTCAGTAAATTTTAAGTATTATTTTTATTCTTTCTACTTGGTATATGCATTTTACAGGTCTTTTAGAAGTGAAATGGCTTTGATATGATTTGTGACTCCCATATGGAAAAATTCAGATTCTAATAATAAAGTTTCAGTTGAAAAAACTCAAGTATTGTTTTTTTTGTACTTGTATGTGAACAACTGATTTGTGTCTGTTATAATTATGAGCTGCTAATAGCATTTTTTCTTTCAGGTGTGTATTAAAAGAGTTAGAAACATTGGGGAAGGAATTATATGGGGCAAAACTGATTGCACAAAAATGCCAAGTTCGAAATTGTCCCCATTTCAAGGATGCAGTTAGTGGATCAGAATGTCTTCTTTCCATGGTTGAAGACGGAAATCCTCATCATTATTTTGTAGCAACACAGGTGATGCTACTTTTTTTTTATTAAGGTATCATTGATATACACTCTTATGAAGGTGTCACATGAAAAACAATGGTTACTACATTTCACCCATATTATCAAGTCCTTCCCATACCCCATTGAAGTCATGGTCCATCAGTGTAGTAAGATGCCACAGAGTCAGTACTTCTCTGTACTACACTGTCTTCCCAGTGATCCCCCCAACACCATGTGTACTAATCATAATACCCCTCAATCCCCTTCTCCCTCCCTCCTCACCCCCGTCCCTCACCCCTCTCCTTTGATAATGGCTAGTCCCTTCTTGGGTTCTGTGAGTCTGCTGCTGTTTTGTTCCCTCAGTTTTGCTTCATTGTTATACTCCACAAATGAGGGAAATCATTTGATACTTGTCTTTATCTGCCTGGGTTATTTCACTGAGCATAATACCCTCTAGCTCCACCCATGTTGCAAATGGTAGGATTCGTTTTCTTCCTATCACTAAATAATATTCCATTTTGTGTATGTACCACATCTTTATCCATTCATCTACTGATGGCCACTTAGGTTGCTTCCATTTCTTGGCAATTGTAAGTAGTGCTGTGGTAAACATAGGGGTACATATGTCTTTTTGAATCTGTGATCCTGTTTTCTTAGGCTAAATTCCTAGGAGTGGAATTCCTGGATCAAATCGTATTTCTATTTTTAGTTTTTTTGAGGAACCTCCATACTGCTTTCCACAATGGTTGAACTAATTTACATTCCCACCAGCAAGCAGTGTAGAAGGGTTTCCCCTTTCTCCACATCGTTGCCAGCATTTGTTATTCTTAGTCTTTTCGATGTTGGCTGTCCTATCTGTTGTGAGGTGATATCTCGTTGTGGTTTTAATTTGCATTTCCCTGATAATTAGCGATGTGGAGCAACTTTTCATGGGCTTGTTGGCCATCTGAATTTCTTAGGAGAATTGTCTGTTCATATCCTCGCCCAATTTTTAATCAGGATATTTGCTTTTTTGGGTGTTGAGGCATGTGAGTTCTTTATATATTTTGGATGTTAACCCCTTGTCGGATATGTCGTTTACAAATATATCTTCCAATACTGTAAGATGCCTTTTTGTTCTGCTGATGATATCCTTTGCTGTATAGAAGCTTTTTAGCTTGATGTAGTCCCATGTGCTCATTTTTGCTTTTGTTTCCCTCACCCGAGGAGATGCATTCAGGATAAAGCTGCTCATGTTTATATTCAAGAAATTTTTGCATATGCTTTCTCCTAAGAGTTTTATGGTTTCATGACTTAGACTCAGGTCTTTGGTCCAATTTGAGTTTACTTTTGTGTATGGGGTTAGACAGTAATCCAGTTTCATTCTCTTACATGTAGCTGTTCAGTCTTGCCAACACTAGTTGTTGAAGAGGCTGTCGTTTCCCCATTGTACGTCCATAGCTCCTTTATCGTATATTAATTGACTGTGTATGTGTGTGTTTATATCTGGGCTCTCTATTCTTTTCCATTGATCTATGGGTCTTTTCTTGTACCAATACCAAATTGTCTTGATTACTGTGGCTTTGTAGTAGAGCTTGAAGTCAGGGAGCATAATCCCCCCCAGCTTTATTCTTCCTTCTCAGGATTTCTTTGGCTATTCAGGGTCTTTTCTGGCTCCATATGAATTTTAGAACGATTTTCTCTAGTTCGTTGAAGAATGCTGTTGGTATTTTGATAGGGATTGCACTGAATCTGTAGATTGCTTTAGGCAGGATGGAAATTTTGACAATATTAATTCTTCCTTTCCATAAGTATGGGATGTATTTCCATTTATTGGTTTCTTCTTTAATTTCTCTCATGAGTGTCTTGTAGTTTTCAGGGTATAGGTCTTTCACCTACTTGATAGGTTTATTCCTAGGTATTTTATTCTTTTGGATGCAATTGTGAATGGAATTGTTTTCTTGATTTTTTTCCTAGTTCATTGTTAGTATATAGAAGTGCAACTGATTTCTGTGTATTAATTTTCTATCCTGCAGCTTTGCTGATTTCAGATAATAGTTCTAGTAGTTTTGGAATGGATTCTTTAAGGTTTTTTATGTACAATATCATGTCATCTGCACACAGTGACAATTTAATTTCTCCCTTACCAATCTAGATGCCTTTTATTTCTTTGTGTTGTCTGATTGCCGTGGCTAGGACCTCCAGTACTATGTTGAATAAAAGTGGGAAGAGTGGGCATCCTTGTCTTGTTCCCGATCTTAGGGGAAAAGCTCTCAGCTTCTCGCTGTTATGTATGATGTTGGCTGTGGGGTTGTCATATATGGCCTTTATTATGTTGAGGTACTTGCCCTCTATACCCATTTTGTTGAGAGTTTTATCATGAATGGATGTTGAATTTTGTTGAATGCTTTTTCATCATCTGTGGAGGTGATCATGTGGTTTTGTCCTTTTTGTTGATGTAGTTTATGATGTTGATGGATTTTCGAATGTTGTACCATCCTTACATCCGTGGAATAAATCCTACTTGATCATGATGGATAATCTTTTTGATGTGTTTTTTCATTCGATTTGCTAATATTTTGTTGAGTGTTTTTGCAGGTGATACTACTATTAAAGCCAGAGTCTGTTTTAATCATTTCTGTTTTACTTCACGTGGTGCTGTGTACAGTCAGTAAAAAATTAGGTGGTAGTGATTTGTTAAAGTGTTTTAACCTTGTAAAATATAGGTGTCTTGTCAATGGGTTTCAGCCCTGGGCAAGTTCACTATGGATTCAGTGAGACCAAAGAATGACAATGGAATGTTCTTGGGGTGAAAGGGTTATACCCAACTTTATTCCTACCGCAGCAGGTCAGTCACTAGAATCCCATCCACTCAGAGCAACTTTGCATGCAGCAAGCTGGTCTCTGTCTCTGGGTCTCTCTACCCCCCACAGCCATCTCAGTCTCTGCCCTTGGTGCTGCCACCACTCCAGTCTGCTCTCCTGCAGCCCTGCCACCATGTTGCCCAGAGTGCTGGGCAGAGCTCCTTATGTAGAGTCAATAGCAATGTATTGCCCACACGTGTGTAGTGAGCTAGCTGAGCAAGGCCAGGTGAGATCCTAGCCATAGGAACCTTCACTTTATCCACAACAGGCTTTTGAGTTAATTGCAATCAATAAAAGCAGTTCTTTAGAGAGTTTGAGGGCAGAACCTTAAGCATGTTGACTTTCTTCTTAAGTACTGAAGTTCCCTTTTTAAAAGTAAATTATTGAAGGAGATATATATTTTAGAGTTCTTGAAGGGAAGATAAGTAGAGCAAAGACTTAAGTTTTATGTTTATAAATGTTTGTCATATTCCTCTATTTTCATACTATTTCTTAAAAAGTCATGTTTTATGTTATTTGAGACTACCACTAATATGGAACAGCTTTTAAAGACTGGGAGGCAAGAAAAGAGAGCCTGCGAGTTGATAGTAAGAAGTTCATGTACATACTAATTTGCTTAAATATGCTTTTAGAATTATAAATAATGCAGTTAGAGGCAGTGCTAAATCTAGAATCTGAGCCATCTAATTCCTACTTTATTTCTATCATTTCAGCCTCTGTGAGCTTTCTTGACCCCTTCTGAAGCATGTCTTTGATAGAAACAAGGGGACATCACCTAATGTATTTACCTTTGCATTCCTTTGTAATTCTTGGTCCTGGAATATTGATAAATCCAGTTCACATTGTTGCCACTTAACCATTTCAGTTCAGTTTTTATGTTTCTCTTCATCATAAAATGTACTCCCATTAGCAGCTACACATACTGATTTGAAAAGTACATCCTATGATCTTTTATTTTTAATAAAGCCCTCTTTAAATTCTTAGAAGTCTCTTTAAGGCATCTTGTTCCGTTGACATATTTGAACTAAACAATATTTTTCTTCCTAATAGGATCAGAATTTGTCTATGAAAGTAAAGAAAAAACCTGGAATTCCTCTGATGTTTATTATTCAGAACACTATGGTCTTGGACAGACCTTCTCCCAAAACAATTGCCTTTGTTAAAGCAGTAGAGGCAGGTCAGCTTGTCTCAGTGCATGAGAAACAAAGTATCAAGCAACTCAAAAAAGAGCAGGGTTTAGTGAAAAACCCTGAACAGGGAAGAAGCAAAAAGCGCAAGAAAATAAGTGGCCCCAATCCTCTTAGCTGTTTGAAGAAAAAGAAAAAACCACAGGACACCAAATCTGCCTCTGAAAAGAAAAGAAAGAGAAAAAGAATCCGGAACAGATCTTCTCCAAAAGTACTTTCTGAAAAGCAGAAAGCAGAAGGATAATCCTTAGACATCTTTAAAGACATTAAAATTTGAAAAGTATATTTCTCTTTAAAACTGTGGAAGTACTCTATGATGAAAGACTATTATTTGGTAAATGAATATTGACCCATAAGACTTTGCCTAAAATATTGTAAAAAAAAAACGAGTGGATAGGTTTAGGTGTGATCCTAGTCACTTCTCTTACTCAGTGATTGAAGGTGGTTTTTCAGTGTAAAACTGTTGTCTCTTTCTGTCTCACTACCCTCTCTCTACCAAACATTATATGCAGTGAGTTTTAAAAAATCAAATAATACCAAAAGGCTTGTGACAAAAAAGAGTCCCTCTTTCACATTCACAGGAAACTTTCAACTCATGTAGTGGTTGTACAATTCACCTTCATTATTTCCAAATAATGTGAATATGCTGCTACTTTTTGATTCATCCATTATTCATTCACTTTGTACTAAAAAAAATGGATATTTTGTTTACATATATTACCCTCCCATTTTTCTAATGTATTAATATTTCAATCTTTATATATTCCAAATTCGTTGATTTCATTATTAAAACTATAAACTGTTCACCATTGAACCAAGTAGCCTGCTATGATTGAATTTATTTTGTACAGTACTTTTTGTTCTGGAAGTTAATGACCTCATTTTCTTTCAGCATCTCACTTGGTCTTGCCACTTTCTTCAGTAAGTGCAAAGGACCTCATAATATTTTTCATATGATAATATCAGGTAATTTCTTACCCCTGGGGATACTTCACATGGAGCCCTCCATCCTCCAGTGTGGAAAAGTTCTCCGCCAAACATTTTACTCAGCTATCATCCAGGCATTTATTATTCTTTTCCAGGGATGTACTTTGTCACTTCTGTTTCCTAGGTTCTTCATTTTCTACATTCTTAGTTGTACCATTTCTTGGTTTTTTCTTTTCCTGCAGTAGAGGATAGCATATGTAGGAAGTATATTTTCTGAGGCCTAACTAGAGTATCTACTCTCTTATGTTGCACTGATAATCTAGAAAGATAAAGAATTCTTGGTTGAAAATCATTTCACTCATGTTTATATAAGGACCTAGGGGGAAGAATCCCTTTTTCTTGAGTTCCTTTTGTCTGGTAGGGAAGGTGATTTTCTTTTAGATGTAAACATTAACTTTAATAGCAAAAATTCCAAAATAATATATTTTTAATCTTGGCTGTATTATTTTTAAAGTGCCTAAATGGTCAATTCACTTGGGAACTGAATAATCAGACTTGTTTTTTTAGCCCTTTCCACAGTTGTTTTAACTATCAGACCAAATTACATGTTTTTGACTAATATTGGAGTACAGAGTTCTTAAAAAAAGGAATCATTAGCTCGTGACTTGGAGCTGCCTGTGACCCCTTAGGATCTTAGATCTTTGTACTACAATTCTTGTTTGAAAAGTACCCTTATGCTCCCAATCCCACAGTGCCTAGCAGTATTTGCTTTTATTTTTATTTTCTCCATACAACTTACAGAAGAGGGCAGAAGGCCATGGGAGTATGCATATGAGATCATAATCCATTTTGTAGTTCAGAAGAAAAAAAGTTGAGAACTGCTTTAGAGGATAACTACTAGCTTTGTTGGGGATAAAAGTGAATACACGTGCTTTTGAACTCTTGAAGTTTGCCAGACTTAGTCTGAAAACAGTGTTTCTGAAAACCACTATCTTTTATGAACAGTTCAAAATAAAATGCAGTTGAGTTTGGGCAGGATTCAGTATTCCCTACATTTTTGAAGCCCTACAGCCACTTTTCATCCCCATAAGTATGTAAATTAAAACAAAGTCATAGAACAACTGGGTTTCAGAAGATTTAGTGTTGTCTATGCATAGAGTTAAGCGATTGTTACTTTATGTCTGCATTTAGGTAAGGCAAGATAGCTGTGATTTGACACATTTGATAGGTTTTCATGGTTGGGTGGAAGAGTTTGTATTTTAAATGTTTTAAAAATACATAGTTTATTTGTACCAAAGTTTTTCCTAAAAATCCTTAGATGTAAATGAAAAAAAAATAGGGTAACTTAGTATAACTATATAATATTTTGAGATCCAGAACTAATTGGGAATAAAGGCAAAAGATTAGGTGTCTACTGAGCTTAGGAACTAATTTGTCATTTGATCCTAGATTGGTAGCCTCTATACATTTAATTGTACATCCTTGTCAGTAAAAAAAAGTTTGTGTACACATATAACGTATATTTAAACTACATAGATATACTACTATACATTGTAAAATATACATACAAAAAAACAATATAAAGGATGGTACAATAAAATAAACTATTGAAAAATCTTTGCTGTTAGGTGGCTTCATGAGCTAATATTTCAAGACAAGGTTTATACTTAATACTGGATATGAATCTACTTGAAGTTCTTATAATTACATTTTTGGTCAGATCTGACTAGGTCATTGGTTTTCCTTTGTAATGTTTATGGCAAAGAATGTGTTATAAGTAGGGTGTGTCAATATATATTTGTTAGACATGTGAAAATAAGGTCAGATCTACCACAAAGAGTCAGCCTCTCATCCAGTTTCCAGACCTGTAACAGTTAAGAGGCTCAGCCTCTTAATTCAGGAGGTGGCTGGGTTCTCTTGAGGAAGGACCCTGAAGCACTGCTACAAGTTTCCCTTTGGCCATTTTCTCGAGTGAATACACATTGGGGAATAGATATACCCAGACCTCTTGGGGATTGCTAAACACTGGCTCTGAATTGACGCTAATGGCCAGGGACCAAGAATGCTGCTGATTCAACATTGAAAGTGGGACGTCTTGGTCGTGAGGTGGTGAAGTGATACGTAGGCCGAGACTGAGTCACAGTGGGCTCAGTAGGTCCATGAGTCCACCCTGTGGTTTTCACTAGTTCCATAATGTATCATTGTTAAAGACATACTAGACAACTAACTGTGTCCCCGTATTAGCTCCCTCACTTAATGGACTATAGGTAATGAAGGTATGCAAGCTCAAGGGGAAGCTGTTGGAATTTCTACCAGGATAGTAAACCAGAACAGGACATTGTTGGTGGGATTGCAGAGGTTACTACCATCATCACATACTTAAATGATGCAGAAGTGTTGATTCCTATTACATCCATTTAGCTCCTCTGTTTGGTCTGTGCAGAAGGCAGATGGATCTTGAAGTATACGACTACGATTAATGTTAATCAGAGGGTGACTCGTTTGCAGTGCTCTTCCAAATGTAGTATCTTGGCTGGAAAAAATCCACACTGCTCCTTGCACTGGATATGGAAAATGCTACCCCCCAACACCCAAGTTTTAAAACCTATTTGCTAGGAACCCCAAGAGCAGTTTGCTTTTCCTTGCAAACTAATAGGTACACCTTTGCTGTCGTGCTTCATGCTAAGTCAACTTACCTGCACTCAGCCATAATGTGATCTGCAGAGATCTTGATCGTCTTGGCATTTCATACAACATGCTGGCCCACTACACTGATGACATTGTGCAGACTGAGTCTGATGAACACACCTCAGTGCACACCTATGACACTCAAGGGTTTTCCTATGATCAGTTGACTGAGGGGGAAAAGACTTGAACCTGTTTATAGATGTTTTCATACCATATGCTACACCCACAACCAAAAGTGAATAGCTGCAACATTAAAGCCCATTCACCAATGGCCCAGAAAGACAGCAGTGGATGAAAGGTCTATTGGCAGAATTTCAAACAATACATCTGGTTGTCTACTTTGGATTCAGAAATGGCCAAAATCAGATCTGCACTGATTTCTGAGCAGTTGCTAATGGCTGAACTGGATAGTTAAGGACTTGGAAAGAATCAAATTGGAAGATTGGTGGGAAGGATATCTGGTAAAGAAGTCTGTGGATGGATCTTTCAGAATGGGCACAGAGTGTGAAGATTTTATGTCCCATTTGAATGTCCATCAATAGGCATTCACTGTAGAGGAGGTTCTCAATACTCAGGTGGAAAAAATGTACTTTCCGTAGATGTCAGCAGTTTCCCTGCCTACTGAGTAGCTTATTCACGGGACCCATGAACAAAGTGGTTATGCTAGCAGGAATGGTGACTGTATGGGCTTCAACAACATAGCTGAATTAGCTACCAGTACTGTCAAGTGCCTGACATGCCAAGCAGAGACCAGCACAGGCCATTCTTCTGGGATCTGTTTGGGTTAGCAGATGAGTGGAACCTCTTCTCTGAGCTGAGACATTAGCACCAGTGGATTAAAGCCTACCTCAGAGGTTTCAGTTTCACAGGGCACCTCCAAGCTTCTAAGTTTTAATCATTCTGGCCTTTCCCATTTCTCCCCTTTCCCTGAAGGCAGAGCTGCTTCCTGCCATTGCTACGTCCAGAACTCTTACAGTTCTTGTTTCACCTATTTAATTACATTGTTAACTACTTGATTAATACTTGTTCTTATTAAATTCTCTCTGTTTACATAACTGGTGTGGCTTTTCTTCCTGACTAGATCCTGATCTAATAATATAAGGGTTCTAATCAGCCAGGCCCGATTTGCTTGTGTCCAGTGTGGAGCTAGGGGAAGGGGCTAGCTCTACTCAAATTATATAGACAGAGATTGAATAAAGGATAGTCCATCAAAGAAAAATCATGGGTACTATTTCAAAGAGAGGTGAAGGATCAGACACAAAATCACACCTAAACATTAAGATAGTCTTCAAAGATCATAAAACACTGTCTCACAACCTTCCTCTCCCCTCCAAAAACCTTCCTAATAAAATTATTGTAAAAGTGAAAAGACAAATGTAAATATGATGCCATTTTGAGACAGGGACCATGGGCTTAGAGTTGGGTGAGGGCCTCTGGAAAAAACAAAGCAAGATAATCCATTGTTTTGCTTTGGCCTGCTGGGGTGCCCAGCTTATTTTTCTGATGTTACCCAGGTGCTGCTTTTCTTCCTTCAGCCCTAATCAAGTGATTTGCAACCTGGACAATTTAACAAGCAAGCCCCAAACAACATAGTAAAAACAGGAAGGATTCCATCTTGAAAATAAGATAGCATTTGAAAACCCAATTAGTTAAAAAGTAAATTTCTTAACATACTCTTTAACAAACAGACAATAACTCAGCCCACTTTGGGAGCAAAGCAGGCAGTCTTGAGTGATATGCTCCCAGACCAGGAAGCTGCTATCCTGGGAAGAAATCAGAGCAGTAAATTTCTTGTAAATAACCGGGAAGACTAATAAGAAAATGTCTCTTCAAAGATAAACATTTTGGGACCATGTGGATAAAATGACAGTTCCTATGGCCAGGATTCTCACCTGGCCCTGTTTGGCTAGCTCACTGCACACATGTGGGCAACACATTGCTATTGACTCTATATAAGAAGCTCCACCCAGTGCTCTGGGCGACACAGTGGCACAGCTGCAAGGCTGCAAGAAAGCAGAGCAGAACAGAGGCTGGAATGGTGGGAGCACCAAGGACATGCCCAGAGGATGGCTGTGTGGGACGACTGTGCAGGCAGAGAGGCCCAGAGGATGACTGTGCAAGCAGAGAGGCCCAGAGGCAGAGACCGGCTTGCTGCATGCAGACTCTGAGTGAACGGGATTTTAGTGATTGACCTGCCACCATGGAAATAAAGTTGGGTATAACCTTTTCACCCCAAGAACGTTTTACTGTCATTTTCTTTGGTCACATTGAATCCATAGCGAACTTGCCGGGGCTGAAACCCACTGGCAGACAGACTGCTTAGCAGGTGTACATCCCTAGCCCTTTTTCTCTCAACCGCCTATAAAATCCCTAGACAGCGCACCACCCTGGGGTTCTCTTGTCCCCTCCTGGCGTGAGCCGGGAGCTCTGTCCTCTTACTTTATCTTTAAATAAAAGCTTTTCACTTGCTCTCCTACCTTGAGAGTTTGCGAAGTTTATTCTTCAACTCTGCGAACAAGAGCCCGGGCATCAATTTCACCCCCACTTGAATCATTATAATTAAACAGAAAATAGCAACTATTGTCAAGGATGTGGAGAAATTAGGACCCGCATACATTGCTTGTGGAATGTAAAATGGTGCTGCTACTTTGAAAAATAATCTGGCAGTTCTTGGATTAACCTTGGAAACACACAGAGTGAAAGAAACCAGTCTCAAAGGATTATATAGTGTATGATTCCATGTATATGAAATATCCAAAACAGGTAAATCCATACAGCCAGAAAGTAGATTAGTGGAAATCTGTGGTGGGAGAGATGGGGGCAAGCAGGGAGTAAAGAGCTTAGCATTTCTTTTTGGGATAATCAAAAAATTCAAAAGTTGATTGTGGTGATGGGAAGTAATGTGAATATATTAAACCATTGAATTTGTACACTTTAAATTGTGCTATGTGAATTATATCTCAATAAAGCTGTTTTAAAAAGTTGTACACACAGTAGGGATACAATACATATTTATTTGTGTACTAGCTTGTAACCAGGTGGATTGGACAAAATATACTTCTGCACTTTAGATGTTTTTAATAGAAACTAAAGAAATAAAGAAAATGTATGAATTGTTTCTAGTTTCTTTAAAGGAAAAAAATTACCGACAAGCTATTTGGGTGCTAATGTTTCATTTCTTTTTCTCCTGTGAATTAATCCCAAGTAGATCTCTGCCAGCTTGCTAATGTTCACTGTCTATTCTGTGATGCAGTCAGAAAGATGCCATCTGTTCCCTTTAGTTGCCTAAATGTTACAAATTATCTAAGCCTTTCCACAGGTAGGTAGTAAGTGCCAAAAAGGTCAATCTTCTAAATGTTCATCACCTTGCACAACTATTTTACAATGATGTTTTGTTCAACTGGATATGAAAATGATAATCCTATGTAATAAAATATATTGATTTTTGCAAATGAATTAGTGAATATCAGTCTTTTATGTGTTGAGCAATACAACCATGGTGCTGTTTAACTACATGATGTGGTAACATTCGTACTGGCGCTGCTAGGGGTTTCCACATTCAGATAGAGCAAGGCCATGAAAATAAAATGTCAGGGAAAGGCATGGAAGTTTAGACGACACATGTTTGTTGCTAGCATGTACTGCCCACATGTATGGCTCCTTAGAATGATGGTGAGCCCAGACAGTCGGTCAGGTAGGTAGCAGCCCTAATCCTGACAGCTTCTGGGTTTTAATGTCTTACCATTATTCCCTGAAACAATACCTATAAGCACTTAGACCTGTCACTAGGCTTTCATTTGGTTAAAGTTCAAAGACCTTATTTTATTTCACCCTTGTTTTCTGGGAGTGCTTGATGTCATTTTTGGCACCTAGGTGCTTAATAAATGTTGAATGAATGAATTGAATCAGGTGAAATGAATTCTATTATCACCTGTTTCACAGGGTCTCCAGCATTCCAAACTAATTGGTGTCAAAGTTTTTTAATGTGTGACAAAATAGGGGTCATCAACTTTCCTTGGCAATACAGCACATGCATTTCTCAAAACTTTATTCGTTGAGCACTTTGGTATTTGGAATTAATCAGCAGTTAGAAAAAAGAATCTTGCATTTTGGTGAAAAGGAAGAAATATTTAGAAATACATTCGTTGGCAAAAATATCATGTATCCTAACTGAAATACTAACTTTTATCTGTCTCTAAACATTATATACTACTTTTCTCACTATTCTCTTAATAAATTATTCTGATTGGGGATAATCTAATGGGTTGGGGGGCATTGATAGAGAGACACTATATGCATATGTGTACAATCTGTTGCACATAAAACACATTATTTTGTAGAACAAGTGTGGTTATAGTGCAAGACTGTCTTCTGGGCCCCTCATCAACCCTGAAGCTGTGTTTCCCAGAGGTCATTGCTAATTCACAGGGGGGCAGAAATACATTGTGTCTTTCCTTGTTATTTCTGTCAGCCAAAAAAAGCTGATTGTAAGAGTGCCATCATCTGGTCACATTGAAAAGTGCTGTTTGAGTCAGTGTCCTTCCAGCTGTGTCATCATCCTTAGCACTGATATATACTTTGCCCTAACCTCGTGGGAAAACACCACCATCCCATCACCCCCCTTATTTCTCACCACAATGATAAAGTATATTAGCCTTTGTGGATGTAATATCCCATGATCGTGTATCTGTTCGCTACCATATTCTGGCTAAACACACTCTGGACCTTCTGAAATTTTTTTGGTGACTTTGTTGAAGGAACAAAAAGGGGAGAAGAAAGTGACTCTGCTGAGAAAAGCTGAGAAAGGAGAAAGGCAGCCAGAAAGAGGTAGACACACCATCACAGGAGAGGCAGAGTGCTGTGGGAGAGTGGGTCTTAGCCCCTACTGTGCATCAGAATCATGGGGTATAGCAAAAACTGAATAGATGGCCAAACCCCACCCAAGGAATTTAGATTCCTCTAGTCTGGTGTGGGATCCAGGCATTTGCATAATTTAAATGTTCCTCAGATATTTCTAATGTGTGGCCAGGTTAGGAAACTGGTGTAGAAAAGAACATGGGTTCGGGAGTCAGGTCCAAATAACCAACTGGGCTTCTCTCAGCCTCAGGTTTACTGTTTGTTTGTTTTTAAATAGGGTTAATACAGATTATCAATAAGATAGTGACTGACACTCAGTATATAGTCAATAAATAGTTCACAGCGTATAATAGCATACCATGCAGTCATTAAAGTTTGTATTTTAGGAGGCCACATAATGATCTAGGAAAAGAAATGCTTGTTCTCTTACCCCCATTCTCTCTCCTCCCCCACATTGCCAACTTCTGCAGGCACATACCTGGGCCCTGTCATCCTTCCTAAGAAAACTGTTATGATCTGAGTAGCTTTCCTCATCCATAGGCTTCAAATTTGTCTCTAACGAGATCTTTCAGAAAAATCAAATGAGAATTTCTAAATGAGATCCCTGGGCTTCTGAGTGTTTTACAAGTTCCCCAAGTGATTTTGATATGAAGTCAGGGTTCAAAAGCACTTAATGGAACAGTAGAACTCAAACTTGGGCATGCATAGGAATCATTTTGTTAAAACTCAGATTCTCGGTCTTTCCTCAGAGTCTGATGCAGTAAGTCTGGGGTAGGGTTCAGAATTTGCACCTTGAGGCCGCTCTCTGCTCCTGTGACCAGCGTCAGCATCAGCACCAGCTGGGAGCTTGTTAGAAATGTAAATTGTGAGCCCTACTCCAGAACTACTGGCCAGAATCTCTGGGGGTCGGTCCAGGAACCTCTGCTTTAACAAGTTCTCCAGCTGATTCTTATGCCTGGAGAAACCTAGAAGCCACACATCTAGATAAAAACCGTAAAACATAAGACCGAAGGCAGTGCCAGGAATCGGGGAATATCACCAGGATTTCAGATGTCTGACCCCAGAACCAGAGTCTGAGGCCAGTGCCAGAGAAACTTCAAGGAGTAAGTACAAGGGAGAAATGACTCCTCCAAAGAAACTCGGGTGCGGTTACCAAAACCAGGGGAATGACTCTTGGGTCAAGACATAACTGTCCCCTCCAGATATGAAGGGGATATGAAGTTATGATGTTGTTTTTGAGGATGAAATAAAATGTGTTTAAAAGTGGTTTTCAGTGTCTGGCACATAATAGGTACCCAGTGAATTGTATGAACTACTTTTATAGAGCAGCACATTGTGGGCACTCAGTATAATTAGATTGGGAAGTATAACCTTTATGTTTCTGGGGTTAAACAATTATTAAAGAAGACAATGTAGTTGATATAAACTTCAGCATTTCATGAAGCAGACAGACTCCTTCCAGAGAACTGCAAAATGGAGTAGAAGGCAGAAGGGTTTTATAAGGTAAAGAATAAAGAACAAGGAAGGGGAAAATAGAAAATATCTGACTGGCTGGGGCCATATAATGACTCTTGTTTGGGGTAAGAAGGAACAAGGAAACCAGTCTAGAGCTCAGAGTTGGTTTGGTGTTTGGCTGACGGATACACTGTGTTTTTGGTCATGTGCACATTCACGGGGGCAGAACATTATCTATGTTTCGGTTTGTTGATGTGACACCCCAGGTGTCAGAGGCTCCATCTTAGGCCTGGAAACTTATTTCAACACTGGGTTTTATATTAGGCCTATGATCCATCTCAAATTAGTTTTTGTGTGTGGAATGAGTTAGGGGTCAAATTTCATTTTTCTCTGTATAGGTATATCCAGGTCTTACAGCAGCCTTTTTAAAGAAGACTTTTCTTTCCTCAAATCAGCTTTGCTCCTATTTGCCCATTTTGATTGCATACCCCTGGAGGCCTTGGACCTGATATTCTTCTGTACATGAATTAATTAGGATTTTGTTTGGCTTTGAATGGTAGGGGGACAAAATGGCAGTAGCTTGACCAAGTGTCTCAATTAGGTACTTCTAAATAACAAACCATGCCAAAATTCACTGGCTTAAATCAATAGTTTTTGCCTTGTTGGCTGTGGTTTTGCTAATCTAGGCTGAGCTTGACCGCATACTTCTTGGGTTGTGGCAGGTCAGGTAACCGCTTCTCACTGAAGGTCTGTGGTTTGATTAGTATGGCCTCCTTCCTCCTTGGACTGGAGTGTGCGTGAGAGGCTAGCTGAGGCTGTCCTTCTGGTACAGGAAGAGGCATAAAAAAGCATGCAGAAATGCTGAAGACCTCGTAAGGCCCAGGCTCAGAACAAGCACACTGTTATTTCTATGTATTAAGGAAGCACATTGGCCAAGCCTAAAGTCAGAGGGTGGGGAACACACTCTGCCCACCGTGAGGTCATGGAAAGGATGTAGATATAGGGAGAAGTGAAGAATTAGGGGCAATGATCTAATTTACCACAACAAGATAGAAATTTATTTCTCTCATAAAAATCCAGAGGTAGGCAGTGCAGGGCTGGTGTGGTGCACAAAATTCTCAGGAACTCAGACCGCTACTATCTTCTTGCTCCTCTCTGCGTGGCTTCGTGTCTAAGTTAACGCATGGGTTAGGGTGGCTTCTTCAGTGCTAGCCATCAGGTAGGAGGCAGGGATAAGATAGAAGGGGAACACTGGGCACATGCCAGCTGTCACTTAAGGGAGATTCCCAGAAGTTGCCATGTGATACTTCCACAACATCTGACCATAGATGGCTGCAAGGAAGACTGAAAACAGAACCTTTATTCCTGTTAGCCACATACCCAGGGAACTCAGGCAATCTATTACTAAGAAAGAAGAATGGATATTGGGAACAAGACAAGTAATGATTTGTACCAATAGCCTTGTACAAACTGTAAGTTCCATAAGTATTTGTTGCTTTTATTTTAAAATCTTTACATGCCATAAAACAGTGGTTGTTAATTTTCCTATGGGAGAAGAGAATAGTCATTCTCAATAATAAAGTAATAGAAAGCAACATTTTTTAATTCAGTGATTCAAATTTGTTTAGCATTTTAAGTGCTTCGTTTGGATCCCACAGCTAAAACTGAAAAGTACTTTTTGTATAAATGGCACTGTTCTCTCTAGATCTCTGTACTTTGTTCATTAGCTTCAATAGTATTTGAATCAAAGGATTAAAATGAATAAAATTCAAAACAACAATGAGATACAAGTTCACACATATTAAAATGGTTAAATTAAAAAACCAAATGGTGGCAAGGACATAGAGCAGTTGGAATGCTCAGACATTGCTGGTGAGAATGCAAAATGGCACAGCTACTTTGGAAAATAGGTTGGCAGGTGCTTGTCTGCTTAACCATTCACTTATCCTAAGACCCAGTAATCCCACTCCTAGAGAAACACAGACATATGTCCACTCAAAACCTTATATGCAAATGTTTATAACAGCTTTATTCTTAGCACTAGAAACTGGAAACACCTGAAATGTCCATTAGCAGGTGAATGAGGAGCTAGTTGTTACTTCCATTTGATGGAAACCTGTTCACAACAAAAAGAATTACTGATGCACGTGGCAACAGGGATAAATCTCAATCATTATGCTAGATGAAAGAAGTTGAATCAAAAGGCTACAAACTGTGATTTCCCTTATCCAACATTCAGGAAAAAGCAAAACTACAGGGACAGAAACAGTTCAGTGGTTGAAAGGGGCAGGGAGTGAGGAATGGAAATTGATGATAACGGGGCATAGGAGCTGTCTTGCCAATGGGTTTCAGCCCTGAGTAAGTTCGCTATGGATTCAATATGACCAAAGAAATTGACAGCAAAATGTTCTTTGGGGTGAAAGGGTTTATTACCCAGCTTGTCCTCCTGGGGGTAGGTCGAGCACTAGCGTCCTGCCCCCACCCAGAGCACTGGGCCGAGCTCTCTATATAGCGCAATAATAGCTTATTGCCTAAAGGTGTGGAAGCAGTAGCCTAGCAACAGGCCAGTTACATCATCAGGTGGTTTAAGTTCCGTGAGGATCCTGGCCATAGGAACCCCAATTTCCCCACAGGAGCATTTTGGGGTTCTGGAAAGATTCTTTGATTGTGATGGTGGCCACAGAGTGGTATTCACTGTCAACTTTCACAGACCTATACACCTAACTTGGGTGAATTTTACTGTGTATTAATTACATCTCAATAAAACTGACCCCCCCCAAATTTTTTTAAGAACAAAAAATAGGCAATATAATTCTGATAAAACTTGAGAGGAAAAAATGATTCTGATGTAGATTGGTGTTTGAGACTTTTTTGACTCAGAAAATAGAAAAATTGGTTATAACTATAATGAAAGACTCATTTATAGCATGGAAGTAAATCTAGCTTCAAAGAATTAATTACTTGTACATTTTTTCATTTTGGTACAATACCTCTAATTGCTCAGTGTGAAACATTAGTTGAGAAAATGCCTCTCAGCTTTGTTTTATGGTGCCTTAAGCTGTAGTCTGCTGAATATAGAAGGCTAAAAAGGATTGTTTTGTAACACACAATAACATATCCTGGAGCCATGGAAATGATATGACAAAATTCTGTAAGAGTAATTGTTCTGGCAGAAGAAAAGATTAATAAATAGTGCTCTCACACATTCTAAGTGCAGCCCTTTGCTTTCATTACAACCTAGGCTGATTAAATACAAGAACCAAAGATTTTGCTGAAACAGGGCTGAGGAGACCATGGAATGAAGGAAAAGAATCACCTGAGTAGGGATAAGCAGTGTAAAGGTGGGCTGAAGGGATGGAGAGGGTCAGGGAAGAAAGCCTCAGGGAGGGACTTACCCTCCAAAGGCTAGAGGAAGACACGCCTTGACAAATAAGGCAGTGAAGTGTGACAAGTGGGCGGACATGTTAAGTTCCACCTCAGGGTGTCTTGGAAGTCACATAGTTTCATAGAAGAGCGAGTTCTAAAATGAAGGAAAGGGGGTAGAGAGTGTTTCACACAGTTGGAATAGTTGAGCAAGGCACTGAAGTGTGGAAGACTCCAGAGTGAACAGTAGTGTAGGGCTGGGGTTTGGAGAACGAATGGAATGTTTCTCCAAGATGAGGCTGGCCCATTTGAGGAGGCAGGAGTCTGCTTTGTGGGCTCTTGTAGATTTTCACATCCACTTGACTCTGTAGGTAATGAGGGCCATTATGGAAAGTAATATGATATAAGAATTTTGAATAAATCACTGGTAACTCTGAGGACTGTGGGAAGGCATGTAGGGTAAGAGGTAGGGGGTGGACGATGGAAACCAGTAGCCCATTTAGGAGACAGTTGCAATTGTCCAGATGAGAGATGATGGTAGCCTGAAATGAGAGGCAGGAGCTATGGCGATGGGGTGGGACAATTTTGAGAGATGTAGTACCTTCCTCGGTATAAGGTTCTGAGGCACATGTAGAATCTTGAATGAGGTTCAGCTTTTTAAAACATGACTTGAAAGCTGTGTTATCAGCTGGCTCTAGTTTACTTCTGTAACTTTATTACCACTGTCTCTTTGTTTCTTGCATTCTGCCCTCCCATCATTTTATTGGTTTTATTCTCAGGCAGTCTCTAGACATGACCAGAAAAATGGTCCAGCATTTTTAGGCTTATAGAGAAAAGACCTACAGTTGGGAATGTTGGCCAGTCCTTTGTCAGACGCCACTTCTGGGGCTGGGCTCACAGATGGGGTGCATCAATATATTTTTTAGAGAAAAGATAGATGTTATTGGAAGGGTGAAAGAGAGTAGGTAGGAAAACACTGAAAATTTGAGAAAAAGGTATCCATTACATAGTCCAAATTTCCACAAGAGGTGGAATTTTGGATTAGTATAAAATATAACATCATGATACTTCAGTGAAAGAAGGTATCCATTAAATATTCCAAATTTCCACAACAGGAGGAGTTTTGGATTGGTATAAAATATAACCTTATGTTACTTCAGTGAAAGAAATGACCAAGCTAGCTGTCTTGGAATCCCAGGCTGCTGTTCGATTTGGTGCCCCCTGATGGCATATGTCTGCTCTGTCTTAATATTTCTCAGGAAAATGACTTATCAACTAAACAGGTACACTTTTGCCTGGGACAGATGCTAAACTAGACCAACACTAGGGTGAGAAAGAAGTGTAAACCAGAATGGTCCCAAGCAAACTGGAATACATGGTCACCCTAATTTTGGATGCTTCCAGGAATCTCCTGGTGACCCGCCTGCTTCCTTTGGTCTGATTCTGAAACATGAAACTGGGGTCAAGAGGATCCATCCTCTGCCTCCTGGTTACCTGAGATGGGGTGGTTCCAATTCCTGGCCTTTTCCTACATTTCCTTCCCCTACATGCTTCCATCACCACCCCGAAGATAAGGACATTAGCCCAACCCCTTTCACAGGTGGGCAGAAGGCAGGATCCAATGACCATTTATTTGTGTTATATCCAATTGTCATCATTAGGCTTGTGTTTTGCTGTATTTTGTTGATAATCAAGAAAAAAAACAAATCACAGAAGGTGGCAAAAATGAATTATGTCTCTGGCTCTTAAAGTATTCTGTATGTAACATCTTTAGTTCCTATAATATAATATTATCTGGGTCCTTTTCTCCCACCAGGTCGTGTGCACCTGTGGGCCAGGACCACGTCTTAGTTACCTTGGTGTTTTCTTATCACAGTGCTTGCGCCTTGTCACACATTTCTTCAATTAAACGGAAGTGTAACACCTCATTAATGATTGTGCTATTAACTTCAGCAACAGAGTTAAGAATTATTTCCATGGAGAATCTATTTCACATTTATTTGTATCATTAACGTAGATTTAGTAGTGGACCATAATGCGTTATTGGATCATGACATATTTTTCCCTGCTGCTCTTGTAGGGAGTGATTGTAACATAAACATTGTCACATCAGTGCTGACAAGGGCATGGGATTTATTTTCAGTGATATTTAGCTTCTGAGGGCAAAGCAAATCAAATGAACTAAGCTTTGATTTATCAGTTGGCCTTACAGCTAAAACTGTTAATTCTCACCACATTTTTCACAATGTTAGGCACTGCTGGTGTGCTGGTATTAGCAGTCAGCTATCATGAAGGAAAAAAACCAAAAGCCATGATTTGTAGGACTTGCCAATTTCCGCCATATAAATATTCCTGCCATGGCTGATTCCACACTACCAATGTGATGTCACCAGGCAAGCTGGGAAGAGACGGGGGCTGGTGTGAGCAGGCTCCAGCACACCACTGATTAGGCCATCGCCAAACTGACCTGGGCTCACAGTGATGTCTCCTTTTGGTTTACAGTCAGCCAACATATTTACTGAGGACCTCCTGTATTGGTGCTTGGGATACATTAGAGAAAAAAAAGATTCTTATGCTTGGGGGTCTTATTCTATCTCCACCTGCCCAAAAGAATTTGAACAATAAACATATTTAACAAATAAGTTAAATATACTAGAAGTTGGTAAGTGCTACAAAAACAAATATACAGGACAAGGGTGATTGAGAATATTGGAAAGGCTGTAATTTTAAATGAGATGGTCAGAGTGGGCTGCTCTGAGAAGATGACATCTAATCAAAGATTTGAAGGAGTGATATTCAAGACTTCTGAATAGCTAGAGCAGCAGTGTTCTAGGCAGAGGGGCCAGCTGGTGCCAGGGCACGGGAGGCTGCACGGTCTGTTCACGGAGCTGCAGGGAGGTGAGTGTGGCTACACTGGGAGGGAGGGGGAGGAGAGAGGAGGGGAGGGAGGCTGACTGACCATAGGTAAAGGAGAGGTCAGAGGACAGTGTTGGCCTAAGAAGGGAGGAGAGACCTCACAGACTATTGCGAGGACTCTGGATTTCAATCAGAGGAAATGGAGAGCTAGCGCAGGAAGAGCAGAGAGTGAAGACATTTGATTTAGGTGTTTGGCTGGGGGCACCCGTTTGGCTATGGTGAGAAGTAGTCTTATCCCGGATGCATGCTGAAGGTACAGCCAAGATTTGTTCACCAATCGGACATAGGGTTGCATTTGTTTGCTAGAGTTGCCATAAAATATACTGAAGACTACATGGTTTAAAATAACAGCAACTTATTGTCTCACAACTCTGGAGATAGAGGTCTGAAATCAAGGAGTCAGCAGGGCCACACTCCCTCTGAAGCCTGTGCGGGGACCCTTCCTCGCCTCTGCCTGGCCTCTGGCGGCTGCCAGCAGCCCTTGGCATTCCTTGGCTTGCCGCGAAGGCCTCCGTAAGCACGAGGTCCTCTCCCCTCCACTGCCTGTGTCTCTTCCTCTTCTGACAAGGATGCTGGTCATGTGGGATTAAGGGCCATACAGCTCCAGGATGACCTTATCTCAACTAATTACCTGTATAACAACTTTATTCCTCAATAATGTCACATTCTGAGGTGCTGCAGGTTAGGACTTTAGCAAATCTCCTGGCCGGACGTGATTCAACCCATAGCAGAGGGGAAGATTAAGGGTAGGTTTAAGTGACTCTAAGGTTTTTGGCCTGAGCAACAGGAAGGATACAGTGGCCATAAGACAAAATGGAGAAGGCACAGATGGAGTAAGTTTTGGGGGGCAGCTCAGCATTTCCAAAGTTTCCAAGTCGTAGCCACATAGTTAATCAGCTTAGGGTCCCTTTTAAAGTAAAATTTTAAATTACTTAAATTAATGGCAAGTTCCAAATATTGCATCTCACTTTTGTCAGACCCTTTTTTTTTTTGGCAAAGTCACCTGTAGTACACAGGTAACTTAGGCATTGGGTACGAAAAGCTCTTTGAAAATCTACAGAATCCTCTGAACTCTTCAGAAAGGCAGATATGACTCTTAGGGATGAGTCTAGGTAAGCATTTATCTCATTATGTAAATTAGGTGTAAGCACTTGAGACATTATAACATTTCAGTCAAAAGTTACTAAATGTTTCAAGCTTTTGAATAGGTTTCAAACACTTTGATTCTTTGCACACCTTAGCAAATTCCTATTGTGTGAGGCATTGTTTGATTGTGTGCACTGAAACCAGTTCACACTGATGTAAACAGAGGGCTGATTCAATGGGAGGACAGGGGACTCTCACTCCCCAAATCCCAGGGAAGGGAATGAAGCTGAGCTTCATAAAGACAGGGAATCGGGAATTGGAAATACAGATCCAAGGTAGCTGTTCTTTCCAGCTCCGTGTGTTTCTCTTGAGAGTTGCAAGATGTCTTGACTCTGTTTCCTCTATTTTTTTATTCTCTCTGTGTTCGTTTTTCCCCCTCCCAGATGTCCAGTTGCCTCTGCCCTGCTTGCCCATGCCATCTCCTAGTTTGTTCAATGACGCTCTTCACCTCGGAGTTTATATCACATTGTGAAGGCAGGGCTGACTGCTCATTATTTTATACCATCTAGAACCCAAATGCAAATTTTTGTAAGAGGGAGTCTGACTGGCTCAGGGTCTGAAATTGTTCACCCTTGGTCTAATCAGCTGTGTAAGAGGGGAATGGTCTATTCTCTCATTAAACAAACACTTATGGAGACCCTCCCATATGCTACTTACTCTTACAGGTTTTTTGGATTACTGCAGGGAGCAAAGTCCCCACTCTCAATGGATCTTAAAATACACTGGTGGTGTGGCAAAGTGCTTGTGTTCTACCACGTGGGCATGTGTATGGAGTGGGTTTGGTATTAGAGAAAGGTGAACAGGCATGCTAAAAGGAGTATCTTGTTTTGGGATCTGCCAGTGTTAGAGATGTCACATCTCTGCACCAGGTCATACTTTGATCCCTTTGACTGCAATTGCAGTGAAGGGATTCACGTTCCCTTTATTCCTTTTCAAAAGAAAGCCATATGCTGCTTTCATTTCTTTGCCAGAAGGTGAGACTTTTTAATCACCCACCCACTCCTGTCCTAGGCTAACACAGTGTTCTTTGTGATAGGGGTGGATACAGGATGGGGTGTGTTCCAGTCTACAATTAGTGTCTGTTCAGCCATCCAGGTGGTTGTTCCACCAAATAATCATAACAGTAATGACTAACCTTTTTTGAGGGTTTAAAATGTCCTTTTGCAGTGCTCATAATCTTATTTAATCTTTATATTACCATGGAGAAGATTCTTACTACATAGATGAAGAAACTTAGCAGAGAGGTTAAGTGACTTGCTTAAGGTCTCTCAAGCTGGCAAAGTGGATTTGAATCTAGAGTCTATGGAACAATCACTAAATTATATGCTCTCTAAGGCACTCCTGGTGGTGATGAAAGTTAGGGCTTTGACCTACTTTTAGTGTCTTAACTGAGTCAGAAATGACAGGTCCCTGGATATTCCTACTCACAACTTTCATCAACTTTATTTAGATGAAAGATGACAGGTACTCTGGTTTACAGAAATATATACTTAAAATGAATAAGCAAGCAAGATTTTATCCAAAGGGTGAGCAAAAGATTTGTGGGAGTGAGAACTTCTCCCTCCAGATATACAACTTATCCTTTTGAAAAGGGTGCATCAACCTTTAGAGTTAAGGCATCTTGCATTGGTGTCTTCCCCAAGTTCATTCAGCTAGCAAGTGGTAAAACTAGAATCTAAACCTAGAGCCTGTGGTCTTAATCACTCAATTACATTGTTTATAAGGTACTTGTGTGATGGTGGTACTAGGGAACTCTAAGGTGCCACATAGTAGCTGTGGTCTCTTAATGCCATCTGCTTTCTGGTAGAAGGGAAAATTTTGATGGTGTCATATTGGGGTGGTGGTGGGTGGTGGGATGGCAGGTGTGCATGTGTTAGGCCCCTTATAGATTTTCCTAAGGGTCTCTGCTAAAATCCCTCAAGTCCAACATTTTAAAGCCTTCCCCTTAATCATCTATCCGCTTAAGCAGAGCTGATCATTCCTTGTTATGTTCCACAATATCCCTTAGGTGTATTTCCAATAAGTTGTAAGTTATCTCACTATAATACCCTTTATTTTTTTGAATTTATGGTCTCTGAGCTCTTTAAGGTCAGGGATTTTCTCTGTTCTGTCCACTGCTGAATCTTTATTGCCTAAGCACTGTCCTTATTGTGTATAGTAGACACACAATAACTATTTGCCAAAGAAGAAAGAAAGGCAGACACACCAGTGCTTTATTGATAATCATCTTCTGTGGCTATTTTTGGAAACTTTCCATTACTAGTTCCCCTATTTCTAGCACAAAAATCTCCAAAACATCCATACCTTTTCTCTTGTCATTAAAGAAAAAATCTGATGTCTTTGTAGTATCATTTTATGACCCTGTACTGAGTTCAAATTCAATTATTGTTGGGTATTCCTGTTCACATTGCAGTTTTTTCTCTCTTCCACTCTTTAGCATCTATGATAACAACTGGTTACAAGTTTATACATCTTACCCTGTTCTATCTACCATTTGCTTAGAAATCAAATTGAATTTTGGTTTAGGGTATTTTGCAATTTAGTTTAACCATAAATCTTCTAGTAAGCAAAAGTGAGGTTTATTCAGCTATTCATACATTTACTAAGGGAACTTACTTTAAAAGATACTAATTTTATAAATGAAACCATGTGCTTTAGAAGCACACCATTATCTTAGCCATAATTTTGATTTAGATTGAAAACAATAGGTTAGGTTTAGCGTGATTGGGACCTGGAATAGGAGCAATCCATAGACTTGAGCTAGTGAAGAATGGAAGTCACACAAGTCAGGACAAATATGTTTGCAAGTGACAGAAAGCTGTCTTTAAAAAGGGGACTTATTGGGTCACATAACTGAAAAGTCTCAGGGTCGATGTAACTTCAATCTCAGTGGGATCCAGGTCCTCAGTTTCATTCAGACCACTCTCCTATTCCATCTCTCAGTTCTGTTCTTTATTTTTTTCTGGTTTTATTCTCAGGTAGGCATTCTGTACAGGGTAGCCTCCAGAAGCTGCAGTTTCAAAATGGAGCAGAAAAGAATGTTTCTTAACTTGCTGCAGCACAAGTTCCAAGAGTGTGCACATCTCTGACCCAATAATGGAAGCCAAGAGTGTGCATTTGATGACTGGCTCTTGGTCACCTGCCTGACTCTGCTCTGGAAATGAACTTGAGCAGAACCACAAGAACAGAAATAGCTAAGAGGTGTTTCCCCAAGGAAAACAACAACACTGCTGTCAGAGGGGGAGTGAAAGCTGGCAGGTAAGGAACACTTGGCCATTACTGATATCTGTGCATTGGAATTGAATTATATTTTCATTGGGTTGTTTTAGTTTTTTTCATTCTAATCAGAGTTTGTGTAAAAATATAGTACAACTTACTGTCAACTGGTAGCATGATCAACAGGTCTTTTACTAACATCATTATATGAAGACCATACTCACCATTTAAATGAAGAACTTTGCAACTCATCTTCATTTACTCCTACTCATCCTTATTTCCTTCATCTGGCTTTGGTCCTTTGGTGAAATTACAGGAAATGGGTATACCTTTAGTGAGGGCTGTGGCAAATGCATTTGCTTGTCTGTAGGATCACATTGTAGGAAAAACCTAAAAAGTCATGTTCTTCCCAGTCTGCTTTAGAAGGTATACTGCAAAGATTTTTAAACCTGTAGGTATTAAAATTAAAACAACAACAACAAAAATCAAGGCATTCTCCCGTGATCTTAATGCTAGAAGTGATTACGTAATGTGGGGAATTTTAGGAAATTCTGGGTAGTAGAAATAAATGCCTTTTGAGATTCAATTTAATTCTAATATCCCATAAAACCAATTATGTACAATATACGCAAAATGACCACAGGCACATAAGGTACAGCAAAAGAATGATTTTAAAAACAACTTATACTTAAACATCCAAATATTTTATATCTTACAGTGTTTGGTACATAATAGATACCTAATATTTCCCAGGTGCCTGTGTAATTAGAGCAGTGTTGTTAAATCTGTTACTCTGTGAGGTCATTCATGTGATGCCATGTTTTGAAACACTGAAAATCTTTCCAAATTTTCCAGCTTTATTGAGGTATTATCAACAAATAAAAATTTCATATATGTAAGGTGTAACAACATAATTTTTAAAATTTATTTTTGTTGAGATACAGTTGACAACAGCATTATATAAATTTAAGGTTTACAGCATATTGATTTGAGATTTATATTTTCAGTGATTGCCACCATAGTATTAGCTAATACCTCTATCATGTCACATAATTATCATTTCTTTTTTGGGATGACAACACTTAAGATTTACTTTATTAGCAACTTTCAAGTGTACAATACAGTATTGTTAACTGTAACCACACTACTGTGCATTAGATCCCTAGGACTCATCTTTTTTTGATTATTTATGTATTTATTTTTTTATCAAAGTATAGTTGATATACAATATTATATTGGTTGCAAGTATACAATATAGTGATTTGACAGTTACCTACATTATTAGATGCTCACTGTTAAGGAAGATGTTAGCTGTGCACTTGTCATATATGGCTTTTATTGTATTGAGGTATGTTCCCTCCATTCCAAATTTGTCAACCCTTTTTATTATTGAAGGATATTGTATTTTGTTAAATACATTCTATGCATATTTTGAAATGTTCATGAATTTTATCTTTCATTCCATTATTGTGGTTTAACTCATATATTGATTTGCATATGTTGAACTACCTTTGCATTCCAGGGATAAATCCCTCTTGGTCACAGTGTATAATACTTTTAATGTATTGGATTTGATTCGCTAAATTTTTCCTGAGAATTTAAAAATCTATATTCATCATGAATATTAGTCTATAGTTTTTTTTGTGCTCTTATATGGCTTTGGTATCAGGGTAATTCTGGCCTCATATAAATAAGTTTGAAGTGTTCCCTTCTCTTCTATTTTTTTGGAAGACTTTGAGAACTGTTGGTGTTCTTTTAAAATTTAGTAGAATTCATCCATGAAGCCATCTGGTCCTGAAATTTTCTGTATTAGGATGTTTTTGATTACAAATTTAATTACTTGATGACTTGAACACTGTCTCATTATATATTGACCTTCTCTGGATCTTTTTTAAAAAATCATTTTTGGCCTATAATCTGTTTTGTCTGAAACCCCTGCTCTCTTTTGGTTTCCATTTGCATGGGATATTTTTTTCCAACCCTTCACTCAGCATATGTATATGACCTGTATGATTCTCTTATATAAAGCACAGAGTTGGGTCTAATTTTTTATCCATCTCTCCACTCTATGTCTTTTGAAAGGTAAATTAAATCCAATTGTGTTTAGAGTTATTGATATGTAAAGACTTACATGACACCATTAACAATCTTGTTAACTACTGTCTCATTACCTTGTACCCCTCACCTCTCTGCATATCTTTGTAAGTTGCTGTTTTCCATGGTGGTATGCTCCATTTCCCCTTCATCTTTTGAACATCTCCTCTAGGATTATGCCTTGTGGTTGCTGCGAGGCTTATCTTATAGATAAAATGGTCCATTTTAAGCTGATAGCAAATTAACTTGGCAGGAACTTCACCCTTTTTCTCTCCCCTTTTATTTTTTTGATGTTATTTTTTTCCTCTTTTTATTTGTTACAATTATAGCAGCTATACATTTTTAATATTCTTTTCCTTTGACCTTTATCTTATAGTTAAATGGGTAACACATGATCTTATTATAGAATTAGAGTTTTCTAAGTTTGTATATTTACCTCTACCAGTATATTATATACTGGCATATGTTTTTATGTTATTGTCTAGTGTTGTTTCAGCCTGAAGAACTTCTGGCATTTCTTGCGAGGCAGGTCTAGTGCTGATAAACTCTTTCAGCTTTTTTTTTTAATTGAGGAAAGTCTTTATTTCTCCTTCATATCTGAAAAATAACTGCCAGAGTATTCTCGGCTGGAAATTTTTTTCCTTTCAATACTTCGTATATGTCATTCTATTCCCTCCTGATGTCTGATTCTCTCCCCAAGTTCGGAAAGTTCTCAGCTAATATTTCTTTCAATCACCTGTTTGACCCCTTTCTTCTCCTTTTGGAACCTGATTATTTTAATATTTATTCTTTAAGGGTTCCCATATATCATTTCTTTGCTCTTTTTTCATTTTTTTTTGTTTTCCTTTAATTGGGTTGTTTGCTTTGATTAGGTTTTTCCCCTCCAACCACCAAGTTATCCTCTAACTCACTTATTCTGTCTTCCATTGCTCTGATCTACTGTAGATGCTTTCTATTCATTTCATTCACTGAGTTCTTCAGCTCCAGAATTTGTGATTTTTTAATGATTTCTGTCTCTTTAGTAAATATCTGATTTTGAACCTGTATTTTAATCATGCTTTTGTTGAATTGTCTTTCTGAGTTTTCTTGTAGTTTCTTGAATTTCTTCAGAACAGCCATTTTGAATTGTTTATGAGCTGGAATGCAAAATTTCATGTCTTTGACTTCAGTTATTGAATAATTATTCTTTTGGTGATGACGTGTTTCCCTGATTCTTCATGTTCCTTGTAGTTTCACGTGTCACGTTTGAAGTAGCAGATACCTCTTTACATCTTTGCTAGTTGCCTTCAGATAGGGTATTGTGTTTATTGGTGCTGTTGTTATCTGGGGTTTTCTCTGCCTTTGTATGGATACACCTGTACCACTTTTCTTGCTCCCTCTTGTGGCAGAATTCTTAAACTTTCATGTCTGCTCCTGTTCTTGTAACTCAACAGGTTGGTTCCTGGAAACCTCTCTTCTGTTTTATAGAAGTGGTTCTGTGGCTCAAATTTTAATTTTTCCCTTGCTCACAGGCCTTGGCCTGTTTTCTGAGGACACTCACCATCTATTATTGCACATGGCAGTGGGCACAAGAAGCCACTCACAGAATGGGGGAGAAGGGGGATGTGCGGTTTAGCTCTTGGGGTTTTGGGTATAGCTGGGAGATCCCGGGGCATGGCACTCCCCGAGGCTAGTGGATGGGCATCCTGCTGAGCCAGTCAGCAGGAAATGAGTCCCTTTAATGCCCTTTAACATTCTTACCTGTCTCTTTCCCCAATGTCCTCCTTCCTCCAAGTTATGGAGGTCCCACTTCAGCCTTCTGGGAGCTGCAAGAGAGAAACGGGCTTCTTCAACCGTGTCCTACACCACTGGGGTAAGCCAGGGCATTTACCACTCTCCTCAGCTGTAGGAGAGATCGCTGTCGCCTGAGAGTCCAGCCCCATACAGTGTAGCCTTGGGGTGTGTGTATATACATGTGCGTGCTGGTAAAGTTCTTGTCTCTGCTATATTCCTATATCCATATCCAAAGTCTTTTTTTTTCCCCTCTACTGAGGTGCTAGATTTCCTCAGGTAAGCTTGCCTTCTGAAATTTCTCTCTTGGGTATCTGCCCAGGTCAGCACTCTTCAAGTTTTTTCCAACCACAGCAAGAGGCACTGAATCCAGTTTTCTGCTCCATGGGTTTCCATGGTCTGCCTGCCTATTATGGGATGCACAGGTGGGCAAGATTCCTCCTGAGCCCTTGCTGTATATCGCTGTGTCCCACAGCTCTCACAAAGGTGCTTTTGTTCATGTATGAATGTCTAATTCTTTCTTGAAAAGTGGGGACAAAAAGGAGGAATGTCTTATGCCACCTTGAAGCTGTAGAAAGGCCACCCTTTCTACAATATGATGTTTTCATATCACATACACTATGAAATAATTTCCTCCATTGAGCTAATTAATATATCCATCACCTCACATAGTTAACACTTTCTGTGACAATTAAAATATACTTTTTGCAAACTTCTAGTATGCAATACAGTAGTATTAACTGTAGCTACCATGCTGCACATTAAATCTCCAGAATTTCTTTATCCTGCATGATTGGAACTTTATATCTTTTGACAATCTCCCTATTTTCCCTTCTCCCTTCCCAACCTCTGGCAACCATCATTCTACTCTACTTCTATGAGGTTGAGTATTAGATTCCATGTACATATGATATCATACAGTATTTGTCTTTCTGTGTCTGGCTTATTTCACTCAGCATGATGTCCTCCAGGTTCATCCATGTTGCCATAAATGATAAGATTTCCTTTGTTTTTTTAAGGCTGAATGATATCCTTGTGTGTGTATCACATTTCCTTTACCCGTTCACCTGTCAAGGGACAATCAGACTGTTCCCATGTCTTGGCTACTGTACCTAATGCTGCAGTGGACATGGGGGTGCAAGTATCTCTCTGAGGCACTGAGTTCACGTCCTTTGGCTCCATATGCTGGATCATATAGAAGTTCTGTTCTTAACTTTTTGAGGAGCTTCCGTAATGACTGTTTTCCACAATGGCTGCACCACTGTATATTCCCACCAGCAGTGCACAGCAGTTTTTCTCTACACATCCCCACATCTTCAACTTAAGTATCCTAATACCATGTACCTGATATTCCTGGTATATAATAGATCTTAATATTTTCTGGATGACTGTGTAATCAAAGAAGCATTGTTAAATCTGTCACTCTGTGAAGTCATCCTGGTGATGTTGCTCTATTTTATAACATTAAACGTTTTTTTTAATTTCCCAGCAGAGGCAGTGCTGCATTCTTGAGGATATGTTTTTTTTCACCCCTAGAGGGAGCTCCCGCCTCCCTAGGGGTGTCCTCATCAGCACACCTCCAGGGTTTTCTTCTTTCATGCCTAAAGAGAAGAACCGAGAACGTGTCAAGGACAAAAACATTGACTGGACATGTTCCTCGAGGTGTGGGTCTCTCTTGATAATACAGCCATAGAAAGAGTAGATAAGGGCTATTAGTCTTCAGAGCTGCCTCTCTTGAAACGGCCCCTAGTTATTGGATTTGGTCATCCATTTAACATATATTATTTTAAAGATTAGCAGGTAACAGGCACAATTCTAGGGACTTGGAATGCAGTAAATAAGTGAGAGGAGCTCACTTTCCTGAAGAGCACATTCTACTGTATTTTACCTTTCCTGCCTTAGTCTTTAGGAAGAAGCTAAATATAGGTCCAGGCTCAGCAAGCCTGCCACGTCCACAGCCCTGCTCCTAATCTCATGGCCTCTAGGCCTCCACCACCCTGACAAAGGTGATTTCTTAAATATAAATTGTCAGTGTGTTTACTTGAGATCAATGCTGCCCCACCACTGACCATTTCCTCTAAACAAGTTGAATGGCCCAGTGTGGGAATCTGATCAAACAAGCTATCTATAGGTTGGGTCACAGGGTAGCCTGTCTGAGAATTTTGCCCAAGAGGCACCAATCACTAATTTGGACCCATCAGAAGCCCTCCTCCTGGAATTTGACTACGAGATGCAAAGAGAACTGGTCTTTTGGCAGTAAGGAGGTATTACCCCCAGGGAAGTCAATGCCACAAGGCAGCGAGAATTTTGAGTAAGCAGAAGATGATTATATTAATAGTACCTACATCATACAGGGGTTACAGGATTAACTGAAACTGTACATATAAAATATTTAGCATAATGCTAAAATATATGGCTCTTATTTTCCCTACATCACAGATAAGGAACCTGAGTGTATTAGCATTCTCCAGAAAAACAGAACAAATAGGGTATGAAAGAGATTTATTGTAAGAAGCTGGCTTACATGATATGGAGACTGAGAAGTCCCATGGTTTGCTATCTGCAAGCTGGGGGCCCAGGAGAGCCAGTGCTTTAGTTCTAGCACAAGTGCAGGTGGAGATCCATGTCTGCTAGAAAACAGAGTGAATTCTGCCTTACTCCACATTAGGGAGGGCAATCTGCTTTATTTAGTCTACCAATTCAAATGTTAACCTCATCCAGAAACACCCTCACAGACACACCCAGAGTAATGTTTAGCTAAATGTCTAGATACCACATGGGCCCGTCAAGTTGACACATAAAATTAAACATCATGCTGAAACTCAGCTCAACTAACTTGTCCATGAGTAAACAGATAACAAGTGGTAGAACTGGGATTTGAACTCAAGTCTTTATATCAAAATAGCTCACTGGACATGAATGAGGAGAGCCATAGAGGCAGGGCAGGGTTAAAATGTTTAGAGGCCATTTACAAGATTTACACTTTCAACTGTGAAGATTCCTAACACTTTGAAGAAGAATTTGATTTTTGGAAATGGCCTAAAATAATTTCTAATCAATTTTGGAGAAAAGACATTGGGGAAAAATCAAGAGGAAAATTAAAATAATATTTCTTGTTCTCTTGTGGGTTTTGAAGCTTGTTTTGAAGATCATTTCAAATTTGGGAGGGATACTGTGCAGCATTAGTATTATTGGAAAAATACACTGTTTCCCAAGGTAGTACCTTGCAGGACATTCACTTGGTGTTGCTCATATATGTGTGTCTGTATTCATTTACTGAATATTCAATGTATTGGGATTCAATGATGAGTAAGATACAGTCTTTCATCATGAAGTTTGTGCTCTGCCTGGGGAGCAGATATTTATATGTAAATAGTGATTTTTATTACACTGAGATTAGAATTGTGATAAAACTCCTTCCAGCCATAGAATTCTTTAATTGTGTAATATATAACATCAATCTGCATTTTGGGGAGCACAAAGCAAAGCATAACTATAAATAAGTAAATAAATAAATGTATAAATTAAAAAAAATTCGTTCTGCCTGGGGGCTTTCAGAAAAGCTTGATGGGAAGTGACATTTGAAGTAAGACTCAAAATAGCTTAGTAGAGATGTATACCAGAGACTAGGAGGTGTTTGATAGATGTTTCTTAGATAAACATTGACATAAGGAAGCACAAGAGTTTCTTGATGCCTATATAGTGTTGCACCTTTATAAAAGCTTACTATTCTATTTAAATTATGTTCTTCTCTTGTGGTCTATTCTGATAGAAACAGCCTTTTGAAGCTTCCTTATGAAGGAAGCTCAGCTCACCAACTGCACAAATAAATGAATGTAGCATAAACAATCAAATAAGGCCAGATTTATGTTGCTTGCCCTGAGCTTTGACAGCTATGATTAGGGTCCAGTAGCCTTGTTTTCGTGCCCCCAGACATTTCATTAAGTCATCTCTAAGAATTTTCTAGTATTAAGCCACAGATTTAAGGGGCTTAACACTTTCCTTGGTTACACACTCAACATTTGCTCAAGTCTAACAACCCTTTAGTGTTACTTTTCTGCATATTTTCAGGCCCTTCTTTAATGGAGTCACAGGATGGGACCAAAATGAAAGCTGGACCACTCTTCTCTCCATTTTCACCTCATTAAGTTTGGGCAGCACCCTAGCAGCAGAGTAGCTCCTGTTCTGACTTAGCTCTAGTGGGACTGAATAGCATCTCTCCAATGGGGTCCATGGACCAGGTGCCTCAACATCATATGGAATATCACCTGCTTAACATGCAGATTCCTGGCCCTACTCCAACTAAATAAAAACCTTGTAGGTGAGCCCTAGAGTGTACAATTCTAACAAGCATCCCAGCTGATTGTGATTCTTATGTACCTTGAATCTAAGATCCATTTAAGAAAGGTAAAAGAGATTTGGTATCATTACTTTTGCATCTTATACCTCTCTTAAATTGTGTTTCGTATTAATGTAACATGTTAATGATAGGAAACTACAACTACTATATTACTTTCCTATTGCTGCTCTAACAAATTACCAAAAATTCAGTGACTTTAAGGAACATAAATTTATTATTGTACAGTTTTGGAAGTCAGAAGTCTGTAATCAATCTCACTGAGCTAAAGTCACGCGTTGACAGGGCTGGTTTTCCCTGCAGGCTCTGAGGGCAGAAACTGGGCTTCCCTTGTCTTTTTCAGCTTCTGGTGGCTACCATTTTCCTTGGCTTGTGATCGTCTTCTTCCATCTTCAAATCACATCACCCCAGTTTTGCTTGGCTTCATAATACCTCCTTTGACTCTTCTTACTCTCCTTTCTTCTTCTGATTAGGACTATTGTGATTATATTGGGCCACCTCAGATGATCCAGGATAATGTCCCCATTTCCAAGATCCTTGATTTAATCACACTGGCAAAGTCCCTTTTCCCATATAAGGTAACATTCACAGCCTTTGAGTTTTAAGATATAGACATATCTGGGGGCTGACTAGTCACCCTACAGAACTATTATTTATGTTTTTGATTATTTTGTATTTGAATATTGAATATAATATTCAAATATTTATACAGTTCAGATTATTCTCTACATATACCTTGGCATTTTGAATTTTTTCACTTAACCTTATATTGTCCATCCAGTATATATTTTTAAGTAATGTTTTTTGACAGCTATGTGATTTTTCCATAAGGATGAATTGTAATTTGCTTAGCTATTGCACTACACATGTTGAACAACCAGTCTTGGAGGGACTCAGCAGAGCTTTAGGAACCACTAACACCAGGGATTCCAATAGGACCAGGGCACATTTCATCTTTGTGTCATTTTCACACTCTTTCTCTGGTTCTCTCCACACATCCTAGTTTCATCCCCTGGGGAGGGGCTGGCTGACCACAAGTTCTTTGTTTAACCAGGTCCATGCAAAACCCCATCTGGTCACAGCCTAAATTCAACCCAAGGAATTCAATCACAGATATGGATCCTTGCTACTCAGTAGTGGTCCCCAGGCAAATAGCATCTGCAAAACTTGGGAGATTGTAAGAAATGCAGACCTTTGGCGCCACCCAGGGCCCAATCAGAATCTGCATTATACCAATATCCCCGGTGGTTTGCATGCCCATAGATGTTTGAGAAGCACTGTTCTAGTAACTAACTGCCTATTTTCCCCTACCAATTTTTGTGTATGTCGACAAAGCCTGTGTTGACCGACCAGCAGTCAAGGTTATAGCTGTCAGGGGAATGGGTGAGGATGGTCCAGTAGGACAGAGTGAAAACAAGCAGAACCACAGGCTTTGAGAACCTCACTCATATCAACTTGTCATCAACCAGCTCTGCATGGCCATTCCTTGCACCATGGGTAGCTAAACCAATATAGCCAAGGTCTGCAGTTGTGTTATTCTTAAGTTGTCTAAAGCACCCCAGGAAAATATGGCCATGTTGAGTAAATCTGGGATATCTCTGGCTTGGGCCCTGTCCCTGCCTGGCTTGCCCCAGAGAATCAGCTAATTGTCCTTCCATATGTTTGTTATTCAAGTAACACAATGGGCAGCCAAGGGTGAAGCTAGTGTGATGCAGTATCATGTTTTGATTACCTGTGAGGCTTTTTTTTCATTTTATGCAAATCACTGGTGGGGACTTGCATCGGGACTGCTGTATCTCTCTTCCCATGAAGAAGCAGGTGGTTTTCAAACTGTTGCCAGCCAGAGAAATGTCCAACCTTGAGTAACACCAATAAGGAAAACTAAAGGAATTTGCAGAATGATTTTTAAATGGTCCTAAAATATAATGATTGGTAACATGTATATGGGTCAATAGAGAGGCAATATGGACTTTGGTATCAGATATACCAATATTGCAACAGAATGAAAAAGGATACAGAATATTCTGTGCCTGGATCCAAACCTTAGATAAGATATTAGGATCTCCCAGGTAAGATGCTTTTACCTGCAAGTAACAGAAAACTCACAACCCAACTAGATCAAATAGTAAGGGCATTGATTCTCTCACCTAACACTTCCAGCTGTGGAAGTAAGTAAAATCGCAGTATTTCCAGACTCTCTCGCCTGGCTTTAATGTATCTTCATATCAATAGGTGTTTCCAAGTGGTGGAGAGAAGTAGTCCATCTCCATATCAATAGCTGATTATAAGGGGTGGGTGGTGAGGGCATATCTGGACCAGAGAGGTTGGGTGGGATCCCTTTTTTTGCAGCTGGCTTGTGAGAGACACGGGCGGGCGAGCAGAAGTGGATGACTGCTTGTAAGCAATAAACGGGTTTCTCTTACTTTATTTCTCCCTTTGACTGATTTCAGCTTCAAAGGTAATTTGCCCCAGGCTGGGAACATATTTTCCCCCCAGAGTTATAGGTAGGCACTGGATGTCTGGACTTAATCTCTGTTTTTATTTAATTCTTTCAATTCTGCTGTCCTCTGTGTTGTGATGGCTTTGTGTTCAGAGTGACAACTAGATGGCCACTTATTTCAGGCACCAGTTCTTACATTTCAGGGACCCAAATTTCATCACATCTATACCAGTAGCAAAGGAAATGGATCCTCGTGATTGGCTTAGATGAATAAAAACATACTCTCTGGACATGAAGATGGGACCAGCCATTCTAGAAACAGGATGCTCAGAGAAGGACGAATAAAACAACACTGAGATTCTCTTAGGAAAGAGGAAATGGCAGGTGCCTAGATGTTTGTTGGGTAGGCAACCAACAGTGTCTGTTATAAGGGGTCAGAGCAGCATCTACAGCTACAAAATTTGAGTCGTGATAGTGTGTTATGGCTTTAGAGAAGGAACAATCACACTGGCAATATTCCTCATATTAACAAAAAGGTTTTCCAATGGCTTTTCTTGTAAAACAAACATATAAAATTTATTACCAGAGGTAGAAATAACATCAGAAATACAACAAGGTGTTTCAGGGAATCGATCTCACCATGTTTTCCCTCTAATTCTCCAGATGGAAGGTGAGGCTTCAGATGGTGGGACTGGGAAAAGGGAAATTGGAGAAACATGAGGGGTTCTTGTATAGATGGAAATGTTCTGTATCGATGTTAATAACCTAGTTGTGATATTTTACTATAGTTGATAAGATGCTACCATTAGAAGAGACTGGGTGAGGGGTCCAGGGATACTATTTCTTACAACTGCATATGACTCTACAATTAGCTCAAAATAAAAGTTTAAAATAGTACATTTCCTTCTAAAGCAGTGCTTTTTTATTGTGGTAAAAACACAACATAAAATTTACTGTTTTAACCATTTTTAAGTGTACGGTTCAGTGCATTTAGGTACATTCACATTGCTGTGCAGTTAACAGGCACAGACTGCAGAGAAAGGCAAGGTGACTGGCAAGCAGGAAGGGACTTTGTTCTCCCAGCTTCTTTAGAACTCTCTCCATCTTCCCCAACTGAAGTTCTGTATCCATTAAACAGTGACTCCTTCATCCTCCTCCCACAGCCCTGGCAGTTACCATTCTACTTTCCATCTCTATGAATTTGATAACTCTAGTACCTCATATAAGGGGAATCATAGAATATTTGTCCTTGTGTGATGAGACTGGCTTATTTCAGTTAGCATAATGTCTTCAAAGTTCATCCATGTTATGTAGTATATATCAAAATTTCCTTCCTTTTTAGAGCTGAATCATATTCCATCGTATGTATATACCACACTGTGTTTATCCATTTATCTGTTAATGGACACTTGGGTTGCTTCTCCCTTTTGGCTATACTGAATAATGGCTGTGAACATGGGTGTACAAATAGCTGTTTGAGTCTCTGCTTTATCTTCCTTGGGGACATACCTAGAAGTGGAATTGCTGGTTCATATGGTAATGCTATGCTTAATTTCTTTGGAAACATTACAGTGTTTCCACGTGGTTGTATCATTTTACATTCCCACTAATGATATACAAGGATTCCAGTTTCCCTTCAACCTCACCAACCCTTATTTTTTGTTTTTGTTTTTTTAAAACTGAGATATAATTAGCATGTAACATTATATTAGTTTAGGTATACAACATTATGATTTTATATATGTATATATTGTGAAATGTTCACCACGATAAGTGTAGCTAACATCCATATATAGTTATAATTTTTTTCTTGTGATGAGAACTTTAAATTTTTAATGATTTGATATATATAGATATATTGTAAAATAATCACCATAATAAGTTTAGTTAACATCCACATATAGTTATAATTTTTTCTTGTAATGAGAACTTTAGATTTCCTCTCTTAGCAACTTTTAAATATACAATACAGTTTTTTAACAATAGTTTTCATGCTACATATAATATCCCCAGGGCTTTTTTATCTTATAAATGGAAATTTGTATCTTTTGACCACCTTCACCCATTTTGTTCACCTGTGGCAACCACCAACCTGTTCTCTGTGTTTATGTGTTTGTTTTCCCCAGATTCCTCATATAAGTGAGATCACATAGTATTTGTAGTATTTGTATTTCTCTTTCTTATTTAACTTATCCATACTCTCAAGTTCTCTCCATGTTGTCACAAATGGTAGGATTTCCTTCTTTTTTGTGGTTGAATGATGTTTCATTGTGTGTGTGTGTGTGTGCACGTGTATCTGTGTATATATATATATATACACCATATTTTCTTTATCATTCATTTATTGATGGAAACTTAGGTTATTTTATGTCTTGGTTTTTGCAAATAATGCTGCAGTGAACATGAAGGAGCAGATAACTTTTCAAGACAGTGGTTCAGAGAGGAAGAGATGGTGGTATGAGTAGGGTGGTGGAAATCTCCCAGAACCATATATATTTTGAAAATACAGCAAATACGACTATTCCTAAGAGTGACCAGAAGATACAGTACACCAGCCAGGCAACATCTGTGAGAACCCAACATCACATGGAAAAGGGTAAGATACAAAGCCGTGACCTAGTGGGACACAACCACTCACCCCACCCCAGCTCACCAGCGGGAAGAAAAGAATTGGAGTGGGGAGGGAGTGGAAGCACAGGACTGCTAAATAACCAGCCCTAGTAATCTTGCCCAGGAGCACAGACACACTGGATATTAGAGGAGTGGAAAAGCAAAATCGGAGGCCAAGACTGTGAACAGGTTCCCACAGCTGGCTGCCCTGGGACAAAAGAAAAGCAGGCACTTTAAAAGTCTTAAAGGGTCAAGGGTTTCATAGATGGACAAAATCGTCCTGGCACACTCAGCCCATCAGGCTGGGTACTTTAAGGAACTTCAGGCACCCTATCCACCTGGGTGGCAAAGCAGCTCCAAGGCTCCTCAAGGCAATAAGCAGCCTGCCATTCCTTCTTCCTCACCAGCACCTGAGAGCAAACTGGCTGACCCGACCATTGCTGCATACCAGCCGGAGAGCAGCCCCGCATACAGCAACCACACAGAGGCTTCTCCCTGGGCGTGGCTAACCGGCCCAGACCCAGAGGCTGCTCCCTGCACACTATTGACTGGCACAGACAGTGGGCAGGGGCACAGAGTCTAGGAGGCATGAAGGAGCTCTGTTCTCGTGGCAGAACATGTGCCGCTCACCAGTGACCCCTGCCAGCACCCTAGGCCATACCGAGGGCCACCACACACATGGCAACTTAGGGGATTACCCCAGAGGCTGCTCGCTGCACATGGTAGACCAGCACAGAGAGAGGAGATGGTTGCAGAGACCGGGAGGTACAAAGGGGCATTGTCCTTGCAGCAGACACATGTGCTGCTGGCCTGTGACCCATGCCAGTGCCCTAGGCCATCCTGAGGGTGGCCCTGCCCATAGCAGCCTAGGTGATTAACCCAGAGGCAGCTCCCTGTGTGCAGTTAACAGGCACAGACTGCAGAGAAAGGCAAGGTGACTGGCAAGCAGGAAGGGACTTTGTTCTCCCAGCTGATGCACGCACCACTCCCAGGTGACCACTCCCATTGCCATGAAAAGGCATAAGAACCTTGTTCAAGCCAAAATCCCTCAAACACCAGAAAGAGAGCTTGGTGAGACTGAAATCACCAATCTTCCTGAAAAAGAATTCAAAATAAAAGTCATAAGCATGCTGATGGAGCTACAGGGAAATATTCAAGATCTAAGGGATGAATTAAGGAGGTAGATAAAAGAAATGAAACAAACAATGGAAGAATTTAAGAGCAGACTGGATGAGGTGAAAGAGACTGTTAATGGAAAAGAAATCAGAGAACAGGAATACAGAGAAGCTGAGGCAGAGAGAGAAAAAAGGATCTCTAGAAATGAAAGAATATTAAGAGAACTGTGTGACCAATCCAAATGGAACAATATTTGCATTATAGGGGCACCAGAAGAAGAGAGAGAAAAAGGGATAGAAAGTGTCTTTGAAGAAACAATTGCTGAATACTTCCCCAATCTGGGGAAGGAAATAGTCTCTCAGGCCATGGAAGTCCACAGATCTCCAAAACAAGGGACCCAAGAAGGACAACACCAAGACATATAATAATTAAAATGGCAAAGATCAAAGACAAGGACAGAGTATTAAAAGCAGCCAGAGAGAGAAAAAAAATCACCTACAAAGGAAAACCCATCAGGCTGTCATCAGACTTTTCAACAGAAACCTTACAGGCTAGAAGGGAATATTCAATGCAAAGAAACAGAAGGGCCTCAAACCAAGAATACTCTATCCAGCAATATTATCATTTAAATTTGAAGGAGGGATTAAACAATTCCCAGATAAGAAAAAGTTGAGGGAATTTACTGCCCACAAACCATCTCTACAGTGTATTTTAAAGGGACTGCCCTAGATAGAGGTATCCCTAAGACTAAATAGCTGTTACCAGAGAAAAGAAAACCACAGCAAAGGAATTAGATCAACTAAATACTAACTAATTGCAAAATAAAATCAGCTATCCACAAAGTCAGTCATGGGAAACACAAAGAGTACAGAATAAAACACCTAACATTTAAAGAGTGGAGGAGGAAGAAAAAGATGGGAGAGAAATAAAGATTCATCAGACTGTGCTTGTAATAGTGTAATAAGTGAGTTAAGGTAGACGGTTAGAAAGTAAAGAAGCTGCCCTTGAACCTTTGGTAACCACAGATTCAAAGCCTGCAAGGGCAATAAGTACATACCTATTGATAATCACCCTAAATGTAAATGGACTGAATGCACCAATCAAAAGATATAGAGTCACTGAATGGATAAAAAAGCAAGCCCCATCTATATGCTGCTTACAAGAGAATCACCTCAAACCCAAAGACATACACAGACTAAAAGTGAAGGGATGGAAAAAGATATTTCATACAAACAACAAAGAGAAAAAAGCAGGTGTTGCAGTACTTCTGGCAGACAAAATGGATTTCAATACAAAGAAAGTCACAAGAGATAAAGAAGGACATTACATAGTGATGAAGGGGTCAGTCTAACAAGAGGATATAACCATTATAAATATATATGCACCCAACACAGGAGCACCGACATATATGAAACAAATACTAGCAGAATTAAAGGAGGAAATAGAATGCAATGCATTCATTTTAAGAGACTTCAACACACTACTCACTCCAAAAGACAGATCAACCAGACAGAAAATGAGTAAGGACACAGAGGCACTGAACAACACTTTAGAACAGATGGACTTAACAAACATCTACAGAACTCTACACCCAAAAGCAGCAGGATACACATTCTTCTCAAGTGCACATGGAACATTTTCAAGAATAGATGACACATTAGGCCACAAAAAGAGCCTCAGTAAATTAAAAAACATTGAAATTGTAGCAACCAACTTCTCAAACACAAAGGTATAAAAGTAGAAATAAACTGTACAAAGAAAACAAAAAGGTCCACAAACACATGGAGGCTTAACAACATGCTCCTAAATAATTCATGGATCAACGACCAAATTAAAACAGAGATCAAGCAATATATGGAGACAAATGAAAACAACAGCACAATGCTCCAACTTCTGTGGGATGCAGCAAAGGCAGTTCTAAGAGGAAAGTATATACCAATCCAGGCCTATTTAAAGAAGGAAGAGCAATTCCAAATGAATAGTCTAAAGTCACAATTATTGAAACTGGAAAAAGAAGAACAAATGAGGCCCAAAGTCAGAAGAAAGAGGGACACATAATAAAGATCAGAGAAGAAATAAATAAAATTGAGAAGAATAAAACAATAGAAAAAATTAATGAAACCAATAGCTGGTACTTTGAGAAAATAAACAAAATAGATAAACCCCTAGCTAGACTTATGATAAAAAAAAAGAGAACCTACACACACAAACAGAATCAGAAATGAGAAAGAAAGGAAAAATCATCACAGACACCACAGAAATACAAAGAATTATTAGAGAATACTATGAAAAATTATATGGAAAGAAACTGGATAACCTAGAAGAAATGGACAACTTTCTAGAAAAATACAACCTTCCAAGACTGACCAAGAAAGAAACAGAAAATCTAAACAGACCAATTACCAGCAATGAAATTGAATCGGTAATCAAGAACTACCCAAGAACAAAACCCCCGGATGAGATGGATTCACCGCTGAATTTTATCAGATATTTAGAGATGACATAATACCCATTCTTCTTAAAGTTTTCCAAAAATAGAAGAGGTGGGAATACTCCCAAACTCATTCTATGAAGCCAGCATCACTCTAATACCAAAACCAGGCAAAGACACCACAAAAAAAGAAAATTACAGACCAATACCCCTGATGAACATAGATGTAAAAATACTGAACAAAATATTAGCAAACCAAATTCAAACATACATCAAGAGGACCATACACCATGATCAAGTGGGATTCATCCCAGGGATGCAAGGATGGTACAACATTCAAAAATACATCAACATCATCCACTACATCAACAAAAAGAAGGATGAAAACCACATGATCATTTTCATACACGCTGAGAAAGCATTCGACAAAATTCAACATCCATTCATGATAAAAACTCAGCAAAATGGGTATAGAGGGTAAGTACTCAACAAAATAAAGGCCATATATGACAAACCTACAGCCAGCATCATACTTAACAGTGAGAAGCTGAAAGCCTTTCCTTTAAGATTGGGAACAAGACAAGGATGCCCACTCTCTCCACTTTTATTCAACATAGTTCTGGAGGTCCTCCTATGGCAATCAGAGAACACAAAGAAATAAAAGGCATTCAGATTAGTAAGGAAGAAGTCAAACTGTCCTTGTTTGCAGATGACATGCTATTGTACATAAAAAAAACCCTGAAGAACCCACTCTAAAACTATTAGAACTCATATCTGAATTCAGCAAAGTTTCAGGATACAAAATTAATACAGAGAAATCTGTTGCATTCCTATACACTAATGATGAACTAACAGAAAGAGATATCAGGAAAAAAAATCCATTCACAATTGCATCAAAAAGAATAAAATACCTAGGAATAAACCTAACCAAGGAAGTGAAAGACGTATACCCTGAAAACTACAAGACACTCTTAAGAGAAATTAAAGAGGACACTAAGAAACGGAAATGCATCCCATGCTCTTGGCTAGGGAGAATTAATATTGTCAAAATGGTCATCCTGCCTAAAGCAGTCTACAGATTCAATGCAATCCCTATCAAAATTGTGACAGCATTCTTCAACGAACTGGAACAAATAGTTCTACAATTCATACAGAACCACAAAAGACCCCGAATAGCCAAAGAAGAAAGAAAAAAGCAGGGCGGATGTCATTTCCCAACTTCAAGTTCTACTACAAAGCCACAGTAATCAAGACAATTTGGTACTGGCACAAGAACAGACCCATGGACCAGTGGAACAGAATAGAGAATCCAGATATTAACCCAAGCATATATGGTCAATTAATATATGATAAAGCGGCCAGGGATATACAATGGGGAAATGACAGCCTCTTGAATAGCTGGTGTTGGCAAAACTGGACAGCTACATGTAAGAGAATGAAACTGGATTACTGTCTAACCCCATACACAAAAGTAAACTCAAAATGGATCAAAGACCTGAATGTAAGTCATGAAACCATAAAACTCTTAGGAAAAAGCATAGGCAAAACTCTCTTGAATATAAACATGAGCAACTTCTTCATGAACATATCTCCCCGGACAAGAGAAAAAAAAGCAAAAATGAACAAGTGGGACTATATCAAACTAAAAAGCTTCTGTACAGCAAAGGACCCCATCAGTAGAACAAAAATGCATCTTACAGTATGGGAGAATATATTCATAAATGACATATCTGCTAAGGGGTTGACATCCAAAATATATAAAGAGCTCACATGCCTCAACAAACAAAAAGCAAATAAGCCAATTAACAAATGGGCAGAGGAGCTGAACAGACACTTGTCCAAAGAAGAAATTCAGATGACCAACAGGCACATGAAAAGATGCTCCACATCGCTAATCATCAGAGAAATGCAAATGAAAATCACAATAAGATATCACCTTATGCCAGTTAGGATGGCCAACATCCAAAAGACAAACAACTACAAATGTTGACAAGGATGTGGAGAAAGAGGAACCCTCCTACACTGCTGGTGGGAATGTAAACTAGTTCAACCATTGTGGAAAGCAGTATGGAGGTTCCTAAAAAAATTCAAAATAGAAATATCATTTGACCCAGGAATTTCACTCCTAGGAATTTACCCTAAGAATGCAGGAGCCCAATTTCAGAAAGACATATGCACCCCTATGTTTATCGCAGCACTGTTTACAATAGCAAAGAAATAGAAGCAACCTAAGTGTCCATCAGTAGATGAATGGATAAAGAAGACATGGTACATATACACAATGGAATATTATTCAGCCATAAGGAGAAAACAAATCCTACCATTTGCACCAACATGGATGGAGCTAGAGCGTATTATGCTCAGGGAAATAAGCCAGGTGGAGAAAGATCAGTACCAAAGGATTTCACTCATTTGTGGAGTATAAGAACAAAGCAAAAACTGATGGAACAAAACAGCAGCAGACTCATAGAACCCAAGAATGGACTAACAGTTACCAAAGGGAAAGGGACTGTGGAGGAAGGGTGAGAAGGGAGGGATAAGGGGAAAAGGGGGCATCACAATTAGCACACATAATGTTGGGGGTGTGGGGCACGGGGAAAGCAATATAGCACAGAGAAGACAGGTAATGACTCTATAGCATTTTACTATGCTGATGGACAGGTCCTATAATGGGGTATGTGGTGGGGACTTGATAATGGGGGGAATCTAGTAACCACAATGTTGCTCATGTAATTGTATATTAAGGATACCAAAAAAAAAAGCTGTGGTTCATTTGTGTTCTTTTGCACATGACTGTCCAGTTTTTCCAACATCATTTATTGAATAGACTATCCTATCCCAGTTGTACATTCTTGGCTCCTTTGTTATAAATTAATTAACCAGAACTCTATTTCTAGACCTCTATTCTGTTCCATTGACTTATGTCTGTTTTTTATGCCAACATTATACTGTTTTGATTACTATAGTTTTATAATATGCTTTCAAATCAGGAAGTGTGATACCTCCAGTTTTGTTCTTCTTTTTCAAGGTTGCTTTGACTATTCAGTTTCTTTTGTCTTACTTAAAAATTTTAAGATCCACTGAAATAGGGGAAAATGTCATTGGAATTTTGATAAGAATTTCACTGGATCTGTCAATGGCTTTTGGTAGTATGGACATTTTATTAACACTAATTCTTCCAATTCATGAGCATGGAATATCTTTCCAAATATTTGTGTCTTCTTCAGTTTCTTTCACCAGTGCCTTACAGATTTCAGTGTAGTGATCTTCACTTCCATGGTTAAATTTATTTCTAGGTATTTTATTCTTTTTGATGTAGTTGTAAATGGGATTGTTTCCTTTATTTCTCTTTCTGATAATTCATTATTAGTATATAGAAAAGCAACATATTTTACATAGAGATTTTGTGTTTTTCAACTTTACTGAATTTGTGTATTCTAACAGTTTTGTTAGAGTCTTTAGGGTTTTCTATATGTAATGTCATATGCAAATAGAGACAGTTATGTTTTACGTCCTTCTTTCTGATTTGGATGCCTTGTATTTATCTTTTTTGATTACTGATTCAACCTCCTCCTAGTAATTGGCCTGTTCTGATTTTCTCTTTCCTCATGATTCACTCTTCCTAGGTTGTATGTTTTTAGAAATCTATCCCTTTCTTCTAGGTTGTTCCATTTTTTGGTGAATAATTGTTCATTGCAATCTCTTGTGATCCTTTGTATTTCTGTGGTATCAGCTGTAATATCTCATTTCTAATTTTATTTATTTGAATCTTCTCTTTTTTCTTCTTGGTTTGTCAATTTTGTTTATCTTTTCAAAAAAAACCAGCTCTTAGTTTCAGTTATCTTTTCTATTGTCTCTTCTTACTCTATTTCATTTATTTCTGCTTTGATCTTTGTTATTTCCTTAAAATGCCACTTTGCTGTATAAAAATTTCTTGTTTATAATTTTAATAAATCATCATCCCCATGCCTTAGTTTCCTCTTCTGCAAAATGCAATTGACAGCAGTTTTCACCTCCTATGGATTTTGTTAGGATTAAAGAAGATAATGCATGTAAAAGAATTAGTCCAGGGCCTGGTATATATTAAATTCTAGTTAAATGTCCTACAACTACATTGGAACATGGTTGCTAGAGTGTCCATGTAAAAATGTGTACACATGGTAGCAGGGGATGGGGCTAGAAGGAGGGTTCATTTTATTTAATGTCTCAGTTTCCAGGTGCTAGGGCCAGTATGGGTGTTAAAAATGCAATCCTCTCTGTCAGAGTGGGCTTCATGGGTATATGACTTGTACAGTCTTACAGGGTCCCATTTTGTTTTAATATTCTGCTGTCACCTTGAAATTCTTATTAATCTTTCAATAAGGAACCCACTTTTTTTTTTGCACTGGCCTGAAAATTTATGTGCCAGTCCCACCTCCCATTAATCAAAGTGCATGTCCACCGGAGAAGGCAAGGCTAAGAGCCACTGCTGCCTCCCAGCATGGAGATCAAAGCTTCTGTACTCCAGCAGCCTGGGGAGTAGATTCAACCTGATTAGAGGGAGTTGTACTCTCAGACCTCAGTTTTACCATAACCCCATCTCTTTGACACTTCAAGGATGTTCCCCAATCCCCCAAAATAACACCTACCCTCAAGTGGAAACCTCCTTGGTTTTCTGAGTATGAGCGTTGGGTGATCTGTACAGGGTTTTTCTTCCAACTTTTAAGTTTGAATACTTCTGCTTGATCATTTTTCATTAGGCAGAAGGATTTTATGGATACCGTCAGGATTCTGCTCAGCCACAGTAAAAAAAAAAATAATAATTTGTAGGTCTTGAAGAAACAGAGGAGGCTCAAGAAGAAAAGCACATAAAATCATTAAATGGTCACTTTAATGGTATTTCCAATTGTCAAAACCATTCTGACGTCTGTCTTGCTAATGAGAGGCATTCTTGAGGTTTTACAGACATTGAGTTGAGAAGGAATTTCTCTGTGAGATGGCTGAGTTGTTGCCAGTAAAATGATCTGGTGGAGCAATATTGCCCTTGGAGCTGACACGGTCGAATCCTGTTTGTCCAGGTGCAGTGCTCATGTGCAAATATATCCACTCAGATGCTCTGCCACCAGGGTCTGCCAAGACATCCAGGTGTGCCCCAGGCTGGTGGGCTTAGCCACAGGGGGCTGCGCCTCACAGGAAAGTCAGGGGAGCCAGGGAGGGAGCCTATGACTCCTCATGGTGAAATGATGTGCCTGTAATAACAAAGGAAAGAAATCCAAACAAAACAAACTCACAGTATAAGAGTTCCAACCAAGTTTAGAAGTGATGAAAGTGAAAAGAAAATTTAGCTGGAGTTCAAACTGTGGCTAGGGTTATGACAGTTAATAAATCAGTGAGCCTGGAAAATGTTAAGTCTCAACAATAAAACTAGGAAGTTGCAGTATTATCATTCAACTAGTGTTATTTAAAAAACAGTAATTGTTAACATGTGTGTGTCTCCTCGCTGCATATATCTTCTATTTATTCTGTAGTAGGCTTGTCTTCCCCAGGAGTGTTCTTTATTGGTAAATGGGGTCTGCCGCTTGCTAGCTATGTGGCCTGGGGTAGATTATTTAAGAATTCGGAGTCCCAGTTTAATCATCTGTAAATTGGATTTCATAATAACTGTCTCTGGGTGGTGGCTTTCAAATATTTTGGTAGTAGCCTGGAGTAAGGAATATCATTTTGTATTGCAATGCAATACCCTACATCATATACACCCACATATGTATAACCAAAACAGAGCTTTCATAAATATATGCCATTACTGCAGTTGAGGTACTCTTATATTTTTATTCTTCTTTCTCCATTGTATTTTAGGAAATACTGGTTGTGACCCACTAAACTGATTTCATAACTTAATGTTTCAAAAATACCACAGTAGGTTCATCTGCTCATTAAAAGTTAAAATACTCATAAAGCACCTTGCTCACAGAAGGTGGTGATATGAGCTCTCTTTCTTCCAGTTTGGGCAACCACATTTCACCCTAGCTATAATTTGTACTTCACACTTCTATGACATCAATTGTGTGTAATATTTATATAGTTTTTGTAATTCAGAAAACTAAATTATTACTTTGGGTTTCTCATTATCAGTGCTGATTTGATTGGGGCTGATGACAAGCAATCATCTTTGCCTACTTACCAAGGAATTTATATGGTCCCGGGTCATAATGAATCTACAAGTGAACCAACAATCCATGAAATAAACTTTTAAAAAAGATTCCTATACATTGATTATTAACATGGGAATATGGCTTTACATTTACACAAAACATACTTTTCCATGTAATTTTCACATACACTATTTCATGGGTCCCTCACACTAACTCTTAGATGCTATCAAAGTGGAAACTATTATTCCCATTGTGGATGTGATAAAACTGGGATACAGAGGCTTATATTTCTTGACCCTGGCTACAGATTAGAATAACTCAGGGAACTTTAAAATATAGGAAATACCTCTGCTTCAGAGATTCTGATCCAAATGGCCTGAATACAGCCTGAACATCAGTATTTTCCAAAATGGCCTCAGGTTAGTCCAAGGAGAAGACAGGATTGAGAGGCACTGGGTAACACAGTGCTGAGATTAAGACACTGATACATTAAATAAAACTAGGTGTCAGAGTATTTTTCGCCACTGCCCCAAATCTCTACTTCCTCAGATGTTGTAACTTAGAGACTCTCTGCTGGAAAAGAGTTCTGGCAATTTGTTCAAATCATTGCATGTGGTCTCCAGTTATAAAACAGTTTCCTAGAAAATACAGACACACCTTGGAGATATTGTGGGTTTGGTTCCAGACCACTGAATAAAATGAATATCCTAATAAAATGAGGCATATGAATTTTTTGGTTTTCCAGTGCATATAAAAGTTATGTTTATACTACACTGTAGTCAGTTAAATGTGCAATAGTGTTATGTTTGAAAAACACTCTGTATACCTTTAATTTAAAAACACTGTATTGCTAAAAATGCTAACCATCATCACCTGAGTTGTCAATGCGTCACTGATCCCAGATCACCATAACAAATATAATAATAATGAATATGTTTGAAATATTGCAAGAATTACCAAAATGTGGCACAGACATGAAGTGAGGAAATGCTTTTGGAGAAAATGGCATTGGATAGACTTGCTCAATGCAGGGTTGTCACCAACCTTCAATTTGTAAAAATGCAGTATCTTTGAAACACAGTAAGATGAGGTATACCAGTATTCTCAGTTGGAGACTTCCAGCAAACTCCGACTAGCTTGTTTTCTGAGTTAGCATAAACCATGAGGTCTGTTTGGCATCCTCTGGAGAGCAGAAATTGTTCAGCTGTCTCACGGCTGCTTACAGTGGCAGCTCATATACTTACTCCCTCTTCTTTGTCCCCACCACTTTTGGTTCACTTCTTTGCTGCACATCCAACAGATTCTATTGTACTTGATTTTTTTTTCCCCCAACCTTGCTTCACACATAGGCTGTGAGTCCTTCAGGATACACAGCTTATTTTAAATACTTTCATGTTTCCCAAACCTAGCACAGGGCACCAACTGGGGCAGGGACTTGGTGATTTTTGTTGAATGAATAGATGAATGACTTTGGGGCCCAAAGCAGATCTGTGGCTCCATGGGAAGATGGGCAGGGGGGTTGGCCCCACCACATATCCCACTCTGTTCTTTCTGCATTGCAGGCCTTTTGCTGGAAAGATGGGTTTTCTTTTCAAGATGTTAAAGGAAAATAAGTTGATATATGGTGTCTCTTGCTCACTATTGAGAAACCACAAGGTACAAAATTCTCTGCCATAAGGTTCTTCAAACTCCATGGTGCATTTCTAGCTTCTGAGCACCAGTTGCTTCCAGATTTGGAAGCCGACACACCACTGCAGAGAAGCCAGTCCCTTAAACCTAAAGAATCTAAGGACTTTCAAAGGCACACTCCACCCCAGGCTGGAGCTGGGGTCTCTACTCCAGGGCTTGGGTGCTGACCATTGGCAGTGATCACAATCTAATACACCAGCCTGGTGAAATAGCAATTCAGAAAATTGGTGGTTCTCCCTATCAACCAAGAAACTTGACTTATTTCTCCTTAAGTTCAAATCCCACGTCTTTGTGTTGGAGGACTTTAGTTGATCCTGGTCCTAGCAAGAAAGGAAAAGAGAGCATAATGTTACAAACATGAAATGTGTGCATTTATCTCCCTCCCCATTTTCAGGAACGTTTTCACATTTCATAGCCTTTTTTTTGGAACAAAACATTTTTATTTTTTAGGCTTTTTTTTGTGTTCTTAGAATCTGATCATAAAAGCACTATATGTACTTGTAGCAAACATCGAAAGTACTGGAAATCCCAATATAAGATTATATATCAATGATACTTCAATAAAAAAAGAAAAAATATTAACAGTCTATGGAAAATAATAAAACCTAATCATCATCTCACCTGTAGAGAAATCATTGATAATATTTTGGTGTGCACATTTACAGTCCTTTTATCATGTGTGTGTGCATGTTTATGTTTGTATATAACAATATTGTACTCAGTTTTTCCAATTTTGTCATTCAAAAATATGCTATAAACATAGTGACTTTATAGCATCTTACTACGCTGATGGACAGTGACTGTAATGGGGTATGTGGTGGGGACTTGACAGTGTGGGGAATCTAGTAACCACAATGTTGCTCATGTGATTTTATATTAATGATACCAAAATAAAAAAAATACTATAAACATAGACCCGTTTTTTTAATTCTTAAAATTTCCCTTAGCCTTAGATATCCCCTGAAGAATGCTGTCTTTGTCTAGTCCAGCAATCTTTTACAAGTCTTTGGTGCATCATCCACATTTTTCAAGGCTGTTCATGTTCTTCTCTGTTAATAGGAATCACACTATGTGCTGGACACATAGACACTGAATGAAGATAGTAAGTGCTCAATGAAATGAATGGAATTGAGCAACTCAGATGTCTCCCCAGCCAGCTCACTGTTAAGGCGAGCAGGAATGTATCTGCCAAATGCACTGAGGCTTTTTCAGCTGAGGTCCCATCTTGGGCCAGCTTTTCCACAAGACAACCCATCACTCAAGTTTGAGTGACATAATTGGATGTATTTGTCCACCAATATCCCGACCTAACATAGGATCCCAGAGTCTTCTACACCAGGGGTTTGTTCTGGAACCTGAAGCTCTCTGTGTCTTCATTTCTTCATCCAAAGCAATGGTGACTCTAATGCCCACCTCCCGAGGAGATGATGTAATGAATGCAAAAGTTCCTAGGAGAGGTTGTGAAAACAAGCCTTCTATGAACCCTCAGCTGAAGGGATTTCTGCCCTTTGCACACCACACAGCAAAGCACAGCTCTTTGAACTTCCCTTTGATGAAGAAGCACAACTGAATAGGCATCCTGCAAAAGCTACATTTTTCCAAATTAAAACTGGGATTTCACATATAAATCTTTTTATTTATGTTAATGACACATGCAACCAATGGACCTTCTGGGCTCCTGCATCTGGTTTGCTTTATAATGGCATCTTCCAGCAGCACTGACTTCTGGTGAGACCTCACTCTAACCACTACTAGAACAGAAGATTTAAGTCATGTTGACAGGAGAAGAAATCCTAGAGGCCTGTCTGTCTGGTGATTCATTAATTATCTGTGCACAAATTCATTCAACAAACATTGAGCACTCACTTTTTGCCAGGCATTGTGATAGGTGTTGAGATACAGAGGCTAAAGGGCCCATCCTTGCCCCCAGGAGCTCATATTCCTATAGAGGAGGCAGATATGTCAACAAACAATTACAGTACAATTTAATAGGGCTGTATAGTACAACAAATATTTGTTGAGCTCCTACTATGTGCCAGAGACGGTTCTGGGGCTGAGAATATATTGTGTATTTATCATCAGAGCTTATATGCTAGTGTTAGGGGGAAAGTTATGATATGGCTGTTGCAGGTAAAGAGCTGAAGGCAACTAACTCTGGAGAAATCATGGAAGACTCCTAGTGGAGGTGATGTTTGAGCTGAGCTTTAGTGGTTGAATAGGGACTTTCCAAGTGAAGGGAGGTGGAAGCTATGCAAAAAGGCATATGGGAAAGAGAGGGCTTTCTGGTCAGAGGAAATAGAACCTGCCAGTGCATGTATGGTTACATCTGGGACAGTGGGAAGAGATGAAAAGGCCAGCTCATAAAGGGAGCTTATGTATCTTGTAAGGTGTTAGACTGCATCCTGTAGATGCTTTGTTTTTAGGCAGATGTTCAGCATTGTAAGATTTGTGTTTTAAAATAATTTCTTAATAGCAATAAGGAAAATAGATTTCTCGGGGGTAGGGGTGGCCAAGAATGTTGTCAAGGAGAAAGGTTAGGAGTCTGATTCCATTACCAAAAGCAAATGGCTAGGCTTGAACTCACAACGGTGGAGTTAAGATTGGAAACAAAGGGCTGGATGCAAGAGAAATCTCAGATACAGAATCTTTAGATCTGTAGAAGGTTGGAGCATAGCATAAGGAAGATTAGAAGGGGTGGAATTCAAAGTGACTGCCGGGTTTCAGTGACCTAAGTGGTTGATATCTGATGATAGGAAATTACCCCAGATGTTCTTTTGCTAATTTCAGGTTGCTGTTTAAAGAAACCATCACTATCCATGCTGCAGACAGACAGCTGGGTTAATTTGTGCAAGTCCTTTCAGGCTAGGAAGATAGTTTTAGCATATATGTTTGAATATTTTTTCACTGATCTGTATGTATATATACAACCTGGTATATATACTGACCCCACTTATTTAAGTGACCACTTCTTTGTTTATGGATATCACTTCATTTGGTTTTTTGAATGACATGTTACTGCAGCAGTACAGTGTGGCAATTACACACATGGGTTCTGGAGCCAGGCTGTCTGCAGAAACCATGCTTCCATCCCTCATTTGCAGACTGACCTGGGGCGAGTGAGTGATATAACTGCTTCCTCTCTGAGTCTCCCTCCTCTGCAAAGTGGTCGTAACAATTACACCTGCCTCATAGGGGCACTGTGAGGGTTAGATGAGTTTATCATGGGAATTCAATTAGTGCCTGGCCTGCCTGCTACATAGTAAGTGCTCTGTGATTGTTATCTCTTATTATCTTGCCAAGAACGCCTCCGTGGAACAAACCTCTTAAGGGCCCCTGATGCTGCTGGAATGGATGTGTGCCTCTTGCTCCCACACAGAGCCCTTGCTCTGTGCCATGAGCTGTGCATGTATGACCTCCTTCAGTTGCACAACAGAGTTATGAGGTCCTACATATAGTATCATAAATCTCATAGTTACAAATAAAGAAACAGAGACCAGAGATATTAAGCAACCTGCCCATATCACACAGCTAGTGAGTACAACTAGAATCCAATACCCAGGACTGCCTGGCTCTAATGCCATGGACATAATCCAGTCTGTGGCTAGGGCAGCCAGTGACCAGAGAAGCCCACCTTCTAATAGGACACTGGCTGGAAGGGACTCATTATTCCAACAGCAAGAGCCACCTTGGGTCTCCAATAGCCTAGTCTAGTGCCACACATCAGGAAGAAGTGTACCCTAGCAAGTGTCCTTCGGTGTGGGAGAGGATGGTTATGCTTCTTCCTTTATCTCTTTCTTCAGCCATCGAATCCACAGCAATCAAGTCTCCTCTCCTTTTTTCTTTTAGGGATTTAGACCTGTTTATAGAAGCCTTGAAACAAAAGATCCAATTTAGCAGGTTGCAAAACATTGAAAGAATATGATCTGGAAAAGATTGTTTTAAATAGTAATTGCTTCAGCTGCATTTAACTGAACCATAAAAACCACTTAGAAGAGAATATACTTGGAGTACCCGTCATGTGTGTGGGCAGTTTATCCATTTCCACATCATCACCTTCATGTCTAGTTGGAACTTGGTAACTATCAGTCCTCGTCTTTCATTTTGCTTTTTAGTTAGTTTCCTGTAGAAGCTGCTGATGGTTCAGACCAGCACATTGTCATCTTTCATGAAGTTTTCTTTGATGCCCAAAGATCACAGGTTGTTTGATACAAGTGTGAAATATTATTAACCATGCTGTCTTTTTTGATTGTAAGCTGAGACACTTAGGGAGAATTTAGGAGTAAGTCATTGATGTAGGTTATTTCCAGGTACTGAAGTTTGAGAACTTTGCAGCATCGCAGTCATTGTTTATAATCTCAGAGCACACCCAAATTTCTAAGGACCTCTTCTAGCCCAAAAGTCTCTTATGAACAGCTTTCTCAAGACTTAGATTCAAAGCTTAAGAAATTCATCTTTCAGTCATTGAAAGCAAACACATTTTCCCAGTGTCTAAGGTATTAACTACTACCCCCGGCAGTCTCTCCTGTTATTCCCTTCTGGGGAAAGAAATCTGACTTCCACCCAAGTTAGGTGTGCCCCTTTAACTCAGCTGGATATTTGGCAACCTACATGTTAAAAGAAGATGAAATAGATTAACTAGGTCTACCTAGCACCAATCCATTGCTTTCTTGAAAGGATTCATTTCTGAGATCCTTTATGTTGAAAGTTTCCCTTGAATCTTTGAGATGATTTACAAAACCCAATTTAAACAAAACTTTCCAAGAGCTCCTATTTTGAGTAAAGCACTGTTAGTTTGTGTAGTCTTGAAATCCTTGGTTAGCATAGCTTCAGTGCTGATGTCAAAAAAAAAAGAAAAGCACATCCAAATTAAAAAAAAGGTCTTTTGGTACTATAGATTCCAAGCACAAATGAGAAGTTCATGAAATTATTGGTTTGAGAACGAATACGTTCTCATGGACTCAGATATAGTTCCTGTAATTCATTTCTGTACGCACTGAGGTACGTGTGGTTTCATCTCATGAATCTGAAGGTGACTCGGAGGCTTCATAAAGAATGCTCACCAAGTACAAGCTGACAGAACCAGGAGAGAGGTGAGTTTGCTGTGATGTGTTTTTTCATATAGGACAACAATAATGGCATTATGCACAGCAGTAATAGTAGTACAACTCCTTTTGGGTTCCCGGATCCAATTCCAATGTATGGGTGTCGGGGGGAGGGGGGACTTCCCACACATACCACCAAGCAATTCCTGAACAGCAGCGGGTGTCTAAGAACTCAATTCTGGTGCTGTCTGTCTGGGGACAGCACCAGATTCCCCAGATTAAAGGCTCCATCCCACAAGACTGCCCTCCACCCCCAACTCCAGACGCAGTGGCAAGCCCCAGGCAGTTCTCTGTGCTTCTGACCTACCGGCTACAGATTGGAGGTTCCCATGACCTCCCACTTAGGTTTGATTAATTTGCTAGAGTGGCTCACAGAGCTCAGGGAAACAGGCTTACTAGTTTAATAAAGGATACAAGTTAACAGCCAGATGAAGAGATACATAGGGCAAGATCCCAAATAAAAGAGCTTCTATCCTCGTGGAGCTTGGAGTCTGGTTTGGGGACACATGGAAGCATTTTGGTTCCCCAACTGTGGAAGCAGAATCCAAGAGGGCAATAAGCCCTTTTCATGGATTATTGTGAGGGCTTCATTGCATAGTCATGACTGACGAAATTATTGGCCATTGGCTGATTCAGCCTCCAGCCCCTGCCCTTGGGTGGGGTCATATGAATGACCAAATATGTATTTGTTATGACTCATTATATCACAGTTCCTTTGTCTTGTTTTCTTTTAAAGCTACCGTTTTATTGGGTGCTTATTATGGGTTGAATGATTTGCAAAGTGCTTTATATACGTCTTATTTCATCCTTGCGTGAAACTGGGGGCACCTGGAATTAACTCTCCTCTTGCACACGAGAAAACTGAAGTTTTGGGAGGTGAAATCATTTGTCCAAGGTCACGTAGTTAATTAGTAGTTCTTAGTTCAAATACAGGCTTGTGCAGTGTCAAAGGCTGTACTCTGAGTCAATATGCTTGCCATTAACCTCAACTGCACCTCCAGGCTGAGCTGCTAAGTTGCTGGGTAGGGATTCCACTGAGACCTATATGTTTCTGTTCTCCAGCAGGTATAATGAGGGCGATAGTATTTCTCATTATTGTGGTGAAAGCCAAGAGAGATCCTGGATGAGAAGATTATTCCAGAGCACCTTGATATTATGTAAAGAGTAACAGTATAAGAGTGATGTCCCCTCTGAAAGATGAGAGGATTGGAACTGCTTTGTATTGTGGTTCCTCATGTGCACTCCTGCTTTCTTTCTTGAGAGGTCATGGACACATCTCATTATTTTAATATACTTCATGGGATCTAGCATGTTAATGGGTGTTAAATAAATATTCATTGAATGAATAAATGGTAGTATTAATAGCTAACATTTTTTTGAGCTGTTAATGTGAACTCAGGCACTGTTTTATATACTTTCTATATAGTAAGCTCATTCAATCCTTACAATAGCCCTATGTGGTAGGTTTGAACATCCTTCCATTTCACAGATGAGGAAACTAAGGCACCAAGAGATTTGCCAAAGGATACACAGTTAGAAAATGGGAGAGGTTGCATAACAACTTTGGTCCTTTGGCTCCAGAATCTTCTCCCCTAACCACTGTGCCCTAAAGCTGCTTATGAAATCCTGTCTCACCATTTCAGCCCCTTCTGTACTGCATAGCACCCTTCCCTACTTTATTTTTAACATAAAATTTCTCAGAGCTAACATACTTTATACTTGTTTAATTATGTTATTTTGTTCTCCTTAGTTTGTCTCTCCACACTAGAATGTAAGCTCCAAGAGAGCAGAGCTTTCTGTCATCTTTGTTTACTGATACATCCCTGACCATTTTTTACTTCCTGGCATATCTATGGACTGCTAATAAATACAGAACAGGGCCTGGCACATAGTAGGCAGTAAACTGATCTTCACTGAATGAGAGGATGATTGACTCATGGGCATATCTGTAAGCTCATTAGCACTGGCAGCCATTCAGGATCTATCCTGCTATAATTCTGCTTGCAGTGGTGATTTTGAATACAATATAGAAAGGTAGGCATATAATAGATGTTCCTTTGGACTGAAGAGTGAAGGAGATGGCCAAAAGTAATTCAGGCAGGGGGACGAAAGACATAGGATGGCAGCTGGGAGGGATGTCAGTGGTGGGGGAGCATATTTGCAGTTGGAAAGATTTGCAGACGAAGAGGAAGGAACATGTGGAAAGGAAGATCTGAGTGGAGGTGATTGATGGCTCAGCAAAGGCAGAGAAGAACTAGACTAAGAACTCCAGTGAAGGGGCCAATCTTGCAAAGGGGGAGGACGGGGAGGACTGCCACTGCTTTTGAATAGGGAAAAAGGAGGCGATGACTGGTAATTATGCAGAGAGATTTGAAGTACAGAGAAATTGAGATCTTACTGCATGTCCTTGATCTTTCCAGGATAATAGCAGGATGAAGTTCTCTACAGATGATGCTGAAGAAAATTCTGATTTTAAAAAATGTCAGATAAGGAACAGAGGACTGAACTTCACTTCATTTAAGACATTCATCTCATGTAGATAGTAACAATGACAGGAAACCAAGACTAGGCTATAATTAGTGTGAAATTGCTCTTTGTGAAACTGTTAGTAAAAGGAGATTGCTTGATAAAGGAGCTCTGTCTTAAGGTGTTTTCACTGACAGCTTTACAGGAACAAAAAAATTGCTTCATGTCTTGATGTTCCTATGGGATCACGAGATCAACCAAAGACCCGAGCCAGTAGGGCAAAAGGACATCTTCCCTCCCAAAGTTGCTGACTTTCAGACCAGGAGGATATTTGTGATTCATCGTTACCTGTGACATCAGCTGCTGCACTAAGATCACTGACTATGTTGTTCTAGTCAACATGAGATCTGCTTCCAATTTATTACTTGAAATTTGCTTCTGCCCCCTTTCTTTATCTTCCCAGTATTCTCCAAGACATTAATCTTTCCTCTTTCTTCTGTTACTGATCATTATTTCTGTTCTCTGGGAGTTTTCCTACTCAGGAATTCACCCCTTGTAGTAGCTACCTATTGCTGAGTAACAAAATTACCCCCAAACTTAGAGGCTTCACATAACAAACTTTTATAATCTCAAAGTTTCTATGTTAGGAATTTGGGAACAGATTAGTTGATGCCTCTAGCTTACAGTTTTTCTCTCAAGGCTGTGATAAGAGTTTTGCTGGGGCTGAAATATCATTTGAATGCTCTACTGGAGGATTAACCTCCAAGTTGGGCCTCTCCACAGGGCAGTTCACGGCGTGATAGCTGGCTTCCTTCACAGTGAGCAAGAGAAGGCAAGCAAAATGGAAGTCAGAGTCTTTTGGTAACTTAATCTCAGAAGTGACATCCCATCATTTTGCCATATTCTGTTCATTACAAGCAAGTCACTAGGTCCAGCCCATACTCAAGTAGAGAGACAAACTTGAATATCAAGAGATAAGGATCACTGGGGACCCTCTTAGAAGCTGCCCCCCCATATGCACATTAGTTGCTCTATCCATCCTAGCTGTAGTAAATCAGCTGTAGCTGATTGCTGTAGTCACTCTGCATAGCCAAGATGTACTTTCCTGGCATTCACCCCAAAATTTGGTTCACATGTTAAAACTGATGGTACTACACATGCACCAAGAGGATATGAAAAGATTTACTACATAATGAGGCTTTCTAGGGAGATCCAGGCTGGCTCCCAAGCTGTCCAAAATGGTTTGAAAGAGCAAGGAAAAGAGATGATCTGGGGTTTTATGGTGGGTGGGGCAGGGACGAGCTTTCCTGTGACTGGGTCAGGGCTTATGTGGTTTGAGTTGCCTGCTGGCACGAAAGAAGGACATGTGTGGACTTTTTTTATCAGTTTTCTCAGATGTGGGGCAGCAGTGGAAAGGGTAGTATAGGGTTTGAAAGCTATCAGCTGTCAAATATCAAATATGGAGCCAGACCACTTATTACACTGTTTACTTGAAATTCAGTGGATAAGGCTGGGTTTTAAGATTCTAAAGTCTGATTCTGTGGTGGATGTGATGACTGATCACTTTGTGTGTACAGGCATACCTCATTTTGTGCTTTGAAAATATTGTGTATTTTACAAATTGAAGTTTTGTGGCAACCTGTATTGAACAAGGTCTGTTAGAACAGTTTTTCCAAAGCATTTGTTTGCTTTGTATCTCTGTGCCATATTTTGGTAATTCTCAAAACATCTCAAATTTTCATTATTGTATTTGTTATTTTTGTGTGATGAGTAATTATGACTCACTGAAAGCTCAGATTATGATTAGCACTTTTCAGCAATAAAGTCTTTTTAGACTAAGGCATATACATTCTTTTTAGACATAATGCTATTGCACACACAATATAGTGTAAACATAATTCTTATATGCACTGGGAAGCCAAAACACTCATTTGACTCATTTTATTCTGATACTCACTTGACTGTGGTGGTCAGGAACCAAATCTGCAATGTCTGCAAGGTATATAGGCCTGTAGGTTCACCACCACATGAAAGCACGTGCCTGAAGAAGTGAATATGTAAGTAAATGTGTCCACATGCTTACATTGTCCACAAATGAAGACTAAGAATATTTTAGTCTTCAAAATAGCCACACTGAGGAATTTTTTCCCTGCAAAGATAACAGTGTTAGGATTTCTACATTTAAAATATTTTGGCATTTTGTCAATTGTCCTCAGACATTTGTATCTTGGTAAAAATAACAGAGTATTGGTCAACTTCTTTTAATATAAAGGCTGTTTTCTTAATACTGTAGTCTACTACATCTCTTCCTTTTAAAAAATCATCTTTATTAAGGTGTAATTTGTATACACAAATTGAATTTAAGGCATACATTTTGACAAATTATGACAAATGCACATACCTGTGAAACTACTGGCAAAATAAAAAACCAGAAAATTCATATCACAACAAAAATTTTCCTCATGAACCTTTGCAACCCATCCCTGTATTGGCCCACAGCCCCAGGCAACCACTCATCTACTTTTTGTCTTTATAGATTAGTTTACAATTTTTAGAATTTATATAAACGGAATCATTTAGTATGTACTCTTTTGTGTCTATCTTCTTTCACTTAACCTAATGATTTTAAGATCCATTCATGCTGTCATGTGTATTAATAGTTAAACCTCCTTTATTGCTGAGTAATATTCCATTGCATTGGTACTACAATTTGTTGATCTAGTCACCTACTGATGAACACTAGGTTGGTTTGTTTCCAATTTGGGGACAGTATTAATTAACTTTCTGTGGACATTTTTATGTAAGATTACATGTTGACAAATGCTTCTATTTCTCTAGGGGAAATCCTCAGAGTGTATGGCCAACTTTTTAAGACACGGCCAAACTGTTTTCCAAAGTATAATTGTACCATTTTGCATTCCCACCTATAGTGAATGAAAGTTCTAGTAGCTCCATATCCTCATCAACACCAGGTATGGTAAATCTTCATCTTGGCCACTCTAGAAAGTATATATTGTGGTATCTAACTGTGGTTTTTTTTTCTAATATTAATATATAATTACATGAGCAACATTATGGTCACTAGAGTCCCCCTATTATCAAGTCCCCACCACACCCCCCCATTGTAGTCACTGTCCATCAGGCAGAAGGATGCCTCAGAATCACTACTTGTCTTCTCCGTGTTATACTGCCTTCCCCGTATCCCCTTACCCCATCCCCACCCCCGCTACATTATGTGTGCTAATTGTAATAGCCCTTTTTCCCCCTTATCCCTCCTGTCCCACCCATCTTCCCCAGTCCCTTTCCCTTTGGTAACTGTTAGTCCATTCTTGGGTTCTGTGAATCTGCTGCTGTTTTCCTCCTTCAGTTTTTTCTTTGTTCTTATACTCCACATATGAGTGAAATCATTTGGTACTTGTCTTTCTCCACCTGGCTTATTTCACTGAGCATAATACCCTCTAGCTCCATCCATGTTGTTGCAAATGGTAGGATTTGCTTTCTTCTTATGGCTGAATAATATTCCATTGTGTATATATACCACATCTTCTTTATCCATTCATCTACTGATGGACACTTAGGTTGCTTCCATTTCTTGGCTATTGTAAATAGTGCTGTGATAAACATAGAGGTTCATATGTCTTTTTCAAACTGGGCTGCTTCATTCTTAGGGTAAATTCCTAGGAGTGGAATTCCTGGGTCAAATGGTATTTCTATTTTGAGTGTTTTGAGGAACCTCCATACTGCTTTCCACAATGGTTGTACTGATTTACATTCCCACCAGCAGTGTAGGAGGGTTCCCCTTTCTCCACATCCTCACCAACATTTGTTGTTGTTTGTCTTTGGATGGCAGCCATCCTAACAGGTGTGAGGTGATATCTCATTGTGGTTTTCATTTGCATTTCTCTGATGTCTAGTGATGTGAGGCATCTTTTCATGTGCCTGTTGGTCATCTGAATTTCTTCTTTGGAGAAGTGTCTGTTTAGCTCCTCTGCCCATTTGTTAATTGGCTTATTTGCTTTTTGTTTGTTGAGGTGTGTGAGCTCTTTATATAATTTGGATGTCAACCCCTTATCGGATATGTCATTTATGAATATATTTTCCCATACTGTAGGATATCCCTTGCTGTACAGAAGCTTTTTAGTTTGATATAGTCCCATTCGTTCATTTTTTGCTTTTGTTTCCCTTGCCTGGGGAGACATGTTCATGAAGAAGTTGCTCATGTTTATGTCCAAGAGATTTTTGCCTATATTTTTTTCTAAGAGTTTTATGGTTTCATGACTTACATTCAGGTCTTTGATCCATTTTGGTTTACTTTTGTGTATGGGGTTAGACAGTAATCCAGTTTCATTTTCTTACATGTAGCTGTCCAGTTTTGCCAACACCAGCTGTTGAAGAGGCTGTCATCTCCCCATTGTATATCCATGGCTCCTTTATTGTATATTAATTGACTGTATATGCTTGGGTTTATATCTAGGCTCTCTGTTCTGTTCCATTGGTCTATGGGTCTCTTCTTGTGCCAATACCAAATTGTCTTGATTACTGTGGCTTTGTAGTAGAGCTTGAAGTCAGGGAGCATAATCCCCCCCAGCTTTATTCTTCCTTCTCAGGATTGCTTTGGCTTTTCAGGGTCTTTTGTGGTTCCATATGAATTTTAGAACTATTTGCTCTAGTTCATTGAAGAAGGCTGTCACAATTTTGATAGGGATTGCATTGAATCTGTAGATTGCTTTAGGCAGGATGGCCATTTTGACAATATTAACTCTTCCTAGCCAAGAGCATGGGATGAATTTCCATTTATTAGTGTCCTCTTTAATTTCTCTTAAGGGTGTCTTATAGTTTTCAGGGTATAGGTCTTTCACTTCCTTGGTTAGGTTTATTCCTAGGTATTTTATTCTTTTGGATGCAGTTGTGAATGGAATTGTTTTCCTGATTTCTCTTTCTACTAGTTCATCATTAGTGTATAGGAATGCAACAGATTTCTGTGTATTAATTTTGTATCCTGCAACTTTGCTGAATTCAGATATTAGATCTAATAGTTTTGGAGTGGATTCTTTAGGGTTTTTTATGTACGATACCATGTCATCTGCAAACAAGGACAATTTGAGTTCTTCCTTGACGATCTGGATGCCTTTTATTTCTTTGTGGTGTCTGATTGCCATGGCTAGGACCTCCAGTACTATGTTGAATAAAAGTGGGGAGAGTGGGCATCCTTGTCTTGTTCCTGATCTTAAAGGAAAAGCTTTCAGCTTCTCGCTGTTAAGTTTAATGTTGGCTGTGTTTTTGTCATATATGGCCTTTATTATGTTGATGTACTTGCCCTCTATACCCGTTTTGTTGAGAGTTTTTATCATGAATGGATGTTGAATTTTGTCAAATGCTTTTTCAGCAACTATGGAGATGATCATGTGGTTTTTGTTCTTCTTTTTGTTGATGTAGTGGATGATGTTGATGGATTTTCAAATGTTGTACCATCTTTGTATCCCTGGATGAATCCCACTTGATCATGATGGATGATCTTTTTGATGTATTTTTGAATTAGGTTTGCTAATATTTTGTTGAGTATTTTTGCATCTGTGTTCATCAGGGATATTGGTCTGTAATTTTCTTGTTTTGTGGTCTCTTTGCCTGGTTTGGGTATTAGAGTGATGTTGGCCTCGTAGAATGAGTTTGGGAGTATTCCCTCCTCTTCTACTTTTTGGAAAACTTTAATGAGGATGGGTATTAGGTCTTCACTATATGTTTGATAAAATTTAGCAGTGAAACCATCTTGTCCAGGCATTTTGTTCTTAGGTAGTTTTTTGATTACCAATTCAATTTCTTTGCTGGTAATTGGTCTATTCAGATTTTCTGTTTCTTCCTGGGTCACTAACTGTGGTTTTAATTCATGCTTCGCTAATGACTAATTATGTTGAGCAATTTTTCATGTGCTGTTTTGCTCTCCACACATTTTCTCTGGTAGAGTGTGTATTTAAATCTTTTGTCTAGTTTTAATTGGGTTGTCTCATTATTCTTGTTGAGTGTTCCTTATATATTCTATATACAGGTCCATTGCTACTTGTGTATATATAAAAGATTTTCTCCTACTTCATAGTTTGACATTCCATTTTAACAATGATTCTTGAAGAGCAAATGTTTATAGTATTAATGAAGTGCAGTTTGTTAATTTTTTTCTTTTACAGTTCATACATTTTGTGTTTAAAAAAATCTTTGACAAATCCAAGATTGTTAAAATTTTGTTTTCTTTTTGAAATTTTATAGTTTTTGTTTTACTTATTTCTATGATCCATTTCATATTAATTTTTGTATATGGTGTTTTAGTAAGGGTTAAACTTCATTTTTTGTTGCTTTGTTTTTGGCTATCCCATTACTTCCGCACCATTTATTGAAAAGGTCATCCTTTCCCTATTGAACTGCTCTTGCACTTTTGTGAAAAAGCAATTGACACTGTATATGTTGGTCTATTCCTGGACTCTATAGTCCGTTAACTTGATTAATCCATCCTGATCCAATATGACATTGTATTGAATATTGCAGCTTTATAATGAGACTTGAAATCAGAAAGTATAAATCCTTTAACACTGTTATTCTTTTTCAAAGTTGTTTCAGCTGTATTTAGTTCTTTGCATTTCCATATCCTGCTGGGCTTTTGACTGTGATTACATTGAGCCTATAAATTAATTTGGGGAAGATTTGACATCTTAGCAATGAGTTTTCTGATCCAAGAATACAGTATATTTCTCTATTATGTTTTCTTTAAATTCTCTTACCAATATTTTATAGTTTTCAGTTTGTGGGTATTACATATCTTGTGCCAAATATACCCCTAATTTTTCATATTTTTAACTGTTATTACCAAAGATTTTTTTTAATTTCACTTTCTGATTATCTGTTGCTAGCATAGAAATAGAAATGATTTTTGTATATTAAATTTGTATCTGCAACTTTTTTAAGCATTAAAAAATATTTCTTAGAGTTTTTTGATATGAAGACTCATGTTACCTATAAATACACCTGCAGATTTTTTTAAATGCCCTTTACACAATGGAGGAAATGTCCTTCTAATTTTAGTTTGCTAGAATTTTTTCAGAAATGCATTTTGGATTTTACCAAATAAATGCTTTTTGTGCACCTATTGAAATGATCATGACATTTTGATTTTAATCTGTTAAAATGGTGAATGACCTTGATTGATTTTCAAATACAAAAATAATCTTGAAATGCTGAGATAAACCCATTGGGTAATTATGTATGGTATATTTTATATGTTGCTAAATTCAATTTTCTAAAATTTTATTGAGAACTTTTACATCTATGTTTATGAGGGATATTAGTCTGTGGTTTTCTATTTTTATTAATATTTTTCTCTATTTTTTCCTCCTCTGGTCTATTTCATTATTTTCTGCTATTTATTATTTCCTTTCCTATTCTTACCTGGCGTTTAATTGGCTCTTCTATTCCTAGTTTTTTAAGGTGAAAGCTGAGTCATTAATGTAAGATGATTATCGCGTCATTAATATCTTCAGCGCTAGAAATTTCTTCCTATGCCCTTATTTAGCTGAATTCCACAAACTTTAATAATTTGTTTCCATTTTTACCACCTCAGAGTAATTCCTAATTTACCTTCTAATATCTTCTTTGTCTCATAGTTTCTTAGAAGTCCATTATTTAGATTTGAGGATTTTCATTACATTTTCTGTTGATTTCTAATTTAATTACATTGTGGTCAGAGAACATATCTCATTTGTTTTAATCCTTTTAAATTTGTTGAATCTTGTTTTGTGACCTAGAATATGGTCTGTCTTGGCAAATGCTTCATGTACATTTGGAAAGAACATGTTTTCAGCTGTTGTGGGTTGGAGAGTTCTATAAATATTATTTAGGTCAAGTTGATTGATAGTCTTGATCAAGTCTTTCATATACTTATTGATTTTCTGTTCACTTTTTCTCAAATTTTTAATGAATTTTTTTCCTATTTCTCTCTGAGCTTTATCAGATTTACTTTTTATATCCTAAGTTCTGTTATTAGGATCCTATATTTAGGATTCTATATCCTTTTGATGAATGGACCCCTTTATGATTATCAAATGGCCCTGATAACATTCTTTGCTCTGAAATCTAATTGATTATATATTAATATAGTAATTCCAGTTTTCTTTTCGGTGTTTACATCTCTCCCATCCTTTTACTCTTAATCTATTTATGTATTTATAGTGAAAGTATGTTTTTTGTAGGTGGCAAAAAAAAATAGCTACTGTGTTTCTAATGAAAATTCTTCTGTTATTTTAAATCTTGATTCCTTTCTATATAATATGTGTCTGTTATTTGACAATTTTTAAGATTTCTCTCTTCATCAGTGGTTTTAAACAGTTTACTATGATGTACCTTGGTATAGGATTCATATTTCTTATGTTTGGGGCTTGTTGGACTTTATGGTTTTCATCAAAGTTGGGAAATTTTGGGCCATTATTTTCTCAAATGTTTTTCTGCTACCTCCTCTTTTTGAGGGACTCCATTTCTATATTAGGCTGACTAAAGTTTCTTTAGCATTCACTGATGCTCTGTTTAATTTTTTTCAGTCTTTTTTTCTGTGTTTCATTTTGGATAGTTTCTATTACTATGTATTCAGATTCATCAGTCTTTTCTTCTTCAGTGTCTAGTAGACTATTAATTCCATCTAGTGAACTTTTCCATTACAATAGTTGTATTTTTCTTTCCTAGAAGTTCTATTTTGGTTTTTAAAAATCTTACATGTCTTTACATGGTCAATCTCATTTGCTCAGCATAAGGAATACAGTTATAATAACTGTTTTAATGTCTTTGTCTACTGGTTCTGTAATCTTTGTAATTTAGGTCTCATTAAGTATTACATTTCTTCCTCCTGGGTGTGCTTGGAATTTTTGGATTGACTGTCAACTCCATGAATTTTATGTTGCTGGATGTTTTATTTTTGTGTTCCTATATCCTTGAACTTTTTAAGTGGGATACAGTTATGTTCATTGGAAGCAGTTTGCTCCTTTGAAGTCTTACTTTCAAACTTTATTAGGCATGTACAGAACAATCTTTAGTTTCAGGCTAGCATTTTTCTGAGGATCCCACCCAATCCCCCTGATTATAAGGTTTACCATGATGGATGATAGAACACAAACTATTCTTATCCCTGTGTGATCTCTAGGTATTGACACTCTGCCCCTTCATGTAGTTTTTTTACCCATAATCTCAGGTATTTTGCTCACATGTATTCATTGGTTAGTATTCAGCTGAAGATTCAAGGGGGATCCTCTGCCGAATGCTGAATTTCTTTCTCTGTGCAGTTCTCTTCTTATAAATGACCCTGTGAATTCTAGTCATCTTGACCTCATAGGACCATCAGCTCCTTCTCAACTCAGGGAGACTGTCAAGTTCAACTTAGGTTTCCCATCTGTAAGCCATAGCCTGGACAGAGGACTATGTCATTTGTTTCCCTTCTCTCTGTGACCATTGTCCTGAGCTGCCAGATGTTCAGTGTCTGAAAAGTGTTATCATAAATTTTGACTGTTTTAGAAGGATAAACCCAATACCTATGTTCCATATTGGCCAAAAGAGGACATCTCTCAGTGAGATTTAATTTGTTTTAGTCTTATTATATGTGAGATTAGGAATATTCCTTTATATGTAAGGGTCCTTGTATTTCTTTTGCTTTCCTGTATATTCTTGTCCTTAACCTCCCTCCTACCCCCAACCATTGGCATATTGGTGTTTTCCTTCTTCATTTCTAGAAACTCTTTGGATATGACAGGTATGAGCCCCCCCTTTTTTGTAAAGCTTTTTCTGCTGTCTTGTATTTCCCTTTGCTTATGGTTTTTTTTTATCCCATGCATATGTTTTTCATTTTTATGTAATCAAATTTATCAGTGTTATCCTTTATTGCATTTGGATTTTGAGTCATATTTAGAATGTCCTTCCTGTGGTGTATGTTTAATATTCTCAGAGGTGCAATTCTTTACCTGTTGAGAATGGATTTTATTTTTGCCAATAGCCTAAAATTATTTGGAATAAAACCTGGTGAATAAGGTAGGACAACAAATTGAGTAATGACAATTTTGATTAAATCATAAAGTTTCTGTGTAGTTAAGAGATGGATTTTTATATCAAATGCATCCATTTTTTTTCTGAAATTGATTCCAAAGTAGAATTTTAGGAATATGTGGCTGGATAATATTTTTAAATATGAACTTTCCTTCCTACTTTCTCTTCCTTCTCTTTTCTCCATTTAAGCAAGTAATCTGTCCTATACTGTATGGCCTCAGGGAAAATATGTGACAGAACAATCATGGAGAAGTTGAAAGCTCTAGAGAGGAACTGTTTTGTGGTATCTTTAGGAAGGAAGGATTTAGGTGGACATAATGGAAAGTTTCTGTATCTCAAGTGACAGGGAAGCACTGACACCAAAGGAGTCTCTAGAGAGGGATGGTGGACACCATATGGGTAGCCTGTGTGGACAGATGGTCAACCCAGGGGGGCCCCACCTGGATGATGTGAAGCTGAGGAATTAGGACAAATGCCCCAACTGAGGAATCACTACGAATTGGGTAAGAACACCAATGACTGCCATGAGGTTTCTTACCAATGACTGCATGGAGTCTTGAATTTTAAATTTAATTTAAAGAAAAGAAAAGAAATATATCTTGTATATTTAGATGACATCTACCCTCTACAAATATTCTGACCAATGTTTAACATAAATTTGTAGCTTTCCAAAGTAAGGGATTTGAAGAGTTACATTCATGGGCCTGTCTGCTGGAAGGGAGCGGAGTGGATCATCTTATAATAGGGGTTTTTAATTTGAAGTCTTCAGATCCCTGAGGGATCTCTAAATTTGGAAGGTAAAAAGACTACATCTTACTAACTTCTAACTGAAATACAGAATTTCCTCCTATTGCAAATGTAGGCAACAAACCGCAGGAGTGTCAGCAATACCTCTGATTTCATCAACAATGGAAACCACACACGTTTCATATCAGTATGGTGCTGCAGATGTCTAAACATATTTTGTTCCTCATCCCTCACCACTTATTTTTATAATTCATGTATTTCCAGTTACTGAATATACACTCCTCCCTAGATTACCCATAGACACTTTAAAAGTCATCCCCTTCCTAACCTCATTATTCCTCATCTTAATACTTCCTATGGCTGCCTATACCTCAAGGGTGAAGGACAAATTCTGAACTTTCCAGATGCATCTCAACTGGCCTTTCTGAAATCTCTGGTCGTAAACATCCTTCTGTCTGAACATCAATCCCATCTTGCTATTCAGTCTCCAAAGCAGATTGCCTTTCCCCTCTTTGCCTCTTAGGCAACTGCTACTCACCCCTTCCTCTCCCCTCCTCTGCCTGGCTTTCTCTTCCCAAGGTAGAGTTAATTGCACTCTTTTCTGTCTCCCTGGACACTATGTGTCTGTCTTTATTAAAGCTCATGTTGCACAGATCTGTTGGCCTTTCTGTTTGCTGCGCATCTCAACCTATTGTTGATCCTTGTTGTGACTCATCGCTACTTTAATTATGGAAGTTTTTAGACTTATTGCTAGATTTAGTTATTTAATTCATTAACAAAGAATCACTATTACTATTTCACAAATATTTTTAATATTTTGATAATTTATATTTCAACATAAGTAGTTCTCTTTGTAGTCATATGTTTTATTTTAAGCATTTAAAAATATTCTGACAAGTAGTCTATAGGCTTTAACAGATAGTTGCATAAAATAGGTCAGGAGCCCCTGTTTTAGTTACACTTTGCGTTATTCCTGGCCGGAGTCACTTCTGCAAGAGGTAAGATAGCAATAAGGCAGCTCCTGCCTTTTCACATCTGGCTCTTCCTCAGTTGGAAGATTTGAGGATGTAACTTAACTCGGAGAGAATATGACCTTATACGCTCATTTCAGGCTCAATAAATTGCAGGAGCCCAGCAGTTTATCACTGACTTGACAGCTTCCGCCAGGAGCAGTGCTTACCAGGTTTAGGGGCCTGAAACCTTTCTGCAAGGCTTAGCTGATGACAGATTTGCTTCCCTGCTTTCTTTATGAGCTGGTGTCAAGATGACTTTCCAGATCAGTGAAAGAGCTTTAGTTCTGACATTCAGGACTTGGGGCCTCCTCGCCTTTAATCAGCACCAGTTCCATCCTGTCTTTGAATCCATTATATTCAGGGCACAGGACTTGTGTCTTCCCACTGGCCTTTAAGTCTATGCCTGCCCTCCCAATGTGCCTTCTTCTCTGTCCACATTCCCTCCAGCTGTGGCAGGTGAGAATGGTGGGAGACTGGAGGTTTCCAGCATCCAAGCCTCCCAGGTCCCTGCTGAGGCAAGCTATAAGCTTTCACCCTTTGACAGAAAAAGGATGGAAACAAAAGCGGGCCAAAAGCAAAGGCCAGGCTGAGTTGAACTCTCTGACCTTGCATTTTTTGGACATGAAACTGGCACGAAACTCTTTTTCTTCGATCAGCCTGAAGATGAAACTTTTCAGTCTCTGTTACCTGAGAACATTTAGAGAACATTTTATTGCCTGCAACTCTGTTTTCTCTTTTCACTAGAGTAATGAGAACTAGTATTCTACAGTTTTTGAAGTGCTTTCTCGGTTATGATTTCATTCATCCTTAGAGCAATAGTGGACATCAAGTTTTCTTGCTTCTGTTTGACAAATAAGATATCTGACCCCCAAAAGTTCAAGCCTAGCTCTGTATGGGACTGGAACTAGGAGCTACCCTAGGACTTCTGCTTCCAGAGGCAATACCAGTCCCCCTGACCTGTAATCCTGCTCTAGAAAGAGGTAAATGTGCAAACATAGAGGAGGCATCTCAAACTTGTGGGTCTTAGCTCTTTGTATTCTGCATATAGGTTTTGTTTCTTTCAACAATAAATAATTCATATGAGTTTCCAACATTTGTAAATTTGCACATTTCACATTAAAATCCAGATTCCTGGCTTTTTCCCTTTTGGATGAATTAAAAGTTGTGGCTCTATAGGGCATACGCTACTGCGAGGCAGCAATTATCTGGAGCTGAGTAGTGTTGTTCCTTTTAGATGGAGTGTGAATTTTCCAGATGGCTGCAGTGCCCACCACTCCCTGTTACTCCCCAGCATTCAGCCTGAGTGTCAGTTATCATTTCCTCTTCTCTTTGCCCTGTTTTTCTTATGGTAGAATTAAGAGAGGCAAGGAAAACAATTCTTAAACTTACTTCCATCTCAAAAGTGAGAAAGTGAAATATGGATCTAGAAGACTTTATTTTTAGCCTGATTTTCTTGGTCCTGTAGGAACTTGAGTTTGTGGTTCCTAATGGAGATAATTATTCCCAAATCTGGATGCCCACTGTAAACATTTGTGAAGTTTTTAAAAAATACAGGACTCTGGGTTGTACCACAATCCATTAGTCAGAATCTTTAGGAGTTGTCTCCAGGAATCTGTAACTTTCTAAATTTCCCAAGTTATTCTGATCAGAAACTCACTGATTAGCTTTCACAGTGCTTCTTATGAAAAACAGACTCCCATAAAACTTTCCCATAAGCCTCCTTCACCAAATGATGCTAGGAAATCTAGGTATGCCAGAAACTGACTGATAGCCCAAGAAAGTCAGGTGGAAATTGGAGCTTGTAATAAGTGGAATATCAGTTGTTTTACTGATTTGGTCCTATCCCGTCACCAGCAAAGAAGGCATCAGGAGACTAGGTCAGTGCCAAGTCCCACCATCCCTTGGCTAATTCACAGAACCATATCCTGATTCACACTGAAAGGGATCTAAAAACCATTCAGTATTTTTGAGAAGTCACTTTCCCTGCTTATAGCCTCTTCAGCTAAAAAAACAAAACAAAGAAAGAGATAGTTACAGATCCAATCAGGGCTTGAACATTGATTTCCTGAATCCTGTACTTTGTTCTTTCACTATGGAATTAATTTCACAGAACGGCCTTTTTTTCTTGATAATTTTTCTTTTTTAAAAAACAAGGTCTAGATTGGGTTAATATTTCTTTTTTATTTTTTCTCCAGGCAAGAGTTGGGACTTTCTTGTAAGTTATTTGTCATCACTTTTCTTATATCAAAGTTAAATCAGTGTAACATCAAATACCTTGTCGTCTGGGTCAGTCACTTAAAGTAGTTAGGGATATGTTTTCTTTTAACCCTGTTAGGACGATAATAATAGTAGACATATTCTATGTCAAATGAACACTCTTCTATTTTCTATGCAGATATTTACTTTTGCATTTTGCATATGAGGAACTGAAGCACTGAAAATGAAGTTGTCTTTGTTTACTCATTCGACCACTATTTACTGAGCAGCTAACATGTGTCAGGTCATAGAGCACATAAGCAGCACAGCTAGAATTTGAATCTGATTCTTTGACTCTCAAAACCATTTTTGTTTCACCAACTCTATGAGACTTCCCTATTTTCCAGGGCTTCCTCCCATTTCTCCCTTGGGCTGCAAATCCAACACTGGTTCCCATAATATTTCCTCTCTTACTGTTAAAATCTCTATTTGATTGAATAAGTATCTTGTCTCCTAAGGCTGAAGCCAGTGTGTGGGGTGGGGTTAAGTGGAGAGTGGGACTGGAGGGAACTAGCTCTGGATGCTGGTGGCACCCGCCAGGAACAGCCACAAAGAGGATGCTGAGCTGGGGTAGGCGTGCCAGACACATCTCCATGATGCCAGTGTTTACCTCCTGTGGACACAGTAGGTAGAACCCTTGTCCCAAAAATCTAGTAGGTTACTAGTCATGAGACACTTTCACATATGTTGGAAATAAACTATACTGAGTGAGCACATAAAGATGGGAAATACCTTATAAGGAATGATTAAGACTCATTTCATTTTGGAGTTACTTTCCAAAGCATTTTTGCATGCATGATTTTATTTTGAGTTCAAATGAATTTGTTAGTATAAGCAGAGGTTCTATACTTAAAGCAGGTCAGGGATTGTTGGTAACTGCTGTAAGTCATGCTCCTTTCTCTCAAGAGCCCCTTCCTCTCCAATTTAAACATTGTAAACAAGTCACACAGATAATAGCATACACACTGAAAGTAAGTTTGGCAGAGTATTTACTTTATGTGTGTGTCATAATGGAAGTGGCTTCAGGTAGGACCAAGGGTATGGTTTTGTGTTTAAAAGTAAAAATTTGGTCTGGACCTGGTGGTTTATGCGTGTGAGGGTACGGAGATTATGGGAAACATGGCCTAACAATGTAAACATAGGGGAGAAAAAATTTAGTGTGGTGGTATAAAACAAGATAGGCATCTTGAAAAGGAATTTAGTTATATACCAAAGGAACCAGTTGGAACATTAATTGCCCTCCGTTATGCTTTACTATATGATCCTTTGGGAAAGCTGCTGAGTGAGGATAAGCCTGTATCATCTTAATGGATTTTGGAGAGAATACCAAAATTCGAAAGTAACAGAGCTAAGCTTCTAGAAGAAGTAATTCTCCTCAAAACCTATTTTTCATTTGAATGTGCTGTATGGAAGCTTGCTTATCACTCTTAGCTTTTTTCTTTCTCACCATGACCCTAAGTATATTTCTCCAAAAGACAACCACTGGCAACTCCAAAGCCATTGCTCTGAGTTCTTAGTCCTGGGAGTGTTTCAAGTAATGCTGTTTTTAGTATTCTGTGTCATCTTCCCTATCCTTTCATTTACTTTCTTGGCTGCCAAAGTCTCCCATTTATCTGTCTCCTCTTTTTTCTGTCAGGCCATTCTGAGAGGTAATTTTTCATCCTGTCTGTTGGGTTATCCCAGGGGTCCATTCATTTTCTTCAGGCTCCTTTTTCTTCCTCCTCCATGGCGCCCGTCAGCACAGTACTTTCTCTAGGGAAGTTTGAAGCATTCAACAGTTGACAGATGAAGATGTGATTGGGCTGGAATGAGAAAATGAATTTATGTAATAGCTATTACAGGGTTTCAAATCAGTCAGAGTTCCTGGTTGCAAATGATGAAAACTCAAGTTAGCTTAAGAAAATGGGACTTTATTGGGTCACTTATCAGAAAAGGATAGGGGTAAGGCAGAATGGAAAGGATTACTGAAGGATCCAGGACCTCACTAACTAGAACCCGAAATCAATGCCACTGGGTCACTGCCTTCCTTTCCTCCACTAGTTTTTCTGATTAGTTTCATTCTGCAGACAGGTTTTTCCTTTCTCCTGGAAGTATGGCTACTGACTTTCAGCTCCAGGTTCACATCCCCCAGCAGGCAACAGGCTTCCCTGCTCCCCAGCCTCTGAGGCCCATAAATCACTCCCAGGGAAGGCATCTTATTGATACTACTGGTCATGTGTTCTCTTCCAGACCAGCCTCTGATTGAATAGTTCCCTTTCACATTAACTGTGGGCTTAACAATTTGACTTGCTTTGGCCAATGGGACAATAATAACATTATGCAAAACAGAGTCTAGAAACATGTGTGTGCATTGGGGTTTCTCTCACTTGCTGCTATTGAGAACCCTGTGAAGCCTGGGTTAGGTTAACCTGATAAATCATGACTAGGGCATGGCCTAGTTATAGCAGCCAACCAAATACTAGAAATGTGAGACCATGACTGCCAGCTGATCACAAAAACATGAGTGAGTCAAATTAATACTACATGGAGCAGGAATGAGCCATCCCAACTGAATCAAGCCCAGATTTCTGACCCACAGAGTCATGAATAAATAAATTGTTGCAGCCTTAGGTCATTAGATTTCATGATTGTTTATTACACAGCAAAAACTAACTGATACATTTATTATGTGCTGTATTCGTGGATTCATCCTGGCTTGAGAGACTCTTTTTGTTCTTCAATAGTAGGCATTCTGGATTCTTCACTGGATGTCTCCTTATTCGTTATCTCTCCACTGTAGCAGGGGGGTTTCCATATTATTCCTGATAACCTCTTTGATCTGACCCACAGTTCTTGAAATCCTCCTTAATCCATTTCTCCCAAAAACTTTAAAAATTATCTATTTATGGTATTTTTCTCCTAGGGGGAAGCCTATAATGAGAAACAGGAAATGCCCGGCTACCATTTTGGTTCTTTAAGACACCACTAACCTGAGTAGAATGTGTATTTAGAGCTATTTTTCAGTTAGTAGAAATGTTTGCATCTAAAGTTTATGAGATAGCTGCTTGATGATGTCTGAAATTTTTTCTTTTAATTTGTTCTTGAATTTAATCTGAGGGTGAAATCATAGGGATCACCAACATTTAACAGGTGAAGACAGAAGAGAGGATGAGGTAGGAGGACGGTGAGAGGGGTGTGGGGGTCACAGTAGCCAAGGGAATTCAGGACTTCAAAAAGGAGAGAGTTGCAAAACAGTATCAAATCCAGAAAAGAAATCCAGAGAGATAGGGACTAAAAATAATCACTAGATTTGACAATTACGACCTTGGCATGAGCCATGAGTGATGTCCATAGTGTGGGAAAAGAAGAAGTTAGACAGCAGTGACTTGTAGACCAAATGGAATGTGGGACTGTATAGACAATGTGTATCAATGTCTCATCCCTGAGATGGAGAGATGCAATGGCGGCGATGGGGCACACAGTCTCAATGGCAAGCATGACTGAGATTCAAATATATTTATATGATGGAAGGAAAGACAAAAATATATTTATGATATATAAAATTATCTGACAGAGGTTTTAATATGATCACTCTGACTTCTGTGTTGGGAACCATTTGAGGGAGTGACTGGACTAAGGTGACAAACCAGTTGGGAGGCTATTAGAGTGATTAGAGGAAAGAGATTATGTTTACTTGGACTTGGAGAGGAGCAATCAAGGTGGTAAAAAAAAAGTGATTGAATTCTGGCTCTATTTTGAAGACAGAACAGCAGGATTTGTTGGAAGGTATGAAGTGGGATGCGTGAGAGAAATTAAGGAGTCAAGGATGAGGTCAAGGTTGTAGGTTTAAGCAACTTGGATGGTGGAGTTCCAGTAACTATGAGAGTGGTGTTGCAGGAGCAGCTTGTTTGTAGGTGAGGATCAGGAGGTTAGTTCTGGACATGTTCAGTTTGAGGTGTCTAAAAGGTATGCCAGTGGAGATGTCCAGCAGGCAGCCAAGAATTCAAGATTGAAGTCATAGGTGGGGATACAAAGTTAAGAGTCCTCAGCATGTGGATGCTATTTAAAGCCATGAGACGAAGAGATTTCCAGGGGGATATGCAGATAGAAAAGAGAAGTTCAAGGACTGAGACTTGGGGGGCACTCCAACGTTATGGATAGGGAAGATGAAGAGGAATCAACAAAGGAATCTGAGGATGAGTTTCTATTGAAGTAGGGAAAACAAACAGCCAAGAGAGTGAGAGTGAGATATCTCAGACGCCAGGTCAAGAATATGTTTCAAGGATGAATGAGTCATCACTTGTGTCAACTGGAATATACACTAATTAGGCCAACAGACTCATTGTGGGCCATGGGACAGTCTGTTTCTTATAATTAACAAATTGGATTTCTGGCTTAAGTCTTCTGTGCGTCGGACACTCCAAATTGGACCCAGAGCAATGAATCTGCTTCAATCGCTGACCAAGCCTAAGGGGCAGACCTTGGACTATGGTAAATTCATGTCACATTGTGAGGCTATTTAGCGATTTCTTCATTTGTATTGTGCTTTTAATGACATTTCAGTTTTGTCACTGAAATGCAGGGTCTGCTTGGGAATTCAGTTTTCATATCTGCCTCTAAACAGCATGCCTTATCAGAGCTAATCTATTAGCTGCATTTAGGAGACATCCAATATGGGCTGGGTCTTTCATGGATAGGTTTTAGAGTCACTCCCACACACGTGGTGAATGGTGCAATAGAAACTATGGCCTCTGTCACAGTGAGATTTGAATTTGTGTGATAGAAAGACTCGCCTGGGAACCAGGACATTTTGGTTCTGGCTCCATCTCAAACATTTAACTAGGTCTATTACTTAGGGTAAGTTACTAAACTTTTTAGGGCCTTAGGGTATTTTCAGGATAGGTTAGATTATGCAACAGTAATAAATTAATACTGAAATCTCAGTTGTGTAACACAACAAAGCCCTATTGCTCCTGGTACATCTATATCCCAGGTCTATGAAAAGGCTCTGCTCCCCACAGTCACTCAGGGACAAGCCTAGTTACTTACTATCAGCTAGTAACTTTGGTGGTCCTCCTATGCTCCTTAATCACTTGAACTCAGGGCAAGAGAGTTTTTGGGAGAGAAGTGCATCTGGGCTTTTCAGTGCCTCAGTTCTGAAGAACTATGCTTCACTTCTGCTGAGAGCCCCCTGGCCAGAATTAGTTGCATGGCCTCACCTAACTACAGCTGGGCTGTGAAATGTAGAGCAACAGATGAAATCTTCACTGACCATTACAGTCTAGGCTATACTCAGTTTCCATATATGCCGATGAGGTTAATAATAATAGAATTTACCTCACAGAATGTTGGAAGGGATAAATGAGAAAATGTATGTGACTTGCTTAATGTAGAGCTTGGCTTGCAGAAGGCATTCTATGAATTCTAGCCATGATAAATCTAGCATTATTATTACCCGGGCAATAAATTGTGTTATCATTATCATTTTGGGATTCTCCTAAGAGCAAAAGCGACTGTATCTAAGTGCTTCATTATTTGTCATCCTTGGGCCATGACAAAGGCATTCAGCCCTGAAGTGTGGCTCAGAATCAAGAAAAGGGTCACTGACAAGGGATTCCAGGAAAACAGTGTTGAAAGGAGCTGCTCTTCACCCTGTCCTTGGCCTGCCCATTTTGCCAATGCTCTTGGCCATGAACGTCTCTATCAGTAGCCCAGGAAAAATTCTGAGGACACTGGATCCCTCTAGACCTTTCTTCTCCTACATGATTTCTCAGGGCCCAGCATTCTTATTCATCCAGGTTCTTCAAGAGTCAGACATGGGAGGCATGATGGGCAGCTCAGTTTTCCCAGCAGTAAGGCTCATACATAAACAGCTGGGACCAAAAGGACTTGTAAAAATGATCCCATGCAACAAATAGATATGCTCTTGTCCAGAAATGTTTTTTAGCTTTCTACTCTCTGGTTTGTTGAGGTATAAAGATACACATGACTTGGTTAAATGCAGGAAGCAGAAAGGGCTGGTGACAGGCCATATTTATTGAACATAGGAATGTAGAGATGACTATGCTGAACGAAGGGGAATTGCTAGGTAGTCCTTAAACTTACACACTGTAGAAAGTCCAGCAAGATTGCTTAGCCTGAGAGTCTCATCCTCTGCCTACTGGTCTGGGCTTTGCTTCCTTATATTCAGGCTTCCAAAGCAACCTTGCTACTTTTTACCTCCATGCCTTTGCCTGTACTATTCTTTCCTCCTGGAACACCCTTCCCTCCTATCCTCCGTACTCAACCTGTTGAATGAAATTGCCCTCATTTTTCAAGGTCTAGTTCAAATGCCATTCACTGCTTCCTTGAAATCTTTGAAGGTGTAATTGCAAAGACTATGTCTGTATATGCTATTGCACCTAGCATAGGTCTGGTGTTCAATAAATGTCAAGTTGAAAACCCCCTTCTTCATTAATTTTATCCTTTAGGGTATGTTTATAGAAGCCATTGTAAGTCCGAGGAGAGGAAATCCCCAGGCAAAATACCTCTAAAATGGAAATCAGTCAAAGGGAGAAATAAAGTTTAAAACCCATTTACTGCTTACAAACTGCAGTCCAGGGCCTTCTCTCTTTCCTGCTCTGGCAGAAGCAAAACCGGCCCTCCCCCTCACCTCTCAGGTACAGATAAGCCCTCCGTTGCCCAGGTAATTACCCACTGATATGGAGATGAGCTTCTCTCCACCCCTGAGGATATGTAAATACACTAAAGCCAGGCGAGATAGTCTGGAAATATTACAATTTTACTCACAGCCGTCAACTGTGACAAAGCTTCAAAAAGTTTGTGGAAGTTGTTCCTGCCCAAAGTCTCATCAAGGAAAGCCCTAAGTGCTGAAATTTCCCAGAACTTTTAACTTCAAAAAACTTGCAGTAGTTATTCCAAGAAATCAACCTTAACTATGTGGTATCCTCTTATCTTCATGAAATTAACTTTCAGATTAAGGCCTAACATTATCTTCATCTAATATCTTATCTCTTCTTCCTAAGGAAGTGATATTAGTATTTTGACTACATCTATGGAGCTTTCCAGATGACAAAGCACGTGTACCTGCCTGACCTTATTTAGTGCTCATAATGATCACGGGCTTGATAAGGTAGGGGATATGATTTCATATGCAAGTTCTCTCATCAAGCAAATATGGCACAACTCCATTATTTCAGCAAAGTCAATTATTCTACTTTTGGGATACTTGGGAAAGAGACTCAGGATTTACTGGTTGCTATTACCTTTCAAACAGCACGAAGAAAGTGACACTGTGGTTCCCTGGAAAGCAAAGTTTCATACCAACGATTATTGTGGGGATTTGGAATCCTAAATCAAGTATTCTGTACTTTACCACTTATTTAAACTCTGAGGGGCTCTCTTCCAAACTGGTCATTGTATTACTTGAATCCAGGAACTTTGGCTACTTGTTCCAATAGGTAGGCTCTGAACAGACTTACAAGAGCAGAGCTCCTAGCGTCCCGCCTGGAGGGTTTTCCATAGCAGATGAGACAGGAAACCTGCCTGCTGGTCCCAGAGGGAAGGGTAGTTAATGTCCTTTAAGTAAAACTTTGCCCATTGGGAGATGGAAGGTCACAGATAAATTATTCTCCCTCCCTTGTTTTTTAAGGTAAGATGATGAACCTTTTAAAAATACAAGAATTCATATTCCACTCTTAAGACTAATATCTCCAGATGCTGGCACTGGTGATGCTAAATCCAATAAAAATTGATCACATCCCCAAGTAAGAGTCACTCACTGGGGTAAGAAATTCTGGAGTTATGAGTCCTCCAAAACTCTGGTCATCAAAAGGACAAATAAGCAAGTAAATTACCGTACATTGTGATAAATCTCATGTTGTAGAAACAGAGCAGATAGGAGGAACAATTTCTCTGGGGCAATCAAAGGGGGGTTTATTTCCTTGAAGAACCTGTCCTTGACTTCCTTTAACTTACCAGAAAGGTAGCTCTAGGAGGGCAGGAACTGCGTCTGTTTTGTTCATGTCAATACACCTGGCAGCTAGCATCCTGCCTTGCTTGGGCTAAAGCACTCAAATATTTGTGGCCTGAGTAACAGCTAAGAGAGAAAGAGCAGCTACCATGGGCCAGGCACTATGTTAAGTGCTTTTCTTTATGTTATTTAATCCTCACAGCAGCCTTACCACTTTCTGAAGGACAGAGAAGTTAAGATACTCACCATGGTTTCTAGTTAGAGGCAGAGCTGATACCGAACCCACCTTTCTCTTATTCAATACCAGGTCTTCAACCTCTAGACCAAACTCACTAGATAAAGAGAATCCATCATCCTTTTGATTATTACCATTGATTTATCATCCATCTGTTGGCTCTCTTACTCATTTTCCTAGCACACAGGAGACTGTCAGCAGCTGGGATATTTAGAATAGGACGTGAGAACCTCTTTGGCCAGGCTCCCCCTGGAAATAGCACGTACCACTTTGTCTAACTTGGAGAGCTTCATTCCATTTGTGAACTGAATAAGAATTTCTGCTGAACAGCTGTCAGCCAATTATGAACTAATTAGTCCTAGAACATAAATAATAGCTGATCATGGCGGGTGGGCTCCAGATGCTGACCAAGTGTTTGAAATGGCAACTCCCAGGATAAGGCTGAACTGTGATACCTGAAAATGTTATCTGGGAATTGCCGGCCTCTGAACCACAGGAGTGCTTGTTTACAGGCAGATTCCTGGGCCAAATTTCAAGCCTACAGATTCATAATCTCCCACATGACTTGTATTCTCATGACTCATGACTCTCATAACATCTAGGAGTCACTGCATTGCTGGGTTTTGCAGATTTGAGGGGATGACTTTTGTCTCTGGATTTAAATTTTGCTAGCTCTGCTTCTAAGAAAGGATTTCCAATAGTTTATATGCTTGTACAAGGCTTGTACAACATTTACCTCACAAGGTATTAGCAGGCTATAACCTGAAGCAAAGTATTAAGTGAGAAGTCTCCTTGTGGGTCTGGAGACTCCAGCAAATGCCTTGGGAAAACTAAGACAATGTCCTTTAAAAAGGAAGCAGCCAGACAGTGGTCTTTGAAGCACTGACTGGGAAAGTGCCCAAGGAGCCTTGTTTTTTGTTTTTTTAATTAAGATATCATTGAGATACAATCTTATGAAGGTTTCACATGAACAACAGTGTGGTTTCAACATTCACCCATATTATCAAGTCCTCACTCCCCTACTGCAGGCCCTGTCTATCATCATAGTAAGATGCTATAAAGTCATTACTTGGCTTCTCCATGCTGTACTGCCTTCCCCGTGACCTACCTATATTGTGATTGCTAATTATAATGCCCCTTAATCCCCTTCTCCCTCCCTCCCAACCCCTCCCCTTTGGTAACTGCTAGTCCCTTCTTGGGTTCTGTGAATCTGCTTCTGTTTTGTTCCTTCAGTTTTGCTTTGTCGTTATACTCCACAAGTGAGTGAAATCACTTGGTACTTGTCTTTTTCTGCCTGGTTTATTTCACTGAGTATAATACCCTCTAGTTCCATCCACGTTGTTGCAAAGGGTAGGATTTCTTTTTTTTATGGCTGAATAATATTCCATTGTGTATATGTACCACATCTTCTTTATCCATTCACCTACTGATGGACACTTAGGTTGATTTCATATCATGGCTATTGTAAATAGTGCTGCAATAAACATAGGGGTGCATATGACTTTTCAAATCAGGAATCATGTTTCCTTTGGGTAAATTCCTAGCAGTAGAAATATTGAGTCAAATGGTATTTCTACTTTTAGTTTTTTGAGGTACCTCCATATTGCTTTCCACAACACTTGAACCAATTTACATTCCCACCAACAGTGTAGGAAGGTTCTCCTTTTCTCCGCATCCTTACCAGCATTTGTTTTTTGTCTTTTGGATGTTGGCCATTCCCTGATGATTAGTGATATGGAGCATCTTTTCATGTGTCTGTTGGTCATCAGAATTTTCCTTGGAGAAGTGTCTGTTCAGATCCTCTGCCCATTTTTTAATCAGGTTATTTGTTTTTTGGATGTTGAGGCATGTGAGCTCTTTATATATTTTGGATGTTAACCCCTTATCAGATAAGTCATTTGTGAATATATTCTCCCATACTGTAGGATGCATTTTTGTCCTGCTGATGGTGTCCTTTGCTGTACAGAAGTTTTTTAGTTTGATGTAGTTCCAATTGTTCACTTTTTATTTTGTTTCCCTTGCCTGAGGAGATGTGTTCAGGAAAAAGTTGCTCACCTTTATATTCAAGGTATTTTTGCCTATGTTTTTTTCTAAGAGTTTTATGGTTTCATGACTTACATTCAGGTCTTTGATCCATTTTGAGTTTAGTTTTGTGTATGGAGTAGGGCAGTAATCCAGTTTCATTCTCTTACATGTAGCTGTCCAGTTTTGCCAGCACCAGCTGTTGAAGAGGCTGTCATTTCCCCATTGTATGCCCATGGCTCCTTTATCATATGCTAATTAGCCATATATGTGTGGGTTTATATCTGGACTCTCTATTCTGTTCCATGAGCCATGGTTCTGTTCTTGTGCCAATACCAAATTATTTTTATTATTACTGTGGCTTTGTAATAGAGCTTGAAGTTGGGGAGCATAACCCCCCCAGCTTTGTTCTTCCTTCTTAGGATTGGTTTGGCTATTCAGGGTCTTTTGTGGTTCCATATGAATTTTAGAACTATTTGTTCTAGTTCGTTGATGGATGCTGTTGGTATTTTGATAGGGATTGCATTGAATCTGTAGATTGCTTTAGGCAGGATGTTCATTTTGACAATACTAATTCTTCCTATCCATGAGCATGGGATGTATTTCCATTTATTGGTGGTCTTAAATTTCTCTCAAGAGTATATTGTAGTTTCCAGGGTATAGGTCTTTCACTTCCTTGGTTAGGTTTATTCCTAGGTATTTTTACTCTTTTTGATGCAATTGTAAATGGAATTGTTTTCCTGATTTCTCTTTATGCTAGTTTGTTGTTAGTATATAGGGATGCAACAGGTTTCTGTGTATTAATTTTGTATCCTGCAACTTTGCTGAATTCAGCTGTTAGTTCTGATAGTTTTTTGGTGGAGTCTAGGGTTTTCTATGTATAATATCATGTTGTCTGCAAATAGTGACATTTTAACTTCTTCCTTACCAGTTTGGATGCCTTTTATTTCTCTGTGTTGTCTGATTGCCATGGCTAGGACCTCTAGTACTATGCTGAATAAAAGTGGTGAGAGTGGGCATCCTCGCCTTGTTCCCAATCTTAGAAGAAAAGCTTTCAGCTTTTCACTGTTAAGTGTGATGTTGGCTGTGGGTTTGTCATGTATGGCCTTTATTATGTTGAGGTACATAACCTCTGTACTCATTTTGTTAAGAGTGTTTTTTATCATGAATGGATGTTACATTTTGTCAAATGCTTTTCAGCCCAAGGAGCTTTGTTTTAGTGGCACAATATCATTTTCCTTATGGTCTTCACACTTTGGTTCATCAGAAGCCACACACCTGAGGCTAATGGGCTGAATCTGTCTGGAGATGTGTGGCCTGTCCGATGTTGAAAACAATTTTGAATCATACATCACACTTAAAAATCAGGAATGTTACCTCCCATATGAATATAGATTCCTGACTTCTCTTGATAAACCCCAGAATGTGGCAATGCCAGGACCTCTTTACTGAACTAACAGTTGGTGAGATTTTAGCAGGCCCTGTCTCCCCAACACCTCTTTATCCAGGCCACCACTGTCCCTCGTCACCCTCTGTTGCTGTACACCTGGCCACTCTATGAACACTTGCACTCATGACTGAAGCACAGTTGGGAGAAAACAAAAAGCAGATGCCTGTGGGAGCATGTTCTGGAACTAAGAAATGCTCTGTCCTTCCGCCATTCTAAAGGTTCCTATGTTGACTTGCTAGTTGACTATAATGTGTAAATGTTTATAGGAGAGAGCATGAAAGCAAGACTATCAGGCAAGAAAAGAAGGCAGGCAAAGTGGTTCCTTATTTTCAAGATGACCTACTCACCTACTAATGTTCAGGGGCTACCAACTTCACCTGGGAGTTCATGCCCGGGGATGCTTTTCTATTCTTATAGAATGTGGCAGCTTGTCTATGTATGCCCCTTGGCTTCCAGGTCTTATAAGAGATTAATTTTGAAATAAATGATTTTTATAGGAGAGACTTACAGAAATTAATTGCTTGTTGTAATAATGTAAATATAATGAAAATAGAAAAATGCTTAGAAGGATGTTACTACATCTTTGCTTATACTTTCCAGGTACCAGCTGCTGGCCTGGCTTGATGCCTGTTGCATTTGTGAAATATTTCACTTAATCCTCACCAACCCCATGAGGTATAGGTATTTTTATACACTTTATGGAAAAGTAAGTTGAAGTTCTGAGAAGGGAAGAGGTTTGCCCAGGGCACCCTAGAAGGAAGTGATAGACCTGGGTTTTAAATCCAGGTGTGCCTAATAGTGAAGTCAGTGATCTTTTTATCCAATTTGATATTCTATCTTTTTTTATATGGTTTCAAAAGGTGTAGTTATGATAGGAGGCATGTATAATGCTACTATATTAACCAGTAGATCATATCACCTTAGAATTCTAACAGGTGGGGTATTTCTAGATCATATGGATTATTCACCTGCTTTTGGGTAGGACTCTCACTGATGACTATTGAGGATCTCTTCTCACTTCTAAGAATTTGTGATTATTTTCCAATTATTTAGCACTACATAGTTTAATTGTTTGGAAGAAGATCCTAAAAGATATCTTAAAACTACCAATTCCCTTCTAAGATGGTGCAAAAGTAATGCAATTAACTATAATAAACATAATACATTCATTTTTCTCCCTATTTAAGTGTTGTACCACGTGATAATTTGATATTTATCGCAAAATGATTACCACAATAGGGCAAGCTAAGACCTCTATTTCATCACATAATTACCATTTCTTTTTTATGGTGAGAAATTTAAGATCTCTCTTAGCAGCTTCCAAGTGTGTAATTCAGTATTATAAACTATAATAACTATGATGTGCATTAGATCCCCAGAACTTATTCATCTCATTACTGGAAACTTATATTCCTTGACCAATATCTTCCCATTTCTACTATCCTACACCCAACCTCTGGAAAATACCATTCTACTCTCTATTTCTATGAGGTTGTTCAGCTTTTTTAGATTCTCCGTATATGTGATGTACAGTATTTGTCTTTCTCTGTCTGACTTCATTCGGTATAATGCCCTCAAGGTCCGTCCATTTTGTCACAAAAGGCAGGGTTTCCTTTCTCATGATGAATAATATTCCACTGTGTGTTGGGGAGTGTGGGGGTATATATACATTTTCTTTATCCATTCATCCATTGATGGACACTGGGTTGTTTCCATATCTTGGCTATTGTGAATAATGCTGCAATGAACATGGGGGTACAGGTATTTTTTTGAGATCCTATTTTCATTTTCTTTGTGTATATTCCTGGAGGTAGGATTCCTGGATCATATGTTCTATTTTTAATTTTTTGAGGAAACTCCACACTTTTCCACAGTGGCTGCACAATTTACATTCCCACCAACAATGCACAAGAGTTCCTTTTTACCTACCTCCTCACCAACACTTATTTCTTGTCTTTTTTGATGTCTTATTTCTTGATGATAGCCATTCTAATAGTGCGAGGTGATATCTCTTTGTGGTTTTGATTTGTATTTTTCCAATGATTAGAGATGTTGAACACATTTTTATGTGCCTTTCGGCCATCTGTACACCTTCTTTGGAACAATGGCTATTCACTTCCTCTGTCGATTTTTAATCAGATTTTTTTTTTTTTGCTATTGAGTTGTTGAATTCTTTGTACATTTTGGATATTAACCCCTTATCGGATTTATGATTTGAAAATATTTTCTCCCATTCTGTATGCTGCCTTTTCATTTTTTTGATGGCTTCCTTTGCTGTGCAGAAGCTTCTTAGCTTGATGTCACCCCACTTATTTTTGCTTTTGTTGTCTTTGCTTTTGGTGTCAAACCCAAAAGATCATTGCCAAGACTGATGTCAGAGAGCTTACCTCCTATGTTTTCTTCTAAGAGTTTTATGTTTCAGGTCTTACAGTCAAATCTTTATTCCACTTTGAGTTAATTTTTGTATATGGTGTAAGATAAGGGTCCATTTTCTTTCTTTTGCTTGTGTCTAGCTAGTTAACCCAATACCATTTAATGAAAGACTTTCCTTTTCCCATTGTATATTCTTGGACCCTTCGTCAAGTATTAATAGATCATATATTTGTGGGTTTATTTCTGAGCTCTGTTATTTTCCATTGATCTATGGGTTTGCTTTTATGCCATTAAAAATCTAATATTGTTGAGATTACTATAGCACTGTACTATAGTTTGAAATCAGGAGATGTGATGCCTCCAACTTGGTTCTTTCTTGAGATTGCTTTGGCTACTTGGGGTCTTTTGTGATTCCATGTAAATTTAGGGTTGCCTGTTCCATTTCTGTGTAAAATGACATTGCAATCTTGATAGGGATTACATTAAATCTGTATATTGCTTTGGGTATTATGGACATTTTAATAATATTAATTCTTCCAATATATGAGCACAGAATACTTTTCCATTGGTTTGTCATCTTCAGTTTCTTTCATCAATATCTTATAGTTTCAGTGTACAGGTCTATCACCTCCTTTGTTAATTTGTTCCTAGTTTTTTATTCTTTTTGATACAATTGTAAATGAGATTGTTCTCTTAATTTCTTTTTAGAAATGCTACATATTTTTTCATATTGGTCTTGTACTTGTATCTTTATGGAATTTGTTTATTCTAACAATTTTTTTGGTGGAGTATTTAGGTTTTTCCATATGTAACATCATGCCATCTGCAAATAGTGACAGTTTTATTTCTTCTTTTCCAATTTGGATGCCTTTTATTTCTTTTTCTTGCCTAATTGCATTGGCTAGGACTTCTAAAACTACGGTGAAGAGTGGGCATCCTTGCCCAGTTTCTGATCTTAGAGGAAAAGCTTTCAGCTTTTCACCACAGAGTATGATGTTAGCTGTGGCTTTGTCACATCTGTCGCTTATTATGTTGGGGTAAATTCTCTCCATGCCCATTTTGTTGAAAGTTTTTATCATAGGTAAATTAAAATTTCATTAAATTCTTTTCCTGCATCTGATGATATATTTTTTATCTTTAATTTTTTAAATGTCTATTACATTGATTGTGAACCTTGTATTGCTAGAATAAATCCCACTTGATCATGGTCAATGATGCTTTTTAAATGTATTGTTGAATTTGGTTTACTAATATTTTGTTCAGGATATTTGGTCTATTCACCTGGGATACTGGCCTGTAATTTTCTCATGGAATCCTTGTCTGGCTTTGGTATCAGGGTAATGCTGGCTTGGTAAAATGAGTTTGCTGGTATTCCCCCTCTTCTGAATTTTTTGGAAGAGTTTGAGGATGACTAGTATTAATTCTTTGAATGTTTGGCAGAATTTACCAGTGAAGCCATCTGGTCCTGGAATTTTGTTTGTTGGGAGGTTTTTGGTTGATTTAATCTGTTTAGTAGTGTTTGGTGTATTCAGAATTTCTATTTTGTCATGATTCAGTACTGGTGAGTTGTATGTTTTTCAGAATTTTTCCATTTCTTCTAGGTTGTCAATTTGCTGGCATATAGTTGTTCATCTCATAATCCTTTATATTTCTGGTATCAGTTGTAAAATCTCTTTTCATTTATGATTGTCTTTCAGTTCTATTTTCTTCTTGAAGAGTGGAGTTAAAAGTCCATTCATTTTCTTCATCTTTTCTAAGAACCAGCTGTTAAGTGTCACTGGTCTTTTCTAATTTTTGTTATTTCCCTCCTTCTGCTACTATTGGGATTCACTCCCTTTTTTAGTTCCTTGAGGTGTAAAGATAGGTAGTTTATTTGAGAGTTTTCCTGATTTTTGATGTAGGCATTTATCACTATGAACTTTCTCTCTTAGAACTGCTTTTGCTGCATCCCATAAGTTTGGTATATTTTATTTCCTTTTTTGTTTTTTCTTGATTTCTGCTTTGACCCATTGATTGTTCTCTGGCTTGTTTAATCTCCACATATTTGTGAATTTTCCAATTTTTTTCTTATAATTGATTTTTAGTTTTATACCATTATATGCTTGATATGATTTCAATCTTTTTAAATGTATTAAGACTTGTTTTGGGGCCCCACACATGATCTAACCTGGAGAATTTTCCATGTGCATTTGAGAAGAATGTTTATTCTGCTGCTTTTTGATGGAGTGTTCCATATATATCTATTAAGTCCATCTAGTCTAACGTGTCATTGAGGTTGATGTTTCTTTATTGATTTTCTGTCTGGATGATCTACTTATTGATGAAAGTGGGGATATTAAAGTCCACTACTGTTGTTTTGCTGTCTACTTCTTCCTTTAGTTCTGGTAGTATTTGCCTTATATATTTAGGTGTTCCTATCTTGGGTGCATAAATATTTGCAAATATTATCTCCTCTTGTTGGATCGACTGCTCTGTCATTATGTAATGCCCCTTGGTCTCTTATTATGATGTTTAAATCTGTTTTGTCTGATATAAGTATAGCTAAGCCAATTTTCTTTGCCTTTCCATTTGCAGGGAATATCTTTTTCTATCCCTCACTTTCAGTCTGTGTGTGTCCTTTCATCTACAGTGAGTCTCTTGTAGACAGTACATAGATGGGTCTTGTGTTTTCATCCCTTCAGCCACTCTGTATCTTGATTGGGGCATTTAGTCCATTTACATTTAGAGTAAGTATTGCTAGATGTGTATGTACTGCCATTTTATTAAATGTTTTCTGGCTGTTTTGTAGTTTCTCTATGTGCCTACTTTTTCTCTCTTCACTCATGTTTTGATGACTTTCTTTAATGTTATGTTTATGTTTATATTCCTTCCTCATTTGCTTTTATGTATTTACTCTTAGTTTTTTCTTCGTGGTTACTGGGAGGTTCACATATGTCATCCTATTTATATGTCAATTTTAAGTTGATAGTAACATATTTGAACACATTAAAAACCCTACACTTTTAGTCTCTCCCCCACTCTACATTTTATGTGTCATGTTACATTTTCTTTTTATCTTGTATATCCTTTAACTAATTATTGTAGTTATAATTATTTTTACTGTTTGTCTTTTAACCTTCATACTAGCTTTATAAGTGGTTAATCCTTCACCTTTACCAGTGAGATTTATACTTCCATGTTTTCTTCTTACTAATTAGTTCCCCCTCTTTTTTTTCGGCTGAAATAAGCTCCTTTAACACTTCTTGTAAGGCCAGTTTCGTTGTGATGAACTCCTTACCATTTGCGTCTTTGGAAAACTCTTTACCTTGAATTTGATATTGAATGGCAACTTTGCTGGGTAGAATATTTTTTATTTTTCTAGTACTTTGAATATGTCATGCCACTCCCTTCCAGCCTGCAAAGTTTCTGCTGAAAAAAATCTTCTGATAATCATATTGTGTTTCACTTTCACATAACAAATTGTTTTTCTCCTGCTGCTTTTAATATTCTCTCCTTGTCTTTAACTTCTGACATTTTAATTATAAAGTGTCTTGATGCAGATCTTTTTGGAACTCTTATGTAGAACTCTCTGGGCTTCTTGGATCTGCATGTCTGTTTCCTTCATCAGGTTAGGGAAGTTTTTCAACCATTATTTCTTCAAACAGATTTTGTGCCCCTTTCTCTCTCTCTTCTCCTTCTGAGACTCTAATGAGAATGCTGGTCTCCTTGATGTTATCTTCACTTTTGTTCATACTTTTTTCTTTTGGTGCTCTGATTGTGTGAATTCCATTGCCCTTTTAGTTCATTGATTCTTTCTCTGTTTCATCTAGTTGGCTGTTGAATCCCTGTAGTGTATTTTTCATCTGAGTTGTATTCTTCATCTCTGTGATGTCTATTTGGTGCTTTCTTATATTTTCTTTTTGAAGTTGTTGCTGTGTTTATCCATTCTCTCTGGAGTTGATGGGTATCTTTATGACCATTATTTTGAACTCTACTGGGTAAATCACTTCTTTTCATTTCATTAAGTACTTTTTTTCTGAGGTTTTTATCTTGCTTTCTCTCTTGGAACATATATTTCTGTTGCTTCTTTTTCCTTCACTCTGTGTTTATTTCTATGCATTAGATAAAAGATCCACATTTCCCAGTCTTTAAAGAGTGGACTTGTAGGGAGATGAACCTTATTGTTCAACCCTGCCTTAGCTCTTTGTTTTCTCTCAAACTTTTGTGCTTGTCTAAGCAGCCAATTTTATTTTTATTTATTTATTTATTTATTATTTTGGTATCGTTACTCTACAATTGCATGTGCATTATGGTTATTAAACTTCCCACTTGATCAGGTCCCCCCCCAAACCCCATTACAGTCACTGTCCATCAGCGTAGTGAGATGCTATAGAATCACTACTTGTCTTCTCTGAGTTGTACAGCCCTCCCCGCGCCCCCCCAACATTAGACTGCTAATCGTAATGCCCCTTTTCCCCCCTTGTCCCTCCCTTCCCACCCATCCTCCCCAGTCCCTTTCCCTTTGGCAACTGTTAGTCCATTCTTGGGTTCTGTGAGTCTGCTGCTGTTTTGTTCTTTCTGTTTTTTTTTCTTTGTTCTTATACTCCACATATGAGTGAAATCATTTGATACTTGTCTTTTTCTGCTTGGCTTATTTCACTGAGCATAATACCGTCTAGCTCCATCCATGTTGTTGCAAATGGTAGGATTTGTTTTCTTCTAATGGCTGAATAATATTCCATTGTGTATATGTACCATATCTTCTTTATCCATTCATCTACTGATGGACACTCAGGTTGCTTCCATTTCTTGGCTATTGTAAATAGTGCTGCGATAAACACAGGGGTGCATCTGTCTTTTTCAAATTGGGCTGCTGCATTCTCAGGGTAAATTCCTAGGAGTGGAATTTCTGGGTCAAATGGTATTTCTATTTTGAGTTTTTTGAGGAACCTCCATACTGCTTTCCACAATGGTTGAACTAATCTGCATTCCCACCAGCAGTGTAGGAGGGTTTCCCTTTCTCCACATCCTTGCCAACATTTGTTGTTGTTTATGTTTTGGATGATGGCCATCCTTACTGGTGTGAGGTGATATCTCATTGTGGTTTTAATTTGCATTTCTCTGATGATTAGCGATGTGGAGCATCTTTTCATGTGCCTGTTGGCCATCTGAATTTCTTCTTTGGACAAGTGTCTATTCATAATCTCTGCCCATTTCTTAATTGGATTATTTACTTTTTGTTTGTTGAGGTGCATGAGTTCTTTATATATTTTGGATGTCAACCCCTTATCGGATACGTCATTTATGAATATATTCTCCCATACAGTAGGATCTCTTTTTGTTCTACTGATGGTGTTCTTTGCTGTGCAGAAGCTTTTCAGCTTGATATAGTCCCACTTGTTTATTTTTGCTTTTGTTTCCCTTGCCCAGAGAGATATGTTCATGAAGAAGTTACTCATGTTTATGTCCAAGAGATTTTTGCCTATGTTTTTTTCTAAGAGTTTTATGGTTTCATGACTTACATTCAGGTCTATGATCCATTTTGAATTTACTTTTGTATATGGGGTTAGACAATGGTCCAGTTTCATTCTCTTACATGTAGCTGTCCAGTTTTTCCAACACCAGCTGCTGAAGAGGCTGTCATCTCCCCGTTGTATATCCAAGGCTCCTTTATCATATATTAATTGACTGTATATGTTTGGGTTAATGTCTGGATTTTCTGTTCTGTTCCCCTGGTCTGTGGGTCTGTTCTTGTGCCAATACCAAATTGTGTTAATTACTGTGGCTTTGTAGTAGAGCTTGAAGTCAGGTAGCGTAATTCCCCGTTTTATTCCTCCTTCTCAGGATTGTTTTGGCTATTCGGGGTCTTTTGTGGTTCCATATAAATTTTAGAACTATTTGTTCCAGTTCATTGAAGAATGCTATTGGTATTTTGATAGGGATTGCTTTGAATCTGTAGATTGCTTTAGGTAGTATAGCTATTTTGACAATATTTATTCTTCGTAGCCAAGAGCATGGGATGCATTTCCATTTGTTAGTGTCCTCTTTAATTTCTGTTAGGAGTGTCTTGTAGTTTTCAGGGTATAGGTCTTTCACTTCCTTGGTTAGGTTTAATCCTAGGTATTTTATTATTTTTGATGCAATTGTGAATGGAATTGTTTTCTTGATTTCTCTTTCTGCCAATTTTATTTTTAATAGCTCCCAGAGGTTGAGACTGTGCCAAGGCAGTATCCCAAAGGGAAGAATCTCAGTCAGTATCTTGGATTCAGGCTGAACTGAAAAACAGACCTTTAGGCAGCAGCCTTTAAATTGTAAATATATAGTCCTTTGGTACCAAGTTAGGGGAGTTTTCAGCCATGATTTCTTTGAATAACTTTTGTGTCTTTCTCTCTCCTTTTTTAGGGGTGCCTTTAATGTATATATTGATCCTTTTAATGGTGTTCCATAAGCCCCTTCAGCTATCTTCAGTCTTTTTCTTTATTTTCATCCTTCCTCTGATTATATGAGTCCCACTGCTCTGTCTCCAAAGTTTCCTGACCCTATCTTCTGCTTGACCTAGGCTGTTGTTGAACCCCTCTTGAATTCTTCAGTATAGTTATTGTATTTTTACTCTGATTTGTTTGATGTTTTTCAGTATTTTCTATCTCTTTATTGAAATTCTCATTTTATTCATACATTTTTTCCCAACTTCAGTAAGCATCTTTGTATTATTTTGAATTCTCCATCAGGTAAATCAGTTTCACTAATATCTGTTTCTGAACATTTATCTTGTTATTTTATTTTTAACATATTCCTCTGTTTCTTTATTTTGACTTTATTTGTACATTACATAAAACAGACACTTCTCTCAATATTGACAGAGTTGTCTTGGGTAGATGAACCTAATCAGGAAACCTTTGTAACTATCCAAAATTCTTTGTTAGTGGCTCCCAATAGTTGAGGGTGTGCCAGATCTGTTAGTATCCCTAAGGGGTGGAGTCCGCACCTAGATGAAGGATGGCTGGAAGCTGGAAAACATGCATTTTGTTCTCTTACAGGGAGAAAAGGGATAGTGGGGGTTTTACCTGCTTCCTTTGATCTGGGCCTGCATCTGTAGCAGCTGGGTGTGTGTGTGTGTTAGTGCATGCTCTGGAGCCTATTAGAACTTTGATCCACAAGACTATAGCAAACAAGAAATTCTTAACAGGTGCACAAATACCGCAGCTATCTACCCAGGGCTCAGCACAAAGGGAGCAGGCAAAATCATCCAACTTCCAGTCTTTCCCAGTAGTTGTTTGCTACTGTCCTGTGGAACTTGTAATGCAAAAATGCAAGCTATCAGAATCAAGTGATCTGGGGTAGGGGACCTCATCTCTTCACACCAGATGTATGTACAACCTTGTTTCAGGGAGATACTGGCAACTTGCAGTAAGCTAGATAGAGGGAGAGGATAGGGCAGGTGTCCACGTTCCCTAGTCTCCAGGGATGATCAAGTCAGCTCCTATATGCATGTCAAATTAGAAGATCAACCTTTAGGCAGTAGCTTTTAAATTAGCAAATAGACTTCTTTCAGGGAAAGACTGGGAGTTGGATGGTTTTGCCTGCTCCCTTTGTGCTGAGCCCTGGGTAGATAGCTGGTATTTTTTTGTGCACCTGTTAAGAATTTATTGTTTGCTATAGTCTTGTGAATCAAAGTCCTATTGGCTTCCAGAGTTAGGTATTTTGGGGGTCCATCCCTCAATTTGAAATCTTAAGTTAAAGCACTAGATGTAGGGTGCAAGTCCTTAGCTCTTCAGAGAGAAGCTGGGAGTTGTGAGTTCCCTCTCAATTATAAATAGCTGTGCTGGAGGTGGAGTTTGTTGTGAGGGTGTGGCTCAGCCTTTCCTACTCATTTTGATGTATTTTCTTGTTCACTCGATGTGTAGGAAATTGCTCCATTTCAAAGGAAATTGCTCCATTTGTAGCTGTACATTTGGTGTGTTCATTGGAGGAGGGGTGTTCAAGAACCTCCTGTATCACCATCTTTGCAGCCTAGGATTGCCTACCTTGTAGGACCTTCTTGCAGGCAGAGGCAAGATAGTGTGCTAATAGGGAAGGAATGTTCAGAGGGAGACTGCCCTCTAGGTTCTTTCTGGCATCTCAGATTCCTTAGTGCTTATAATAATTATTCCTTTCATTCTATTTTGTATCCTATTCTGTTCAATTTACATTCTGAAACCCAATTTTCTAATATGAATCTCTTGCTTTAAACATTTTTACATAGCTATGCACTGTTTTAGGTACTCTTTATTTCACAGAATCTTCACAAGACCCTGCAAGTTCTGCACCAATGTCCAGATTTATAGTTGACTAAAAGGAGTTGCAAGGCAACCTTGGTCCATTTACAAATACCAGTTTACTTCTCACTTGATCTTTCTCAAATTTGGGTACTGGTGTCAGCATGTCAGGAATTACCAAACCGCACAGTAAATTAGATACACTGCTAGGAGCATTGTTACTCAAGGATTATGGTGGGAGAGCCCTTAGTTTATAAATTCCTTTCATCCATGTACCTATCCAATTATTTTGTGTTCACTGGGCAATAGGAATCCAGAGAAACATTCTGCAGTGAGTGGGACCCACACATATTTAAAACTCCCTGGGTGATTACAAATGCAGCAAGGTTGAGAGCCTGGCCCATTGTTATCTCCCACCTAATTTCTCATTGCTTTCCCTCTCACTCACTTTGTTCTAGTGTTTGGTCTGGCTTATCTTGAACATGTCCAGCATACTTACGCCTCAGTCTTTGCTCTATCTGCCCTTTTCTGTCACCTTGATGGTGATGATGTAGGAGGCTCCTGAAAGTTTTCTAGACTTACCCATGTTTAACTCTCTTACCTGTCATTGTTCAGAACTTCCCCTTCTAAATGAGGCCTACTCTGATCATCCTATTAATTCTGAAACCTATCTAGATTTTTTAATTTATTGTTTGCTGTATTCTTGGACACTAAGCACCTTGCATAGGTTTAGTTATCTTAAGGTTGTGTAACTTTTTGGTGTCATGCTAGAGTTCTGCTAATGGAGTAGCTATGAGTCACATATGGCTATTTAACATTTGAAATGTTGTAAAACATGAGTTTTAAGATTTAAAAATACAAGTTAAAATTAGTTTGATGTGTTTTAGATTTACTAGATTAAGTTCCCTTTAAAAAGTTACTAGAAAAATTAAAATTATCTAAGCTGGCTTATGTTTGAGAGCACTTAAAGAATGTAACATAGGATTCACAATTAGGGCCCTGATATAACTGTTTTATCGCCTTGTCAATGTGAGCTAGTTTTATATTTAAATCACCTTATTTTGACATTGTTCTTTTTCAATGACATTAAAAACAATCCCCTTTCTTAAATTATTTCAATTATCCAGCTGGTTCCCTTACTGAGCTACACAGAACTCTGACATGTGCTATTAACACTGTTAACATTCTTAGAATTGATAGTACTCATTAAATATTTGGAATGAATGAATGGGGCTGTTGCAGTTATCTTCACAAGTGTTAGTGATAACAAGGCAATGCATGCAAAGAGCATCACCAGATACTGGAGATGTGGAAGGTGAAGGAACCACCTACCAACATAAGGCATTAGGTGGTCTGAAGAAGCATGATTTCATTGTTTTAGATGGACTGATACATGTCATCTCTCCAAGTGGACATGTGCATCTCGTGAGGTGCCCTAGATAACTGATTAGGGAAAACTGTCCAAGCATGCACAACCTAGTGGCCTGAATGAGTCAGCCTTATGCCCCTCATACAAAGATTAGCTGTTTCCCAAATTGTTTTTAATTATCTCAAAGGATTTTCACAACTCTTAGACAGAAACAAGTGGGGCTTGATTTTCATTTTAATTGGGAAGTAGGCCCAGATAGATAACAAAGTTGAGTTTTAGGCTCCAAAATCAAATTAGGATTAGAGGCTGGGTTTCCAGACCCCTGACCCATTGCTCTAGTGCACTCTCCTGGTAGTTCTAGGTTTGTGGAAGGAAGCTGAGATAGGAGTAAAAAGCCTCGCTGGATGTTTACAGTAGACTCCTACTGCAAATACTCATGGTTTTACTATATCTAAAAACATTTCACTTGCTATGCGGAACCATCTTTCAAATACTAGGTAAAGCTTTTTCTCACCTGAGAATCTTTTCTGAACTACCCAAGGTATTTTTTAACATGCTGTATCCTAGGTTCCCATCACTTTATTAGACTATAATTCTTTCCTAAAGTAGGCTTCTCAAATGGACCCAGGAAATCTTCAGTACATAATCACTGGTTGGTTGTTCAGGGGCCAAGGACATTTACATGTAGGCATGTCACGGTTTTAAGTACTTCACACTTACAGGAATGTGTGTATCTGTGCCTGATTCCTGAGCACCAGCCATTTGTTGGTTTCATTTTAATAATATCTTCTAATATACATTATAAAGATACACCTATCAAAGTTTCAGGTTACATGGTTCTTTTTAAAAAATTATTCTAAAGAAAAGATAAGGTATAAATATCTTCTTTAATCAACATTTTCCTGGGGGACCATCACCAACTGAATAACCAATACCCGAAAAGCTATAGCTTATAAACACAACTTTTATTAGAAAAGTTATACATAACATAGCATCAACTATTTTCAAGAACAATATTAAACCCGGTAAGCAACAAAAACCAGACTAACAAAATGTGTTAACAAGAAACTAATGACCTTTCTATAATCAAACATTCAATTATCTACAATGTTTTTTTTACAAAGGGAGTAAAATCCATGGTTTACAGGCACATCATATTGAAAATAAAGCTGCAATAGCATTTTATACAATTACCATGATCAAGAAACTGAATCATCAAAACAGTAATTATGAGTTCACAAATTTAAAACATTTCACATAATTTAAAATTATTGGGTATACACTGAGTCTGAGTTTCAAAAGTGATTTTTTTCCCACAAAAGTGCCAACACTTAACCTAGAACTTTCAATTTGAGTAATAAGATATGTTTTGATAATCACAATAAGTCACATAATTTCTGTTGCTATCTGGTCTGTTAATAATAGATCTTTTATTTGGATGTGTTTTTCTTCACTTAAATTATAGGAAACTGGATAGAGTTCTGTTGCAAAGCTATTTTTAAAATAGAGGTCCAAACGCAGGAGTGCGCAGCATTGGAAAAAGACATCAGTACTAAAACTTATAATAAATATCAGAGAAGCCATTAGTTTTTACAGCATTGTCTGCTTAATGGTTAAGTAAACCAGGTGTGTAATTTCCCATCAGTCTGTCCTTTTAGTTGGCATAGCAATTTCTATTCCATGATCTGAATACTCAAATATATCTAAACATCTTTTTAAAACTTTGATTTATAGTTGCTGGAAAGGTACAAATGTTTTTTACATTCATTCTATTCTAAAAAGTCTATTTCTGCTCCTTTTAGAGACTCACTAAAACAACAGATTTCAGGATAGTAAGGTTCATTAAAAAGTTTCAAATGGAATGATTTGCAAAATAGAACACTTTAAAACAAGTTTTATCTTTTTGTAATTGAGGGGGATTAGTTACAGCACAGTTTCACACACCCCCTTGGTCACTGTGGAATTGTACTTTAAAAACATATCTCAAGAACAAGCTCTCTTTGGGTACCATCCCTAAACACAGTGGTTACCAAGAAGATTGCCGGTGTTACTGATGGGGAAAGAATTTCTTTCTGTCCAAGATTCACTCCACAGTTCTTAAAACTGGCAGGCATTCTTCCTGACAAGTTTTCTGTTCCAATGCAATTAGTGGAGAACCAAGATTAAAAAAAAATCCTGACTTTCCACTGCTACCCAACATTATCACATGCACCAATATTGCACACATGTGTTCTGAACTGTTAATCTTCTGGGAGCTTGTTTTCTCCATCAGAACACAAACACAATCCACACAAGCAGTTCCCTTAAAATACTGGAAAAACAAAAATGAAACAGGCAAAGACTTTTTATACAGACAAAAATTTAAATTTCCTTGAAGGGTTTTGTGTGCCCTACACATGGGGGCAATTTGTACATACTAGTGAATTGAACACTAGCTCTAATGCTTCTAGCTGTTCAAATAATGTGGAACCTTGGTCCAGGTGTTGCAATGATGTCACTGTACGGTTCTTCCTGTGTCAGCTCAATAGCTTGTTGCTTTTTAAGAACCAAGAAGCTGTAGAACTTTGCTGCAGCTTGCTTTCTGTTCGTGTTTCGACACAGCTCAAGCAAACTGATAGATTCGGCTCCAGTTTTAGCAAGAGCTCGCTGAAATAAGACCAAAAAAAGAACTGAGTGAAAGTAATCTGCACACTAAAGTAGTAATTTTTAAAGGATGCCAATTGTGGATACTGGAAAAAGCATACTCTATAGTCTGTTTGGGCCTGGGAGTGACTTTTTTGAATAGTGAGTGATTCTGACATTAATTAACAAGGTAGACTATTAAAATGACTCATTTCTTTGGACATCTAACAGTAAAATCTGGCACCTGTATAGTTCTTAAAATTAAGAGTTCATTTTTAAAAATCCAACTATCCTTTGTATCTATTTTGGGAAACTTGCCTGGTATTTCAGATGCTCAAAATATCTTGTGTTGAATCTTTGTCAAATCAGACACAGGCATTAAATCTACCCAAAACAAGATGTAGAAACACAAAGGAGTTCCATAAACATCACCACAGTTCTGTTTTGCACATGATAACCACAGGACAGTGCTACCTGGATGCTATCCAGGATTGCTTTTGGCCTAACAATTTATATATTGAAATAGTTTAAAATGTGTAGTTCTGGTTATAGCATGTACTGTCTTTGGAAGAAGCAGTACCAAATCCTTGATGAAGTCTTTTTCTCTAAGACTACACTGGCCTACCTGAAGACCATGAAGCATCTGCTGAGTTCTTTTGTTCCATCTTCTTTCTTCTTGATCCTGATCGCCTCCTGAAGCATCTTCATCCTGAAAATGACCCCCATACAAAAAAAAGCTGACAAAGAACTCGGCTGCAAAAGGTATCTCCTGAAAGCTCATTTAAATTGTGTACTTTGACTAGAAGAAAATTGCTGAAAAGTCACTTAGTATCTAGTATGAACTCTGAGTTTTCTTACATTCCTCTGCACCTACAAGCAAACATTTGGCTCAGTCTGATCCCAAAAGGATACAGACTGCTGCTGGTGGGCGCACTGCTAGTGACTGGCCCCTCATGAAACAGGGAACTCATGCTGGGCTATAAACCAACTATGCCACTAAGCACACTGTTTATTTCAACTGAATAGATAGGTATTTTTTTGATGGCATAATTTTCTAGATTCACATTCTGGAAGACTCCTAATCTTAGTGTGGACCAATACCAAAGAGCTCACAGATAAGCAAAGATGAGTTAGAACTGGTCCGTGTGGTATTTTAAAAGAAATGGGCTACAGTCCATAATATATTCTTTACTTGACTGCCCAGATCCCAGTCACCTACAGACCTGCTTCCTAAATGATTTCCTGAAGTTGGCACGGGGCCAGGGCTGAGATGCTCCCAGGCTATACTGGAACTGGAAATATTTGAGAAGCCAGGAATTAACAGCTTCAAACATAACGGGAAGCACAACAATTCTAACTACTGAATCAACACTAAGTCTGAGTCTGGGATAACGGCACAGACTTCGGTGCATAGGTTGGAGTGTCTCTGAGGCTAAATTTTGACTTTAAGACAAGGTCAGGAAACCTATGGCTGGCATAATGACAAATGACACAGATGCTAATGAAAATTAGTCTTGTAAGAGACTTTAAAAGCTCTAATGCTACCTGGAAGACACTTAAAATTTTAAATAAAGGTCTAAATAAAACATCTGACAGAAAAATACACTCAAAGATGCCCCAGGAAGAAGAAACCCATTCCTAAAGGACCACTACTTAAAAAAAAAAGTCATTCAGGCCTTCACTGAATCTATTTTAGCCAAGTAACATCTTACCTCATTCCAATGAAAACAAAGAACCCCCACAAATGGAAAATGTTTGGTCATCTAATTTTTAGGCCACAGACAGGTTATAAGGGGCAGATGCTATAGCAGTAAGAATTGACCACAAGATAATAAAAGTGGCTATAATTTAAAAGTCAAGCAAGAAATCAGTGGAAGAGCAGTACCCTGTCCTTCAAAAGCCCATGAGGGAGTCAACGGAGTTAACAGTATAGCATGAAATTTAATGTTCCTAATGATGTAGATAGATCACTAAGAACTTGGTGAAATTCTGCTTATATTCAAACACTTTCATCACTCTGTTGCTCAACACCATTTAACTTACTGGATCCAATATGGAAGAAGAGCTGCCTGAAGATTTCTGCTAAACCTGGAATGGGAATTTATTCAGCCGAGGTTTCCTTACCTCTTCCTCTTCATCATCTTCCTTCTCCTTCTCTTTCTCCTTCTCTTTCTCTGGTAGAAGTTCTAACTCTGGAATTAACTGACAGATACTTGGAGGCTCTTCTGGGGGCAGCTCTACAGGAGGTATTTCCATCTGCTCTACCTGCTGAGGCTTAAAGCAATAAATATAAAATGCATCTTAATATTGCCTCAAAGGTAGCTTCTTTAAATATGTTAATACATACTTGAAATTTTCAAGTTGGAATGCAATACTAGGGCCTTAGCACCACTTATATATATGAAATTCTTTTTCTTTTATTGTAAAGCAGTATTAGTTTACAAAAGAAGCTAATCCATTAAGGAAAGTGTCTTCTTTTCATACTCACTAATCAAATGCTTAAAGTCTATCTCAGAAATTTGCAAACAATAAAAACTATAAAGAGTAAACCAAAAAACGTACTACAGTAGCATTTTAGGAAAACCCAAACCAAACAGAATGACCCACTGATCCCAAGGCAATGCAAAAAACATTTATCATCAATTATCCTAATACTGTAAACTACGGCTGCATGAACATTGCCTTAGGGCTTTCATGACTAAGCTTTGGGCTCTAATGAGCCCTGGCACTCTTATTATTATTAGCAAATAATAAGAATGAGGAGACTACTTTTCTGGGTCCATCTCTTCAATTTCCTTCCTTTCAGGCTCAAAATAGTTGTTGAACATTAAAAAAACAAAGTTTTTAACAACCACATTAACGACAAGGCAACACTTACCAGGAGAGTAGTAGTGGAGCAACCCACTCTTTACCTGCTTCCAAGCAGAAAAATGATCTTTTGGACAACTCCTTAACCACCAAAGGGCATAGAAAACTAGTTCTCTTCTGTCAGTACCTCTTGATGGAGGTTGAATCAAGAGCCCAAGGTAACCAAAAAGCCATCCTTTGCCCAGATTAATTTATTCTACAGACTTAAGTTGGGAAAGCCTTAAAATAGACCTTACTTTCTTTATACTTGGGATAGGAAAACTAAATGAATTTAATGGTGGCCATTCTGAATAAAATAGCCTATGTTGCTTTACTTCTCCAGTAATTTGAGAAATATAGTGATTTCTTATTAAGATAGCCTAAAATTGCCTAGTATTGGAAATACGCAGGAACATTTGCTCAGCAATGAACCTGAACAGAATAGAAAGTGAGGAATAAAATCATACCTATATATATGGTCAACCAATATACAATAAAGAAGCCAAGAATATACTGGGGGAAAAGACTGTCTCTTCAATAAATAGTGCTGGGAAAACTGGACAGCAACAAGCTAAAGAATGAAATTGGACCACCGTCTTACACCATACACAAAAAAACATGGGGTAGGCTCCTTGACACTGATCTTGGCAATGGTTTTTTGGATTTGATATTAAAATAAAAGCAAAAGTAAGTAGGACTATACCAAACTAAAAAAAGTTTCTGCAAAGGATGCTGTAAATAATGAAAAGGCAATCTACAGAATGGAGAAAAATCTGCCAATCATTTATCTGATAAGGGTTTACTATTTAAAATACATTAAAAAACCCCACAACTTAGAATAGTCCAAATAAAAAATGTGTAGAAGACTGAACAAACATTTCTCCAAATACACAGCCAGCCAGCATACAGATAAGATACACGAAAGGGGCTCAGTATCACTAATCAGGGAATGCAAATCAAAACCACAATGAGGTACACCTGTTAGAATGGCTCCCCTCAAAAGAAATAACAAGTGCTGGTGAGGATGGAGAGAAATTGGAACTCTTGTGCACTGTTGGTGGGAATGTAAACTGGTGTAATCACTATGGAAAACAGTAAGGAGATTGCTCAAAAAAGTAAAAAACTGTATGCTCTCACAATTCCACTTCTGGGTATTTATTTGAAGGAAATAAAATCACTATCTTGAAAAGGTATCTGCACACCCATGTTCACTGCAGCATTATCTACAATATGGAAATAACCTAAGTGACTATCAATCGATAAAGAAGATGTACTGTACGTAACACAATGGAATATTACTCACCATGAAAAAAGAAGGAAATCCTGCCTTTTGTGATAACATGGATGGACCTTGAAGACATGCTAAGAGAGCTAAGTCAAAGATGAAGACTGACTGGTATCACTTGTATGTGAAATCTAAAATAGTAGAACTCATAGAATGGTGGTTACTTGGGGTAGGGGGGTGTAGATGAAATGGGTAGAAGTTGGTCAAAGAGCATAAACTTCCAGGTACACGATCTGAAGACCTAATACACAGTGTGGTGATTATAGTTAATAGATTCTGCATTATATACTTGAAAGTTGCTAAGAGAGATCTTTAAAGTTCTCATGACAAGAAAAAAAAAATTATGACTGTGAGGTGTTGAATGTTAATTAAACCTATTGTGGTAATCATTTTGCAGTATACACATGTATCAAATCATCATGTTGTATACCTTAAATACAATGTTATGTGTCAATTGTATTTTAATAAACTGGAAAAAATGTTCAATCTTTCTGACAAAGAAATGAAAACAAAATAAACTGGTTAAACATCTGGAATATACAAGAGTCTAGTAGCTGAAGTACAAAAAACTCCCCTTTAAGCAGAAAGTTTGTTTAATTTGACTCACAACGTACTTAACCCTTGTAGAATCAACAGACTCCATATACTACTTTTCTTAATTTATCTACAATTGTCAGATTCACCCTGAATGTCTGAGAAAGAAAAAATAGAACAAAATAAATTAGAATGGAGTTCAAAGTCAAGGATTCCACATTAGCCAAGGATGCTCACTTTAGGTCACTCTGAAGCAAGACTATCCAAGAAAAGTCAGAAAGACTGACAACTCCTGACATCTTCCACTTAGGGCACACTGTGTTCACATCCTCAGCTGCCATTCTCTGCCTAAACCAAGATACTTCAAAGGGGCTCTTAAGTAAACTTGCTATTACTAGGGATCTGAAATGACTGAATACCTCCAAAAAGACCTTGAGGGGAAGATGTGCTTACTCACAGCGATAACAGGCTCTGGGTCAATTTGTCCCGCTTTTCGCTTAACTCCTTGAGGTGGTGGTGGGGGCATGGCCGACTCATCCAAGTTTGTTCTGCTTGTTTCCATCACTGACTCCTGGAGGCGGCTTGGCTCTTCCAAAATGGGCTCATCTGCAATTGGTCATATGAGAGGAGACCTGGGTCAGAGATTCTTCAATAACGTTTTAGAAACATTCACTTTTAAATTAATTCATTAAGACATGGGTACTTTACCCAATTTGTAACACTACATTTAAAGGTGGGAAGGGGCCTTAAAAGGACAAGTCCCACCTCCAGTCCAATGCAGGACAACCTTTACTGGACTACAGAAAGCCGCTTTACTGAAAACAGAAAGTTCCATATATAACAATCAGACAATACAAGGCACGGATTTCCCTGTCCGAAAATTTGAGTTTACTCTTTTGTTCCTATTTCTTGTACTTTGGTAATGCAGAGGTAAACTTTCAGCTACATGTTCACTTAAAATTTAAGGGAACTATTCCAAATAGAACAGACCTATAACATCACGCTGCTGATGCTGCTGGTCCTCTCGGGGAACCTCTGGATTTTCAAACTCTTTGAGGAATTCATCCAAATTATCAGCCTCTCCTCCTTTCCTCCTTTTTCTAAGATCTTCTGGTACTAGTGGTGTAAGACAGCGTGTAAAGAGCTATAAAAAACAAAATTAAGAAAAATCTCAAATCATATTAACTGAAAACCCACCACCACTTCTATTTTCCATGAGTATGTTTTAATATAGTTGTAATCAGTATATATATAAAATTTAGCATGATTTCTACTTAAAAGTCATATTCACACTTCATCTTAAAATGACTTTTAAAGATAGGATTCCAAATTGTAACTGCAGCAAATTTTAGAAAAGTTTAAAATAAAGAACCTTTTTTCTATCCAATGTCTTGTAGTTTGGAGGTAACACTGAAGTTTTAAATTTATCTTCCTGCGGTGTTTTCATATTCATATACTTAAACATCAATCTAACTGGAAGCATACCAAATGCCCTTACACAGTGCCTTTTACACTTAATATAAAAATAACCTTTTTAAATATTTTTTAATGATGGCATAGTGTGTATATCTCTACTCAGTGGAATATTATATATATGTATGTATCACATTTGAACCATTTTCAAATAGTTTAACTGTAAACAATGTAATGAAAATTTCCACAGAAGTGGCTTTTCCATATTTTTAATTACTTCCTTAAGAAAAATTCCTAATGAGTCAAAGAACATAAATATTTTAAGGACCTATTCTATTTCAAATGACTGTGCTTCCAATAAATAGCAGTTTTACCATAGCTTTGCTGCTTTGAAACACTTTAGAATATATAGTAAAATACACAGTAAAATCCACTCTGTCTGCACATTTCAACCAAATAACAGCACTGCTCCTCTCGTCACTTATTTTGAAATAGTCTGGAACCTAAAGTGAGCAGAAAAGGGCTTGTAGGTGAAAAAAAAAATCTCATTAAGCCAGAATTTTTTATATGGGAAAAGTAAAACCACCTCTTATTTTAGCCAGAAAACATTTTAAGATTGCAGATTTGAAGCACAGTATATACTAAGGCAACAGAAGTAGTATTTATCATAGGAGGTTGAAGACAGAGAACTATTATTAAAAATGTTAGTGGCTTATTATTATAGGAAAATTCATTCTACAACTTTTAGAAATGAAGGCATCCCTCATCACAGTATTTCAGATTACATTATGCTCAGTGAACTGTGACTTAAGGGAGGAAAAAAAGAGAAATGTCACCTACTTGTAATATACTTGATCAAAAAAGGTTTTAAAAGGTTTATAGTTTTAAAAATGGTCAAAAGCATATGAAATAAAAAGTTCTGCAAACTATGTATTACCTTCAGTAGTCTGTTATTCCACAAAGGCTGAGCAGGTAAAGAGAAGAGTTTTTCCACTCCTCCTGTCTCTTTCCACATCATCAGTTTCTTGGTGGGTGGTGCCAGATCCAAAGTAGTAACAATATCTGAATAATCACTAAGTTGGGCTCTAATTGTCTTGCTATCCAATTCTTTGACACTGTCAACAATTAGCTTCCTCTTCCTTTTGGCTTTTGTTTCTTTGACTGGAATGATGTAAGAAAGAAGAAAGTAAGATCATTTTCTTCAGAGACCAGCATGAAACATACAACTACCAGACTTGGTCTCATTGTACCCTTATTTTTCTCCACACCTGGTAGAAAAGTTAAGACTCAGGAGGGCAGAATCTGTTTTTACTGATGTTTCCCAAGTACCATATAGACTGGAAGACGGCATACAACAGGGGCTTGATAAATTCTCTGAATGAATATGTATAGACTTAAAGCACAAAATGAATAAATAATCCAAGAATCAATACATTTTTGCCAATGCTGCTTTATACCATAAATATGGAACATCACACTTAATGGGCTCAAGTTCTGGACTTGGCCACTTACTACCTGAGTGACCACTAAGTTAACTTCATCTTGCTTACCACTGGTGGACAAAGGCTGACTATCCTAGTTTAAATGCTGCAGTATATCCCCCCTTACCTTGTTTATGGCTAGTTCTTCATATTTGTCACTAATATAATACATATTTTACTTAATTAGCTATATTTCCCTAATCAGTATTTAAGTTCTATGAGGATAAAGACTTGTTCACTGTCACATTTTTAGTTCCTAAGTAGGGTAAGGCATACAGTAAACAGTGGATAAACCAGAAGCCCAATTCACAATTTTTGGTGATCAGATTCTAATTTTAAGTAGAAAGCCAAAAGAAGTTAATCTTGTTCACTTAAAAAGTAACAACTACACCTTGAATTACACTGTAACTGATTTCAAGTACTCTACCCGACTGTACCCATAAACCATCTAGAAATTTTCAGGTTTCACATCCAAATTACTTATCTCAAGATTGACTCTTTTAACTCAGATGTAGTACATCCAATTAAATATTTTGCTCTTTCTTAATAAGCACTAAAAGAAACAGAATACTTGATATTAGAAATTTCGACAAAGTTAAAAACAAACTAAAAAAAAAAGTATTTTTAGGTTTTTTTCATATTATAGCCCAACTCCACATAATCTAGAACTTTGGAAGACCGTCAACCTTGTACTTTACTGCAAAATGCCTTGCAATGTTTTCTAATTGTCACACATGTGACCTGCTAGCATTCTGGGAACTTTAAAAGAAACCTTGTCCTACACTTTTGGATTTCATAGTGACTTGTACAGATGTCTAATACTCAAATTGTAATTGAATTAAATAAAGATTCTATGATGATAGATGACTATGATGAAGGAAAAGAAGCATAGCTATCTAAAATGCAAGTAGCAGATTAGCAGACAACAGCCAGAACTAGGAGGACCTTATGTTCTAAGTTTTGTAAGTGAAAAATCTGTCTGCTCACCAGTGATGTCAATAGGCTCCAGAGCAAAGGCTTCTTCTTCATTCGGAACAAGTGTTGTTTGATCAGTCATAGTTGGCATTGGTTCAACAGGATCCACCGAATCAGGGCTGTCAGGCCCACCCACTATGTAAAAACAGAAATCTGGTCACAAAAGGCTTGGGTAGTTTATCTATATAAACTACCAGCAGGAAAGAAAAAACTCCTCTGAGAAACTGAAAGAAACCCACTGCTACCAAGAAAAAAACCTTTTCTAGTTATGAGTTAGTCACTCCAGAGTTGAACCCTACTGGCTACACAAGGGGATGGGCATAGGGTTAAACACGTATGAGAATCAGAGCTAGTAATCAATCATAAGTACTATTTTTAAGGAGATTTATTGCTCATTAAAAGCTGGAACTGTTAGTTTGAGATCTTCTACATTAAGTATCTTTTTGAATACCATACAATTATGCCCAGGTCACGGAACTTGAAATGCTTACTTGACACGTTATCATCCTCATCCATATCATCATGTGTAGGCTGTTCTGGCAGCATCACTCCTGCCTCAGACAGGGCAGGAGGATCATCAAAAATACCACCATCATTATTACTAATAAGCTTGTCATCTGAAATAAGGAATTTAATTTAATTATCATTGGAAAAAGAAATGCTAACAGAACAAAAGCCAATTACCAGAAAAATGTTAAAATGGATTAAATTTAAAAATGTAAATCTGTATTCAGTTTGCATCTGTTTCTCATCAAGGTAGTGTACAAAAATATAAAAGAGGATATGAAAAATTTCTCAATTTTTATTTTCTAGTTCATATCTCTATTACAAACATTTATCTAGTTAACACATATCAAACACAAATAAGCAGCTTTAGAAACTAAACTTAAAATGCTTGAGACAAGTACCTTTAAACAAAATCAGGTATTGTTATTTACAGAAAACTTTTACTCAATAAACTGGTCACAACTCACACATACTTAACTAGACAGCTACTCAAGACTGAGAATTAGCAATTTCTCTAAAACACCCCAACTGATAAATTATGTCCGTATAACCTAACGACTTTGTTGTGACCTACCTAATATGCCACCATCATTTCCTTCTCCAAAATTGTCATCCTTATATTGGTCTTCATATTCTAAATGGTTAATTTTCTCATTTAGATTGCTGGTGCTCTGTTCTGGCTCTAAGAGGAGGTTAGAAGCACTAGTGCTTACTAACATGTCATCATCCTCAAAAGCGCTGCCCTCTCTCATTATTTCACGATCATCCATTCCAAAGTCGCCTAAACAAATATTAGTCATTAGTTGAAAAAGTTAGAAACATCGTTACAAAAGAAAACGGTAATGATTATGATTACGTCACATTTGCTTACTGAATTTATTTATCTTTGAATGTCAAAACATCGAGTTTAAGTCTTTAGCATCTACATTTCATAAACTGATTTTGGGGCATGACTAGCAAATTCAAATGTAAGATACAAATTTAGATTATTCTAAATGTGTTAAGTCTAAATATGCATGTATATTAGGTTCCATTAACATTCACAGATAAACTTTCTTGTAATGTATTTTCATCAAGAATTTGATTGCAAAGTTTTCAATACTTTAAAAAGAATAGAAGTACATAATGTAGTTGTTTCAAACTGATTAGTTTAAAAATGAGCATTACTTCATTGTTAGGACTTTTTACACAAATCAGTATGTAGATTCTATCACTGTGTACGGGAGCAGTGGTAGGCAAAGAACAAACCTTAAGTTTGGAGTATAAATGGAAATGGTGCTTAATATACTGGTAGAAAGGCAAATTCTTTTATTGATGAGATGAAAATTTAAGTCTCTGTAATTGTGAATGTAACATATGTCTGGTTTTATTTTTCAAATTGCTAGTAGTGCCATAATATAATTAGAACATTACACCTAGTGGCTAGTGATTTGTTTCTCTATTACCAAAATCATTTTCTTGTAGAATACTGATGTTCCCAACTTCTTCTCTCATGGTTATCTCTTCCACTCTACTCTGGTTCAGGCTGAACTGCTGGGCCACATCGATGTCACTTGAAAAGAATTTCAAATGTGTCTTAATTTCACATCTCATTATAACTTACTTATAAAGAAAAAAGGACCAATTTCTCTGGATAATGGAAAAACATATACAACCTATCAAGGTTTCAAAGCCTTAAGATTTACTACTACATAAATATAACCCAATAATCTCAGTAATGATTTGTATGTTAATTTGTATTAAAGTTTTAAAACCACCAATGTCCAGCAAGTGAAATATGCTGCAATCCTACGTAAAGAAATATAGAATACAGAGGAAAAACTAAGCAATGCATGGGCTAGATAGGCATGGGTTTTCACCAGTTCCCAGCAACTTAGAGGCTTCGTTAACTCTGACGTTACTGGCCTTTCTGACTCCCTACTTCCTCTAACAAATAATAACCTCTCATATTATTTAAAAACACTAAATAAAAATAAAAAAACACATGTACCTTTAAACACCAGTGTGGAATATCATATACCAAATTAAGAATGTAAATATTTCAAAGGGAATCACCAGTTTTGTTTACCAAATTAATGGCAAGTAAAAACATACTAGGGATGTAGAACTGTTATACACTCTTAAGAGAGATGTTTAAGACATAGTAACCAAATGCTGCCTGCAGACTTCCTATAGACCCTAACTTAAGCAAACTGGGAGGGGGGAAAAAAGGCCTATGTGTTAACTGGGTATATCTGAATGCTGACTGGACACTATATTAAAGAGTTATTATAATTTGGATTGCATATTAAGGAATAATTTCAATTTAAAAAGGTGTGATGTTATTATGGATATGTTTTTTAAATTCCTTACCTCCAAAGACATACATTTCATATGACGTATTTACAGATGAAATGAGATAGTGTTATTTGCTTTAAAATAATCCAGCAAGGGTGGAAAGAGAATTGGGAAAATACAGATGAAATAAAACTGGCAATATACTGATAAATAAAGAAGCTAGATGATAGTACATTGGGCTCATAATACTAATCTAGCTTTTATCTGTGTTAAAAAATTTATATGATGAAAAATTTAACAGTAATAGAAGTATAAGGAGGGGGAAAAAAAGTGAAGCAGCTGGACAGTGCCTAGCGCTAACACACACAAGAAATCAAAATAAAATATATAAATTTATGCTAGCTAGGAGTCACAGGTCATTCTAAAAAGCAGAGAAATTTGTCAAAAAATAATTGGGGTGCAAAGGATTTCTTGGTGGTCAGCTGTGCTACGAAGTCACTTGGAAAGTTAAGAGTCACATTCCATCATGGCAATGACAGCTAGATTTTGAGGGTGTCAGGAGGGAAACAACATACCACGGTAATCTGCTAATGACCATCTCTGTACCGCTTTCTCCTTTTAAATGTGTGTTGTGACAATGATCTTTACTGCTCTTTAAAGAAAGGTATCTCATGTGTTTATTAAAAAAAAAAACAGAACAAAAGTCGTGCCTGAGTACAGCCTGGCTAAGTAGATAACCATGAGATGACCTCAGTATGCACCTCTGAGGAAAAAGTCTTGATAGTTCAAGCGCACTGACAGCAGCATGTAAAACACACACCTCAACAACTGTTCAGTTTACACAAGCTTTGGCCTAAGCACATCTGGATTCTCTTATCTTTGCTGTGTTAAAGGTGATATTTTCTACACGATTTTCTTATAGAAGAAACACTTCGAGGTTACACATTTCATAGTCACACACGACAGTCCTGAATGAAAGCGTATGCAATTTAGCTAGGTATTAACTCAATGGCCGAACATTCCAAGGAAAATAATTATGTCTGGAAGCCAATAAGGTTTTTTGCAGACCAAGTCAAGAATTAAAAAAGAGAGGACTTCCGGGAAGATGGCGGTGTGAGCAGGGCGGCAGAAATCTCCTCCCAACACTATATTTATCTACGAAAACACAGCAAATACATCTATTCCTAAAAGAGAGACGAGAATACACAGGAAAGCGCACAGCGTGCAGCTACACCCGAGAGGACTCGGCACCCCAAGAGGCGGGTAAGATACGGAGCCGCGACCCGGCGGGACCCGAGCCCTCCCCCACCCCAGCGCACCGGCGGGAGGAGAGGATTCAGAGCCGGGAGGGAGTGGAAGTACACCCCGCGAAGTAGCCAGCCCCGGGGATCTGCACAGGGAGCGCTGACCCACATCGCGCACTGCAGCGGAGATTGGAGAGACAGAGGGGCAGGATCTGAGCAGGGAACGCGCCAGGGTCCTTGCAGCCCGCTCCCGGGAAGGAAAAAAAAAAAGCGCGCTCTTTCCTCAGCAGTCTTAAAGAGACAGGAGCCCAGCGGAGGAGCCGGATCGCCCCACCACACTCAGCCCAGCAGGCTGGGAGTCCAGGGGAGTTTCAGATGCCCTAGCTGACGACTGAGGAAGTGTACCCATACTTACTTACACTTCTCACTGAGATCAACAGCCTCCTATTCGTTCCCACCCCTGCCAGAGCGATAAAGGGCCCTGCGGAGCGGTGCAGCCAAAGCTGTGGAATAGTGGGGCAATAGCGCCACCTACAGCATTCCCACAGAACCTATGTTCGGTGGGCATTTTTTTTGTTTTGTTTTGTTTTTTCTTTTCTTTCTTTCTTCTTTTTTTTCTTCTCTTTTTAAAGTCTTAAAGAGCCCAGCTGACATACGTGGCAACTATCAGTGACCAATACTATAGCCATGAAAAGACAGAGGAATATGGTTCACACCAAAATCAACCAGACAACCCCAGAGAGGGAGTCTGAAGGGATGGAAATGCACAGTCTTCCTGAAAAAGAATTCAGAATAAAAGTCATAACCATGCTGATGGACCTACAGAGAAATGTGCAAGAGCTGAGGGAGGAAGTGAGGGAACTGAGGAAAGACAATACAGAAATCAGACAAGCGATCGACGGGCTTAACAGCAGAATGGATGAGATGCAAGAGACTATTAATGGAATAGAAAACAGAGAACAGGAGTACAGAGCAGCTGAGGCAGAGAGAGATAAAAGGATTTCTAGGAATGAAAGAATATTAAGAGAACTGTGTGACCAATCCAAACGGAACAATATTCGCATTATAGGAGTACCAGAGGAAGAAGAGAGAGAAAAGGGATAGAAAGTGTCTTTGAAGAAATAATTGCTGAAAACTTTCCCTCGCTGGGGAAGGAAGTAGTCTCGCAGTCCACCGAAGCTCATAGATCTCCCAACACAAGGGACCCAAGGAAGACAACACCAAGACACATAATAATTAAGATGGCAAAGATCAAGATAAAGACAGGGTATTAAAGGCAGCTAGAGAGAGAAAAAAGATCACCTACAAAGGAAAACCCATCAGACTATCATCAGACTTCTCAACAGAAACCTTACAGGCCAGAAGACAATGGCATGATATATTTAACGTTATGAAACAGAAGGGCCTCGAACCAAGAATATTGTATCCAGCACGATTATCATTTAAATATGATGGAGGGATTAAACAATTTCCAGACAAACGAAAGTTGAGAGACTTTGCCTCTCATAAACCACCACTACAGGATATCTTAAATGGACTGCTCTAAATGGAAGCATACCTAAGGCTAAAAAGATGTCACCAGAGAAAATAAAATCATAGCAAAGAAAGCAGATCATCCAAATACTAACTAAAGGCAAAGAGTAAAACACCTATTATAGAAAGAATGGAGGAGGAGGAATAAGAAGGGAGAGAAATAAAGAAACATCAGACTGTGTTTACAATAACTTAACAAGAAAGTTAAGTTAGATTGTTAGATAGTAAAGAACCAACCCTTGAACCCTTGGTAACCACGAATCTAAAGTCAGCAATGGCAATAAGTACATATCTATCAATAATCACCCTAAATGTAAATGGACTGAATGCACCAATCAAAAGACACAGAGTAACAGAATGGATAAAAAAGCAATACCCATCTATATGCTGCCTACAAGAAACTCACCTCAAATCCAAAGATATACACAGACTAAAAGTGAAGGGATGGAAAAAGATATTTCATGCAAACAACAAAGAGAAAAAAGAAGGTGTTGCAGTACTTGTATCAGACAAAATAGACTTCAAAATGAAGAAAGTAGCAAAAGATAAAGAAGGACATTACATAATGATAAAGGGGTCAGTCCAACAAGAAGATATGACCATTATAAATATATATGCACCCAACACAGGAGCGCCAGCATATGTGAGACAAATACTAACAGAATTAAAGGAGGAAATAGACAGCAATGCATTCATCTTAGGAGACTTCAAAACACCACTCACTCCAGAGGACAGATCAACCAGACAGAAAATAATTAAAGCCACAGAGGCATGGAACAACACTAGAACAGATGGACCTAACAGACATCTACAGAACTCTACACCCAAAAGCAACAGGATAGACACTCTTCTCAAGTGCACATGGAACATTTTCCAGAATAGACCACATACTAGGCCACAAAAAGAACCTCAGTAATTTCAAAAATATTGAAATCCTACCAACCAACTTCTCAGATCACCAAAGTATAAAACTAGAAATAAATTTTAGAAAGAAATCAAAAAGGCTCACAAATACATGGAGACTTAACAACACTCTCCTAATTAATCAATGGGTTAACGACCAAATCAAAACAGAAATCAAAGAATATATGGAGACTAATGACAACAACAACACAAAGCCACAACTTCTGTGGGACGCAGCAAAGGCAGTTCTAAGAGGAAAGTATATTGCAATCCAGGCCTATTTAAAGAAGGAAGAACATTCCCAAATGAATAGTCTAAAGACACAATTACTGAAATTGGAAAAAGAAGAACAAATGAGGCCCAAAGTCACCAGAAGGAGGGACATAATAAAGATCAGAGAAGAAATAAATAAAATTGAGAAGAATAAAACAATAGAAAAAATCAATGAAACCAAGAGCTGGTTCTTTGAAAAAATAAACAAAATACATAAACCCCTAGCCAGACTCATTAAGAGAAAAAGAGAATCTACACACATAAACACAATCAGAAATGAGAAAGGAAAAATCACGACGGACCCCACAGAAATACAAAGAATCATAAGAGAATATTATGAGAATCTACATGCTAACAAGCTGGAAAACATAGAAGAAATGGACTTCTTAGAAAAATACAACCTTCCAAGAATGACCAAGCAAGAAACAGAAAAACTAAACAGACCAATCACCAGCGACGAAATCGAATTGGTAATCAAAAACTACCCAAGAACAAAACCTCCGGGCCTGATGGATTCACCTCTGAATTCTACCAGACATATAGAGAAGAAATAACACCGATTCTCCTTAAAGTTTTCCAAAAAATAGAAGAGGAGGGAATACTTCCAAACTCATTCTATGAAGCCAGCATCACTCTAATACCAAAACCGGGCAAAGACCTCACCAAAAAAGAAAATTACAGACCAATATCCCTGATGAACGTAGATGCAAAAATACTCAACAAAATATTAGCAAACTGAATTCAAAAATACATCAAGAGGATCATACACCATGATCAATTGGATTCACCCCAGGGATGCAAGGATGGTACAACATTCGAAAATCCATCAACATCATCCACCACATCAACAAAAAGAACAAAAACCACATGATCATCTTCATAGATGCTGAAAAAGCATTTGACAAAATTCAGCATCCATTCCTGATTAAAACTCTCAACAAAATGGGTATAGACGGCAAGTACCTCAACATCATAAAGGCTATATATGACAAACCCACAGCTAACATCATTCTTAATGGCGAGACGCTGAAAGCTTTTCATCTAATATCAGGAACAAGACAGGGATGCCCGCCCACTCTCTCCACTGTTATTCAACATAGTACTGGAGTTCCTAGCCACAGCAATCTGACAAAACAAAGACATACAAAGCAACCAGATTGGTAAAGAAGAAGTCAAATTGTCACTATTTGCAGATGACATGATATTGTACATAAAAAACCCTAAAGATTCCATTCCAAAACTACTAGAACTAATATCTGAATTCAGCAAAGTTGCAGGATACAAAATTAACACACAAAATCTGTTGCTTTCCTATACACTAATGATGAACTAACAGAAAGAGAAATCAGAAAAACAATTCCATTCACAATTGCATCAAAAAGAATAAAATACCTAGGAATAAACCTAACGAAGGAAGTGAAAGACCTGTACTCTGAAAACTACAAGACACTCCTAAGAGAAATTAAAGAGGACACTAACAAATGGAAATGCATCCCATGCTCTTGGCTAGGAAGAATATTGTCAAAATGGCTATACTACCTAAAGCAATCTACAGATTCAATGCAATCCCTATCAAACTACCAACAGCTTTCTTCAATGAACTGGAACAAATAATTCTAAAATTCATATGGAACCACAAAAGACCCCGAATAGCCAAAGCAATCCTGAGAAGGAGGAATAAAACAGGGGGAATTACGCTCCCTGACTTCAAGCTCTACTACAAAGCCACAGTAATCAAGACAATTTGGTATTGGCACAAAAACAGACCCACAGACCAGTGGAACAGAATAGAAAATCCAAACATTAACCCAAACATATACAGTCAATTAATATTTGATAAAAGTGCCTTGGATATACAATGGGGAGATGACAGCCTCTTCAGCAGCTGGTGTTGGAAAAACTGGACAGCTACATGTAAGAGAATGAAACTGGACTACTGTCTAGCCCCATACACAAAGATAAACTCAAGGTGGATCAAAGACCTGAATGTAAGTCATGAAACCATAAAACTCTTAGAAAAAAACATAGGCAAAAATCTCTTGGACATAAACATGAGCGACTTCTTCATGAACATATCTCCCCGGCAAGGGAAACAAAAGCAAAAATGAACAAGTGGGACTATATCAAGCTGAAAAGCTTCTGTACAGCAAAGGACACCATCAGTAGAACAAAAAGACATCCTACAGTATGGGAGAATATATTCATAAAAAACGTATCTGATAAAGGGTTGACATCCAAAATATATAAAGAACTCATGCACCTTAACAAACAGAAAGCAAATAATCCAATTAAGAAATGGGCAGAGGACATGAATAGACACTTCTCCAAAGAAGAAATTCAGATGGCCAACAGGCACATGAAAAGATGCTCCACATCGCTAATCATCAGAGAAATGCAGATTAAAACCACAATGAGATATCACCTCACACCAGTGAGGATGGCCAACATCCAAAACACAAACAACAACAAATGTTGGCGAGGATGTGGAGAAAAGGGAACCCTCCTACACTGCTGGTGGGACTGCAAATTAGTTCAACCATTGTGGAAAGCAGTATGGAGGTTCCTCAAAAAACTCAAAATAGAAATACCATTTGACCCAGGAATTCCACTCCTAGGAATTTACCCTAAGAATGCAGCAGCCAATTTGAAAAGGACAGATGCACCCCTATGTTTATTGCAGCACTATTTACAATAGCCAAGAAATGGAAGCAACCTAAGTGTCCATCAGTAGATGAATGGATAAAGAAGATGTGGTACATATACACAATGGAATATTATTCAGCCATAAGAAGAAAACAAATCCTACCATTTGCAACAACATGGATGGAGCTAGAGGGTATTATGCTCAGTGAAATAAGCCAAGCCGAAAAAGACAAGTATTAAATGATTTCACTCATATGTGGAGTATAAGAACAAAGAAAAAATACTGAAGGAACAAAACAGCAGCAGACTCACAGAACCCAAGAACGGACTAATAGTTACCAAAGGGAAAGGGACTGGGGAAAATGGGTGGGAAGGGAGGGATAAGAGGGAAAAAGGGGCATTACGATTAGCAGATGTAATGTTGGGGGGGCACGGGGAGGGCAGTACAACTCAGAGAAGACAAGTAGTGATTCTATAGCATCTCACTACGCTGATGGACAGTGACTGTAATGGGGTTGGTGGGGGGGACCTGATGAAGGGGTAGTTTAATAACCGTAATATTCCACATGTAATTGTAGATTAATGATAATAAAATAAATTATATTAAAAAAAGAATTAAAAAAGAAAAAAAGAGACAGACATACTCTAAGTCAGGCAGTGGCTGATCAAAGTCATGAAATTCTTCAGGTAAAGTAATAGCATTGTAGGCAGCTTCTCGATTTTCCTCAGGCAGGTCAACGACACCTGGAAAAGAAATGGTAAATAGAAGGCCTGGCTAAACCACAGTTCTCTAGAAATCAAAGGAAGGTAGCACTGGTATAATCTTCTAAGGTTATATTCAAGAAAAGTTGTTTTATAGATGCAACGTACCAATGAAGCAGAAGTACTTTGGTTTTCGATAATCATAAACCACAGTACTTGCTTTATAAAAAAAAGTCAAAGCACTATGATTAACCTGGTCTTTAAGAAGACATATCAACAAATACATATGAATAAGTTTTCTAAATAAGCATGAAATTTATAGGGAAAAGGAATGACTACAAAGGAGTACCGCAAATATTGAGTTGTTTATTTTATGGAAAGTGGGATTACATGATTTTAATTTTTCCCTGTATTTTCAAAATGCTTACAATAAAAATACATTGCTTTAAGAGACAAAAAATAAAAAAAATTTTATGCAAGCGAAATGCCAGTTAGCAGCCACACGTTAGAAATCATTCAAGTATCATAGCCTCTGCCTAAACATTTTACTTTTAAATAAAATTTTGGCTCTCAACAACTTCACTGTTCATCTATTAAACTGAAGTACTAGAATATAATCCTCAGTAGAAACTACTGTATAAGGCACCTGCATCTCTTCTATACATTGATTATTTTAGTTAGAATTAAATCAATGCTTTAAAAATTAGAGATACATGAATTCAGATGAATGATAGTTATTACCTATGCAGTCAGAAGTTTGCTAAAGTCTAGTTTTACAATCAGCTATTCCTAAGACAAAACAAATAACTACAGAGAACATTAGTTTTCAACGTTTCAACCTCTGATGACTCAGTTCTATGTAAGGTGCTAAAGAAAGACTTAAAAGAAAAAGGCAAAGGAAGAAGAAAAAAGGGGTGACTCATAATTCCGTATGTAGAACACAAAAGAAAAGTGGGTTTCCTCCCTTGAACCTCTACGTCTCCAAGCCCTGCCCTATTTTTAAAGGGTTTCTTGTATTGTAATTAAACCAAATATGCTGATCTAGAACACTTGTTCATCAGTTGTTTCATACTAAACAAAATGCCAAAGTTTTTTTTTTTTAAAGTAATACCTGGCCGAAAAGCCATCTTTATTTTAATGAATGCTTCATTACAGTCTGCAAGGAGATACTTGGCTTTTCTGTGATAGATTCGAACTACTCCCAGTAAGAGGTGTCCTGATGTTCGGAGCGCCATCTTCACCTGTAAATAAAAACATTAATATTAATCTAATCCAGTTCCAGAAGAAATCATGTATCAAAGATTGTATTTTGTGCGATTTATACACAATTTTTACTTTACTTTATAAGCAGTTTATTACTTTACTCTTCATACTTTTTGTCATTTATGTGAAGTTACGTCATGACCACATATAGTTTCTCAATGCCTTTACCTTTAAATTCCCTGAGTATTCCCCCCAAAGTAGACTGGCAATAATTCATCAATTAACACAGACGTGAAGGTGGCTATGAAGCAGGTACTAAGGCATTCCATGGACCATTGTCGCCAGCACACTAAGGACTATGTGGCATTTTTGGTTGCCAATCCAGAGCCACTGATCCCCACTGACTTAATGAACCCTGAGTTTGTTTGGGAAGTGAACGTCTGCAAGCTTCAAGGCTGACTGTCTCATTCCTCTCTGCTAATACTTCTTGAGTGGGTACAGAATCCAGGTCAGCCCATGAGAAGTGGAAAGCATGGCAGGGAGTTTCTGAGGAAGATTTTCCCGGTAAAAGAGTGCCCCTCTCTTCCTTCTCCCTTCAGGGTTATGAGTAGGTGGAACCTGGAGCTGCCTGCAGCCACTCTGTAACCACAAGGCGATTAGTATGAAGACAAAAAGCTACCGAATGAAGAATGGTGAGTTCTTGGATGGCATATCAGAACTGCTGAACCAATCCTAGACCTTTCTACTTTTAATTAAATAAGACTGTTAATTTCCTTACTGTTTAAGCAACTTTTCACTGAATTTTTATTACCTGACTGGAAAGCAGACTAAGTGAAATGGCTAACGGTACCCATCTTTTCTCATGAGAAAATACACTCCCCAGCCTGTTCCATGCACGGTAGATCCTGATCAGTGCTTATGTGGGATACAGTGTGTGGGATGAGATGCAGTAGTTGAGAAGAGAATGAAAAAGTAAACACCCAATCTAAATAGAATGATTCAAAGTTTCTCTGGCTACAATAAGAAAAAATTGTCGAGAGAACATGAACTCAAACTTTCCCAGATTGTTTTCCAAATCATGCCATACAACTCTTTTTAAGGTGGCAAAGAAGGTTGTTACTTGCTTAAAATTTAAATTACGATTAATACATTGTTACTTACAGAAGAGCAAAACATTATTATTTTTAGGTTACATGTGTTACTCTCTGTAGCAGTCTTCGGATTCTATTTATGATGACTCTCAGGCTTATATTTATGGCCACTTCACATGCCTTACAGAATAAATCACAAAATTTACTGCTATAAATTCTTAGGTATCTAAAATTATAATAAACTCATGATCAAATTCAGGATTTATCAGATAATCCCTAATATGAAAAATACCCAATTAAAACACTGCTCTTAATGGAAAAAGAGAATCTACTTTAATGATGTGGTTTTAGGAAATTTAAAATTAAAATTGACTGCACCTAAGAAAGGATGAAGGTAGGTGGGAAAAAAACTCAACCAACCTTTGCATGCCATTATCTTGCCCAGAATTAGCAACTTTTAAAAAGGTTGGTGTTTGGGCAAAGGCTTTCTTTCTGCATTAGTTTGGTTCATAGTTTAGCGTAGGAACAGGTATGTGATTTTTGCTGTTGAGCCAGCTAATGTTAAGTGTATACGCATAATAAAGAACACAGGCTATTTATACAGAGAAAGCTCTGCAGAGGTTGCCAGTGGCTCTTCCAACCCGAGAGAGGGCAAGGGGGTTAGAGAAGGCATGCAGGTGCAATTGAGTCATGTCTGACACCTGTCCTAAATAACTAAACCAACATTTTCCTGTAACAAGAACTGCACAAAGAGTATACAGAAATTTTTAGGTCAGTTCACTCTATGGATATATCTTTGTATCCTATCACAATAAAAAAGAATCAACCAAATAAAAACCCATTTAGAAATGGTTTTTACAGTGTAATTCTCTCTCTCACACACACTCTGTATAGTCTTTTACATTATTCCTGAATCATATACCTTGCTTTGTGGTGGCTGGGGCATACCTTCATAGATCAGATTGTCTTGTATGTTTGTAGCATCCCTAATGGGTGCAAAGTACTATGCACATACTATGAAAAAATTTTCTTATCCTTTTAAGCCAAGATCGACTTCAGTATTTGCTTGTGGATGTTAAGATTAGACACACACACAAGTTGAACTAGAAAGTTTTCCAAGAAAATGTAAAAATACTATAAAGAAGCCAGGATTTTCTGTGTTTAAGAATAAAACTTTCTTATAAAAAAAGCCACACATATCAAGAAAAGACCCCAGTTTCTTCCTTTTTTCCATTTATCTCAGTAAGCATACCTATAAAAAATAGAAAACATGATGCTCTTATACAGTGCAAACTGGTACAATCTGCTCACACAGCAAATGGTTGTTAATGCATTAATCAGAAATCTTAAAAGAAAGTATATCACCTTATCAATTATACTTCTAAACATCAATATTAAGAATTACAGAGGTGAACAAAAGATTTTCCAAGTAATGTTTACTCAGTTATTTTTAAAAAGAAAAATAAAAACACCCTATAATCCTATGAACTGAAGAAATCTTTAATATTTTAGCATGTCTTCTAGGCTTTTATGTATGTATGCATTTATACAATTTTTCTCCTTTTTTGGTGTTTGTGTGTGTACATAAAAACTGCTTCATACTATTTTGTAATGAGACTGCATTCAAGAAAAGCTCCATTCATAACATTATCATAATTTTGAATGGTTACACTGAACAGAACCAGAGAAATTAAAATTCAACAACACAGAAAAAATATTTAATTATCCAAAAGGAGACCAGTAAAATAAATCATGCACAATCAAAACAATGAAGTACAGCATCCATAATCCTGTATCTGAAATCACAGGGGCCAAGTGTGTTTTTGGATATAATAAATGTACTGCAGTATATATGCTGTATATTAAAACATTCCCAGGAATGTCTAAAGCAGCCCCCTCAATCATACACATTAGTATTATAGTGAATTTATGATCACACTAATGATGTCACTTCAATTTTGGTCAAGTCTGCTTGTGTTATTTGTACTTAAGTTCTGTGGATAAGACACTATGATACTTACAATGCAATCATTACAAATTATGGTACAGCTATGAATACAGCTTTTCCTGAATGCAGTCTTGTTACAAAACATATAATGTGGTTTTTGTGTACAATACTGTATGTAAGAAAACATGCATACATAAAAGTCTAGAAGGCATACCATCATACTAAAGGTTTCTCTAAGTGGTAGGACTACAGGTCACTTTATTTTCCTCTGAAAGTTTTCATTTTAGTAAAGTTTTCAAATTAGTATTGTCTTAGAAATAACATAATATCTTTAATACCAGTAAATCTCACCAGTTGTTAACTCTAAAACAAGCCAAACTTTCATATACAGAGTGTTTACAACTAATTCCAAATACAAATGTTCACTTATCCCACCTAAAACATGTCCTTTCCCACATAAATCTTCTGAACAAGTCTCTTCTATATCCCAACTTTATGCCACTGAGATCCCCTTGCTCTTTCAGCAATAATTACTCTAATTTAACACATTATACCAGTATTGTCCCATCTACCAATTTGAAGAGTAGGTCCCAATGCTAGCCAGCAGTGATCTGGAATGTTCTCACAATAGGACAATTGGTGGGTGTATGTGTGCGCATGCATATGTGTAAATACAAGGCCCAGTTAAAACACAGATATTATATATAAATTGTATTTAAGGACTTTCCTTTATTTTGAGATTAGTCCTTCACACATTTTTTTTTAACCAACATGTGTGTTCTTCAATGAAATGCTAAGAGAGTAGATATAATTGCGTCTGTTTGTTTTAAAGGCCCTTTTGTGGCAACACAAAAACCCCGTATTACTTCACGTTACATTACTGGTGAAATCTAAGGATGGAAACCACTGCTTCAGAAAAGTTTCACAGGATGTCAATAAAAGCTGTTCTAGGAACACAGCAGTGAACAAGGAAGCTATAAGGTAGGGACATTCATGAGGCTTTCATTCTAGAGGGAGGAAGACAGTAATTAAATATTTAGGGGAAGAGCATAGCAAGTACAAAAGTTTTGAGATGGGGAAAAGCTTGGTTTCTTTAAGAAATAAGCAAGTAGACCTATGATGCTGAGATGAAGCAATGGTATGGTTACTATTTGCTAGGTGGTTAAGATACTTAGATCTCACCCCTGAAACCTATTCTAATTAATATTAATATTTTGTAAATTCCTAAATCAGGAACACCTATATACATAAATCTTTAAGTATAAAAACATCTAGAAAGACAGACACGAAATATCTGGGTAATGCCCAACCTCATGCTTATCTACCATTGAACCAGACAAATGAAAATAGCTGCGTACTTGCAGAATTTTTGAAGGGAAGAGAATATCAAACTGGAACTCTGGATGATCTATGGATTTTTTCTAATTCTATTATGCCTTTAGAAGCCTACCAAAAAAGTTGCTTTATAGAATTCTCTTTTATATATGAATAAACAATTGGTAAAGTGAATAAAAATATCAACATCAAACATACCTTTGGTGAGATGATGCTCTCCACACTGCTCTCTAAATTACACTCAAACACATGGGCTTTGGTTAGCTTCTTATCCCAATGGGCCGCTAGCCAAATTTTGGCCAGCGGCCCTCTTTTACTGAGGACAAAATGTGCGTAGAACATTGTTCTGGTTGACTATGGAGCAGGAGGAAATCTGAGGGGGGAAAAAGTTGATATAAATACCATGTAAGAATTGAAATGTTTATTAAGACACTTAAATCTGAAAATAAGGATATGAAAGGCTCAAGTAAAGTATAGTATGCATTAAAAAAAAAACCAAAAGCTTTTGCTTTAATTTTGGGAGAACCAAGACCCAAAATACTAAGAGCTAAAGAGAAAAGGGACAAAACAGCCAAATCACTGTCATGTCCCATTGTGTTAAAATAAAAGCATGTTTTTTTTTAAGTTAAAACTATCATCAGAAAATTTATTCTTTTAAACGTTCCATCAATATGTGTTCCCATATGCTCGATCATATGTATTCTTTCATTTTTATCCTGAATACTGACTGGCAATAGTCTGCTTCTGGCCAAAAGTTAGAGAATTTATTCTTCATGGCAAGAAAAGAATGTCCAGGAAGAAAAACACTCAGGCAGAGATATTAATTCATGTGCAAATTTCCATTTTTAGAACCCCATTAAAAATTGAGATTCTCAGATAAATGCTATAGACAACAATTGCTACCTCATGACAAGCAATGTGCTAAATACTTCACAGTCAACCAAGCAGAGATAGGTAGGTGGGTTGGCCCCATTTTACACATAAGTAGTTTGGGAAACTGAGGCTTCAAAAGGTAGAGTATCATTCATTTATTTATATCTATATATATCTAAATATCTTTCTCAACTCAGGCACTTGAAAAATATTGTATACTTACAAACATTAAATTCAGAATAATACAGTGTAGCCCTTTTCTTTCAGCAAGCTAATGTATTAATACATAAGAAAAAAAAAAGGCAGCCTGCAAAATCCAGTTTGGAAAGTACACAAACTGTGTAAATTATTTTCCCTCTTTCACAGAAGATTTTTAAAAAGTCTGTTTTGCCAAATGAATTTGTCTAAAATGTCAATGACTACAATAAGATGTATTGTCATGTTTTTACAGAAATACACTCAAGCACATCCATAACACATGAAAAGTACTAAGGAAATTGGCAGAGAGAAAGCACATAGATCAATGGAATAGAACCCAGAGAACCCCAAAATAGATGCACATAAATAAGTCAAACTCATTTTTTTTTAAAAGATGCAGAAATAACTCAAAAGAGGAAGGACAGTCTTTTCAACAAATGGTGCTGTGACTGGACAGCCAAAAATATGAACCTTGACCTAAACCTCACATTTTATAAAAATTAGTTCATAATAAATAACAGACAATATAAAACTATAACTTTTTAAGAAAAAAACATAGGAGGAAACCTTCAGTACCTAAAGCTTGGCAACAATTTTTAGATATGACACCAAAAACAAGTCCCATAAAAGGAAAGAACCCAATAAATTAGCCTTCATCACATTAAAAACTTTTGCTCTATCAAAGCTACCACTGAGGATGTAAAGACAAGATACAGATTAGGAAAAACTATTTGCAAACCATATTATCTGACAGGGATATGGATCGAGAATACATAAAAAACTATCAAAACTCAAGAGTTAAAAAAAATCCCATTAGAAAATCAGCAAATGAAGAAAAATAGCATGACAAAAAAGAACAAGAAAAAATGTTCAACATCACTAGTCCTTAGGAAAATGCAAATTAAGCCCCAAGATGGTAGCACTGTTGATGGCAACACCAAATGCTGGTAAGGATACAGAGAAGCTGCATCTTTCATACTGCTAGTGTAAATCTTCTTTTGAATTATGTAGAAATGTCAAATTTCTCGAGTTATTTAAAGAAAATCCAGATTATTTTCACGTTTTTACAAAGAGACTGTAAAACTTAAAAAATGAGACCTTTGTTTATTGTACCTCCGATTAAAAACTGTGCCTATCCTTTCCAACAATGTACAGAAAATATGTATTAAACGTTATCACAGGCAAGAGATTTTATGCTTGTCAAAAATGTTTGTGAGCATGGAGGTGCAACAGTAATTCAGGCTGGTTTGCACCATTTCCATTTTCTGTCACTTAATGGCAAAGGGTCCTTGAAGCACTCATTCTCTGAACTACATGTTCCTGGTGGAATTATTAATTCACATTAGGGAAATGTTCTCAAGAAAAAAAATGGGTTTCATCAATTACCTGAAGCTGTGAACTCTCTCAAATGGGGAGTTAAGAACCAAGGAATACTAGGGAGAATTAAAATTAAACAGTCTAAGGTAGAAGCATTAAGTTAACACCAAAAGCATATCTTATATCCCACTTAGCAGTATTTTACAGATCAAAGTATGGCTTCCCATAATCAGAGAGCCTTCCAAATTATAAATCAGTGCTTCAAGTCTTAAAGTTCGTGCAAAAATTAAGCTTCCTCTATAGCATTATAAATAAAATGTACAGGATTTTGTAGAAATCCAACATAGCACTGTGTTCTTAGAAATACAGTCACTGTCATACACAAGTCCCACTGAGGAAGGTAGTTGTGTTCCAAATAATTCCTTAATATTTAGCTTCTAGACTACTGCATGCTACTAAATATGTGCTTAATGAATAAGGAAATGAGATACACCAAATGATCTCATAATTGACGTATGTAAAAAATTCTGGAGATTTTAGAAATTAGAACTACTGGCATTTCTCAACAGGTGTAACTCAGGCCAGCAATTCAGTTGCTAGTCAGAGTACCATACCTAAAATATCCCAGCTATGCGTCGGCAGATTCCTAAATAGATGTTTTCTTGGCATGAGATTGGGGGTGGGGTCGGGGGTAATAAAGCAAAGTGCTGCTAAAATTAATCTGGGAAATAATCAGCAAGAGGAAATCACCCTAATAACTAAAGGAAGCCTGAGACACAGTGGTGGATCAACTAATGGCTTATAGCTAAATAAGGAGATAGTGTAACCCCTGTTATCTTTTAAACCATTTTTCCCCCCAGTAATACCAAACTTTAAACAGTCTTTAAAAAAAGCTTACTAATAATATCTGTAGGTTTTGCATTCTGACTTTTTTGGTCCCAGAGCACAGCTTAGCAATTTCATAATTTCTCAATCAATTTTTTCTAAAGCAGTGAACAACTTTTTTCAATTGATCCAAAAAATAAATTCAAATCTGATGTGAAATGGCATTAATATTGATATTTAAGAACATATGCAGGAATGCAAAAAATGGCAATTTCTTTAATATCTTTCCAGAAAACCAAAGTCAAATTATAGCTCATGTTTCTACAGTGATGTTAGTCATATCAGTATTTCACTCAACTGTTAGAAAGCAGCGCAGGATAGTGGTTGTACAAATTGGTATGAACTCTTTGAAGGGTAATTTGGCAACATCTTACAAGATTTCCAAACACTTACATTTTCTAACCAGAAAGTGCATTTCCAGTAATAATGCCAGATACACTTGGACATGTAGAATATTAATAACAGAATTAAAAAAAAAAAGAAACACCTTATGAAATTCAAAGTATTTTGTCCATCCCCTTCATGACAGTCCTATAAGTTGAATACTGGCCCATTTTACAGACCAGGAAACAGAAGAGGGTAAGTAACATGCTCAAAGGTCACTACTATTTAATCCAAGTGCAACTTGAACTTCAGAGCCAACACCTCTAACTACAACACTATAATGCCTTGCCAGCATGACTCTGAATAGCAAAATATTAGAAATAACCTACCTGCCTTCTAATAAGTGATTTTTAACAAGATACTAATACAATCATACAACAGAATTTCCCGAGTCTTAAACAATGACATACATGTATACAGAAAGAGGGATCACTCTCTCTTTACATGCACTTGCGTAAGCATAAAGTATCTGTTCAGTACACTGGAAACCTCCCTCTGTTTGGGTACTAACATTCTTTGATCAAGAGATTTACAATCAGTCCTGGGTTCAAATTCAGCTCCATCCTTAGTTGTTTTGTAATCGTTAAGGGTTATTTAACATCTGAGTCTTAGCTTCATCTATAAAAGAGGGTAATATTTACCAAACAAAATTATGATAATTAAATTGAACAGCATACCTAATAGTGCCACTGCAGATGCAAACAGTAACTTTAGAAAAACTTCTCACAGCAAATACCAGACAGCATGACCATAACCTAATAATTCTGACATCGCAACATTTAAAAATCTTTAATTCTCAAAAATTATAAATTTCTCTTCTGCACTAAACTATAAAAGATAAAATTTCTCAGTTTTGTGTTCCAATAAATAGGAAATCACCTGGAAATAAATTCTCAACATTAAGAATATACCATTCTAAATGGAAAATTTAACTCTAGAGTACTTAATGTATTGCGTTTTATCAAACAAAAAAGGCAAATAAAGATTATGCTCCACCGATGTAATTCTAACTGGTATATAAAAAGCACTATGTCCATTAGTTATGCACTGCTGTCACTTCAACCACCTACAAACTGTTGAGAAATTTAATTACTGGATGTAACATATGTCCTCATCAATGTTTTTAAAAAAATGATTAGTTGTCTCCAACACTAAAACAAAGGAATTTTATGACTCTACAACTTAGGAAAGATTCTCCAGCCTGTCTCCAAAATTCTGCAGACTCATACAGCTCACTGGCATTTACATTCATTTTAATAGGAATTGTTTTTCCCTAGAATTGAGTGACGGTTCTAACAGTATAACGAGAGCAAATATTAACTTTGGCTTGCAAAGAGAAGCCGTTAAACACAAGATTTTTACCAGAAACAAAAACACGAGTGCGTTTTTGAACGCTGAAGAGAGCTCAGCAAACCATCGGGTGGCCAGGGAAACCATCAGCGTTTCCCTCTTTCAAATTTGAAGAAGGCCGCTAAGTCCGGCAGCAAGACTCGACAGTGTCATCCTACACTATCAAAGCAGATCATTCTCAAAGGCTTTCTTAGCGAGGAAAAAGACACCAAGCATTTGTGAGAAGCACACACTTCCCCAAAGCGTCTCTACCAACACTCAGTATCCTTAATCATTTGGAAAGTCGGCGCGAGGCGGGGGTATCAATTATCTCACTTCCTAAGAATCAGAAGCAACTTCCCTTGGTCGCGTTTTCTATTGGTATAGTATTTACTATACCACCAACGAAAAAATTTTCTTTCATAAGAAGGGAAGGGGGAACAGTAGCAGGTCCCGGCGCTGGGCCCGCCGCCACCACTAAGCCCGCAAAGGCAGGGCCCGCACGTCCCCCCGACCCCGCGGCCGGTGCTGCCGCTCCGAGCTGGCACCGCGGGCCCCCGCCGCCGCCGCCGCCGCGAATCCCGCGTCTTCCCAGACAGCCATGTTTACCCGAGGAGCTGACGGCTCGGCACCCGGAGCGGGCTCGTTCCAACCTCCTCCCCTGCCTCCGCCGCCCGGGGCTCCTCCGCGGCCGTGGGCGGATGCGGCTCCCCGAGGGGCCGCAGGGTAACGGCTTTCGGCCCTGGAATGGACCGGAACCATTTGTTACCGGACAGGCGATGATGCGGCCCCGGGCTGCGCGGGGCCCGGGCGCGGAGGGTGGCAGGACGGACCGGCCCGGGGAGCCGCGAGGGCCGCCGTGTCGCTCGCTCTCTGTGCCCTCGCCCCGGAGCCGAGCTCTCCGGTGAAAGGGGAAAGGGGCAGGAGGAGGGAGCGGGAGCCCAAGAAGGGCCGGGCCGCGCACCTCACCTTGGTCTCCGCCAGGAGCTGGGCGGGCTGGGAGGCCTGGGGAGGGGAAAGGGTCGGGGGAAGGGGCGGGGAGAGGGGGGGAGCCCTTGCGAGGTGTAGCTTCGGGGCAGCTCCCGCCGCCACCGCAGCCGCCGCCTCCTTTCCGATTCACTCAAACAAACAAGATGGCTGCCGTTACGCCGCCGCTCTTCCTGCCGCCCAAATCCTCGGTTCAAATCGGCAGGATGTTTACGGTCAAAATGGTACCTGTGCGCCTGCGCAGCCATCCCACGACCCAGGGAGAGCGACGCAGGAGCAGCAACCATTTCCTTTTCTTTAGAACCCGCCCTCTGGTTGTGCAGCCCCAGTCCGAGCAAGCGCAAAAGGTGATTCTCCTGCGAGAGGGCCTATGAGCGTTGCGGAATTGGGAAATGGTGCACGCGCAGTGCATGCTAGTAAACTGAGTTTCGCTGTATTCTTGTGCTTGTTTTAAGAAGCTGTTGTGCAGCTCTGTGTGCCCCTGACACAAAAATGCATTATAATGGATCTGTAGCATCGAAGATAACATAAAATCCTTAAGCCCCATAAACTGTACATTAATTTACTCTCAAACAACCTATATCCATAGATGGTCTTCTCTGAACCATACAATGTGATAAACTGAGGTCTGGGATATAATGATGAATACAACGGACATAGTGTCTGCCTTCACGAAGCTCGCAATGTAGCTAGGCAGCAATCTTAAAATTTCTACAAACACTTATTTGTGCCACAAAGAAGCTGGATATAGAGGGAACCCTGATATTGAGGAGGTTGAGGAGTGAGCAAGACAGGGACAGAGGAAAAGAAAGGAAGCTTAGTGTCTGGACACTAAGGAAGGCTTCTGCACTATAGAAGACTATCCAGGTATACTGGAGAGGACTAGAGTAACTGTCCAGATGTAATTTGTATTTTTTTCTAGGAAATAAAACCAACAAGAATTGGTGACTGATTCCTTATGGGATTGTGGTAGAGTTACAAGTATGATTCCCCTGGTTTGGGGCTTGCAGGATTAGATGGACTAGACTGGGAGCCATACACTGAGACAGGGCAGATGGAGGAGGGTTATATGAGAGTTTGGTTTGCTTATTGTTTTGGTCTACTGTCATCCATCTCAACATCAAGCTTCTATTCTCTTATTGGCTTCCTTAACTAGTCTCTTCACCTCCACTCTTGTACTCCTTCAAATAGTCCATTCTCTGAGTTGCAGCCAAAAACAACCTTTGAAAAGTGTAAAATCACTCCCCTCCCTTCCTAAAAACTCTTCCATAGCTTTTAGGCTAGTACCCAGAATGCATACGATGATACCATGATTTAGCCACTTCTTTATCCTCCAGCTTCTTCTCTTGCCCCCTCTTCCTGAGCACCAATCTCTCTGCCTTTTAAATCTTCAAATACACCATCAGCACACCTGCCTCAAGATTTTTGCACTTGCTGTTCCCTGTGCTTAGAACAGTCTTGCAATTCCATCTCCTTTTGTCTAATTCTTAATTTTCCACGTCTTAGTTCAAAAGTCACTTCCTCAACAGTCTTCCCTGATCCTCTGTATTATTTAGGGTTATACTATTACTGTAAAATAGGTCCTCTCCCCACCCAAAATTTCACGGCTTTTTTTGGCTCTGTGTGACCAATAGTAAGTTATTTAGCCCCTCTGTGCTCCAGGTTTCTTATCTGAGGGTTGTCGTTAGGCTTCCTGAATTAATACATGTATTTGGGACAGTGCATGGCATATTGCAAGTAATCTAAGTTATTTTTATTGCTATTTTAATCATCATTATCACCATTATCATCCTCTCTAAAATTCTTTTCTAAAGAATGGCACCCAGAACTATAAAAATCCTAGCCAAAGTGGAGGATAGTGAGATTGTCATCTTTTGATATGAACACCTAATGCATTTAATCCAGTCCAATGGTGTGCTAGTTTTTTCCTGCTTGTTTTGGAATTTCTTAAAAGATGAAGGAATAATTTACTTCCCTGTCATACTTTCTAAGTGTAGGTGCATCATAAAGAAATATGTAGGAAACAAAAACTGACATTTAAGCATATGCATTCTTCATTGTCAGCAACAACTATTCTTCAATCCTAGACCCTTCCAGGGTTTTAACAATACACAATACAACTTACTTTTACCCTTTTTATGTTGCTGCAACAGGTGGGTAAGAAAGTGGGCAGTTTTGTGCTCCACTTGCTCTGGGTTACCTGTTTTTGGCTTGGGAAAGGGTTCATCTCACTGGCTGGAGTTCATTAGCCAAGTGGCCTTGGCAACCAGAACACAAAGCTTCATTTAGTGAATGTCCTGTTTTACTTAGGCCAGATTTTTTTGTTCTTTTCTGTATTTTTTTTTAATGGAAGCTTTATGATGCTGACATGCAGGATAGTTGTTGAAATCCCAAGCTGAGTAGTGAAGGGGTACAAGCACTTTCACTGTTTTCAGTGTGATTTTCCTCAACCAATACAGATTAAATGCTCAAAACACTTAAATCCTTCCTGATTGTGTAGCTTTAAACAAACTCAACTCTCGCAATTATTGCATCAACTGAAAAAAAATCCAAAACCCAACATTCTCTCTTATTAACAGGTATATTGGAGAAATAATATATTGGAGAAAGTTCAATTTCTGTCAGTGAAAGATTTAATTCATCACTTGAAAATAATTTGCTAAGTGTATCAGCTGCTAAATGATAATCTGGATAGTCTCCTATCAGGTTAAGGATCACATAGATAAGACCACATTGCATGATGAATCTTTTGTTGTTAATATTAAATTTCAACTTAATTTTCTCTCAGTTCCAAACTGTGGTAGGATGAATATTCATTGCCACTTCCTGTCTCTCTTATTTAGTTTAAAATTTTTTATCAGTGGAATCACATATATTTCCTCTGAATTTGAGTAAAAACAATTCTGTTTTCCTAATTTCTAGGGACAAGTCTGATTCTAACATTTAAATCAACAGGCATATTTTTTTCTCTAAGAATATTTTCCCTCTGTCTTTGAAGGAATGTTATGCACATGGGCTTTAGGTTCAAATTTGTCTCTTTTACCTCCCAGGTGTTTTTACAATATGCAATGTACTTAATGTCTGTGGGCTTTGATTTCTTTATAAAAATGGGGATAATACTTTTCATGACTGTTGAAAGAAAGATCATCATACACACAAAGTACTTAGCATAGTGCTTGGAACTGAGTAATTACTCAGTAAACTGTGGCTATTACTCTTGCTCCTTGTACCTTCTGAGTAATGAAATAGCCGCCAAGTATTCATCAGATATGTAGGGCAAATATTTATCAGATATTCAACTATTTCTTAATCAGCAAATACCTGGATATTCCAAATGCTCCTCTTAACTAAACTTGGCTCTGTAATCCTTATTTGATAAAAGTTATCCTTTCCATCTCACTCCAATCTCTCTCCAGCACTGAATTCCCATGATACTATCACTTCTTTTCTCTTGAACCAGTTATTCCTACCCAACAGCTCTCCACCAGAGTCCACCTTCCTTCACTTACAACCCTAGTCCCCTAAATCTGCTGGAATTCATTCTTTTGAACAAAGTATACATTCTGTTCTGGCTTGAAGTACCATCCTATCAACATATTCATCTCCTTGTACTAAAATGTCCACCTAACTTTTCTTGTTACATAAATTAGCTGCAGTCAATATCTCCTTTACCTGTAAATACTTATTTGATGAAGGTGCATTTGTCAATTTTAATAAATGTGAATTTGTTGGACTAAAACCATGGCAGGAAGATTTAACTTGTAGATTTCATCTTCCTTCAGTTAAAAATGACCTGCATTTATTTTCTGATTACCCAGCTGATTACTTGTATGATTTGGGACAATCACTGTCTGAAGAACTGTATGCGTCTACTGTTTTCAGTATGTTGATAGAAACAGCTGTGTTCTGTTGCATTATTTCACTGTGAGCGTGTGTGCGCACACACACACCCAACTTTGGGTGAGATAAAACTGTTAGAGATGACCTATTCAATGTAGTAGAGTGTTTAAGACTTACACACAGATTTGTAGATTTGTTCTTCTGAAATTCCAAGCTTTTAAAACAGAATTGTCTATAATGTAAAATTATAGTAAATAGGAGGGATTAGATTAAGAGAGAAAAAAGGCAAACAGTTTTTCAGGAGTATTTCAGTGTTAGTAGTGGGTATTTAGCATGTTGCTCCATAATTTTTTAGAATTTTATTTAAGGAAAGAAAAGTCAAAGTATAAAATAATTGTTGCATGAAGTTTCTAAAGTTCATTAAAGTAAAATTTAGAAAGACTGAATAGCCTCATTTAGATTTTGGGCTAAGCAGAGAAATAGAAAATAACTGAAAAACAATTGTAGACTCTGGCTTTTCATCTACTGTCAACACTATATATGTATTTTTTTTATCCCTAGAAGGGATGGTAATATTTTGACCAAAAAGGGAATACATTTTAAAGACTGCAATTACAGTCAAAATATTATAATCAGCCACTGAAATTATGTAAGAAGCAGAAGAATTAAGGACAAAACGTCAGTAGTGAAATATCAATTCTTAATATGCTGGCTATTAAGTAAATGAGTGGTAATGGTGTGAGTGTGATCGGGTCTTGTATGCCATAGAAATCATAAATTTCATTCATATTAACATGCTCAACTTCAGGTATGTGGGTTTGGGTCAGTATTATGCTCCTCTGGAGAGGGGCCACAAATATCTCTGTCAAGGCTGTGTAAGGGTCTGCTCAGGCAGGTAGGTGTCAGCAAAGAAAAATCAGCAGAGACCAGGAGTTGGCCCAGGGATGCTACAGGCCTCTGGATCAAATAGTACTGTGAATTTGTCAGGGACTGAAGCTGACACCAGGGAAAGCTGCAGAGGCAAAAGCTGGGACAGGGTCTATGTTAATCACTTGGGTTTTTCTCAGAAAATTTCATTATGTTGACAACATTTCAAAGCTAGAGCAGTTTTAACTCTTACTTGGAGTTTTTGTCCATAACTATTTTGATGCAGTTCCTCAATTTTCAAGCTCATCATCTCTTCTGGAATAGACTCTGGTATCAGATAGACGTGGATTTAAATCATGGCTCTTCCATATAGTAGTTGTGTGACTTAGACCAAGTTTCTCAGCTTCTCTGACAATCTTTTTCTCACCTGCAAAATTAGGCTAATTATTTATGTCTACACCCTTATGGCTGTGGTGTCCACGACAAGAGATGATACATATAAGGCATCTAGCATAGCACTTGGAACATTACTTGAACTCAGTGAATAACAGCTATTATTTGAATATTATTATAATTACAATTATTGGTATATTTAGATATTTAGTGACACATTTATTTTCCTCAACATATTTACTATTTTTTTTCTCCTGAGATCGCTATTTCTTCTTTCCTATTGATCTTTATTCTATATTGAGTTCCACGACAAAAACTGAAAATTGTTTTCCAACATCTTTCCCTTCTTCTTTAGTTTGGCACATGGCACCAGCTAAAAGATTACATTTCCCAACCTCTCTTGCATCTAGGTGTAACTGAGTGAATATATTTTACTCAGTGTTATGTGAGTATTCCTAGAATATTTCTTAAAAAGGAGCAGCCCACACTTCACTTTCCTCTATCTGGCTGCTTAGAGGATGGATATGATGGCTAGTGCTCCAGCAGCCATCTTGGAACATGAGCACAAGTGTTATGCTAAGGCTAGTGGCGTAGTGAGATTGACAGGCTTGAATCCATGTAACCTTTCAACTGCCCACCACCATACTTCTTTCATGTAACTGAGAAATAAAGTCCAATCTTTATACTTTTGTCTTTTGTTATTTAAAGCTGCATTTACTCCTCACTAATAGAAACACTTACTTGGTTCAAGTGCACAAGATATTAGGGATTTAAAAATGAATATATGGTCTCTAAAATCAAGTAGTTCAGTGTTCCATGTCATATCTGTTAGTTGTTTTTCACAGGGTACTGTTTTATAATTGGGAGAATTTTATCCACTATAAACTTCACTTTTAAGCACCTCAGTCTTGTCATTATTTCTTTGAGCATGCTGGTAATTCTCCCACCAAATCTGTTCCTTCAAGTCTCTGTCATACATTCCATTCTTCTTTTAAAACACAACATTTTAAACCACAGAGGAGAAAATCAGGACCTGTAAATCAAGTTATAGCCAGCTTCTCCAGCACCTTTTTTTTTTTCTTTCACAGTCACTATTTTCCTGGTGAAGAATTGAATTTACATGTTTAATCTCAAGACTTGGCCATTCCCTATTCTAGACTTTAGGCTCACTGGCAATACTTTACAGGATTTTTTTTTTTGAAGACAGCATTTCATGTTACCTGAAGTTGTTTAATACTTGCTGATTTTGTTGAGTCCTGGAACACTATATCTCTCTCCAAGATGCTGCCTCCAATACCAAACAGCATTTCTCTTTGGCCATGTCAACTCTATATAGGGAAGTCTCTGTATACTCCTTGTAGAGTTATCAAGGTTCAGTGGTCATGAATCATTCCTGGGACAGGTTTTTCTAGCTAGGACCTTTTCCTTCTTAGCATTATATTGAGTAGAGGTAAATATTGCTGCTTCTCTTGATGGTCCAGAATCAACCACCTTTCATTGACAAAGGTGCATCTGATATAAAACTCTTCTCTTTTATTATGCACTTAAAAATTTTTTTATTGAAGTATAGTTATATACAATATTATACTGATTTCAAGTATACAACATAGTGATTCAACAGTTTTATAATTAAATGCTCACCCCAACTTGTATAGTTACTGTCAACATAGAAAGATGTTACAGAACTACTGACTATATTCTCCATGCTGTACTTTCATCCCCGTGCCTAATTTATATTATGATTAAGATTTTGTGCCTCTTTCTCCCCTTCACCTATTCTACCCTCCCATTCCAACCCCTCCCCCATAGTAACCACCAGTCACTTCTCAGTGTCTGTGAGTCTCCTTCTGTTTTGTTCATTTTGTTTTGTTTTCAGATTCTACATGTAAGTGAAATCATATGGTCTTTCTCCACCTGGCTTTTTTCATGTAGCATAATAACCTCTAAGTCCACCTGCTGTCAAAAATGTCAGGATTTCTTTCTTCTTTGTGACTGAATAATATTAAATTGTATATATGTACCACATTTTCTTTATCCATTCATCTATTGATAGAACCTTTGGTTGCTTTCCTATCTTGGCTATTGTAAATAATGTGGGAAGAAACATAGGAGTGCATGTATCTTTTCAAATCAGAGATTTTGGTTTTCTTTTTGGAAAATTCCTAGAAGTGGAATTACTGGGTTGTATGGTATTTCTAATTTTACTTTTTTGAGGAACCCTCTCTACTATTTTTTACAGTGGCTGTACCAATTTACATTCCCATCAACAGTGTAGGATGGTTCCTTTTTCTCCACATCTTTGTCAACACTTGTTATTTGTTTCTTAGATAGTGAACATTCTGACTGGGGTGCGGTGATATCTTATTGTGGTTTTGATTTGCTCTTCCCTGATGATTAATAATAGGGACCATCTTTTCATGTGCCTGTTGGCCAGCTGTATGTCTTTGGAAAAAAGTCTATTCAAGTCCTCTGCCCCTTTTAATCAGGGTGGTTTTTTTTTTTTTTTTGGTATTGAGTTTTATGAGTTCACTATATATTTTGTATTTTAACCTCTTATCAGATGTCATTTACAAATATATTCTCCCATGCTGTAGGTTGTCTTTTTGTTTTGTTGGTGGTTTCCTTTTCTGCGCAGAAGCTTTTTTAGTTTGATATAGTCCCACTTGTTCATTTTTTATTTTGATGTAGTCCTATTTTTTTTTTTTTGGTTTTGGTTTCCCTGCCCAAGGAATCTTGTCCAGAAAAAAATTACTCATGCTTATGTTCAAGAGATTTTTGCCTATGTTTTCTTCTAAGAGTTTTATGGTTTCTATGTCTTATATTTAGGTCTTTAATCCATTTTGAGTTTACTTTTGTGTAAAGTGTTAGGGAGTAATCCATTTTCATTCTCTTGCATGTAGCAGTCTAATTTTCCCAACACCATTTATCGAAGAGACTGTCTTTGCCTTGTTGTATATTCTTACCTTCTTTGTTATATATTAACTGACCATACATGTATAGGTTTATTTCTGGAATCTCCATTCTGTTCCATTGATTTATGTGGTTGTTCTTGTGCCAGTACCATACTGTTTTGATTACTGTATTTTTGTAGCATAGCTTGAAGTCAGGGAGCATAATACCCCCAGCTTTGTTGTTCTTTCTCAGGGTTGGCTATTTAGGATCTTTTGTGGTTCCATATAAATTTTAGACTTATTTGCTCTAGTTCACTGAAAAATGCCATTGGAGTTTTGATAGGGATTTTATTGATTCTGTAAATTGCTTTGGGCAGGATGGTCATTTTGACAATATTAATTCTTCCTATCCATGAACAAGGGATAGATTTTCCATTTATTTGTGTCTTCAATTTCTCTCACCAGTGTCTTACAGTTTTCAGAGTACAGGTCTTTCATCTCCTTGGTTAGGTTTATTCCTAGGTATTTTATTCTTTTTCATAAAATTGTAAATGGAATTGTTTTCTTATTTCCTCTTTCTGCTATTCTGTTGTTAGTATATAGGAACAGATTTTGTGTATTAATTTTGTATTCTGCAACTTTACTGAATCCAATTATTAGTTCTAATAGTTTTCTGGTGGAGTCTTTAGGGTTTTCTATATATAGTATCATGTCATCTGCAAATAGCAACAGTTTTATTCCTTCTTACCAATTTGGATGCCTTTTATCTCTTTTTCTTGTCTGACAGCTATGGCTAGGACTTCCAGTACTATGATGAATAAAAGTGGTGAGATTGGTCATCCTTGTCTTGTTCCTGATCTTAAAGGGAAAGCTTTTGGCTTTTCACCATTGAGTATGATGTTAGCTGCGGGTTTCTTTATTATGCTGAGGTTCATACCCTCTATACCCATTTTGTTGAGAGTTTTTATCATGAGTTGATGTTGGCTTTTGTCAAATGCTTTTTCCGCATCTATTGAGATGATCATATGTTTATCTTTCCTTTTGTTAATGTGGTGTATAGCACTGATTGATTTATGAATATTGTACCATCCTTGCAGCCCTGGAATAAAGCCCAGTTGATCATGATGAATGATCCTTTTGATGTAGTTTTGAATTCAGTTTGCTAATGTTCTGTTGAGGATTTTTGCATATATGTTCATCAGGGATATTGGTCTGTCATCTTTTTTTGTATTGTTTTTGTCTTGTTTTGGTATTAGAGTGATGCTGGCTTCATAGAATGAGTTTGGAAATATTCCATCCTCTTCTGTTTTTTGGAATACTTTAAGAAGGATGGGTATTGGCTCTTTTTAAAATGTTAGACTGGACTTTTATTTGTTGGGGGTGTTTTTATTACCAATTCAATTTCATTACTGGTAATCTGCATTGTTTACTTCTTGCCTGGGATTAACTGGATTTAATTTATGTTAAAGTGTTTCTTCAACTACTGAGAGGATTTTAAGTTGCAGAAGATAAAGGTTTTCAAACTGAACAAAGTCTTTGACCACCAGCTCATAGAAAGTTAGGTTTAAAAGGATGATATTAGGGAATTATTTATTTTAGGTGTGAAAAGGTATTATGATTATATTTTTAAAGAGCCTCATTGTCCTTTAGAGATTCATACTAAAATATTTACATGTTTAATGAGAGGATGTTTAGGATATATTACAAAATAATCCCCAAGAAGTAGGAAGAGGAGTGGATGGGTGTCTAAGGAAAATAGGATTGGCTGTGAGTTGATGTCTGTTGAGGTTGGGTGAAGTGTCTATAAGGGATCACTTTAATTGCCTTTCTACTTTTGCATATATTTGAAATTCTCCAAAATAAAACGTTTTAAAAAATAAGAAGAGAGACATGAAGAATAATTTTAAACTTGAATAAGAACATTTCTAAAGATTCACAGAATGGTTTTGAATCAGCATTTACTCTAGACCATTTGGAATTTATTAAATTATATTTATATGCAATCATCCAGTTCAACAAGTTATTTATCTGTTTTATTCACCAATAAGTAATCAATTGGAAATAAGATTTCTCATTCATATGTCTTACTATAGCACAAATCAGTGAGCTTTTTTTCCATCTCACTGGGGAGAAATCTAACTGATATTTTAAGCAACACATCAGTTCCTCTCTATGGTTGCCCGTATTTTATGTTGCTTGCCTGCAGCCATCATTCATTTTTGTTAGCACACTGAGGCCATAAGTGCCAGAGGCAAAGGTGGGTCATTATGTTGACTGTTACAGATCTAACAGATCAATGGTAGTCCTCATCTTTTGATTCTGAGGTGGACTCTGCTACCCTCTACGTCTGGTAACCATTTACCTTATCATCCATTCAAGAAGCATCTGTTTTATAATTGTTATACTATAACACTATCTTCAATATTTAAAAAACTCTCCCTTGGCCCCACATCCCCTTCCAGCCATCACACTATTTATTAGCTCCTCTTTAGAACAAAACTTCCTGAAAGAATTGTTCATGCTTTCCACCTCCAGTTTCCTCCCCTCCCGTATCTTTTTATTGTGGTAAAATTCTTATTATATAAAATTCACCATTTTAGCCATTTTAAAGTAAACAATTCAATGGCATTTAGCACACTCACCATGTTGTACAACCATCACTACTATCTAATTCTAGAATATTCTCCTCATCCTGAAAAGAGACCCCATACCCATTCAGCCTTCATTCCCTATTTCATCCTCCCTCCAGACCCTAGAAACCACTAATCTATGGATTTTCCTATTCTGATATCTCATATAAATGGAATTATGCAATATGTGACATTTTGTGTTTGATTCTTTAATGATTCTTTAATCCATAATGTTTCTAGGTTCTTCCACATTGTATGTATCTATACTACATTCCTTTTTTGGCTGAATAACATTCTGGATATGCCAGAGTTTGTTTATCCATTCAGTAGTTGAAGGGCATTTGGATTGTTTCCACCTTTGGTCCACTGTGAATAGTGTTGCTGTGAACATTTATGTACAAACATTTGTTTGAACACTTGTTTTCAATTCTTTTGGATATATGCTTAGGAGTGAAATTGCTAACTCACATTATAATTATTGAGAAACAGCCAAAATCTTTCCCAGTTTCTGCATTGGGAATACCCAAACATAAAACTGAAGTATTTAGATGTACAATTTAATTCTCAGACTGATATTCAAAATATTGTCTTGGAACCACAATTAAAATAAAAGTTAATGGGTTCAAGGAACACCACCACAAGAGAAATTCTATGTTTTTGAGTCTTTCCTGATTCCTGGACTTTTAAAAAATAATACATATTGATTAAATTTAATGTACTGGATTACCAGGCTTGGAAACTTGGCCTTACATGCCTAACATTACAAATCATAGGTTGATTTATTCTGGAAGTCAGTATATGCCTAACATTTGTGTAAAACAGATACCTCATGCAGAATTCCTACGAAGAAATGATGGGTCAGTCAGGGTGTATCCTGTAGATGGAAATCACTCAGTAGTTTGGAACATTTCAACATAAAGAATTATTGTTTAATAATGAATGAATGTATAGCAGGCAATTAACTACTAAAGGATAAACAATGTATAGTTAACTAGTAACAGAGGATTAACTAAGTAATAAATAAAATTCAGAATATAAGAATAACAGATACAGGGAAGAGCTACTACTTCTATGGCTGAGGCTAAGTACCTTTGGAAGGAAAAGACTTGAAAGGAGGTGAATACTGACATTCAGATCCTGTTGGAGAGGGGTTGGCTGTGGTTTACTTAATAGCAAAGAAATTTGCTTAAGTGCCTCCAGCCTGGGTGGCTGGAAACCACCTGCTGGGGCCTCAGTGGAATCTGCTGGTAATACACCCTCTGGGATGTTGGGCAAATTCACTGGGAAGCCACCCTTTGAGGTACTAGTGAACCTTTGCAGTGGTGTTGGCAAAACTTTCTGGAGCGTTAAGTCCACTGGGTGTCTGTCTTGCCAATGTGGGTTTCAGCCCTGGGCAAGTTTGCTATGGATTCAATGTGACCAAAGAAATTGACAGTAAAACGTTCTTGGGGTGAAAGGGTTATACCCAATTTTATTTTCAGGTGGCAGGTCAGTTGCTAAAATCCCATTCACTCAGAGCGAGTCTGCATGCAGCAAGCCAGTCTCTGCCTCTGGGCCCCTCTGTCTGCAGAGCCGTCCTCTGGGCCTCTCTGCACAGCCATCCTGCACAGCCATCCTCTGGGCCTCTCTGCACAGTCGTCCCACACAGCCGTCCTCTGGGCTCCTCTGTCTGCACAGCCATCCCGCACAGCCATCCTCTGGGCCTCTCTGCACAGTCGTCCCACACAGCCGTCCTCTGGGCCTCTCTGCCTGCACAGCCATCCCGCACAGCCATCCTCTGGGCCTCTCTGCACAGCCATCCTGCACAGCCATCCTCTGGGCCTCTCTGCACAGCCATCCTGCACAGCCATCCTCTGGGCCTCTCTGCACACTCGTCCCACACAGCTGTCCTCTGGGCCTCTCTGCACAGTTGTCCCACACAGCCGTCCTCTGGGCCTCTGTCCTCGGCGCTGCCACCACTCCAGCCTCTGCTCTGCTCTCCTGCAGTCTTGTAGCCGTGCCTCTGTGTCACGCCCAAAGCACTGGGTGGATCTCTTTATATAGAGTCAACAGCCATGTATTGCCCACAGGTGTGCAGTGAGCTAGTCAACCAGGGCCAGGTGAGAATCCTGGCCACAGGAACTCTCATTTTATCCACAGTGTCCCACATATTGCTTGCTTTTAAAAGCTTCAGCAAAACCTGCACAGGAGATCCAGGAAGACATGCCCCTTCCCCAGTATGTCCCCAACATGCCCCCTGCTGACAAAGCCTATCATTGCACCAGCTGACAAGGGGCAAGGTTTACGAAGTCTAGCTCCTCTGTCACAGAGCAAGACCAAGAAAGGTGGATTTGGAACCAAGAGACAATGAACAGATAACTGGCACAGATGGTGTTTTGTGACTTTTTTGAGGGAAGAGTCCAGGAAAAATAATGTTTTACGAGGAAAAAATTCAGAGGTGGTTATTTATGCAACACATGGTAGCAGTGTGATTGGTTTGAGCACAAAAGCTTAGTAATGGCTGAACCAGGAAACCTGTAATAATTAAAAAGTAATGTTGAGAATTATCTGAAATTGTGAGTCAAAAATTTCCCCAAACAGGAAATTCTCTCTTGGAGCAGACCCAAAGACAATGCCTAGAGTAGGTGCTATATAATTAAATATGAGTTGTTATTGCATGTTCTAGATAAAGTGATTACTAAATGAGGAATTGCAGGTATCAGCAAGCAAGTGAGTTTGTTTGTTTGTGTTGTGTGGGAGTGCTCTGGTGAAGGAGCTTTGAAATCAGACCCACCTATTTTCAAGGACCTGGAAAAAAGATAAAGCTTTTCCTTTTAAGGGTGTATCGATTAAGAATGCTTATTTTTCCTGCACTAAATGACCTTTTTTTTTTCTTTCCTGTGAGTAATCACAGTGGCTTCAGGAATAAAGAATACATTTAATTATCTCAGATAACAAAATACCTGGAGGAAGCAGGTCCTTAATAGCTTCAAAGACCCTCATCTTTTACATCTTTCTGCACTGTCATCCTTAGAATACTGGCTTATTGCTTCAGGGCTGGGACACGGTGCCGGTTCTAGGCATCACCTTAATGTTTAGGATTAGAGGAAAGAAGGAGTTGCCATGTGCATTTGTGCTCAGCAGACATCACTGGAATCAAACACTTTGACAAATATTTATTGAACCTTCATGTGTGTGGCTGTGTGTCAGGCTGTGGAATTTAATGATTAATCAAAAAATGTGCATTCTGGGCCCTTACTACAGAGCCAACTATAAGACTTCCCCTTTGTAGGGTTTCCCTTTCCACCCTGCACATGTCTGACTTTGCAGAGTAGGGTCTTTCTCCAACACCTGCACATAGCTCACTTCCTCTGGCCTGACTCTTCCTGTACATTCTGGGAGTTATCCTATTTACTTATTATATAATATATTTAGGATAACATTTTATGTAATGGTGTTTTGTGATAGAATTCACCAATATAAAATCCTTTTTAAAATGTAATTTTTATGATGATAGCAAAGATTTTATTCTCTCTCTTTCCCCTCCCTTTTCTCTCTTTTAAACCTAATAAATTATTATGTTAAATAAAAGAGAACGGACATCTTAAAGGGGTATTCTCTTCGGGAATTGTTGTTAGGGTCTTATTTCTTCTTGAGCAGTGGGAAATTTATTGTTGACAATGATGGCAAAGAAAATCTTTCTTTTCTTTACTAACTTTTACTAATAATGACAATTTTCTAACTTACAGTTTTAAAGGGCTTTTCATTCCTTCTGTACTTTCTTGGACCAATTCTTAAAAACTCATGGAATAACTTTAAATAAGCAGAAAAAACCACATTATTTGATAACTTTGTATTGGTAACTTTCAAATATTCCTAAAAAAATATGTTGGCCCTACTCATCCTTTGATCCCTCCTACTTCATTCGCTTTCTATATTATGGAATCTCCTCTTAACAATTTTGTTTCTTCAGAGGAGTAGCCTGTCCTTGGCTTATTTGTGTAATGTTATATAATAATGGAGAGGATTTCTCCCCCATGATGTTTTCCTGAGGTGCTTTTCTCTCCAAAAAATGTTTCCAGTTTCAAAAACAAACTCCACAGATACACACAAAAAAATAACATAGATACAGAAAAAGTGTAGCTGCTTCAACAGAACATACAAAACACAGGAAGCCACAGCCAGATTTTCAGTTGCTGATTGTCCCAAATCACACAAGTCATCAACTGAGTAATCAGAAAAAGAAAACAAGTCATTTTTAGTTGAAAGATTTGAATCCATAATATGCACTGTAATCCCACAGTGGAGGTTTCATAACCAAACCCAGCTGATTTTTGTGACTTAATTTGAGTTTCCTAGAAGAACATATCTTGAAAATTCCACAAAAACATCACACAGGATTCATTATGTAAAATGCTCAAATATCAAGATGCAAGATTTTCTTGCCTCTTGGGAGCAGTCTTAACAGGCATCTGCAGCAGGTGCAAACTATTCCAGACAGAGGGCTGGGCTGGAAAGAATATATTTATTCATTAGTTCCCGAATCCATGTTTCTGAGGGATTAGGAGGAGAAATTTCTGGGCCCGAGTAAGTTTTAACTGCTCTGAGTCATTGGAAGAGAAATCTAGGAGCATTCATTCTGTTTCTGGGATCATAAGACTTGAGTTTATTATTTAGTGTTTCTGAATTCTGGTTTTCTTATTGGAAAATGGGGATATAATATTAATCAGGGCTCAGCTGTAGATAATAGGAAATATTTGGATAATGTAAGATGCCTGAGTTGGACTGCGGAGGATAGCTGCCTCCAGCTCTGTCACCAGGAGTGACTCCCAAGAGCTACCTCTGCCCCTGTCAGGAAGCGGTGCAATCAGGAAGGCGTTGGAACACTCGTTTCCAGAATCACACCACCTTAGCTATGGACTGGAGTTAGAGGCTGCCACCAGCATTAGGGCTTCAGGGCCAGACTATGCCTACTGCGTGCACTCTGGCAACAGAAATGTTGCTGGCACCCCCACCTTTCCTGCCTTTTTATTTACACGTTGAATGTGGCACATATTTATTGGATACTTACTACGCAAATAAGTAAAACATGTTAGGGAATGACAGATGTGCACAGGGGAAAACAATGTAGGGGACAGGAGTAGAGAGTGTTGAGGCGGTGTGGGATGGCTCCCTGAGAAAGTGGTATTTATGTGAAGACTTGAAAAAGGTAAGAGGATGAGCCTTGTGAGGAGTGCCCAGGAGGGTGGATAGAAAGTGCTAAGGTTCTGAGACAGGAGCGTCCCTCCAAGTTCCAAGGAACAATAAGGAGACCAGAGTGGCTGGAGTGGAGGGAGGTGATGAGCCCTCTGCCAGAGATTCACACTAATTGCAAAGTAGAAATTTCTTTAGAGAGTTCTTAAGTAATTCACTGCTTGGTTGCTAGAGCCTATTCATTGCATGTGTTTTGAACTAAGATACTCAAAGATTTGGACAGAATTCAAACTAATATATGTGTCTTGAAATGAAAGAACAGATATATTAATAAAGACATTGTGCTTTCAAATAATAATTTGTGCTATTAAAGATGTCAATCTAGTCTGGTGTTTTTCAAAAGAATTTTTAGATGCTATCATAAAAAATTTAAAAATTCCTATCTGTCTTTGATGTAACATTTTTGTGTAAAGAATTCATTAGTTATGTGATTTAATTCTACCTTTTGGAGGATTCTTACAGCAGGCGTCCTCTTTATTATAGTACAGCTATTATATCTGGAGGTAATCTGAGTATAAGTTATCAGATGTACCACTGAAACATGTCTTAAGGATGGAGAATAAGACTGGCTTTGACACACTACCTCTTTCCAACGAAAGACTGAAAGTGAGAAAATAAACTAGTTACTATAGAAGAGAAAAACTTACATGTATCTTCCTTTGATAAAATACTCCAGCCTCACTGAGCATAATACCCTCAGGGGCATTACGATTAGCAGATGTAATGTTAGGGGGGCACGGGGAGGGCTGTACAACCCAGAGAAGACAAGTAGTGACTCTATAGCATCTCACTACGCTGATGGACAGTGACTGTAATGGGGTTGGTGGGGGGGACCTGATGAAGGGGGTAGTGTAATCACCATAATATTGCTCATTTAATTGTAGATTAATGATAACAAAATAAACTTAAAAAAATACTCCAGCCTCACAAGTAATAAACATAATCTAACAATGTTAGTTTTTGTCTGAAACAAAGGTGATCTTATTGTAAGACTCATTGCTTTGTCATTATGATATATTAGTCCAGGGATTAAAAGGACCACACGGAAGGTGGGCTGAGGACAAAACTACATAGAAGACATCTCAGAGAAGGAAGGCATTAGAGCAGGGTTTCCCAACCTTGGCACTGCTGTCATTTTTGTCATTTTGGGCTGTATAGGTCTTTGTTGGGGCCGCTGTCCAGTGCCAGGATCTTTAGCTGGGTCTCTGGCCTCTCCCTAGAGGATGCTAATAACATCTTTCTTCCCCTCCCTATGTGACAACCAACATTGTCTCTAGACATTGCCAAATGTCTCCTGGGGAAAAAAATCACCCCAGTTTGATTTAAAAATCACTGAGTCAGAGGAGTAAAACAATTTCAAAAATTGATTCTGAGCTTGAAATCCCAAAGAGACAGCTCCTTCTATGAGTCTGGAGCAAAAGGACTCATGAATGGAGACTTAAGAGAATTTAAAATTGGATCTTAGAGACAATTTTAGTAGTAATTGCAGTTCTAGATGAATAATTACTGGTAATAATCATGAGCTCAGTGTTTGTTTTTCTCACTAGACTGTAAGCTACACGAGGGCAGGGACTGTTACAGTCATATCCTGATACTAAAGTTAATCATCAACAAGTATTTATTATTATAGGTCTAGCAATGGGCTAGTATTTTGGAAATAAAAGTGAGGATTTAGGTTTGAGTCCTTTCTTAGAATAGTTTATTATCTAGTTGCACAGGAAAGAACTACTATACCACTATATATGAAACAACTATAGAATAAGCCATAAGATCCCTGGTACCAAGGACCTTATTCAAAGAAGGGAGAAAAGAATATGAACCAGACTCTCAGGGAGGGAGTAGAAATGGAGCTGCCTCCTGACAGATGGACAAATTTTCCAGTGGGTTCAAGAAACAAGAGTGAGGTCTTACGAGATATAGTTAAAACCATAAGCAAAGTTTAACCAATGGAATGGTTAGTTGGAAAGGTGGTCAGTGTTTATTGCTAATAGAGGTTTGCTTTATCCTAGAAAGACTTTGCTTTGAGCATTTTAAAGCTAGAAAGGGACTTTGATGCCACATATGAGAGTGGTAATCCAAGAACCAAAAGGAGCTACCCTCTATGTATATGACAGAAGAACCCTCATGAGAAGATACAGGTAAAGAATGTATTTTTGGAAATAATTTTCCAAGGTAGTGAATTAGACTACTAGTAAAGGAATTAATCAAGAGAAGAGCTCCTTGCTGAGGCCAGAGCCTTGGAGACTCCAGGTGTTAGTGCACAGGACAATGAAGAAAAGACAGCAAAATGGGTCAGACAAGAAGAAATCAAAGAGAAAGGAGGAGAAAGAACCAAGAAAGCACAAGGTCAAAAAATGTTTCGGAATGATGCATAATGCTTAGGATTTTCCTACTGCCCTATGACATACAAAGGAGACACAGCCAGTCTGAAGAATCCCTGAAGTCATCAGGCTGAGTAAATTCGTCAAGGGAATGAAGAGCTCAGTTTCGCTCTTCAGTTCTCATGGCTCCAGAACATCACAGGAGAAGGTTAAATTACTCTGTAGTTTGTATTTCTATTTGTGGCTATAACATGGATGGTTTACACTTTTTAAATCATTTTATAGAAAAACAACTAAATTGATAAAATTAAGTGCTGCAGAAAGGCCCGTGTGGAAGGACAACATGTGTTCAATGGACAAAGGGATCCAACATGGATCAGTAACAAAGTTCTCTAAACATGTCCAGCATAACAATAAGCTAGAGCAACAGAAAAGTGTGCTCTCATGTATCCACCATTATGTTATCATACAGAGTATTTTCACTGCCCTAAAAATTGTTTGTGCTCTGCCTATTCATCCCTCCTCTCCCCTCAACCCTGGATATCACTCTTTTTACTGGCTCCATAATTTTTGCCTTTTCCAGAATATTATATAGTTGGTATCATACAGTATGTAGCCTTTTCAGATGGACTTCTTTCACTTGGCAATATGCATTTAAGTTTCCTCAATGTCTTTTCATGGTTTGATAGTTTATTTCCTTTTAGCGCTGAATAGTACTCCATTGTTTGGATGTTCCACAGTTTAGTTGTCCATTCTTCTATTGAAGGAAATCTTGGTTGCTTTAGAGTTTTGGTAATTACAAATGAATCTGCTATAAACATCTGTGTACAGATTTTTGTTAGGACACACATTTTGAACTCCTTTGGATAAATACCAAGGAACATGGCTACTAGATCGTACTGGTAAGAACATTTAGTTTTGTAAGAAGCCACTAAACTGTCCTCCAAAGTTGTTGTACCATTTTGCATTCCTACCAACAATGAAAATTCCTGTTGCTTACCAGCATTTGGTGTTGTCAATGTTTTGGATTCTGGCCATTTTAATAGGTGTGTAGTGGAATCTTGTAGTTTAATTTGCATTTCCCTGATGACATATGATGTGGAACAACTTTTGATATGCTTATTTTCCATCTGTATATCTTCTCTGGTGGGTGTCTGTTAAGGTCTTTGGACTATTTTTTAATCAGGTAGTCTTTTAAAATTGTTAATAGTTCTTTGTATATTTTGGATAACAATCCTTTATCAGGTATGCATTTTGCAACTATTTTCTCCTAGTCAGTGGTTTGTCTATTTTCTTGACAACGTCTTTTGCAGAGGAGAAAATTTTAATTTTAATGAAGTCCAGCTTATCAGTTATTTCTTTAATGGATGGTGTCATTGTTGCTTTATCTAAAAAGTCATCACCAAATTCAAGGTCATTTAGACTTTCTTCTTTGTTATCATCTAGGAATTCTATAGGTTTGTGTTTTACATGTAGGTTTGTGATCTATTTTGAGTTAATATTTGTGAAGAGTATAAAGTCTATGTGTAGCTTCATTTTTTTTTTGCATGTGGATGTTCAATTGTTCCAGCACCAATTTTGAAATTCTAGGAGTATTTTAGGTGTTCATTTATTTAATTCTGATGAATTAAATGCCACCATCATACCCATTTTACAGACAAGGAAATTGACAGTTGCGCCACACAGTAAGCTATCCAAGATCACTGGGAGAGGGTAGAGGTTGTATGGAAACCCTGAAAGTCTAGCTTCATAGCCTGTGCTTTTAACCACTGGGCTATTGTTGGTAATTCTTGCGAATAATTATAATCCCAAAGATGAGATAAAAAAAAACCCAGTGTCTCCTTTAAATTGTGCAATTCCAGCACACCTAGTGTGGTTTTGCAACTCATCTCAGATTGCATTTGTTACCCCTTTTACAAATACAGGCCACAGAGACCAAGTAGTTTGCTTCATGAAATATGGGTAGCAGGAGTTTTTTGGCTTTCTAATGGGGAAGTAGAGGATGCCAGCAATAATTTCCCATGTTTCTGTTAAGATATATTATTGGGGCTTGCATTCATATAGTTGAATCCATAAAGTTATAGAAAATTATACTCATTTTCTTCATCCCAGAAGTCCAAAGTTTCCAAGTAGGAAACCAAATTGACTTTCATGTAATTTTCTCAGTTCATTTATGTTGAGAAGCCTTTTACTATCTGAAATTTTCTGAGTGTAGCTCAGAGGCAAATGAATCTTTTACTTTAAATAGCATGAAACATCTGGGAGTTAGTTCTTATCTGTTAAATCACTAGTTCGTGGAACTCCAGTTCCGCAGAGTTTGTCCTAAATTCAGGGTAGAATGAAAGTCCTTTTTTTCCCTGATGGAAAAACCTTTGCTGCTATGCTGGGATTGGTTTTTACCTAAGATTGCAGTTTGCTAATTGACTTAATTAGGTGATTCACATTCTATTTTACTTTAGGAAGATGTCTCGATGGGATTAAGTGGTTATTTTATGAGATATGATGCAGACAAGAATTAGTTATCAGGTGATATTAAAGATTGTTGATTCAGTCAATAGACTGTCAGGCTAAAGTGACCTGAGATTAAGAGATATTTTTCAAGAGCACTCTTTAGATGGCAAAATCTGAACAATGTTCCAAACCAGTTCTTCCCTTTAAATAACAATTTCACCTTTTAGAACTTAAAATGAATGGTAAACATGAAATTATCTGTTAAATACTTTCTATAATAAATACTCTGTTAAATATTTTGTGTGGAGAACTAACTTCCCTAAAAACTTGCAAGCCCAAACATGCAATTCCAACATATAAACTTTTACCTTTTGTTCTAAATATAGCATTGTTCTCCAAATGGTGTCCAACTGTCACAGAATAAAACTGATTGATCCCCTCTCATTATAAACATTTAATGATACATGGAAGATCCAAACATGCAAAATAAGAACTTATTTAATATTGATTGTATTTGAAAATAGGCTGAGTTCATATTAGTTTTTTTTTTTTGCTGTTTCTTACCATTAACTCATACTAAGCTTATTGTCAATTAAAACCCCTCTGATTTTTAAAAATTATTATTATACCTGCTGCTGCTAGGTCACATCTTCCTGTATTTGTGCAACTGTTTCTTACATTTACCCTTAGTTAATTTCTTATTGGTGGTTTTTTGGTTCATCTTAGTTCATGCAGGTCTTTTTCAGTTTTGATTTTTTCAACAGTGTTCTCCTGGAATTTTTTTGGCTAAAACTGTATTCGAGTCATTAATCATAAATAACAGAGCAAAATAATATTAAATGGGCAGCACCAGGGACAGAGCCAATATTTATTGAAGCAGTTTGATTCTGTAACCATGTGTCCATATATTGACTGAACTTTAGCATTAACATATACTTTCTAACTTACAAAATACTAATTCAGACTCCAGAATGCCAAAGGATTGCTATGTAACATAGGATTTACCTGCTAATAATAATGTTATCTTCATGTCCACCAGCTCAAATTCCCCTTCCTATTTTCAAGATACCTGGTACTCCAACTCAATAGCCAGAAAGTTGCTTTCTGAGGATGATTCTGCAGAACAAATTCAAATTGAATTCACCTAAGAATTATTTTCATCCTTTTGTATTCTACCATACAGATTAGCAAGATTTTTTGGGTTAGAATTTGTAACATATTTTCTAGTAATGATATTACCATGGTGGTTAAATTCCCAGTATTCCATAAAAGCTTGTGTGAGCTAGAAATGTGGATAAAACAATGTACTTTTAGCAAAAATAGGTTGGAAATGCTAGCTTTCTTAAAACTAATAATTAAACAAAGCAAACACATTGAATGAAAAGTGGTTCATAAAATAGTTACAAAAATTCTCCCACCTCCAATTTCTCTTGTGTTGAGCTAGTAGGCCCAGTTTGCTTTCAACACTTTTCCTCCATCCTCATGACACATTGTGTGTGTCTGTAATGTGGCATTTATTACACTGCACTGTAATTGTTGAGTTATTTTGCTGTCTTCTTTACTAGAAGAGTCTTTTGTAAACTATGTCTTGCTAATGGGGATTTTGAGATGTTAAAAAAGAAAGTTTTTGGAGGATTTAATTGTCAGCATGATGCAAACAAAAAGGCCTCTAGAAAGCCAATTCAAAGATTCACTCTTGGTAAGGACACTTCATATAAAAAATAATGTTTTATAACCGTCATTGAATGAGAGTCAGCTGTGAGGTGGATGACCGGTGTCTCAGAACAAGCCTTAAATCCATTAAGACTCAAGGGCTAATTTCTTCCTGGTGGGAGGTTTGGAATATTCCAAAGTAGGGTTGGTTCTGTCCCATACCAGATTTTGGACAAGTTTTTTTTACAAAGATGGTGAGGTCTTGCATATATAAACAACCCTGATTTAAAAAAAAATACGTGGTTCAGTTGAGTCTTGTTAATGAACCCAAATTTAGCTCCTCATTCTTGGATATCACAGGTGTGTATTTGTGATGATATTAGAGAGAATTTGTGTGTGTGTATGTGCTCCACCCTCTTTCTCTACAGATTCAAGATCAGAAAAACTGTGCCCTTAAGCACTGTGATCATTTATGACAAGACAGGTGTTGCAGAGCATGTTGAAAACAAACAGGTAGAACGCAAGTGTTAACAGCAAAACATTTCAAGCCAGTAAGGACTAGTTCAAAAATATGAAGACCTGAAAGACCTGCAAGATATTAAAATTGTGGGGAAATCAATTTTGCCTTCACAAAATGATACTACAGCAATGTATCCTGACAATAGAAAGTGATTAATGGGAAGAGTTATTTAAGCATTATCTACACAACTGTGTTTGAATGCCATGAATCTGGTTTGTTTTGGAAGCAGATCCTTTTTGGAATATTTAGACATTCTTTTAAAAATGTATTTAATGCCATTTAAATAATTGTTAGCTCCTTATTTTATATGAGACCTTGATTTGTGCCGATGCAGTTTGATGAATGTAAGCCTTCTCAGGAAGGTAGACCCCAGAGGATGACAAGAGATTACTACATAAATCCACCTAAATTCTCCAAAGGTGGGGATGGGGCTTATTTGGTTTTTGCTCAGAATGCAATTCAAAACTTTTGCTGAGTGGATTTATTGGATAAAGGAGAGAAAGTGTTTTCTGAAGTTCTTTTTAATCCATTATGGGCTAGCCAGTATATGATACTATGATGAGTCACAGTTCTCTGATGAATGAATAAGCGAAGGAATGGAATTACCTATTGATCACCACCCGACAGCTGAGGATTCTGAAGTCACAAAGGTGGTTCTATTGCTATCACCACACATGTCTTTCATAACCACAATAATTTGCTGACTTAAATGAACCTTCCTTATCCCTATTTTCGGTGTCATATCATCTCATATTTCCTTTTCTCTTTTTAATACATCATTTTAACTAAAATATTTTACTTATTCGAAAGACTTCATTACTCCTTTTTCTATTTTTTCAAATAACAATGGCTATGAAAAAGACTAGAAGGAATACATCAGTGTTAAAGGGATGACATCAAAGTTGTGTTTTATGATCTTTATATTTTTCTATTAGTATGTTGACTATTTATATAAACATTTGTAGAAATATTTTACATCTAAAGTTTACTTAGTATCTTCTCAGTTCCTGAGTTTTCTCATACCCAGAGCTAAATACTCACATAACCACCAAGCCCTAGGCCCACACTCACAAAGCCTGTAACAGATACACTAGAGAAATTGCAGTGTTGTAGAATGAATTCAAACAGCCAGAATCAGACTGCAGTCAGACTTTATGCTTCCACAACATTCATCATCAGCCTATATATATATTTTATTTTGGTATCGTTAATGTACAATCATTTGAACATTATGGTTACTAGACCCCTATTATCAAGCCCCACCACATACCCCATTACAGTCACTGTCCATCAGCCTAGTAAGATGCTATAGAATTATTACTTGTCTTCTCTGTAAATACTGCCTTTCCCGTGTTCCCCCACCCCACTACATTATGTGTGCTAATCTTAATGCCCCTTTTTGCCCCATATGCTTCCCTTCCAAACCATCCTCCCCAGTCCCTTTCCCTTTGGTAACTGTTAGTCCATTCTTTTTTATATATATATATATTTTTTTATATAATTTATTTTGGTATCATTAATCTACAATTACATGTGCAATATTATGGTCACTAAACTACCCCTTCATCAGGTCCCCCCCACCAACCCCATTACAGTCACTGTCCATCAGCGTAGTGAGATGCTATAGAATCACTACTTGTCTTCTCTGAGTTGTACTGCCCTCCCCGTGCCCCCCCAACATTACATCTGCTAATCGTAATGCCCCTTTTTCCCTCTTATCCCTCCCTTCCCGCCCATTTTCCCCAGTCCCTTTCCCTTTGGTAACTATTAGTCCGTTCTTGGGTTCTGTGAGTCTGCTGCTGTTTTGTTCCTTCAGTATTTTTTCTTTGTTCTCCTACTCCACATATGAGTGAAATCTTTTGATACTTGTCTTTCTCTGCCTGGCTTATTTCCCTGAGCATAATACCCTCTAGCTCCATCCATGTTGTTGCAAATGGTAGAATTTGTTTTCTACTTATGGCTGAATAATATTCCATTGTGTATATATACCACATCTTCTTTATCCATTCATCTACTGATGGACGCTTAGGTTGCTTCCATTTCTTGGCTATTGTAAATAGTGCAGCAATAAACATAGGGGTACATATGTCTTTTTGAAAACTGTGCTGCTGCATTCTTAGGGTAAATTCCTAGCAGTGGAATTCCTGGGTCAAATAGTATTTCTATTCTGAGTTTTTTGAGGAACCTCCATACTGCTTTCCACAATGGTTGAACTAATTTGCATTCCCACCAGCAGTGTAGGAGGGTTCCCCTTTCTCCACATCCTCGCCAACATTTGTTGTTGTTTGTCTTTTGGATGTTGGCCATCCTAACTGGTGTGAGGTGATATCTCATTGTGGTTTTCATTTGCATTTCTCTGATGATTAGCGATGTGGAGCATCTTTTCATGTGCCTGTTGGCCATTTGAATTTCTTCTTTGGAGAAGTGTCTGTTCAGTTCCTCTGCCCATTTATTAATTGGATTATTTGCTTTTTGTTTGTTGAGGTGCATGAGATCTTTATATATTTTGGATGTCAACCCCTTATTGGATATGTCATTTATGAATATATTCTCCCATACTGTAGGATGTCTTTTTGTTCTACTGATGGTGTCCTTTGCTGTACAGAAGCTCTTTAGTTTGATATAGTCCCACTTGTTCATTTTTGCTTTTGTTTCCCTTGCCTGGAGAGATTTGTTCATGAAGAAGTTGCTCATGTTTATGTCCAAGAGATTTTGCCTATATTTTTTTCTAAGAGTTTTATGGTTTGTCTTGCAAATGAGTTTCAGCTCCAGGCAAGCTCGCTATAGATTCCCTGTGACCAAAGAAATTTACAGCAAAGGGTTCTTGGGGTGAAAAGGTTATACTCAACTTTATTTAGAGGTGGCAGATCAGTCCCTCCACGCTACCACCACTCCAGCCTCCGCTCTGCTCCCCTCAGCCTTCCAGCCCGCCACTCAGTCTCTGGCTGAGCACTGAGCGGAACTCCTTACATTAACACAATAATGTCTTATTGCCTCAAGGTGTGGAACCGGTAGCATAGCAACAGGCCAGTTACATTTAAGTTCAGTGAGGATCCTGGCCATAGGAATCCCATTTTACCCACAGATTTCATAACTTACATTCAGGTCTTTGATCCATTTTGAGTTTACTTTTGTGTATGGGGTTAGAGAGTAATCCAGTTTCATTCTCTTACATGTAGCTGCCCAGTTTTCCCAACACCAGCTGTTGAAGAGTCTGTCATTTCTCCATTGTATATCCATGGCTCCTTTATCCTATATTAAATGACCATATATGCTTGGGTTTATACCTGGGCTCTCCATTCTGTTCCACTGGTCTATGGGTCTGTTCTTGTGCCAGTACCAAATTGTCTTTGATTACTGTGGCTTTGTAGTAGAGCTTGAAGTCAGGGAGGGTAATTCCCCCTGCTTTATTCTTCCTTCTCAGGATTGCTTTGGCTATTCGGGGTCTTTTGTGGTTCCATATGAATTTTAGAACTACTTGCTCTAGTTCACTGAAGAATACTGTTGGTATTTTGATAGGGATTATATTGAATCTGTAGATTGCTTTAGGCAGGATGGCCATTTTAACAATATAAAGTCTTCCCAGCCAAGAGCATGGGATGAATTTCCATTTATTAGTGTCCTCTTTAATTTCTCATAAGGGTGTCTTGTAGTTTTCAGGGAATAGGTCATTCACTTTCTTGGTTAGGTTTATTTCTAGGTATTTTATTCTTTTTGATGCAACTGTGAATGGAATTGTTTCCTGATTTCTCTTTCTGCTAGTTCACCATTAGTGTATAGGAATGCAACATATTTCTGTGTATTAATTTTGTATCCCACAACTTTGCTGAATTCAGATATTAGATCTTATAGTTTTGGAGTGGATTCTTTAGGGTTTTTATGTACAATATCATGTCATCTACAAACAGGGACAGTTTGACTTCTTCCTTGCCAATCTGGATGCCTTTTATTTCTTTGTGTTGTGTGATTGCTGTGGCTAGGACCTCCAGAACGATGTTGAATAAAAGTGGAGAGAGTGGCCATCCTTGTCTTGTTCCCAATCTTATCGGAAAGGCTTTCAGCTTCTTGTTGTTAAGTAAAATGTTGGCTGTGGGTTTGTCATATATGGACTTTATTATTTTGAGGTAGTTTCCCTCTATACCCATTTTGTGGGGAGTTCTTATCATGGAGGGATGTTGAATTTTGTCAAATGGTGTTTCAGCATCTATGGAGTTGATCATGTGGTTTTTGTCCTTCTTTTTGTTCATGTATGATGTTGATGGATTTTGGAATGTTGTATGATCCTTGCATCCTTGGGATGAATCCCAGTTGTTCATGATGGATGATCTTTTTGATGTATTTCTGAATTCTGTTTGCTAATACTTTGTTGAGTATTTTGGCATCTATGGTCATCAAGGATATTGGTCTGTAATTTTCTTTTTTTGTGGTGTCTTTGCCTGGTTTTGGTATTAGAGTGATGATGGTCTTGTAGAAGGAGTTTGGGAGTATTACCTCCTCTTCTACTTTTTGGAAATCTTTAAGGAGGATGGGTATTAGGTCTTCACTAAATGTTTGATAAAATTTAGCAGTGAAACCATCTGGTCCAGGAGTTTTGTTCTTAGGTAGTTTTTTTATTACAAATTCAATTTCTTTGCTGGTAATTGGTCTATTCAGATTTTCTGTTTTCTCCTGGGTGAGCCTTGGAAGTTGTGTTTTTCTAGAAAGTTGTCCATTTCTTCTAGGTTATCCAGTTTGTGTGCCATATAATTTTTCATAGTATTCTCTCATAATTCTTTGTATTTTTGTGGTGTCCATAGTGATTTTTCCTTTCTCATTTCTGATTCTTTTTATGTGTGTAGACTCCCTTTTTTTCTTGATAAGTCTGGCTAGGTGTTTATCTGTTTTGTTTATTTTCTCAAAAACCAGCGCCTGCTTTCATTGATTCTTTCTATTGTTTTATTCTTCTCAATTTTATTTATTTCTGCTTTAATCTTTATTATGTCCCTCCTTCTACTGACTTTGGGCCTCATTTGTTCTTCCTTTTCTAGTTTCATTAATTGTGAGTTTATAGTGTTCATATGGGATTGTTCTTCTTTCCTGAGGTAGGCCTGTATTGCAATATATTTCCCTCTTAGCACGGCCTTTGCTGCGTCCCACAGATTTTGCGGTGTTGAATTATTGTTGTCATTTGTCTCCATATATTGTTTGATCTCTGTTTTTATTTGGTCATTGATCCATTGATTATTTAGGAGCATGTTATTAAGCCTCCATGTGTTTGTGGGCTTTTTCGTTTTGTGTAATTTATTTCTAGTTTCATACCTTTGTGATCTGAGAAGCTTGTTTGTACAATTTCAATCTTTTTGAATTTAGTGAGGTTCTTCTTGTGGCCTAGTATATGATCTATTCTTCAAAATGTTCCATGTGCACTTGAGAAGAATGTGTATCCTGTTCCTTTTGGATGGAGTGCTCTGTAGATGTCCATTAGGTCCATCTGTTCTAATATGTTGTTTAGTACCTCTGTCTCTTTACATATTTTCTGTCTGGTTGATATGTTCTTTGGAGTGAGTGGTGTGTTGAAGTCTCCTAAAATGAATGCATTGCATTCTATTTCCCCCTTTAATTCTGTTAGTATTTGTTTCACATATGTAGGTGATCCTGTGTTGGGTGCATAGATATTTATAATAGTTATATCCTCTGGTTGAACTGACCCTTTTATCATTATGTAATGTCCTTCTTTGTCTCTTGTGACTTTCTTTCTTTTGAAGTCTATTTTGTCTGATACAAGTACTGCAACTCCTGCTTTTTTCTATTAGTTGCATGAAATATCTTTTTCCATCCCTTTTCTCTCAGTCTGTATATGTCTTTGGGTTTGATGTGAGTCTCTTGTAGGCAACATATAGATGGGTCTTATTTTTTTATCCATTCAGTAACTCTATGTCTTTTGATTGGTGCATTCAGACCATTTACGTTTAGGGTGATTATCGATAGGTACGTACTTTTTGCCATTGCAGGCTTTAGATTTGTGTTTACCAAAGGTTCAAGGGTAATTCCCTTACTATTTAACAGTCTAATTTACCTTACTTCGTATATTATTACAAACACAACCTAAAGGTTTTTTTTCCCCCTCCTTTTTCTTCCTCCTCCATTCTTTGTATGTTATGAATCATATTCTGTCCTCTTTATCTTCCCTTGAGTGACATCTTTTTAGCCTTAGGAATACTTCCATCTATGGGAGTCCCTCCAAAATGCACTGTAGAGGTGGTTTGTGGGAGGTAAATTCTCTCAACTTTTCCTTATCTGAAAATTGTTTAATCTTTCGTTCAAATTTAAATGATAACCTTGCCGGGTAAAGTATTCTTGGTTCAAGGCCCTTCTGCTTCATTGCATTAAATATATCATGCCACTCCCTTCTGGCCTGTAAGGTTTCTGTTGAGAAGTCTGATGATAGCCTGATGGGTTTTCCTTTGTATGTGATTTTTTTTCTCTCTCTAGCTGCTTTTAAAAGTCTGCTTTATCCTTATTCTTTGCCATTTTAATTATTACATGTCTTGATGCTGTCTTTGTTGGGTTCTTTGTGTTGGGAGGTCTGTGCACCTCTATGGCTTGAGAGACTATCTCCTTCCTCACATTGGGGAAGTTTTCAGCAATTAACTCCTCAATGACACTTTCTGTCCCTTTTTCTCTCTCTTCTTCTTCCTGTACTCCTATAATGGAATATTGTTGCATTTGGATTGGTCACACAGTTCTCTCAATATTCTTTCATTCTTAGAGATCCTTTTTTCTTTCTGTGCCTCACCTTCTTTGTATTCCTCTTCTGTAATTTCTATTCCATTTACTGTCTCTTCTACTACATCTAATCTGCTTTTAAGTCCCTCCACTGTATGTTGCATTTCAGATATGGAATTTCTTAGTGATTCAATCTCCAACTTAAATTTGTTCATGAGTTATTGAATATTTTTCTGTACCTCCTTGAGCATATTTATAATTTTTATTTTGAACTCTCTTTCAGGAAGATTGGTGAGTTCAGTTTCAATTGGCCCTTTTTCTGGGGTTTGTGAGATTTTGGTCTGAACCACGTTCTTTTGTCGTTTCATATTTCTGTGTGGTTCCCACTAGTGCACAGGGACTCCAGTCTCTGGAGCTGCTCAGCCCCTAGAGTGAGGTTGGGGGTCGTATGGGAGCAGAGCTGGTGCCTGGGGTGAGGAAAGATCTGTTTCCTGATTCCCATCTGCGGTGCCTGTCTCCACGGTCAGTGCCAGTGGGGCAAGCACACATGTGTAAGCCTCTGTGCTTTGGGTCTCTAGCTGTTGTAGGCGGGTCCTCCCTCTGGCTGCCCTGATACCACCACAGTGACCTCAGTTTGTGACCAGTGCCGCCAGGCCAGGAGGAAGGTGCAGCAGGCTGTGTGTCACAGTGGGGGGCCTCAGGGCTTAGTAAGCAGCCAGGGGATGGAGCACATGAAGCTCCTCAAAGTTCCCAACCAGCTGGGCAGAGCGCGCCCAGACAACCTTGTCCAGCTCTCCCTTCTCCCGCGCAGTAAGCTCCATGCAAACCCCACCCCTTCAGCAGCCCTCTGGCTCCTAGGAAGCCTCTCAGACCACCCACCCTTCCTCTGACACAGAGCGGCCTGATGTGGATCCCGTCCTCCACAAATGGCCGGAATGTCAGTCTCCCAAGCTTTCCACCTGTCCAAGCTCCCCAACATCCAGAGCACCACACACTATAGGCTTCTGCTCACAAAGCAGATCTCCAGGGCTGGGCGCTCAGCAGTCCCAAGCTTCCACTCCCTCGCCACTCTGTTTCTCTTCCTCCCGTCGGTGAGCTGGGTGGGGGAAGGGCCTGGGTCCTGCCAGATTAAGGCTTTCCTACGTTACCCTGTTTCATGATGTCTGCTCTGTTCATGATTTCTGTATGCAGTCTGTTTCAGCCTTCTTTCTTGTTGCTGTTTTAGAGTTAGTTGTATTAACTATATTTTTGTACTATTTGGTTTTGGGAGGAGTTCTCCGTGTCACCTCTCATGCCGCCATCTTGAATTCTCCAGCCTATATGTTTTAAAGGCACATTATCGGTGTGCTATGTCTTAGGAAGAGCATGATAAATAAAATGCCAGTCCTGTCTCCCTGGGACTTGCATGCAGGCAGGTACATAAATCATCCAAAATACATGTCGTAGAGCTAGATCAATGAAATCCCCAGATGCTGTGGCATCAAGAGGGTGGCTCACTGCACTGCCTGGAGGATCAGAACGTGCCTTTTAAAATAGGCAACTGACTCCTCTTAAACTGAGTTTTGAAAGGTTGAGAGTTGTGAAGTAGACAAGGGAGGAGGGCTAAGCCCAGGTAAATGGAAAGGAAACTGTACAAACAGGTAGTCATATCACAGATGGCCATGGAGGTTATGTGGTCAGTTAGACTTGGGGGCCCTCCCACCTTCTGCCTTCACTGGAGTTGTTATCACTGAATGGAAGTGACTTTCTCAGAGGAACTGTCAACTGTCAAGATGACTGAGACCAGTAGTGCATTAGAAGAGCTTACTGCTTGTGGCTCTGTTCTCAAGCTATTAGAATCCCCTTGATATCAAAACAAGACTGTGAAGTGAGGCACAGTACTTTTATGCATTTCAAGCCTCACCATCTAGTGTATCTTCAAACATGAGCAGGTTACTTGATTCCTCTCCCCTTCAGTTTTCTCATCTTTTATTTTATTTAAAAAATGAGTAAAATGGGGAAGATAAGAGTAACTACTTCGCAGGGGTGCTTCTGGCCATGGAAAGAAAGTGCAGTATAAGGAAGATCACTGTGGCTGTGCTTCCCAGCCTCACCTGCCAATAGTTTTCGTCAGTAACCCTGTCTCTTAATGGGTGTCACACTTGAGAGGAAGAAAGTAGTGTTACTTGTTGGGTCCTCAAAGCCTCACTCAAACCCAGGGCTGCCATGTGCAGTAGAAAAGATCTAATAGTCTGGTGTCCTTAATTAGATCTTCTTGCAAGACGACATGTTAACTGGTCAGAACATTCTGATTGGCTTGATAGTTGTATTTCTTATTGGAAACGAATAGGTGACTATTCTGATTTACCAAATGAGAAAGCAAAACTGTGGGCTCACATTTCATGGAATCGGTTTGAGACTCAAACTTTCACAGGTCAGTGTCTCTCTAGACATAATATGTAAAGCTTATTAATACATAAATGCACAAAGCATTATAAATAGCCTCTATCTTAAACAATTCTCTCCAGAATGGGAACATTTCTACTTAAATAGGAAAGCTAAAAGACAAAGATACTCTTCTAGGAGTTATTTTAATTATTAAGCATGTCTCAGTAGATATTTATGATTCTTAGACTATGGAATCAACTAGTAATAACTAGTTGAGATTATGAAATCCAGTAGAAATAATTTATTATATTAATTGACACTGCAGTGACATCTATAATAGTAATAGGAATCAGTATTATTAGGGAGGTGGTGGATAGGTAAAATAATGTTATTCATGACTAAAATTTATCTTGATTCATTTTCTAAAAACTCTTGATATATTTCATTTCCCTGAAATTTTTATTACAATTCTGTATTAATATCATTTAGCCTAGGTAGGATATTTCATTAATTAATATAAATTGTACTCTGTCAAGGCAGGAAATTATACAGTTATGTGTAAGTGTTAACATATCTGAGAGTAAATGACAAAAGTTAATCTAACCAAGATGCCAATCATAAAAATAAATTACATGAGTTGAAGAAAAATGTGAATGTCAAATAAAAAGGAGGAATTGCATTCTAAATCTAAGGCAAGGTGGATGGGTAGAGCTGAGTTCCCAATAAAGAAAGATGCAAGTTCATAACTATAACTAGACAACTTCAAACCAAAAAATTTCAATTTAGTCTTACCCTGAGCTACAGCACTATATCTCCATTTCATGATGAACACTGTCAAGAACGACAAAGGAAGTTGAGTAAAACCACTGTGAAGCAACCCCTAGAATGGTATGCTATCCTTGTGAAGGGAAAGAAGACAAATTAAGTTTAAAATTAATGCCTATCACCATTGTCCCAAGACACCTACTCATACTCAGGCCAAATAAACCCTTTGTTATATATTCTTCAGTTTTCAATTTCTTCTCGGTTAGTCAACAGCATGAGGGTTTCCCAGCAAAAAATCTCTTTCCAAGAAGGCTATGGTAGTAATGGTCAGTTACCAAGAGAAACAGTCAATGAGGGCAAAACAAAACAACACAGAAAACTGGGTTATTTCTATTTAAGTGTTTTCCATTCAATTTTTAAATCATAATTTATTTCCAAATTTTTTTGCAAAATTTGTCCTTGATATGCTCGTTGTAGAAAAAAAAATTGAAATAAAGAGAAACCAAAAGCAGAAAATAGCAAATATTTACTACTTAAAGAAGATCACTCTATATGTTAGTCCATGCTCTCCTAAACTTTTGTTTTATCACTTTTTAACTTAATGTGCTTACACTGAATATACATTCAAAAGGTATATTGTATTCCGTATTCTGTATTTTATTCACTTATCAATGTACCATAAACATGTTTGTATGTTATACTCTCCATAAAAATAATTCTTAACAGCTCACATTATATTAACAAGTGTATACAGTCTCAAAAGATGTATTTTAACTTGACACATATAGACAAATAGCTTTCTGAGGATCGTACTGATTTATACCATTATGATCCCATCGCATTGTGTGAGTGCTTATTTTACTATTCTCTTCACAATCTACTTTTGGACTGTGTCTCTATTTTTTTAGATCTCTTTATCAATTTCTGCATCAGTACCACAGTTTAAATAACAAAGCTTTAGAATATGTTTTGATATTGGACAGGGAAACATCCCCAAAGATTCCTCCTTTGTCACCAGTTCTTTAAAAAGTTTAAGAGGGCTTCCCCTACATTAATATTGCAATTGCTCTGAATGCAATAAAAATAGTCTTGCGATTTTGATCGTGTCATTGCTTCAGATCTTCACTGACTTACCTTGGTCTAGGGCAGTGGTGCTCAACAAGGGGTGATTGTGTGCCCTGAGGAAATTTGGCAATATCTGCAGGCATTTTGGTTCCAACAAGGGGGGCAGGGAGGTGGGGTGAGGGGGTGCTACTGCCATCTAGTGGTTAAAGGCCTACAATGCCGCTAAACAGTTTTCACTCTGCACTTCAGAGGTCGATCTTCTCCCAACAAGAATTTCCCCAAAATTTCCAAAAGGTCAATAGTATGGGAATTTCGCAACCCTGGCTGTGGTATAATTTGAAAACCCCTTCGCTTGGCACACCAGTCCCTTTTTCATGTAGCTTAAACAGTCTTCAAACAGGTACATATACCTTTGGTGGTCAGTTTCCAGATCTGATCCGATGAAACTGATCTGTTGGATAACATGCCCAAGTTTAAAATACCGCTTCTATATTAGAAGCAGGAGAAAGAGGTGAAAGAGGAGGAGGAGAAAGAGAGGCACATATTTCATTTATCCCAGATTATATTACATTGCAATGCTCCCAGGTTGAAAAGAAAAAACAAACTAGGAAGACTAAAGATGAATCAAGACAATCAAGACAGCGCATAAAAATCCACATGACTAGCCAGTGGGGCTTCAGCTCCCCCCCGCTTTTCTAAATGGAATATGGTGTACATTTAGTATTTAGTGAGTCTAGTCTTACCTTTGTTTTAATTTTTATGGATACTTTTACAGATTTATGCTTCCATTTGAACTTGAAAACTGGTTCCGTTAAAAAAAAACAACCCAACTATTGGTATATTTTAATTAGATTATACTGACTTTATGGATTAATTCAGGGAGGGCTGACAGCCATTTATTAGCCTTCTTTCATATCCCTAAGTTTCAGAACTGTTTTCCTATTTCTTGTATTGTGAATTGTGTCTTTTCTCCCTTGATATCTAAAAATGATTAGCATTTGAATATGAAATGCACCTTATGTAGACTCCCTTCCCTGCGACTCTTGATCACATCTACTTGTTTGCAGGTCTTCAGCCTCGTGGGCTGCTTGGGTCTCACCCATCTTGTATCCCCAGCACACAGCAGGCTTACACTTTGCAGGTGGGCAATAAATAAATAAATATTCATACTATGTTGCAATGCTCCCAGGGTAAAAAGAAAAAGCAAACAAGGAATGCTACTTAAGAACTAGTTAAATAGTTGCAGCATGGCACCTGAGATTTGGTCCCAATTACTCCATACAGTACAGTTCTCTTCTCCTTTCTCTTTTTTTAATTTTTTATTTTGGTATCATTAATCTACAATTACATGAGCAACATTATGGTTAATAGACTCCCCCCATCATCAAGTCCCCACCACCTACGCCATTACAGTCACTGTCCATCAGCGTACTGAGATGCTATAGAATCACTACTTGTCTTCTCTGAGTTGTACAGCCCTCCCCGTGCCCCCCCCCCAACATTACATCTGCTAATCGTAATGCCCCCCTTTCCCTCTTATCCCTCCCTTCACGCCCAGGCTCCCCAGTCCCTTTCCCTTTGGTAACTATTAGTCCGTTCTTGGGTTCTGTGAGTCTGCTGCTGTTTTGTTCCTTCCGTTTTTTTCTTTGTTCTTACACTCCACATATGAGTGAAATCATTTGATACTTGTCTTTTTCGGCTTGGCTTATTTCACTGAGCATAATACCCTCTACCTCCATCCATGTTGTTGCAAATGGTAGGATTTTTTTCTTCTTATGGCTGAATAATATTCCACTGTGTATATGTACCACATCTTCTTTATCCATTCATCTACTGATGGACACTTAGGTTGCTTCCATTTCTTTGCTATTGTAAATAGTGCTGCGATAAACATAGGGGTGCATATGTCTTTTTCAAACTGGGCTGTTGCATTCTTAGGGTAAATTCCTAGCAGTGGAACTCCTGGGTCAAATGGTATTTCTATTTCGAGTGTTTTGAGGAACCTCCATACTGCTTTCCACAATGGTTGAACTAATTAACATTCCAGTCAGCAGTGCAGGAGGGTTTCCCTTTCTCCACATCCTCGCCAACATTTGTTGTTGTTTGTGTTTTGGATGTTGGCCATCCTCACTGGTGTGAGGTGATATCTCATTGTGGTTTTAATTTGCATTTCTCAGATGAATAGTGATGTGGAGCATCTTTTCATGTGCCTGATGCCCACCTGAATTTCTTCTATGGAGAAGTGTCTGTTCAGCTCCTCTGCCCATTTTTTAATTGGGTTATTTGCTTTTTGTTTGTTGAGGTGTGTGAGCTCTTTATATATTTTGGATGTCAACCATTTATCGGATTGTCATTTATGAATATATTCTCCCATACTGTAGGATGTCTTTTTGTTCTACTGATGATGTTCTTTGCTGTACAGAAGCTTTTCACCTTGATATAGTCCACTTGTTCATTTTTGCTTTTGTTTCCCTTGCCTGGGGAGATATGTTCATGAAGAAGTTGCTCATATTTATGTCCAAGAGATTTTTGCCTATGTTTTTTTCTAAGAGTTTTATGGTTTCATGACTTACATTCAAGTCTTTGATCCATTTTGAGTTTACTTTTGTGTATGGGGTTAGACAATGATCCAGTTTCATTCTCTTACATGTAGCTGTCCATTTTTGCCAACATCAGCTGTTGAAGAGGCTGTCATCTCCCCATTGTATATCCAAGGCTCCTTTATCATATATTAATTGACCATATGTTTGGGTTAATATCTGGACTCTCTATTCTGTTCCACTGGTCTATGGGTCTGTTCTTGTGCCAGTACCAAAATTTTTGATGCAATTTCATTGCTGGTAATAGGTCTGTTTAGATTTTCTGTTTCTTCTTGATTACTGTGGCTTTGTAGTAGAGATTGAAGTTGGGGGGTATAGTCCCCACTGCTTTATTCTTCCTTCTCAGGATTGCTTTCGCTATTTGGGGTCTTTTGTGGTTCCATATGAATTTTAGAACTATTTGTTCCAGTTCGTTGAAGAATGCTGTTGGTATTTTGATAGAGATTGCATTGAATCTGTAGATTGCTTTAGGTAGGATAGCCATTTTGACAATATTAATTCTTCCTAGCCAAGAGCATGGGATGAGCTTCCATTTGTTAGTCCTCTTTAATTTATCTCATGAGTGTCTTGTAGTTTTCAGAGTACAGGTCTTTCACTTCCTTGGTTAGGTTTATTCCTAGGTATTTTATTCTTTTTGATGCAATTGTGAATGGAATTGTTTTCCTGATTACTCTTTCTGCTAGTTCATGTTTAGTGTATAGGAAAGCAACAGATTTCTCTGTATTAATTTTGTATCCTGCAACATTGCTGAATTCACATATTAGTTCTAGTAGTTTTGGAGTGGAGTCGTTAGGGTTTTTTATGTACAGTATCATGTCATCTGCAAATAGTTACAGTTTGACTTCTTCTTTATCAATCTGGATGCCTTGTATTTCTTTGTTTTGTGTGACTGCCATGGCTAGGACCTCCAGTACTATGTTGAATGACAGTGGGGAGAGTGGCCATCCCTGCCTTGTTGCCGATCTTAGGTGAAAAGCTTTCAGCTTTTTGCTGTTAAGTACGATGTTGGCTGTGGGTTTGTCATATATGGCCTTTATTATGTTGAGGTACTTGCCCTCTATACCCATTTAGTTGAGAGTTTTTATCATGAATGGATGTTGAATTTTGTCGAATGCTTTTTCAGCATCTATGGAAATGATCATGTGGTTTTTGTCCTTTTTGTTGATGTGGAGGATGATGTTGATGGATTTTTAAATGTTGTACCATCCTTGCATCCCTGAGATGAATTCCACTTGTTCATGGTGTATGATCCTTTTGATATATTTTTGAATTTGGTTTGCTAATATTTTGTTGAGTATTTTTGCATCTACGTTCATCAGGGATATTGGTCTGTAATTTTCTCTTTTTGTGATGTCTTTCCCTGGTTTTGGTATTAGAGTGACACTGGCTTCATAGAATGAGTTTGGAAGTATTCCCTCCTCTTCTATTTTTTGGAAAACTTTAAGGAGAATGTGTATTATGTCTTCTCTATATGTCTGATCAAATTCAGCGGTGAATCCATCTGGCCTGGGGGTTTTGTTCTTGGGTAGTTTTTTGATTACCGGTTCAATTTCATTGCTGGTAATTGCTCTGTGTAGATTTTCTGTTTCTTCCTTGGTCAGTCTTGGAAGGTTGTATTTTTCTAGGAAGTTGTCCGTTTCTTCTAAGTTTTCCAGCTTGTTAGCATATCGATTTTCATAGTATTCTCTTATAATTCTTTGTATTTCTGTGGTGTCCATCATGATTTTTCCTTTCTCATTTCTGATTCTGTTTATGTGTGTAGATTCTCTTTTTCTCTTAAAAGGTCTGTCTAGTGGTTTATCTGTTTTATTTCCTCAAAGAACCAGCTCTTGGTTTCACTGATTTTTTCTATTGTTTTATTCTTCTCAATTTTATTTATTTCTTCTTGAATCTTTATTACGTCTCTCCTTCTGCTGACTTTGAGCCTCATTTGTTCTTCTTTTTCCAGTTTCAATAATTGTGACTTTAGACTATTCATTTGGAATTGCTCTTCCTTGTTTAAATAGGCCTGGTTTGCTCTATACTTTACTCTTAGAAATGCCTTTGCTGCGTCCCACAGAAGTTGGGGCTTTGTGCTGTTTTCATTTGTCTCCATATATTGCTTAATTTCTGTTTTAATTTGGTCATTGATCCATGAATTATTGAGGAGCATGTTGTTAATCCTCCATGTATTTGTGAGCCTTTTTGTTTTCTTTGTACAATTTATTTTTAGTTTTATACCTTTGTGATCTGAGAAGTTGGTTGGTAGCATTTCAATCTTTTTGAATTTAGTGAGGCTCTTTTTGTGGCCTAGTATGTGGTCTGTTCTGGAAAATGTTCCATGTGCACTTGAGAAGAATGTCTATCCTGCTGCTTTTGGGTGTAGAGTTCTGTAGATGTCTGTTAGGTCCATCTGTTCTAGTGTGTTATTCAGTGCCTCTGTGTCCTTATTTTCTGTCTGGTTGATCTGTCCTCTGGAGTGAGTGGTGTGTTGAAGTCTCCTAAAATGAATGCAATGCATTCTATTTTCTCCTTTAGTTCTGTTAATATTTGTTTCACATATGTAGGTGCTCCTGTGTGGGGTGCATATATATTTATAATGGTTATATCCTCTTGTTGGACTGACCCCTTTATCATTATGTAATGTCCTTCTTTATCTCTTGTTACTTTCTTCGTTTTGAAGTCTATTTTGTCTGATACAAGTACTGCAACACCTGCTTTTTTCTCCCTTGTTGTTTGCATGAAATATCTTTTCCATCCCTTCACTTTTAGTCTGTGTATATCTTTGGGTTTGAGGTGAGTCTCTTGTAAGCAGCATATAGATGGGTCTTGCTTTTTTATCCATTCTATTACTCTGTGTCTTTTTATTGGTGCATTCAGTCCATTTACATTTAGGGTGAGTATCTATAGATATGTACTTATTGCCATTGCAGGTTTGGATTCGTGGTTACCAATGGTTCAAGGGTAGCTTCTTTACTATCTAACCGTCTAACTTAATTCTCTTATTAAGCTGTTATAAACACAGTTTGATGATTCTTCATTTCTCTCCCTTCCTATTCTTCCTCCTGCATTCTTTATATGTTAGGTGTTTTATTCTGTACTCTTCTGTGTTTCTTTTGACTGTTTTTGTTGATAGTTGATTTTATTTTTTGCCTTTAGTTAGTATTTGGTTGGTCTGCTTTCTTTGCTTTGAATTTATTTTCTCTGGTGACATCCATTTAGCCTTAGGAGCCTTCCATCTAGAGAAGTCCCTTTAAAATATCCTGTAGAGGTGGTTTGTGGGAGGCAAATTCCCTCAAATTTTGCTTTTCTGGAAATTGTTTAATCCCTCCTTAAAATTAAATGATAATCATGCTGGATACAGTATTCTTAGTTCCAGGCCCTTCTGGTTCATTGCATTAAATATATCATGCCTTTCTCTTCTGGCCTGTAAGGTTTCTGTTGAGAAGTCTGATGGTAGCCTGATGGGTTTTGCTTTGTAGGTGATCTTTTTTCTCTCTCTGGCTGTCTTTAATACTCTGTCCTTGTCTTTGATCTTTGCCATTTTAATTATTATATGTCTTGGAGTTGTCTTCCTTGGGCCCCTTGTGTTGGGATATCTGTGGGCTTCCATGGTCTGAGAGACTATTTCTGTCCCCAGCTTGGGGACGTTTTCGCGATTATTTCTTCAGACACTTTCTATCCCTTTTTCTCTCTCTTCTTATTCTGATACCGCTGTAATGCGAATATTGTTCTGTTTGGATTGGTCACACAGTTCTCTTAATATTCTTTCATTCATAGAGATCCTTTTATCTCTCTCTGCGTCATCTTCTCTGTATTCCTGTTCTCTGATTTCTATTCTCTTGCACCTCATCCAATCTGCTCTTAAGACCTTCTATTGATTGTTTCATTTCTGTTATCTCCCTCCATACTTCGTCCCTTAGCTCTTGCATATTTCTCTGCAGGTCCATCAGCATGGTTATAACTTATATTTTGAATTCTTTTTCAGGAAGATTGGTTATATCTATCTCACTAGGCCCTCTCTCTGGGGTTGTCTGAGTGATTTTTGACTGGACTAGATTCTTCTGCCTTTTCATGGTGATAGAAGTGGTTGCAGGCAGGTGGTGCCTGTGTCAGCTGGGAGAACAAAGTCCCTTCCTGCTTTTTGGTTGCCTTGTCCTTCTCCACTGCCTGTGCCATCTACCCACACACCGGGAGCAGTCTCTAGGATAATCTCCTGAGCTGCTGTGGTGAGGCAGCGCTCAGAATGGCCTACTGCACTGTGGGGGGTGGCAGACGCACCAGCTGTGTTCTCCTGCGAGAATAGCGCCTCTTCATGCCTTCTGGACCTTGCTCCAGCTTCTGCTGCCTGTGCCGTCTACCTGCACACATGGGAGCAGTCTCTGGGATAACTTCTGAGCCGCTATGGGCGGGGCAGCCCTCGGGATAGCCTAGTACACTGCAGGGGATCGCAGCTGCATCGGGTGTGTTCTCTTGGGAGAATGGCACCCCTTTGTGCCTTCTGGACCTTGCTCCGGCTTCCGCTGCCTGTGATGTCTACCCGCACACCATGAGCAGTCTCTGGGATAATCCCCTGAGCTGCCGTGGTTGGGGCGGTCTTTGGGATAGCCTACCTCACTGTGGGGTGTCGCAGCCGTGCCGGGTGTGTTCTCCTGTGAGAACGGCGCACCTTTCTGCCTTCTGGACCTTGCTCCGGCTCTGCTGCCTGTGCTGTCTACCCGCACACCGGGAGCAGTCTCTGGGATAATCTCCTGAGCTGCCATTGGTGGGGTGGACTTCGGGAAAGCCTAGCGCACCGTGGGGGGTGGCAGACACACTGGGTGTGTTCTTCTGTGAGAAGGGCGCCCCTTCGTGCCTTCTGGACCTTGCTCCAGGTTCTTCTGTCTGTACTGGGCTGCTGCACACTGGCGGCAGCCTCTGGGTCTGTCCCGGTTAGCTGCGCGCTGCGAGGAGACTCTGTGTGGTTGCTGTGGGTGGGGTGTTCTCTCGCTGCTCCGCAGCTGTGGCGGGTCAGCTGGTTTGCTTGCAATGTGGGCTGGGGGGAATGAATGGCAGGCTGCTTATTGCCGTGAGGGGCTTTGGGGCTGCATTACCCTCCAGGGGGTTAGAGACTTGAGCCTGAAGTTCCTCAAGATTCCCAGCCTGCTGGGACGATTTTGTCCAGCTGTTGAGCCCTTGTCCCTTTAAGACTTTAAAAAAGCACCTGTTTTTCTTTTGTCCCGGGGGAGCTGGCTGTGGGGACCTGCTCACAGTCTCCATCTTGGATTTTACTTTTCCATTTCTCTAATATCCAGTACACCAGGCAGTGTGTGTCTGTGCTCCCGGTGCAGATTACTAAGGCTGGTTATTTAGCAGTCCTGTGCTTCCACTCCCTCCCCACTCTGATTCTTTTCCTCCCACTGGTGAGCTGGGGTGGGGGGAGTGCTTGGGTCCTGCCAGGTCATGGCTTTTATCTTACCCTTTTCATGAGATGCTGAGTTCTTACAGATGTAGCTGTAGCCTGGCTTTCATATTGTACCTTCTGGTCTCTCTTTTAGGAATAGTTGTATTTGTTGTATTTTCAAAAATCTATATGGTTTTGGGAGGAGATTTCTCCTGCCCTACTCACGCCACCATCTTGAGTCCCCTCCTCTTTTTTTAAACCAAATTTTTAGATTACTTTGCTATTATAGGGAAAATAGGTCTACAGCTAAGAAGTTCCTTCCTGTGTTTGTTTTCCCCAATAATGACAACAATAAACACTGTTTGAACAGTTATATGCCTGTCATTGTGCTAAGAGCTTTGCCCATATAGAGCTCATTTAATTATTTCTAAAGCCTATGATGGACATGTTATTATTCATTTAAAAAATAGACTTTAATTTTAAGCACAGTTTTAGGTTCACAGCAAAATGAGCAGGAAATAGAGACATTTTTTCATGGAAACCCTAAACTAAATACACAGAGCCTCTCCCATTATCAATATCCTGCACAGAGTGGTACATTTGTTACAATCAATGAACTACACTGAAACTTCATTATACTTATATGTATATGTACACATATATCATATACATATTATCATATACATATTCTCAGTACTACTTGGTGATTTTGAAGAACTGTGCAGTCTTTTTAGTTTTAAAATGCAAATATCTTTCTTTCCTGAGAGCAAAGAACAGGATCTACTTTCTTCAGTCCTAGTAACTTTAGTCCTGCTATCTGCCAGGTTTGGTGTGAGACTTTTCTAGAAGTATCCCAGGAGGCAGGTAGGAGGTTGCCAGGGGCAGTTGCACTTGAATACAGGGCAAGTGGGAAGGAATTGGGGCCCAAAGTAAATCTGGAAACCAAATAGAAAGGCTAACTCCACTAAAAGAGAACAACAAAAGAAAGACTAACCTTGTCTTCCCAAAACAGAGAACAAAATGTAAAAAGAAAAAGAATCATTAAATCACAGAAGCAATTAGTGTTTTATTGAGAAAACCCTAGTGGTCATGTACTCAAAGACTATATACTGACCATAAATTGCATTTCAAGAAATTTATCTTAAGGAAAAGAGCTGGGTATAAAGATGTGTGAAATATTAACATCATAAGTATGCTTGTAATATATGTGCCAGGTGTTCTGCTATGTGGTTACTATCTCAGTTAATCATTACAACTATGCTGAGGTTACATCAACCCAAAATCTATCTGATGACCTTATGCTCAGTTTTTTTCTAAATAGCAGTCTTTTGAGTTCCACCTTCAAGTGTGTGTGCGCGTGCACACGTGTGTGCACCTTTGTATGTGTTTCAAAGCAGTTTTTTCCTGACAAAATATCAGGGACACCATGCTTTTGATGTGTTAGTTATACTTCCTCAAACCAGTTTGGACACAATCCACCTACAATTCCCTTAAGAGAGGGCTCTGTTTCATGTACAGTTACAGCACCTTGCTTGAAAGGCCAATATAACAATGGCCTGCAGACAGGGCTGTAAGTGTTGAGTCTAACAGGTCTCAAGAGTCTATCCTGAAGGGAGGGACTATTCACCAAAAGGACTCGACCTCAAACACTTTACTGATGGTATTGGATTCCTGGGCTTGTTCTAGTCCTACAGTAAGAACAGTGTGTCCTATAACTGACTTCTCAATCACCTGCTCAGGAGACATCACTCATTACACCAGGGAAATTATTTTTAATGCCACTATGCTAATTAACATACTCTCTGATGTAGCTATCAGTAAGAATACCTTAAGTACCAAAAAGATCTACTCTTAAAATGTTGATATCTTATGACATCTGAAGTGCTGATTAACTGCCCCTAAGATGTGAATTAGGGATAATTTGCATTCTGCTACCACATGCAAGCCTACACACACACACACACACACACACACACTCACCCCAAAATGTTTATATTGATGCAATTTAAAGTATCATGCACATCACAGTACAGCATCAGCAAATAGGAATTCCAGCATTTTTGTTCCAGTGTTATGTAAAATAATAATAAATTTTATTTACAAGTCTAGCAAGCATGGCTCGGTATCAAAAAATACTCTAAAACATGCTCAGGTCTCTCAATTTCAGCACTTATGCTCTTTGAGGCTGGAGAATTCTCTGCCTGGGAAGTTGTCTTTCCACTGAAGGCTGTTTAGCAGCATCATGCCCTCTACTCGCTAGACGCCAATAGTGCCTCACTTCCCCCAGTGGCGCCAATCAAAAACGTCCCTAGACACTGCAGACATCTACTGGGGGCAAAATTGTTTGTGCCTGATTGAGGACCACTGTCTATAAGTGGAATACTGTACTATGAAACTATTAAAAATACATTGTAAAAAATTTTAATGACCTAGAAAAATGTTCATAATACTGTTAATGAAAAATTTATGAAACAGAAGATGTGACACTGATTTACAAAATTATAAAAGCAGAGGGGCTGAAATATAATGACAGCTAACCTTTTGTTTGTGCTTACTCTGTACCAGACATTAAGCTTTCATATGTTTTATCTATTTAATTCTCAGAATAAATTTATGAGGTTGCTACTATTATTAACGTCATCAGACAAGTAAGAAAACTGAAGCTCAGAGAGGTTTAAAGAAACTTTACCATACCATAATATAAATAGCCATCATGTCTCAGTAGTGAAATTCTGGTGATGTTGACTTATTTCTTTATATTTTCCAAGCTTTCCTCCATAAACATAACCTTTTATCAGAAAACTTAAAAAGATATTATGGAATCATAAACCTTTCTTTTAGAGAACAACATATATTTATTGTTTTCTGAATGCTTTCATCCAGTGCCTATAATCTTAGCCTTTTTCCTATACCTTGACGTCTTTAAGATTTTTCTTTTTTTTTTAACTGTGGTCTAACTGACACGTAACATTCTATTAGTTTCAGGTGGACAACATAATGATTTGATATTTGTATTTATTGCAAAATAATCACCAGAATAAATCTACTTAACATTTGTCACCATACATAGTTACAAAAATTTCTTTTCTTGTGATAAGAACTTCTAAGGTGCATTTTCTTAGCAACTTTCAAATATGCCATACGGTAATATTGACTTGACTATAGTCACCATGTTGTACATTGACTTCTTTCTAGCAATATTTTCTTTTAATTATTTGATTACTGAAGGATGTAACGAAGAATCTTCCCCATTATTCTAGCTCAGATATATATTTAGGCATTCAATTTAAAGGCTTGAGTCAACCTAGATGAACCCTTTTCTAGATAAATAAGGTGTGGATAAAATTGCAGTATTTCCAGAATCTCTTGCCTAGCTTTAGTGCATCTCCGTATAAATAGGTGATTCCAAGGGGTGGAGAGAAGTAGTTCATGTCCATATCAACAGGTAACTACAAGTGAAAGCAGCAAGGGCATATCTGGACAGGAGAGGTTGAGTGGGCCTCCGGGCCCCTTTTTTGCAGCTGGGTTGTGAGACACATGGGCGAGCAGAAGTGGATGACTGCTTGTAAGCAATAAACGGGTTTCTCCCACTTTATTTCTCCCTTTGATTTTGGTTTGTCTTGGGCTGGGAAAAGCCCTCCCTCCCCCGGAATTACATAAGGTATCCAGATCCTTTGAAACATTTTTTTTTGTTAACTTAGAATTACCTAGAAAACTGTCAAAAATCCTTGTTGAAGACCTTTTGAAAATATGACCCAATTTCCCCCAACTCGGTGAAAAACATTAACAGGCAGAGCAAGAAAAAAACAATATTACTATTCTCTGAGGTTGGGGCTTATTTGAGGCTGTGGAGGCTTAGATTCCCAAATGGCCATGATCAGGATCCAGTATGGATATTCAGGAAAGAAAGACATTTTTGACCACTGGGAGCCATTTTTATGTGACTTCTTGCATCTATGAGGATCATTCAAAGTGGCAAACATGGTTGGTCTCTGATCATTAAGGCATTTTCTGTATACCGCTTATTTTTGTCACTCTCCTGGGATGGCAGAGAGGAGTCTTCATGATCAGCCTCAGCTTGCTCTTATCGCTCCACTTTTCTTGGTAATTCCTTCAAGCTTCCGACTTTCATTCAGTCTGCATTAGCTGCCCTCTCTTCTGTATTTTCCTAGAGGCCAGCGAACTGTCATTAGAGATTTATCACACTGTCAGCAGTGGGAACTGGTCAAACTTCATAAGCTGCCTCTTCCTGGAAGTAGGTAGGGTTTTAGCAATGACTAGGTGTCACTGTTGAGTAGCAAACATAATGGCAAAGCTCATGTTGTTTGTATATTTTTTGATTAAAAAATCACCATATTTGATTCTAAACTTCAAAATCAAGTTCCACGTCCATTCAGTTCTAGTTTCTAGTCCCCATTCCTACAGCACACTCATCAAGAAGATATTTCTCCAAACACACATCAAAGACACAGAATTTTCTCATGTATATTGGGCCTTTGCACAATATTCTCTTCATTCAACACCACTTTCTTTCGAGTAAATCCATAAGCAACCAAACGTTGGGTGTAAATTTTAACCAAAGGTACTTTAAAACAGGTAACAGGAGATGGAAGAGCTAGCCTTGCACTATAATATGTTTGAGCAACATTAGAATCAATGAGGTTTTCTCAGGTTGGTTTTTGCCTCTAAAATAAACCTTTCTCAGTAGCCAGGAAAGTTATGTGGGGTCTGCAATCTGGGAGGCTCAAATCATCTTTGTCCACCACTTGTTCCCTTCTCTCCTATACCTTGTCCCTTTCTCTGGCTAGACATGAGAAATCTGGAGCCATCTTGGTGTGATAAGACAATTCAGGGAGTGAGGAAGGAGAATTAGATTAGCATACTCAACCGCATTGAAATGTAACTTCTATAGAAATTTAAAAAAAAATCAAAATGCTCCTCGTGTGCTATTCATTTGTTTAAAATTATCTGCTAAAAGATGTGAGGTTGAAAATTAGCAAAGTGATTTATATTCAACGAGCATGCATTTACTAATGCATTTTGCTAGTAGAATGATAATTCAAAGACATAAATTATTATTGTCATCTGTATTTGCTCTTAGAATGTTAGTTTATCTAAAGATTATTCTGTATAGTCTTACCTCACTCTCCACAAAACACCTAGTGAATGCTATTGCTAGTGTAAGTTAGGTAGTCAGTTAATTACAGGTATTATTATTTCAAAGTTTTAGGGGTAGAGGGTATCCTTAAAATTCATTATTATCTGTATAATGACTGGGTTTAGGGGGAAAAAAACCTTCTCAATATTCAGTTCTAGTATCAAATTAGGCTAGATGATGTCTTTTTTCATTATCATGGAACTAACATAATTTTAGCCAAGCAGGGACTCAAACCAATGGATCTCCAAAATCAACTTTTTTACCTATTATGCTAGAGTTAACCCAATTTTGGTGGAAAAACACAAGAGTTGGAGTAGTGTTGTCAATGTTAGAGGAAGACAGCAGAGCAGACTCACTACAATGAAATGAAAGGAAAATCAGGGATTTCTTTTAGACTTGAAACATGGCCTTTGGACTTTAATGGCCAAAGTCCAGGAGTCTAAAAAGAGCAAAAAGCTCCCTGATATTAGGCAACCAAATTAACAAAAAAAACCCTGATGGTAAAAAAGCACATGTCAGCAGAATGAGAGAGGCAGGAACTAAAATGACTGATCATAGTTCAGATGTGATGTAACAAGTAGCTCTGGGCTATGAAGGGAGGACTCAGACTGGATGCAGCTGGGTGAGAGCTCTGCAGCCTGAGTTTCTGCTTCAAATCCCAGCCATATCTATAACCTAAGGCAAGTTATTGAGCCATCCCAAGCCTCAGTTTTCGTTTCACTAAAGCAACCAGAAGAGTCTGCCTTGAGATTAAATGGTATTAAGTTAATGCATGTGTACAGTTCAGCACAGTGCCTGGCACAAAAGTTCAATACATGATAGTGATACTGCTGACAAAGAGAAGGAGCAGCAGATTTGATCCAGGATGATTTGGATCCTGGTAGTACCAGTAAGAAAAATTGAAAACCCAGAAAGAGGACTTGGCTGATTCAGAAGCAGATGATAAAAGCAGCTGGTGTATGAAATGGTAAAAGTTGTTTTTAAGGTTACATGTTTAGTGGCTGCCAGAATAGCTTGGGGAGAGGTTGCAGTGTCTTATTTTTCTGGACAGCAGGGGGCTCCCAGGTACTGGACAGCATAAGCAAATCTCCCATTGTTTTCTGTACTTCTCTCCATTAACTTGGTGCTGACAAAAGTGAGCTAACCTCATCTGATGCCATGATTAAAAAGAAACTGTATATTTCTAGAATCATAAATGGACTCTACTGTATTAGTTACTTGAATATTAGGTACTTCAAATCCATTGAACCTTACAGAGCTGGAGCATATCACAGTCTTTTTTTTTGGTATCATTAATATACAATTACATGAGCAACATTGTGGTTACTAGATTGCCCCCATTATCAAGTCGTATCACAGTCTTTATTTCGTTTAACATCCCATCTATCCTTCCCACAGCATTTATGGAATAGTGGACTGGACTCCACCAATAAGACAAGGTGCCTGTGTCAGAACTCACAGATTAAAGGGGATAACAAAGGAATAGAGTCTAGCACAAAAAGGGGTAAGATTTATGGATACAGCAGTGAGAACACACAATGGAGGGGGGTTCTATTCCTGCCTAGGGAATTTGGGGAAGACACATCAGTAGTGCTGGGCAAAGTGAAAAGCGGGCATTCTATACATGGGAAGAACACACGTCACAGATGTAGAGGAATGAAAATGTTTGAGAAATATTCCAGGAGCAGCAAAAGTAGTTGGTAGACAAGTAACAGACAAAGAGAAGCCAAAATTCAAGTAAGTATCACATGTCTATGGATTTCTAGTTCCCTGATAGGGCTACAGAGCTGGGGTCACTAAATTACTGATCCTGCAACTTCTAGACATGGTATTTCTACCAGTGTATTTTTAAGTTACTGATCTTTTTCTTCATCCTTCAAAGAATCACATCTTGAGGTTGCTTTCCTCTGTTTTTCTAATTTCGATTTCTTGCTTTTTAAGGATTTTTCTATAATTTAGACAAAGGGGTCTTTGAAAAGTGGGCACCTATATAGTCTTACTTTGTCCTAAAGTAGCAAATAAGTAGAATACACTCCAGGTTCTCATTTTTCATCATCTTTTTTCATACTTAGCACTTATCTCTCCTAAGCAACATGAGTTTACTTGTAGCTAAAGAAATTCATAATTCAACCAAGAAGCCAGGTCTCTGTGAAAGTCTAATCAATGTAAAGCAGGAGAGAGGCTGTTACTGTTTTTGTTTTGTTAATGGAGTCTCAGACATGTGTATCAATTTTGAGGATTAGTATTTTTCAGGCCTGGGTAGTTCATTTGATCTTCACTGAATGTGGATTTGGAAGGATGAAAGGAAATAAAAGGTTAGTAAGGACAATCAAATTAACGCAAAAAAAATGCAACAGTTGTGGAAAAGACAATCTCTTCAATAAATGATGTTGGGAAAACTCAATAAAAACATGTAAGAGAATGAAACTAGATCACTGTCTTACACCATACATGAAAGTAAACTCTAAATGTATTAAAGACCTAAATGTAAAACATGAAACCATAAAACTCCCAGAAAAAACTATAGGCAGGAATCTCACGAACATCAGCATGAGAAATTTCTTTCTGTATATGTCTCTCTGGGCAAGGGAAACAAAAGCAAAGATAAACAAGTGGGACTACATCAAACTAAAAACCTTCTGCACAGCAAAAGAAATCGTCAACAAAACAAAGATGTAACTACTGTATGGGAGAATATATTTGCAAATGATGTATCCAATAAGGGGCTAATATCCAACATACATAAAGAATTCATACAACTCAACATCAAAAAAATCTAATTAAAAGGATCTGAATATATATTTTCCAAAGAAGAAATACAGGTGTCCCAAGACACTTGAAAATATGCTTAACATTTATTAGGGAAACACAAATCAAAACCACAAGGAGGTAGAGGTATTACCTCACACCATTCAGAATGACAACTATCCAAAAGATAAGAAATAACAAGTGTTGGTGAGTATATGGAGAAAAGGGACCCCTCCTACACTGTTGGTGGGAATGTAAATTGGTATAGCCACTGTGGAAAGCAGTATGGAGGTTCCTCAAAAAACTAAAAATAGAAATACCATTCAACCAGTAATTCCACTTTTAGGAATTTACCCAAAGAAAACAAAATCCCCAATTTGAAAAGATATATGCACCCCTATGTTTATTTTGACATTATTTACAATAGCCAAGTATGGAGACAGACAAAATGTCCATCAATAGATGAATGGATAAAGAAGGTGTGGTATATTATTCAGCTATACAAAAGAAGGAAATCTTACCATTTTTGACAACATGGATGATCTAGAGGGTATCATGCTAAGTGAAATAAGCCAGGCAGAGAAAGACAAATACCATATGATTTCACTTATATGTTAAATATAAAAAACTAAGAAACAAACAAGAACTAGATCCACAAATATAGACACAGACTGTTGGTTACCATAGGGAAGGGGTAGGAGAATGGGTGAAACAGGTGATCAGGATAAAGAGGTACCAACTGCAAATTGTAAATTAAGTTAGACATAGGAATGGAAGTAAAACATAGAGAATTTAACCAATAATATTGTAATATCTTGGTATAGTAATGGAGTACCTACACTTACTGTGACATATACACCTAGTAGTGTATATAATTATCAAGTCACTGTGTTGTACATCTGAAACCAATATAATAGTGTATATCAACTTTATTCCAATTTAAAAAAAGAAAAAAGAAGAAAATGTAAGGGATAAGAGGGGTAGTGAGTGATGAGAGATTGGGAAAGTTATGTAACTTCTGTAAACCTTAGTTTACTCATCTATAAAACAAAGATAAGAGTTCCTACCTCAGGGTTTTAAAAAGTTTAAATGGGATAATGCATTCAAAGTGTTTTGTATACTTCTGGTACATACATAGCACTCAAAACAGATTAGCTCTTACTTTTATGTAACTGAAAAGGAACTATCCCAAGAGACAGTGACCCTCAGGATGGGCTGCTTCAGATACTCTACTTCAGAGAGAGGGTTAAGAATATTTCACTGAAATGCACTAAGAGAAAACCCCCACAGCTCTAGAAGGTCTCCAAATGGTTATGTCATTTTAACTCTAGGAATTGTGGTTTAATCAATGAGTTATGTCAGTTAATAAAATGCATCACCCTAAAAGAAAAATGCAACAGTAACAAGAAAAATGTCCATACCAGCATTGTAGCACTGTGACTGGCAGATAAGTATTCCAAAATACTTCCTGAATGAATGAATGTTGGATGAATGAATATTGGTACTCTGCCCCTCACTTGCACAAACATTAAAATCAGTGTGAATTAGGGCACAGGATTTGAGATGCAAGGCGTTTTACACAGAAACTAGTACTCTACTTGATAGTCCTGTGCTTTTTCAAAACAACAAACTGTACGTTGAAGTACAACTTATTCCTTCCCATCTACACGTCCACCTAAAATATCTGGCTCTTCTTTTCTGTTATATGCATCATTATTTCTAAGGTGTTTTTCTTTTCTGTGTCTGCCAGAGGTTGTTAGTGTTGTTATGACTCTGTGAGCTCTTCCTTTATGGAGGGATTCCATAAAAAGTAATATTGATATATAAATGAGGTGTAAGAAGCAATGTCCTTCATTTCTCCATTCAACAGAAAGTAGGTAAAAGAATGAGTAATAGAATTCTTTTAGAAATTCTAATTTTCTTTCTGATAAACTTGATACAAGCTGGGTAGAAGCAGTCTTCTGGAAGAAGAAATTGCCTTCCTCTTCCCAGTGGGAAAAAGTCTGTGTCTTCCCAATAAAACCTGCTTGGTTCTGTTGCTCTATAAGTATTACTACGTAAGTTGTAGTTACATGTCACCATGTTTTTCCTTACTAGGAACTTAATGTTATATTTTTAACATTTAATGATAATGTTACTTTTGATTAAATGTTTAATATTATATTGATGAAAAGAAAAAAATTTTTTTGGTTAAAATCTTCTGTTTAGGATATCTGTAAAATTGGATTTTACTCCTTGATCAGGATGGATTCTCTAGAGAATACAGTAAAAAAGAAAGAATATTTCCCTTTCTGTCCAGAGTTTTAAGAAAATCTCAGATCTTAGGGTTCCCCAACTCCTTTTGATATATGGTAAAGGAGTATTATGAACATGTTCTATGTAGACATACAGAATATATTTGGCATGCCCTTAAAAAAGTCAACTCACATACGTTTTGTGGGCATGTGTGTTGGAGCCATTGTATGTGTGGCATTAATATGACTGAAAGTTTCTAATGGCTTCCTATATTTACCAATACTTCACAAGGGATGCATTTAGATATGTTTCCCACCAAGCCCATAGCCCTTTGGCTGAGTTTTCCAAACCACATAAATCTCTCCTCTTGTTTACACTGGTGTCCCTAACAAAGAGGAGTGATTCAATGGAAAGGCAGTCTTGCAGCACACAGCTGCCAAGTTTCTGGATCATACCTATTTAAAAGATGTAAATTTGGGACCCATTTAGAAACGAGAAAAAAAAACACGTTAATAAATAGCTTAAATATTTATTTTTATATTTTATGTATGCAAGACTTTTAACTAAGTTCCAAAGAGAAATGAAAACCAATGGAATGTCAAAACAATGAATCTCAACTTTCTGATTCTGTTTCAATGTAGTGCCCTGATGTGTTTAGACTACTGCATAAGCACTCTTTTACAAGTTGGCTTTCATCCTCAAAGTACTATCATGGCCCCCAAATTGCTACTGAAGCTCTAGTAATCAAATCTTCATTCCAGACCGGAAGAAGTGGAAGGCGAGGAACAAAAGTTGTGTGCCAGTAAAGTCAGTCTCTTTTTCAAAGAATTTTTATAAAAGTCTACCTAACAATTTCTTCTTATGTCTCATTGTTTAGATCTTAACACATAGCCATCCCTTTCTGCAAGGACTGAAGGGAAATGTAATATTTTAGTGGATCATGTGGACACCTCCAGCAATCAGAGTTCTTTCAGTAAGGAAAGGAGGAGAGAATGGAGATTGAGTGGGTATCTAGCAATGTTTACCACATTTTTTGATAGATATTTATATGGTTTGTGATTTTTGCTGTAACACATAGTGCTTCCAAGACTAATGAACATGTTTCTTTTTGTGGTATTTGCTTGATTTTTTTCCTGTAACCCGTTTTTGATTTTGGCTCTATTAATTGTCTTCTGTTATGTTACATCTTTTAATCATTTATGACTTCATTTTTCTTCTGCTCTTGGTTTAAGGGTGGAAGTATGCCACTTGCTTCTAAGTCTGACAACCTCTGTACCTTCTCTTTGAGCTTGGTGGTGAAAACAGAATAAAAGGTTAAGATATTGAGTATTTGTAAATGAAAGAAAGATAAATTGAGGGTACTGCCACCTGGTCATCTTTATTATTGTAACTGGTAAGGTAGTCCAGTGTCTGAGAACACAGACAGGGTATAGCTTCTTACTCTTGATTTTCCCTGTGCCTTAGTTTTTCCATCTGTAAAGTGTTAGTTAATTTTGGTACTTAACTCATAGGGTTGGTGTGAGGATTAAATGTAAAGCACTTGGAACAGTAGCTGGCCCGAAATAAGTGATACGTGTATTAACAGTTGTTAACTATTGTCTCAGTGAAGTCAAAAAAATAAGCTTCTGTGTAGGATGATGGGAATGGAGGCACAAAGAGAAAGTGAATGATGTTCAGAGTCCAGCATAGTTTTTGTGAGGGATTTTAGATGGCCAAAATAGAAGGAGTTAAAGAACTGTTGAGCAGTGTTGAGAGGATAGCTAAGTTTCAGAATTGTCTTTGTGATGAACATGGCAAATGGCAGTCCTTGACTGCTGAGGAACAGGAGTGAAGACAATGGATAATTAGGTTAAGGTAAGGCTGGGATAGACTGGATGGGGCTGGCAGAAAGCCAAAAGGATAGGGCACTAGGCAGGGTTGATGTGGGTTAGATAGAGTACGTTACCATGGGGCTTTGGCTGGGAAAGAAGGAATATGAAGGCTTTGAAAGGCAATTTCTCTTGAATTGAGGGGTTAGGGTGAATTATGGATAAAAAGAAGGACGTAGACAGAGTCGAGTTTAAGAATACAGGCTTTTAAAGGTATCATTTTGAGTGAAAATGTATTCTAGTGTGGTTCATGTGAGTAGATTACTGAAGTGAAACAAATGCTAGTGATGAAGGTCAGAGAAATAGAGGGAACAGAGGATTTCATTCACTTTAATTAAATAGGCAATTAATGACCACCTGGTATGTGCCAGTGAATGTGTTTTGTGTTGTTGACAGGATAAACACATTTCTTAACCTCAATTTGTTTATCATTTGATGTACTGGGAGCATAGATTGGTGAGTGAATCATGAAGTAGAATTTGCAATCACTCAAGGGTACTTGAGACAGACAAGAAGGGATCAGTGGGCCAGAGCCAAAGTCCACAGTGAATGTGGAGGAACAGCCTCCTTGCCGGGGGATGACAATGACAGAGAAGATGGTTTAATGATATTTTCAGATGGGGTGGCTGAGCTCAAATTTCAGGACAGCAGATGTGACCCTGGAAATTGTTAACAGGTCTTCCCCACAACACTCTGAAATCCTTGAGGGCAGGGAGTAGATTCATATATTTTTATATCCCCTTTGTAGCCTCAGCACATTGTAGTATGTACAAAAGTGTTTATTGAGTTACTGTGAAAAAAGAAACATTTTTTGATACTTAAATGTATTATTATAGTTATGTGTTTCTATGTGAGTTATCTCAAAACTTAGAAACTTAGGTGATGTCAACAAGATGACAGAATATGAGGTTCCAGCCCTTGTTCATCACAGAAACACTGAAATCAACTATGGATGAAGTACTTTCATAGAAGCTCTGGAATCCAAAGTTACAGCACCCCAGGAGAGAACAGAAATGAGAAAAGATACATTTAAAAGGGTAAGAAGACAGTCTCACTTTACCATTCTCTCAAGCCAGCACAGCACAAGGCCAAATGAGAGCCCCCTGGCCCATGAATTCTCCCAGGGAGAGAAAGAGAGCAAAGTGAGTGTCCAGTTTCTCCAGTATTTCTAGACACTACCTGAGTAGGGTACTTCTGTTACACCTCACTGAGAAAATGGAGGGAACTGGAAGGGCTTGATTGCCTGGGGATAGCTAAGAAGAAAGATAAGGGGCAGAGGCTCTCAATAACCAATGTGCAAGTATCAACAACTGGCCTGTGGCCCCTGGCAGCTGGTCTAACCTCCAACCTCACCACTGGCCCACCTGGAATCTCTGGCTGGTCTGACAAGTGAAGGGCTTTCCTGACAAAGCCAGGTTGCAAAGGCTGAAAGAGGTGACTGCTTCTAAAAATGTGCAGACATAAATTCAAGGCTACAAGGATCACAGAGAATCACAGAAGCATACCACCAAAGAAACAAAATAAAGCTACAGGATCCAACACTAAAAAATGAAGAGTTACAAAGTGCCTGATGAAGAATTCAAGATAAACTCTTTAAGAAGCTCAGTGAACTGCCAGAGAAAAGAGATCAATAAAATCAGGAAGCAATACATGACCATAATGAGAAGTTCAACAAATATATAGAAATCATAAACAAGAACCAAATAGAAATTTTGGAACTGAAGAATACAATGACTGAACTGAAAAATGCAGTAGAGAAGAAACAGTGAACTTAAAGACAAGTTATTTGAAATTACCCAGTCAAAAGAAGAAAAAGAATGAAAACAAGAGAAGCAAGCCAATGGGACTTATAGGACAACAAGCAACATATTGTGAGAACTCCCAGAAGGTAAATAGTAAGAGAAAGGAAAATCTTGATTGAAACTTCGTGAGAGACCCTGTGTCAGAATTGGGTAGCTAAGTTCCTTCTGAGTGTCTGACACAGAGTGACCATATGTATAAATAAATATTTTTTGCTTAAAGCCAGTAAAAAAAAAAAAGTAATGACAGAAAGCTTCAGAATCACAGGAGGGAAATGGTCATTTGGATTCATGAAGCACAAAGGTTTTCAAACAGGTTGAACTAAAAGAGGTCTACAATGAAAGACCTTAAAATGAAATTTTCAAAAGTTACAGAAATAGAGAATTTTGAAAACAGCAAGAGGAAAATGACTAGTCCCAGACAAAGGAATCCCTATAAGGTTATGAGTGGGTTTCTCAGCAGAAAATTTGCAGGCCATAAAAGAATTCAATGATATATTCAAAGTGCTGAAAGGAACTGTCAACTAAGAACACTATATCCAGTAAAACTCTCTTTTAAAAGATGAAGGAGTGATACTTTCCTAGACAAACAAAACTGAGGAAGCTTGTCACTGCTAGATCTGTCTTACAAGAAGTAGGAAAGGGAGTTCTTCAAGTTAAAACAAAAGGATGCTAAACAACATGAAAGCTCATGAAGATATAAATCTTACTCGTAAAGGTAAATATATTGACAAATACAGAATAATGTAATAATGTAAGGGTGGTGTGTAAAAGTTAAAAGACAAAAATATTAAGTATAACTATCACCAAAAGAATTTGTTAATGGATACACAATACAAAAAGAAGTAAATTCTGACATCAGTAATATAAAGTGTGTGTGTGGGAAGTAAAAGGGTAGGGTTTTTGTATACAATTGAAGTTAAGCTGTTTGCAGCTTAAAATAGACTTATGACAATCAGAAGTTTTAAGCAAGCCTGATGAAAACCACAAAGTACTTATATAGATACAAAAAAGATAAAGAGAAAAGAATCAAAATATAGCACAACAAAAATCATCATATCACAAAGGAAGACAGCAAGAGAGGAAGAGAAGAATAAAGAAACTACAAAACAAACAGAAAACATGAACAAAATAGCAATAGTTACTTTAAATGTACATGGATTAAACTCACCAGTCAAAAGATATAGAGTGGCTAGATGGATAAAAACAAAAAGAAGATCCAAGTATGTGCTGTTTACAAGAGATCTTTCTACTTTATACTGAAGGACACATACAGGCTGAAAGCAAAGGGATGGAAAAAGATATTCCATGCAAATAAAAACCAAAAGAGAGTCAGAATGGCTATAACTATATCAGAAAAAATATGCTTTAAGTCAAAAACTGTCATAAGAGACAAAGAGGTCATCACACAATGATTAAAGGGTCAGTTCAATAGGAAGATATAACAATTATAAATATATGCACACCTAACATCAAAGGACCTAAATATATAAGGCAAATATTGACAGGTCTGAAGGGAGAAATGGACAGCAATACAGTAACAGTAGCAGAACTGAACAACATGATAGACCTGATGGACCTAACAGACATGCAGGACACATTCTGAATACATGTTCTTGTCAAGCTCACAGGGAACATTCCTGAGAATAGATAACATGCTAGGTCATAAAACAAGTCAACAAATGGAAGAATACTGAAATAATTCCAAGCATCTTTTACTACCACAATGAAATAAAATAGAAATAAAAAATTAACAAACATATGGGGGTTAAATAACATTTGAATAACCAATGGGTAAAAGAAAAAAAATCAAAAGGGAAATTAGAAAATGTCTCAATAAAAACAGAAAAGAAAACACAACATATCAAAACTTACAGGATGCAGCAAAAGCAATTCTAAGAGGGAATTTGATACTGATGTGATTATATTTAAAAAGAAGACTCAAACAACTAACATTACACCCCAAAAAACTTGAAAAAATATGATTTAAGCCCAAATTTAACAGATGGAAGGAAATAATAAAGATTAAAGCAGAAAAATGAAGTAGAGAATAGAAAAAAATCAATAAAACTAAGAATAATTTCTTTGAAAAGGTTAAGTCAATAAACCCTTAGTGATAATTAAAAAAAAAAGTGAGGGAAGACTCAAAAAAACCAGAAATGAAAGAAGAAACATTACAACCTATACCACAGAAATAAGAAAGATCGTAAGTGACTAGTATGAACAATTAAATGCTAACAAATTGGATAACCTAGAAGAAATGGGTAAATTCTTAAAGACATGCAACCTACCAATACTGAATAAAGAAGAAATAGCCTGAATAGACCTATAAGAAATATGGAGACTGAATCTGTAATCAAAAACCTCCCAACAAAGAAAATTTCAGGACCAGATGGCTTTATAGGCAAATTCTACCAAATGTTTAAAGAAGAATTAATTCCAATCCTTAAATTCTTACAAAATGTAGAAGAGAGAATACTTCAAACTCATTTTATGAGGTTCAGCACCACCCTGATATCAAAGCCAAAGACACTATAAGAAAATAAAATCCTTGATGAACATAGATGTAAAAATCAACAAAATAGTAGTGAACAGAATTAAATGGCACATTAAAAAGATCATTTTCCATGACCAAGTAGATGTATTCCTGGCATGCAGAGATGGTTCAACATACGCAGATCAACAATATGATACACCACATTAACAGAATGAAGGATAAAAAATACATGATCATTTCAATAGATGAAGAAAAAGCAACTGGAAAAATTCAAAATCCTCCCATGATAAAAGCTCTCAACAAATCAGGTATAGAAAGAACTTACCAGGACACAATAAAGGCCATATGAAAAACCCACCGTTAACATGATACTCAATGGTGAAAATCTGAAAGCAGCAGACTTTATGTTCATTAACAGATGAATGCATAAAAAAATATGTCTAAAACTATATAGTAAATGATGGGATGTTATTCTGCCATGAAAAGGAAACCCTGACATGGATGAACTTGGAGGACATCATGCTAAGTGAAATGAACCAGACACAAAAGGACAAATCATATATAATTTCACTTATATGAGGAATCTAAAACAGTCAAACTCATAAAAGCTGAGAGTAGAATGGCAGTTGCCAGGGGCTGAAAGGAGGGGAAAATAGAGGAAGTATTAGTCAAAGCATACATAATTTGTTATATAAGATGATAAGTCCTAGAGAGCTACTATATAGCATAGAGCCTACAGTTAACAATCCTGTATTGTATACTTAAAATTTTGCTAAGAGGGTAGATCTTATGTTAAGTGTTCTTATCACAAATAATAGAGAGGAAAGAAGGCAGTTTTTTGGAGGTGGTGTATATGTTTATGACATAGATTGTGATGGTTTCATGAGTATATACTTATCACTAAGTTCATAATGTTGTACACATTAAATATCTAGTTTTATTTACAGTATGGCAGTCACAACTTATAAAGTCTTTTTAAAAAGAAAGTTAAAAAGTTTTACACAATTAAAATAACAAACATATGTTATCAAAATTTCTGTGTTCAGAAACCTGGTACAGATTAGCTGGGTCCTCTGCCTAAGGTCTCTCATGTGGATGCAATAAAGGTGTTGGGTGGGGCTGCAGTGTCATTTGAAGGCTTGACAGGGGAGGATTCTCAATCAAGCTCCCTCACTTGGTTGTGCCAACATTCAATTCCTCATGGCTATTAGACTGAGGGCTTTAGTTCCACAATGGCTGCTGACCAGGGACCTTCCTCTATTCTTTGCTACATGGGCCTCTCCACAGCACTGAGAGCTTATGGCATAACCACTGGCTTTCTTCAGAACAAATGAGCAAGAAAGCGAGAAAGAGTGAGCAAGATGAAACCGTCTTTTTGTAACCTAATCTTAGAAATGACATCCCATTCTAGGGGGCCATTTTAGAAGCTACCTCAAATACTAAAAATGTTTCTGGCAGTTACCACCATTTCAGTTTAAATCTGTATCATCAGTCACAAAAGGCACTTGTTAACATAGTTCTATGCTTGGGTGTTCTTTATTTTTTTTATTTTTATTTTTTCGTAAAGTTTTATTGACATATATTTCAAATATTATGTAATTCACAAATTTAAAAAGTGCAACTCAACAGTATTCAGTATATTCAAAAGGACATAACAATTAATTTTAGGACACTTTTATGACCTCCTAAAAACACTCTATACCCATTTGCACTTACTCCCCATTTTCATCCAACTCCACATTCCCTCCCTCCAGCCCTAGGCAATCATTAACCAACCTTTTGTCTATAGATATGCGTATTCTGTACATTTAATATAGTGGAATAATAAAATATGTGCTCACACATAGCAAAACATTTTCAAGGTCCATCTTTGCTATAACATGAATCAATACTTCATTCCCTTTTATTTTCAAATAATATTCAATAACATGGATATACCATATTTCATCTATCCATTCATTAGTTTATGGACATTGAGTTTTGTCCATCATTTACCTATTAGTAATGCTGAAAAAATCATTCATTTTTTTGTTTGGACTTGTTTCCATTTTTATTTGGTATATATCCACGAGTATAATTGCTAGATCATATGATTGCTCTTGTTTAACTTTTGAGAAATGCCCCTATTCTTTCAAACTGGCTGCTAATTTTACATTCCCTCCAGCAATATATGAAAGTTGCAATTTCTCCACATCTTCACCAACACTTTTTGTATACCTTTTTTGTTTATTATGTACATGATCTGAAGTTCCCTGATGGCTAATTATGTTGAGCATCTTTTCATGTACACTAGCCTTTTGTATACCTTCTTTGAAGAAATGTCTATTCAGGTTCTTTGTCCATTTTCTAATGGAGTTGTCTTTTAATTATTGAGTTGAAGGTTCTTTATATATTCTAAATAGAATCTCTTATCAGATATATGACTTAAAAATACTTTCTCCCATTCTGTCAGTTGTCCTTTCACTTTCTTGATGGTATTCATTTTTTTAATATAATTTATTTTATTATCATTAATTTATAATTACATGTGCAATATTACGATTATTAAACTACCCCTTCATCAGGTCCCCCCCACCAACCCCATTACAGTCACTGTCCATCAGCGTAGTGAGATGCTATAGAATCACGACTTGTCTTCTCTGAGTTGTACTGCCCTCCCCGTGCCCCCCCAACATTACATCTGCTAATCGTAATGCCCCTTTTTCCCTCTTATCCCTCCCTTCCCGCCCATTTTCCCCAGTCCCTTTCCCTTTGGTAACTATTAGTCCGTTCTTGGGTTCTGTGAGTCTGCTGCTGTTTTGTTCCTTCAGTATTTTTTCTTTGTTCTTATACTCCACATATGAGTGAAATCATTTGATACTTGTCTTTTTCGGCTTGGCTTATTTCACTGAGCATAATACCCTCTAGCTCCATCCATGTTGCAAATGGTAGGATTTGTTTTCTTCTTATGGCTGAATAATATTCCATTGTGTATATGTACCTCATCTTCTTTATCCATCCATCTACTGATGGACACTTAGGTTGCTTCCATTTCTTGGCTATTGTAAATAGTGCTGCAATAAACATAGGGGTACATCTGTCCTTTTCAAATTGGGCTGCTGCATTCTTAGGGTAAATTCCTAGGAGTGGAATTCCTGGGTCAAATGGTATTTCTATTTTGAGTTTTTTGAGGAACCTCCATACTGCTTTCCACAATGGTTGAACTAATTTGCAGTCCCACCAGCAGTGTAGGAGGGTTCCCTTTTCTCCACATCCTCGCCAACATTTGTTGTTGTTTGTGTTTTGGATGTTGGCCATCCTCACTGGTGTGAGGTGATATCTCATTGTGGTTTTAATCTGCATTTCTCTGATGATTAGCGATGTGGAGCATCTTTTCATGTGCCTGTTGGCCATCTGAATTTCTTCTTTGGAGAAGTGTCTATTCATGTCCTCTGCCCATTTCTTAATTGGATTATTTGCTTTCTGTTTGTTAAGGTGCATGAGTTCTTTATATATTTTGGATGTCAACCCTTTATCAGATACGTTTTTTATGAATATATTCTCCCATACTGTAGGATGTCTTTTTGTTCCACTGATGGTGTCCTTTGCTGTACAGAAGCTTTTCAGCTTGATATAGTCCCACTTGTTCATTTTTGCTTTTGTTTCCCTTGCCCGGGGAGATATGTTCATGAAGAAGTTGCTCATGTTTACGTCCAAGAGATTTTTGCCTATGTTTTTTTCTAAGAGTTTTATGGTTTCATGACTTACATTCAGGTCTTTGATCCACCTTGAGTTTACCTTTGTGTATGGGGCTAGACAGTAGTCCAGTTTCATTCTCTTACATGTGGCTGTCCAGTTTTTCCAACACCAGCTGCTGAAGAGGCTGTCATCTCCCCATTGTATATCCAAGGCACTTTTATCAAATATTAATTGACTGTATATGTTTGGGTTAATGTTTGGATTTTCTATTCTGTTCCACTGGTCTGTGGGTCTGTTTTTGTGCCAATACCAAATTGTCTTGATTACTGTGGCTTTGTAGTAGAGCTTGAAGTCAGGAGTGTAATTCCCCCTGTTTTATTCCTCCTTCTCAGGATTGATTTGGCTATTCGGGGTCTTTTGTGGTTCCATATGAATTTTAGAATTATTTGTTCCAGTTCATTGAAAAAAGCTGTTGGTAGTTTGATATGGATTGCATTGAATCTGTAGATTGCTTTAGGTAGTATAGCCATTTTGACAATATTTATTCTTCCTAACCAAGAGCATGGGATGCATTGCCATTTGTTAGTGTCCTCTTTAATTTCTCTTAGGAGTGTCTTGTAGTTTTCTGAGTACAGGTCTTTCACTTCCTTCGTTAGGTTTATTCCTAGGTATTTTATTCTTTTTGATGCAGTTGTGAATGGAATTGTTTTTCTGATTTCTCTTTCTGTTAGTTCATCATTAGTGTATAGGAAAGCAACAGATTTCTGTGTGTTAATTTTGTATCCTGCAACTTTGCTGAAATCAGATATTAGTTCTAGTAGTTTTGGAATGGAATCTTTAGGGTTTTTTATGTACAGTATCATGTCATCTGCAAATAGTGACAATTTGACTTCTTCTTTACCAATCTGGATGCCTTGTATGTCTTTGTTTTGTCTGATTGCCGTGGCTAGGACCTCCAGTACTATGTTGAATAACAGTGGAGAGAGTGGGCATCCCTGTCTTGTTCCTGATCTTAGATGAAAAGCTTTCAGCGTCTCGCCGTTAAGTATGATATTAGCTGTGGGTTTGTCATATATAGCCTTATGATGTTGAGGTACTTGCCGTCTATACCCATTTTGTTGAGAGTTTTAATCAGGAATGCATGCTGAATTTTGTCAAATGCTTTTTCAGCATCTATGGAGATGATCATGTGGTTTTTGTTCTTCTTTTTGTTGATGTGGTGGATGATGTTGATGGATTTTCGAATGTTGTACCATCCTTGCATCCCTGGGATGAATCCCACTTGATCATGGTGTATGATCCTCTTGATGTATTTTTGAATTCGGTTTGCTAATATTTTGTTGAGTATTTTTGCATCTACGTTCATCAGGGATATTGGTCTGTAATTTTCTTTTTTGGTGAGGTCTTTCCAGGTTTTGGTATTAGAGTGATGCTGGCTTCATAGAATGAGTTTGGAAGTATTCCCTCCTCTTCTATTTTTTGGAAAACTTTAAGGAGAATCGGTGTTATTTCTTCTCTATATGTCTGGTAGAATTCAGAGGTGAATCCATCAGGCCCAGGGGTTTTGTTCTTGGGTAGTTTTTTGATTACCAATTTGATTTCATCACTGGTGATTGGTCTGTTTAGTTTTTCTGTTTCTTGCTTGGTCAGTCTTGGAAGGTTGTATTTTTCCAAGAAGTTGTCCATTTCTTCTATGTTTTCCAGCTTGTTAGCATATAGATTCTCATAATATTCTCTTATGATTCTTTGTATTTCTGTGGGGTCCGTCGTGATTTTTCCTTTCTCATTTCTGATTGTGTTTATGTGTGTAGATTCTCTTTTTCTCTTAATGAGTCTGGCTAGGGGTTTATCTATTTTGTTTATTTTTTCAAAGAACCAGCTCTTGGTTTCATTGATTTTTTCTATTGTTTTATTCTTCTCAATTTTATTTATTTCTTCTCTATCTTTATTATGTCCCTCCTTCTGGTGACTTTGGGCCTCATTTGTTCTTCTTTTTCCAATTTCAGTAATTGTGTCTTTAGACTATTCATTTGGGAATGTTCTTCCTTCTTTAAATAGGCCTGGATTGCAATATACTTTCCTCTTAGAACTGCCTTTGCTGCGTCCCACAGAAGTTGTGGCTTTGTGTTGTTGTTGTCATTAGTCTCCATATATTCTTTGATTTCTGTTTTGATTTGGTCGTTAACCCATTGATTAATTAGGAGAGTGTTGTTAAGTCTCCATGTATTTGTGAGCCTTTTTGATTTCTTTCTAAAATTTATTTCTAGTTTTATACCTTGGTGATCTGAGAAGTTGGTTGGTAGGATTTCAATATTTTTGAAATTACTGAGGTTCTTTTTGTGGCCTAGTATGTGGTCTATTCTGGAAAATGTTCCATGTGCACTTGAGAAAAATGTGTATCCTGTTGCTTTTGGGTGTAGAGTTCTGTAGATGTCTGTTAGGTCCATCTGTTCTAGTGTGTTCTTCAGTGCCTTTGTGTCTTTATTTATTTTCTGTCTGGTTGATCTGTCCTCTGGAATGAGTGGTGTGTTGAAGTCTCCTAAGATGAATGCATTGCTGTCTATTTCCTCCTTTAATTCTGTTAGTTTTTGTCTCACATATGCTGGCGCTCCTGTGTTGGGTGCATATATATTTATAATGGTTATATCTTCTTGTTGGACTGACCCCTTTATCATTATGTAATGTCCTTCTTTATCTTTTGCTACTTTATTCATTTTGAAGTCTATTTTGTCTGATACAAGTACTGCAACACCTGCTTTTTTCTCTTTGTTGTTTGCATGAAATATCTTTTTCCATCCCTTCACTTTTAGTCTGTATATATCTTTGGATTTGAGGTGAGTTTCTTGTAGGCAGCATATAGATGGGTCTTGCTTTTTTATCCATTCTGTTACTCTGTGTCTTTTGATTGGTGCATTCAGTCCATTTACATTTAGGGTGATTATTGATAGGTATGTACTTATTGCCATTGCTGGCTTTAGATTCGTGGTTACCAAGGGTTCAAGGGTTGCTTCTTTACTATCTAACAATCTAACTTAACTTTCTTGTTAAGTTATTGTAAACACAGTCTGATGTTTCTTTATTTCTCTCCCTTCTTATTTCTCCTCCTCCATTCTTTCTATAATAGGTGTTTTATTCTTTGCCTTTAGTTAGTATTTGGATGGTCTGCTTTCTTTGCTATGATTTTATTTTCTCTGGTGACATCTTTTTAGCCTTAGGTGTGCTTCCATCTAGAGTAGTCCATTTAAGATATCCTGTAGTGGTGGTTTATGAGAGGCAAACTCTCTCAACTTTCGTTTATCTGGAAATTGTTTAATCCCTCCATCATATTTAAATGATAATCGTGCTGGATACAATATTCTTGGTTCGAAGGCCCTTCTGTTTCATAACGTTAAATATATCATGCCATTCTCTTCTGGCCTGTAAGGTTTCTGTTGAGAAGTCTGATGATAGTCTGATGGGTTTTCCTTTGTAGGTGATCTTTTTTCTCTCTCTAGCTGCTTTTAATACCCTGTCTTTATCTTTGATCTTTGCCATCTTAATTATTATGTGTCTTGGTGTTGTCTTCCTTGGGTCCCTTGTGTTGGGAGATCTATGAGCTTCGGTGGACTGCGAGACTACTTCCTTCCCCAGCGAGGGAAAGTTTTCAGCAATTATTTCTTCAAAGACACTTTCTATCCCTTTTTCTCTCTCTTCTTCCTCTGGTACTCCTATAATGCGAATATTGTTCCGTTTGGATTGTTCACACAGTTCTCTTAATATTCTTTCATTCCTAGAAATCCTTTTATCTCTCTCTGCCTCTGCTGCTCTGTACTCCTGTTCTCTGTTTTCTATTCCATTAACAGTCTCTTGCATCTCATCCATTCTGCTGTTAAGCCCGTTGATCGCTTGTCTGATTTCTGTATTGTCTTTCCTCAGTTCCCTCACTTCCTCCCTCAGCTCTTGCACATTCCTCTGTAGGTCCATCAGCATGGTTATGACTTTTATTCTGAATTCTTTTTCAGGGAGGCTGTGCGTTTCCATCCCTTCAGACTCCCTCTCTGGGGTTGTCTGGTTGATTTTGGTCTGAACCATATTCCTCTGTCTTTTCATGGCTATATAATTGGTCACTGATAGTTGCCACATATGTCAGCTGGGCTATTTAAGACTTTAAAAAGAGAAGAAAAAAAAAGAGAAAAAAAAGAAAAAAAGAAAGAAAGAACGAAAGAAAAAAGAAAGAAAAGAAAAAACAAAAACAAAACAAAAAACAAAAAAAACAAAAAGAAAAGCCCACTGGACGTAGATTCTGTGGGAATGCTCTAAGTGGCGCTATTGCCCCACTATTCCACAGCTGTGAGTGTGCCGCTCCGCAGGGCCCTTTATCGCTTTGGCAGGGGTGGGAACGAATAGGAGGCTGTTGATCTCAGTGAGAAGTGTTAAGTATGGCTACGCTTCCTCAGTCGCCAGCTAAGGCGTCTGAAACTCCCCAGGATTCCCAGCCTGCTGGACTGAGTGTGCTGGGGCGATCCGGCTCCTCCGCTGGGCTCCTGTCTCTTTAAGACCGCTGAAGAAAGAGCGCGCTTTTTTTTTTTCCTTCCCGGGAGCCGGCTGCAAGCACCCTGGCGCGTTCCCCGTTCAGATCCTGCCCCTCTGTCTCTCCAATCTCCGCTGCACTGCGCAATGTGGGTCAGCGCTCCCCGCGCAGATCCCCGGGGCTGGCTACTTCGCGGGGTGCACTTCCACTCCCTCCCGGCTCTGAATCCTCTCCTCCCGCCGGTGCGCTGGGGTGGGGGAGGGCTCGGGTCCTGCCGGGTCGCGGCTCCGTATCTTACCCGCCTCTTGGGGTGCCGAGTCCTCTCGGGTGTAGCTGCACGCTGTGCGCTTTCCTGTGTATTCTCGTCTCTCTTTCAGGAATAGATGTATTTTCTGTGTTTTCGTAGATAAATATAGTGTTGGGAGGAGGTTTCTGTCTCCCTGCTCACACCGCCATCTTCCCGGAAGTCCACTTGGGTGTTCTTTAAACCATACATTACACTGAGTACAATTCAACAAACATATATGCTGATTGGCTGGATAATGTTTCAATTTTATTGAAAAATTCAATTGTAAAATAAGGTAATCATGTTTTCCAGCAGATACTGCTTCCTGAGTACTTTTAACTATTTTCAGAATGGAAATTGCCAAAGAAAATAGTTAACTGTGAATCTTATGTTAAAATATACATATAGCAATTAAAGTGGGTATCAAAGTTGCTGTTTGGATAAATTTGACATTGACTCTATGTCTCAAAACTCTTGACTATTATAGGACACAAAAGGCCCTGTAGAAAAGTGCTATGTTTTCTAGTTTCTACACTTTTCTGGTCTCATGTTTAGTTGAGGCGGCTGTTACTGAAATGTCTTCAAGATATAGAAAATGAAGACAAGATAAACAGTCAAAAATATATTAAAAGAAACATATACCCTTTTACATTTAGTGTGGAAATGAAGCTGTGATGTTCTTCTCAGATTATAAACTGACAGTCTAAAATTATAAAGTATCCTGCATATGAGCTGCATATGCTGTCAATAAATTTACCTTTATCCATATTTCTTACATGAGTTTTATAACTCATTTAAATTCATCTAATAAAAGTGAGAATGTATTTGGACAGTTACTAGAAATGTTTTGTACCTTCCACTAACAAGATTTTTCTTGTATGAGGCAAGTAAGCATTTGCACATCTGTTTGCAGAAATGATTCAGTAAAACTTCTATTTACCGAACTCTCAGTCTCTGGGTGCTTACTTCTGCACTCTACTTTTAGGAAAAGGAAGTAAGTCAGAAGGAGAATTGGACATCAGGGCTTTCTAAAAGCAAACATACTAACCTCCTTGGATTACTAAATATGTTTCTCACTCAAACTGCACACCTATTGACAGGCCAGCTTTCCCTCTGCTGCATGATATCTTCATTCCAGGACCCAGGGTGAAGGAACTGCATGCCCTGAGACACTTGTAGAAAAGAAAAGAGGAAGGTATTCTACGATGGCATCTAAAGATTTTGCTGGGAAAGCACATGTCTGTTTGGCTCACAGCTGATTGGCTTAAGTAAGTCTTAGAGCCAACCCTGAGGTTAGCAGAGTGGAGAAATATGACTTCCTGCTGTAAGAGGCAGAGGATAGTTTGCATGATAGCACAACTCAGGACACACACTTAGAATATACAGTTGAGATGATTATACTGGTTCCAGACACTGACAATTTTAAGTGGTCATCCAACTACTGGAGTGGGCATTGTCCAACCTGGTTTCATTGTTGCAGTTCAGACCTGACTCAGATTCCCGTGCAATCCTAATACCAATTCTCCTGTATCCTTTAGATACACAGCACTCTGATGTACATTGATGTGATGTTCAGAAACACGGCGCTGTGGCAAAAACCCCAATCACATCCTTTGTGAGAAGCAGGAGTCTGTTCATCAAGGGCCCACTCAGTTCAGTGCATTCCTGCGCGCTTTAGTTAACTACTCGGCAACCAAGTGAGGAGGAAAAGATTATTCCTGTTTTACTTGTGAACCAGTCAACCCAGAGAGCTTACATGAAGTCACGTGGCCAGCAAGGGGGAACTGAGATTTGAAAACAGCATTTTGACCACAGAGTTCTGATAAATTAAGCTAGAAAGACAATTACTGTATCTTGGGTATTCTACAACAAAAAAGGAATTTTTGCCAGCTATTCATTAGCCAGAAACGAAATGACCATGGTCTGCACAGGCAGCTGAATGGCTCAAACCACTGTCGTTCACTGAAAAAATTGTAAGTATTTATTTTAAGGCTTATAAGGAAAATCTCCTTCTTCTGAAACCTAGAGAACTATTTGTTTCTTTTTGCACAAAGTACTCAGGGGCATTCTGTTTGCAGTGGGAACACACAGAATTCATTGCTTAAAAGAATAATTGTTCAGAGTGGATGGCTGAGGAGGATGCAAAGAAGTGGAATTAGATAATAAGGTTCCCAAGGCACAGCTAAAGAACACACAAAAGAATTGGGACCTAGGTTTCCTAGGGAAAGATGAACAGGCAGGAAAAAAAAGTAGAACTGTATTGCAACAAAGGTAGACATTAATGGATAAATTTGTTTATGTTAGGAGATTAAGAGATTAGGTTTTTGCATAAGGAATGTCAGACTTTTTTTGGTTAGGTTTCATGTTCTGCATGAATTAGCAGTATGATCTGTACATTCAGTCTCCTTTTGCTGTTCAAAAGAAACGAGAGAAGGTGGCCTTGTTAAATGTAAGGGTGGAAACAGGATGGCAGTTGGACTACGGAAGAATTGGTCTAGGAAATTGGAGTTCAGGAAATTCTGTTTTAACCTCCTTTAGCAGATTTTGAATGATTTTGCAACTGTATATTGTCTGATGTAGTATCAGGGAAAAAGTAATAACCCTTGGAGCCATATAGATAGATCTGGCATCAAATCCTATTGAATCCATTTCCTTTATGACTTTAGGCAAGTCTCGCCTTTGAACCTCAGGTTTCATCAGGAAAAAGAAATCTAACACAGGTTTTTTGTGAAGATTAAATTGTGTACCTATTTATACCTGTATCTGTGGTCTTTCCATATCTATGCTATATCTATATTTGTCTATATAAATATATCTATGTCTACATTGGTACTTTTATCTGTATCATCTCTATCTCTAGGTCTGTCTCTATCTAGTTCTTAAGAGGTGCTTTATGAATGTTAACTGCCTTCTCCCCTGCTGTACTAATCACTTTTTTTTGGCAACTTTTTTTAATCTTTATTTTGCTATTATTAATATACAATTACATGAGCAACATTATGGTTACTAGATCCCCCTATTGTCAAGTCCCCACCACATACCCCATTGCAGTCATTGTCCATCAGCGTAGGATGTTATAGAATCACTATTTGTCTTCTCTGTGTTATACTGCCTTCCCCGTATCCCCCCACCCGAACCACACCCCCACTACATTATGTGTCCTAATTGTAATAGCTCTTTTCCCCCCTTATCCCTCCCTTCTCACTCCTCTTCCCTAGTCCCTTTCCCTTTGGTAACTGTTAGTCCATTCTTGCGTTCTGTGAGTCTGCTGCTGTTTTGTTCCTTCAGTTTTTGCTTTGTTCTTGTATTCCACAGATGAGTGAAAACACATACTTGTCTTTCTCTGCCTGGCTTATTTCACTGAGCATAACACCCTCTAGCTCCATCCATGCTGTTGCAAATGGAAGGATTTGTTTTCTTCTTATGGCTGAATAATATTCCATTGTGTATATATACTATATCTTCTTTATACATTCATCTACTGATGGACACTTAGGTTGCTTCCGTTTCTTGGCTATTGTAAATAGTGCTGCGATAAACACAGGGGTGCATATGTCTTTCTCAAATTTGGCTGCTGCATTTTTAGGGTAAATTCCTAGGAGTGGAATTCCTGGGTCAAATGGTATGTCTATTTTGAGTTTTTTGAGGAATCTTCATACTGCTTTCTGCAACAGTTGTACTAATTTACATTCCCACCAGCAGTGTAGGAGGGTTCCCTTTTCTCCACATCCTTGACAACATTTGTTGTTGTTTGTCTTTTGGATGACGGCCATCCTAACTGATGTGAGGTGATATCTCATTGTGGTTTTAACTTGTATTTCTCTGATGACTAGTGATGTGGAGCATCTTTTCATGTGCCTGTTGGCCATCTGACTTTCTTCTTTGGACAAGTGTCTATTCAGCACCTCTGCCCATTTTTTAATTGGCTTATTTGCTTTTTGTTTGTTGAGGTGCATGAGCTCTTTATATAATTTGGATTTCAACTCTTTATCGGATATGTCATTTATGAATATATTCTCCCATATTGTAGGATGTCTTTTTGTTTCACTGATGGTATCCTTTGCTGTACAGAAGCTTTTTGTACAGAAGCTTTTTAGTTTGATATAGTCCCACTTGTTCATTTTTGCTTTTGTTTCCCTTGCCTGGAGAGATATGTTCATGAAGAAGTTGCTCATGTTTATGTCCAAGAGATTTTTGCCTATGTTTTTTTCTAAGAATTTTGTGGTTTCATGACTTACATTCAGGTCTTTGATCCACCTTGAGGTTACCTTTGTGTATGGGGTTAGACAGTAATCCAGTTTCATTCTCTTACGTGTAGCTGCCCAGTTTTGCCAACACCAGCTGTTGAAGAGGCTGTCATTTCCCCATTGTATATCCATGGCTCCTTTATCGTATATTAATTGACCATATGTGCTTGGGTTTATATCTGGGCTCTCTATTCTGTTCCACTGGTCTATGGGTCTGTTCTTGTGCCAGTACCAAATTGTCTTGATTACTGTGGCTTTGTAGTAGAGCTTGAAGTCAGGGAGTGTAATTCCCCCTGCTTTATTCTTCCTTCTCAGGATTGCTTTGGCTATTCGGGGTCTTTTGTGGTTCCACATGAATTTTAGAACTGTTTGCTCTAGTTCATTGAAGAATGCTGTAGGTATTTTGATAGAGATTACATTGAATGTGTAGATTGCTTTAGGCAGGATGGCCATTTGGAAAATATTAATTCTTCCTAGCCAAGCGCATGGGATGAATTTCCATTTATTAGTGTCCTCTTCAATTTCTCTTAAGAGTTTCTTGTAGTTTTCAGGGTATAGGTCTTTCACTTCCTTGGTAAGGTTTATTCCTAGGTATTTTATTCATTTTGATGTGATTGTGAATGGAATTGTTTTCCTGATTTCTCTTGCTGCTAGTTCATCGTTAGTGTATAGGAATGCAACAGATTTCTGTGTATTAACTTTGTATCCTGCAACTTTGCTGAATTCAGATATTAGATTTAATAGTTTTGGAGTGGAATCTTTAGGGTTTTTTATGCACAGTATCATGTCTTCTGCAAACAAGGACAGCTTGAGTTCTTAACAGCCAATCTGGATGCCTTTTATTTCGTTGTGTTTGATTGCCATGGCAAGGACCTCCAGAACTATGTTGAATAAAAGTGGAGAGAGTGGGCATCCTTGTCTTGTTCCTGATCTTAAAGGAAAACTTTCAGCTGCTCGCTGTTAAGTATAATGTTGGCTGTGAGTTTGTCATATATGGCCTTTATTATGTTGAGGTATTTGCCTTCTATACCCATTTTGTTGAGAGTTTTTATCATGAATGAATGTTAAATTTTGTAGAATGCTTTTTCAGCATCTATGGACATGATCATGTGGTTTTTGTCCTTCTTTTTGTTCAAGTAGTGGATGATGTTGATGGATTTTCGAATGTTGTACCATCCTTGCATCACTGGGATGAATCCCACTTGATCATGATGGATGATCTTTTTGATGTATTTTTGAATTCGGTTTGCTAATATTTTGTTGAGTATTTTTGCATCTATGTTCATCAGGGATATTGGTCTGTAATTTTCCTTTTTTGTGGTGTCTTTGCCTGGTTTGGGTATTAGAGTGATGTTGGCCTCATAGAATGAGTTTGGGAGTATTCCCTCCTCTTCTACTTTTTGGAAAACTTTAAGGAGGAAGGGTATTAGGTCTTCACTAAATGTTTGATAAAATTCAGCAGTGAACCCTTCTGGTACAGGGGTTTTGTTCTTATGTAGTTTTTTGATTACCATTTCAATTTCTTTGCTGGTAATTGGTCTATTCAGATTTTCTGGGTCAGCCTTGGGACGTTGTATTTTTCTAGAATGTTGTCCATTTCATCTAGGTTATCCAGTTTGTTACCAGATAATTTTTCATAGTATTCTCTCATAATTCTTTGTATTTCTGTGGTGTCCATAGTGATTTTTCCTTTCTCATTGCTGATTCTGTTTATGTGTGTAGACTCTCTATTTTCTTGAAAAGTCTGGCTAGGGGCAATATATTTCCCTCTTAGCACAGCCTTTACTGCGTCCCACAGATTTTGTGGTGTTGAATTATTGTTGTCATTTGTGTCCATATATTGCTTGATCTCTGTTTTTATTTGGTCATTGATCCGTTGATTATTTAGGAGCATGTTATTAAGCCTCCATGTGTTTGTGGGCTTTTTCGTTTTCTTTGTGTAAGTTATTTCTAGTTTCATACCTTTGTGATCTGAGAAGCACATTGGTACAATTTCAATCTTTTTGAATTTACTGATGTTCTTTTTGTGGCCTAATATATGATCAATTGAAAATGTTCCATGTGAACTTGAGAAGAATGTGTATCCTGTTGCTTTTGGATGGAGTGTTCTGTAGATGTCCATTAGGTCAACCTGTTCTAATATGTTGTTTAGTGACTCTGTCTCTTTACTTATTTTCTGTCTGGTTGACCTGTCCTTTGGAGTGAGTGGTGTGTTGAAGTCTCCTAAAATGAATGCATTGCATTCTATTTCCCCCTTTAATTCTGTTAGGATTTGTTTCACATATGTAGGTGATCCTGTGTTGGGTGTATAGATATTTATAATAGTTATATCCTCTGGTTGGACTGACCCTTTTATCATTATGTAATGTCCTTCTTTGTCTCTTGTGACTTTCTTTCTTTTGAAGTCTATTTTGTCTGATACAAGTACTGCAACTCCTGCTTTTTTCTATTAGTTGCATGAAATATCTTTTTCCATCCCTTTTCTCTCAGTCTGTATATGTCTTTGGGTTTGATGTGAGTCTCTTGTAGGCAACATATAGATGGGTCTTATTTTTTTATCCATTCAGTAAGTCTATGTCTTTTGATTGGTGCATTCAGACCATTTACGTTTAGGGTGATTATCGATAGGTACGTACTTTTTGCCATTGCAGGCTTTAGATTTGTGTTTACCAAAGGTTCAAGGGTAATTCCCTTACTATTATACAGTCTAATTTACCTTACTTCGTATATTATTACAAACACAACCTAAAGGTTTTTTTTCCCCCTCCTTTTTCTTCCTCCTCCATTCTTTGTATGTTATGAATCATGTTCTGTACTCTTTATCTTCCCTTGAGTGACATCTTTTTAGCCTTAGGAATACTTCCATCTATGGGAGTCCCTCCAAAATGCACTGTAGAGGTGGTTTGTGGGAGGTAAATTCTCTCAGCTTTTCCTTATCTGAAAATTGTTTAATCTTTCGTTCAAATTTAAATGATAACCTTGCCAGGTAAAGTATTCTTGGTTCAAGGCCCTTCTGCTTCATTGCATTAAATATATCATGCCACTCCCTTCTGGCCTGTAAGGTTTCTGTAGAGAAGCCTGATGATAGCCTGATGGGTTTTCCTTTGTATGTGATTTTTTTTCTCTCTCTAGCTGCTTTTAAAAGTCTGTCTTTATCCTTGTTCTTTGTCATTTTAATTAGTACATGTCTTGATGTTGTCTTTGTTGGGTCCTTTGTGTTGGGAGATCTGTGCACCTCTATGGCTTGAGAGACTATCTCCTTCCTCACATTGGGGAAGTTTTCAGCAATTAACTCCTCAATGACACTTTCTATCCCTTTTTCTCTCTCTTCTTCTTCCTGTACCCCTATAATGGAATATTGCATTTGGATTGGTCACACAGTTCTCTCAATATTCTTTCATTCTTAGAGATCCTTTTTTCTTTCTGTGCCTCAGCTTCTTTGTATTCCTCTTCTTAATTTCTATTCCATTTACTGTCTCTTCTGCTACATCTAATCTGCTTTTAAGTCCCTCCATTGTATGTTGCACTTCAGATATGGAATTTCTTAGTGATTCAATCTCCAACTTAAATTCGTTCATGAGTTATTGAATATTTTTCTGTACCTCCTTGAGCATATTTATAATTTTTATTTTGAACTCTCTTTCAGGAGGATTGGTGAGTTCAGTTTCAATTGGCCCTTTTTCTGGGGTTTGTGAGATTTTGGTCTGAACCATGTTCTTTTGTTGTTTCATATTTCTGTGTGGTTCCCACTAGTGCACAGGGACTCCAGTCTCTGGAGCTGCTCAGCCCCTAGAGTGAGGTTGGGGGTAGTATGGGAGCAGAGCTGGTGCCTGGGGGGAGGAAAGATCTGTTTCCTGATTCCCGTCTGCGGTGCTTGTCTTGTGTCAGAGCCAGTGGTCCAAGCACACGTGTAAACCTCTGTGCTTTGTGTCTGTAGCTGTTGTAGGTGGGCCCTCCCTCTGGCTGGCCGGACGCCTGTGCAGTGACTGTGAGTTTGCAATCAGGTGCCTGCAGGCCAGTAGGAAGGCTTGGAAGGCTGTGTGTCCCTGTGGGGGGCCTTGGAGCTGAGTAGGCATTCAGGGGGATGGAGCACCTGAAGCTCCTCAAGTTCCCAACCAGCTAGGCAGAGCATGCCCAGACAACCTTGTCCAGCTCTCCCTTCTCCCACACAGCAAGCTCCGTGCAAACCCAGCCCCTTAAGCAGCCCTCTCGCTGCTAGGAAGCCTCTCAGACTGCCTGCCTTTCCTCTGACACAGAGCAGCGGGGTGTGGATCCTGACCTCCACAAATGGCTGGAATGTCAATTTCTCAAGCACTCCTCATGTCCAAGCTCCCAACGTCCAGAGCACCACACACTATAGGATTCTGCTCACAAAGCAGATCTCCAGGGCTAGGTGTTCTGCAATCCCAAGCTTCCACACCCTCCCCGACTCCATTTCTCTTCCTCCTGCCGGTGAGCTGGGGTTGGGTAATGGCTTGGGTCCTGCCGGATTAAGGCTTTCCTACGTTACCCTGTTTCGTGAGGTCTGCTCTGTTCGTGAGGTCTGTTTGCAGTCTGGTTCAGCCTTTTTTCTTGTTGGTGTTTTAATGTTAGTTGTATTAATTAACTATATTTTTGTACAATTTATGGTTTTGGGAGGAGCTCTCCGCCTCACCTTTAAGCTGCCATCTTGCAAGTCTCTGTACTAGTCACTTTTTAAATTAGTTTAACCCGTATCTGTTAAGTGTTTGTTTCATTCCTGCATTGTACTAGTTTTTGAGATGAGGAAAAGGTGATGAAGGTGCAGACACTGTCCTTAAGAAGTTAAAGGGAGAAGTAGACACACAGGCCACCCGATTTCAGATATTACATGGTTTCAAAAAGTTAGCTCAGACTGCTGAGTTCCGATTCTGTCACCTCAATGGATTTGGGGTTGATGTCATGATGTTACTGAATCATGCAATGCACTCTGCACAAGTGCCTTGAAAAAATATGATACACGGACAGGAGTTATTTTTGTTTACATCAGAGGATACTGTACTCTTTTCAAGAAAGACTAACATGATTTTGGAGTCATTCTGGAGAAATTTATTAACTTACATGAAATTCCATGTTTATTTCAGTTGCCTGGCTGGCCTACTCAGCTCTTTCCTCCTCATCTGTTTTCCCGTCTTCTTTCCCGTAACCTTGCTGCCTTTCTTGTTACTCCCTATGTTCTTTTCATTCATTTAACAACATTTTATATAGTGTCTACTAAGTGACAGGCACCATTTTTGCTACTGAGGGTATAGTAGTTAACAAAAGTAAGTATCTGTCCTCATGAAGATTATATTCTATAGGGGAAAACACAGAAAGAAGAGACAACAAGTAAATATGACAGTTAGTGTAAGTGCTAAGAAATGAAAAACAGGGTAAAGACATAATGATGAGTGGAGCAGTGTGGTGTGCTAGTTTAGATGAGGGAAGGCTGTCTGATGAGGTGATATTTGAATCAAAGCATGAACACAGTAAGGGAACTAGCCATTCATGTATCTGGGAGAAGAGAATTCTAGGCAAAAGGAATGACAAAAGGCAAAGGCCCTGAGAGGAACAGCAAAGAGGCCATGTGGCTGGGGAGGAGTAAGGAAAGGAGAGGTAAGAAATAAGATCAGAAAAATGGATGGAATGCCATGTGGAATGACTTAGGAGGGACCTTGTAAGCTATGGTAGGCTTTTATTCTGAGTAAGATGGGAACACACTGGAGGATTGTGAATGAAGGAGTGACATGATCATCTGCATGGAGAACAAGGTAGAGAAGAATAATAGGGCAACTGTGGAGTAGGGAGACCTGTTAGGAGTCTATGCCACTGGTATAGGTAAGATGGAGTAAAAAGATCAGTCTAGGATGGTAGGAGTTAGATATTCTTTAATTATGGATATATCACCAGGTAGGACTTATAGGATATACCAATGCATTAATTGCATGTAAGATGAAAGAAGAAGAAGGAAACTGTGGGTAATTCCAAGATTTATGATCTCAGTAAGTGACAGTGGAATTTACATTCCATTGGTGGAGGTGGGGGAACTGAAAAAAGAATATATTAAGGGAGCTCAAGATTAAGGGGAATCAAGATTTAAGAAAGATCTACTAAGTTGAACATCTAAGCAGAGATAGAATTAGAATAAAGGTCTGACCTAGAAATAAAATTTTGAGATGTCAGAATACCATATAGATGGTAATAAAAGCCATGGATGAATCACTTTGAAGTAAAGGGAGATAGAGAAGTGAAGAGGTCCAAGGACAGAGCCTGAGACATTCTAAATATATAGGTCTCAAGGACAGAACGATTCAATCAACAAGACTGAGAATGATGTTGATAGAAAACTATTTCAGGGACCACGGTCTTTCATTGCCTGATGTCTGATGTCTTGAAGTCTGTTCTATCATATGCTTTGTGTTTCAGGTTAAGGAGGAATCTAGTTTATGCTACTCCATCTTTAAAAGACATAGAAGTAGTGGCTTTGTATTTAAAGTGCATTTCTTTTGGAAAGAATATATTTCTTGCTTTTGTTTAATCCAGTTGAACATCTTTATTTTAGTTGGGATATTTAATACATTAATATTTAATGTAATTTTTGATATGGTCATTTAGGTCTACCATTTTACTAACTGCTTTATGTTTGTACCCTCTGTTTTGATCCTATCTCCTTTCCTGACTCATCAGTTTCTAGAACCACATTTTAGTTTACTTTTTGGATTAAAAAAAAACATTATTCTTAGAGCAGTTTCAGGTTCACAGAAAAATGAAGCTGGAAATACAGTGAGTTCCCATGATTCTCTGCCTGTCTGCAGCCACATAACCTTCCCCACTATCAACATCCTGCATCAGAGTGGTACGTTTATTACAATTGTCAAACCTACACTGACATATCATTATTACACAAAGGGTACAGTTTACATTAGGGTTCACTCTTGGTGTGATATATTCTATGGGTTTTGACAAATGTTTAACGAAATACATCCACCACTGAAGATTTATACATAATGCTTTTACTGCCCTAAAAATCTTTGTGCTCTGCCCATTCATTCTTCCCTCCCCTCCAACTCCTGACAACCACTGACATTTTTACTGTCTCCACAATTTTGCCTTTTCCAGAATGTCATGTAGTTGGAATCATACAATACATACCCTTCTCAGATTGGCTTCTTTTACTTAGTAATATGCATTTAAGTTTTCTATCTGTCTCTTCATAGTAATATCATTTTAGCTGAATAATATTGCACTGTCTTGATGTACCACTGTTTATTTATCCATCCACCTACTAAAGGACATCTTGGCTGTTTCCAAATTATGGGAGTTATGAAGAAAGTTGCCATAAACATTTGTGTGGCCATAAGTTTTCAACTCCTCTAGATAAATATCAAGGAGCAAAATTGCTGTATTATATGACAAGTGTATGTTTAGTTTTGTAGGAAACAGCCAAATTGTCTTCCAAAGAGGCTGTACCATCCTGCATTCCCACCAGCAATGAATGAGAGTTTCTGTTGCTCCACATCCTTGATAGCATTTGTTGTTGCCAGTGTTTTGGATTTTGGCCATTTTAATAGGAGTGTGATGATATTTTGTTCTTGTTTTAATGTGAAATTCCCTAAAGGCATATGATGTTGAGCATCTTTCATATGCTTGTGTTCTGTAACTCCTTGCTGTCCAGGTCTACTGCCCCCTTTTTAATTGGGTTGTTCATTTTCATATTGTTGGGTTTCAAGAGTAGTTTATTTTAGATAACAGTCCTTTATCAATTGTCTTTTGCAAATATTTTCTCCCACTCTGTGGCTTGTCTTATTCTCTTGACAGTGTCCTTCATAGAAGTTTCAAATTTTAATGAAGTTTGGGTTATTATTTCTTTCATGGATCATACCTTTGGTATTGTATCTAAAAAGTAAATCACATACCCAAAGTCATGTACATTTTCTTTTGTATTTTAGGAGTGTTATAGTTTTGCATTTTACATTTGGGTTTATGATCCATTTTGAGTTAATTTTTGTGAAAGGTTTAAGTCTGTGTCTAGATTTTTCTTTTTCTTTTTGCATGTGGATGCCCAGTTGTTCCAGCATCATTTATCAAAAAGGTTGTCTTTTCTCCCTTGTGTTGCCTTTGCTCCTTTGTCAAAGCCATGGTATTTATGTGTGTATATTTATGGGCTCCCTATTTTGTCTCATTACCCTATTGACCTAAAGGTCCACTCTTATGGCAATACTACTGTCTTGATTACTGTTGCTTTATATTAAGCCTTGTAGTGAGGTAGTGTCAGTCTTCAAATGATGTTTCTCTTCTTTAATATTGTGCTGAGTATTTTGACTCTTTTTATACTTTAGAATCAGTTTTCTGATATTCCCCAAATAACTTGCTGAGATTTTTCATTGTGATTGCACTGAATCTATAGATCAAATTGGGAAGAACTGGTATCTTGACAGTATTGAGGCTTCCTATCCTTGAACATGGAATACCTCTCCATGCATTTAGTTTTGATTTCTCTCAGCAGACTTCTGTGGCTCTCTCCATATAGATCTCGTGACTATTTTCTTAGATTTATACCTAAGCATTTCACTTTCTTTGGTGCAAATGTATGTTTAAATTACAAATTCCTCTTGTTCATTGTAGGTATATTGGAAAGTGATTAACTTCTGTTTATTCAATTTGTATCCTGCAACCTTGATATAACTGCTTATTAGTTCCAGGAACTTTTTCATTGATTGGACTTTCTACATAGACACTCATTCTATTTATTGAAGAAAATAGTTAATTTGTGGTAAAACCAGTCTGTTTTAAAACACCATTTTGTCTTTCTGATTTACCATTGCAGCTTGAGCACTTTGTATAATACTTGGTATATAATAAGACATTAAATAAATATTGCTGAATGAATGAATGGATGAATTTGCTCCTCTAGGTTTTTATCCATCTTTTTGTCCCCCTCACATCGTACAGTGCTTAACAATGAATATGAACCTTTCAATGTTGAATTTAATCAAATTTAACTGAAATTCTTGTTGAAGTAAATGATCTGGAAACAGGTGAAAAATCATGGCAGAAAACTCATTTTAAATACTTATATGGCACATTGACTAGTGCTGGATTTCAAGCCCCAGCACTTACCATCAAAAAAACCAAACAAATCCAAAATACTGTGAATTTATGTTTTTCAGTTCCTGTACAACAAGTGGATTTTCAGTTTCCAATACAACACATCTTCAAATGTTCCTAGAGTATCTTTATGAAACAATATACAATGACAATACTTTGGTTGTAAACTACTTCAGGATGCAGAACTTGGTAGATATCTGCAGAGACTGAGTGATCTGTATTCCTCCATATGCACTTGAGTCTTAAGCCATTTCAGTAGAGCTGAATTTCATGACCATAGGGAGCTTGAACACTCACTCATGCAACATGTAAATTGAGCAACTTCTTTTCCTCTTTGGGAGGTAGTTTGTATCAGGGTGTGTCCCAGATGAGCAGAACACAAACCAGACATCCTAGGTACAAATTCCCAGCTGATGATTTACCAGTTTGGGGATCTTTGGTATATAGTTTAATCTCTGTTTTAGTTGTCTCAATCTGTAAAATGTGGAAACTAACAGTACCTACCTCACAGGGTTGTTCAGATTAAATGGATTAATACATGAAAAGTGCCTGACACATAGTATAAAACTTAGTTCTTACTAGTCTTTCATGACTACCATGGACCTGGAACATTGCAGGTGACCTGTAAATCTTTACTGAACAAATGAATAACTCTAAGATAAGAGTATTGTATGAACATCTCTGCCACTTTTTGTTGGGGGAGAATGGAATCACGATCATACAGAAGTTGTGTTTATTTCTTTTTGGAAATTCTCTATTAAATCAAAAAGTTGATCATGTTCATTGATAGAGGATATACAAGTCATACTGGAATATGATTGCACTGAATTGATAATTATAACACACTTTGGGGTAAGAGGAATTTTTATTTTTCATTTTAATTCCTTCATAAATGTGAACGTGGCAGAATGGAGTCAAATATAGAAAGGAGCACAGAGTTTCGGAATTCCAAACGCATTCTTCATTAAGCTCACCGAAAGATCAGACTTTCTAACTCACAAACAGGGCCATGCTTCTCCAAAATGACTGTGGGCAAAACCTGGGGCGAGGTAAAGGGCCTAAGTAGACTTTAAATCCCTAACACCTGGCACAGTGCCTGGCTGATATTAGGAAGTCCTGAAAAAATCAAGGCAGCCGGTTAGCTTTTCGTGACAAAATATTTGACCTTTAGTCTCAAACCTTCCGACGGTACCTCAACTTCCACCTACCTGGATGGACCCAAGCCTTTTCCTGAGACACTCCAAGGAGCGTGAGACGTGATCCCGTTGTGACTCTTCTCGAATGATGGGAACCATCTCCACTTGTTGCTAAAGAGAGGAAGAAGGACAGAGGCGAGGCTGGGAGAAAAGCGCCTCTGAGTGGCAGAGCGATAGCGGCATCCCACTTGGCAGGGATCCCGCCAGGTCCGTTAGTTACCCCGGGGCCCGCCCTCCGACCTAATTCTCGCACTTGGGACCAAAGAGGCAGCAGTACATGTCTGGAAAGCCGGGACCCCGCGTCTCCGAGATGGGCTCGGGGCAGTCCTGCCGCCGCCGAGAGGGAACTTCCTGGGGATCCCCCGGGGTCTCCGTCAGACGCGGGCCTTGGCTCCCAGCCCCGCGCCCCGCGCGCGAAGTCCCCGGCGGCAGCAAGAGCGCCGACGCCCAGGCGGAGGCCCCGGCCACCAGCCAGCGGCTGGAAGACCTCAGGCGGCGGCTGCTGCGCGCCTTCCAGCGGAGAGAGCCGCGCGGGGGCTCGAGGCGCTCGCAGGTGGAGGCGGCGGCGGCGGCGGCGCGGGAGCAGGAGAGCTGGGCGCGCGTCGAGAGCGCCCTGGCCGGGCTGCGCGCCGAGCTGGTGAGCGCGCTGGGCGGCGGCGCTCGGGGCGCCCTGGCCGTGGCCCCGTCCTGGGGCTCCAGGGCTCGGGAAGCCGAGGGAGCTTTTCGCAGGGCGGGAGAGACGAAGGCGCGCGGCGACGGAGAGCCGGGCACTGGCCGTCGACCTTGAATGGACGCGGCTCGTGTCGGACACGGCGTGACCCCCGCTCCTCGGCGGCACCGGGGTGGGAAGCGGTCTGCAGGCCCTGGGAGGTGGCACCTGTCTGGGGCTGAGTGTACTAGTGACACACTCAAGACCCAGCACCCCCTCCCCACACTGTTCTCTATTTTTCTAGCATATGGAAAGTTTCCTATAGGCAACTTTTAGTATGTGCTTGTATGGGGCGAGGAGGAGGAAATTTCAGTGAAATAAACTCTGTCACAGCATTGATGGGGTGAGTCCATCAGCAACTATTTCTTTATTCCTCAAGTTTTATCTTTCCCCTTGGTAAGAATTCAGAAAACAGGAAATAATACGGAATTTTGTAAAACTGTAGCTTTTCGACATTAGGCGAATGTAGGTAAATATTTTAGTTACTGTTTAAATAAGCTCAACAATTTCCAAATTAGGTGAAATCTGAAAAGGACAAATGAGTAAGGGGAATTCAAACTTTAAAATGGTGATGCCTATGAACGTGTGGAGTGTCCTCTTCTGCAGTGAATATGAACTGATTCAACCAGCAATTGAATTCTTCACAGTTATTCTGTTAAGAACCTTAGCAGAATATTTATCTTGCCTCTTTCTGAGTTTAACAAGGGAAATAAGGTAGTAAATCTAATTTTACCTGTGTTAACAGTTTGAATTTGACGAGGGATGTATTACCTCTGACCCAACCATGCTGAAGAAACACATAGTTTTCCTCCCATACCTGAGCCCTGGGATGTTGGAGACACCTCATTAGTGGAGATGCTCACCCTTTGTTGCTGGTCTGGACACAAACTGGAGGGCTGAGGACCTGGCTTGGCCATCTCTGTGCTGCTGACCTGGGGTGTTACCATCCCTTGCTGCACCTCAGTTGACTCATATTTAAATCAAATGAAGAGATTATACTGAATAAGCTCTGAGACTCCCTCCAACCTTAACATTCTTACTAGTTGCCCCACAGTGGGAGTTTTAGGCAAGTAGTGTATTGGGGGTGGGGAGGAGGTAGAGAATAAATTTCCAATGAGATGAGGGTTCAAATCCCAGCACTAACCTTTACAGGCTCTGCTAACTCTTACTGGCCTTAGGACTTTAGGAATGTTAAGGAGCTAGTTTGGGTTTCAGTGTACTCATCTGTAAAATGGAGATAATCATCTCAGGATTGCTCTAAGGATTATATGAGGTAATGTTATATAAAGAGCCTAGAACACAGACACTATTTTGTGGCTCTTATTATGATAATCATTATTATAGGCCCTGGAGACAGTACAAAAATATGACAAATAAGTAGGTATGGAATAGCAAGATTTTTTCTGGAAAAGAGCCATAGGATTTCAGATGGACACAGATGCTGTGTCCCTGGGTTATAGACCATGGTCAACATCTTGGCCAATCATTCCACCATTGGGTGTGACCAGTCGTGAGGAAAAGGCAAAAAAGTGTGGATGGTTTAGCTTAACACCATCACCTCTAGAGGAAGCAGTTTGATAATGGGCTGTCCCAGACGTTTGTAGAAATCAGCACACATCCATACACATATGTCCATGTGTCAAGTGTGAGGGTGGTATTTGTGTAAGGAATAACGAACAGGTTCAAGTAACTTAGAGACATGTTGCTATTTATGTCACTTCAATGCTATTGCTTGTTTGAACTGGTCCACTCAGGGGGATGCATTGATTTCTAGGATCTGTGAGTAAATTTCAGGGGTCTTATATATGTAAAACTGTAGCAAAATTTTGTATTTGCCTAAAGTGCACGTTTTTTCTCAGAGTGGATTTAGAACTCTCATTAGATTCTCAAAGGGATCGACGATGAAAGAAAGATTAAGGAACCACTGGTGTTGGAATTTCCTAAATAGGTGTGAATTACGCATACTTAGAGGTGAATCGCTATCAGCAATTTTACTTTTTGATTCCTGGCATGGAAGTTCAGGATGGATATTCATCAGTTCATCTATTTATTCATTCATTCGCTCCATCTTTTAACAAACAGAACCCACCATGTTGTGTGCACAGGCGGTGCACCCATAGTTGGGGATCCAGTTATGAATATGGGCCAAACTCTGCTCAAAATCACAGTCTAGAGTAGTCTGTGTGCTATGAGGCACATGTACAGAATGCTGGAGAAGCAGAGACAAGGCAAACAGGGAAGGCTTCTAAGAAGAGTTGGCATTTGGGTTCAGTGTGGGGTAGGGGGTAGGGCGGGGTTGTTTGTGGGGGAAAGGGGGCAAAAGGGGCAGGTGGAGATGTGGCTGAGCACGGTGTGTTCATTCAGGACAGGTAAGGTTTCTGACCAGCTACAGCGCAGGCTGGTGTGGGGAGGGTGCCAGGAAATGAAGCTGAAGGAGTAGGACAGGATTATAGAGTATCTGTGCCAAGTTTCCCGGAGGCAAGGGGCTGGGGCTTTTGGTGGTGGTTGTTATGTTACTGTTAGTATTTGTTTGTTGGATTTCATTTATTTATTTATTTTTTGCAAGGGCTTGTTATGAGAAGTGGTTCCAGGTGCTGAAAAATGAAGAAAAATGTGTCAGAGGAAAACTCAAAGAAAATTTTATCCAGTGGCTTAGTTTTGCATCCTGGGAGGGGACCACGAGTAATTGCTCTGTTCATACGGAATGCTCTGGTTCATCCTGGGCTGGTCTCTCTCAGTGAGTGGATGAAAGGTTTTAAGCAGAGAGAGAACAGCATCCTTATGAACTGCATTAAACAAGACCCTAATTGAAGAAATTTGCAAATAGTTGATTATTACTTGTCAATTATAATACAAAGATATGTTGGACTAAGTTTTGTTGGACTGCCTCCTAGGTAGACTGCCCTAGAGATTTATTTTTTAATACATGAGGACCTTCACAAACTCCCACCAGAGGAGGATATAAATCAATCTTGCTACATAACAGATTTTACTCCAGAGTGAAAATTGTTGGATTATATAAGTACACATAACTGTACATGTGCCTCTAAGGTGTTGTTAAATGTTTCTGCTTGACAGGGAGACCATTTAAAATCCTAAAAACTAGAAATGACAAGTAATCAAGTAAATGGGCCCAGGTCCTGAAAGCTCAGGTGGCCCTGGGCAGTTATACTGTAGCTCAGAAAGCTCATAAAGATAAATGATTTCATTGCAGATCACATGTGATTGCTTGAAAACAGGATTCCATGCACAGGAATATTTTATATGGACAGCTTTGTGCATCAGCTATTTTTGTTTTCATTTCAAGGCCATTTCAAAAGCTATTTGTGTATCTGGATTTTACCTTGTCATATAGAAAGTTTTATATCTGGGTTAAACAGCCAGAACTGGAAAGTCAGATAAGAAATAATATATCTTTCTTGATATCTTATTTTCTCTTCCTACAAAGTCCTTATTTTTCCTTTTCAGAGAGCAGTTTCATTTGATCCATATCTCAAACTAATACAAATCTTTATTCTTTTTCTAACTTTTAGCTGGAAATGCATTTCCAAAATCTCCAGCTGGCCAAAACTTTACTGGATTTAGACATCAAAATGCAGCAATTGAAAAAGGAGTATGAACTGGAAATTGCATCAGAATTTCAAAGCTCAGAAGATAATGTTGGGAATCTGGAATAAGCAAATGTATACTTGAAGATCTGAACCCTAAAAATAACATAGACAACTCTGAAGCAACTCTGACAGTAACATTATGGATGCTTTGCTTAAGATTTTAGGGGCAATTTGTAGAGCAAAAACTTAGATGCTATGGGAAAGTGACAGAAAACATCTAAGAGAGAGGGAAGAGAAAATGGTGTTTTATCAGGTTTTAACATTATTTTCTCATTGTTTCGGCTGGGAACTAGAAGTGAAAAAAAAAGTATCAAAGAATGCCTACTGCCAATTTCCAGCATTCTATCTTGTGCCACCTTAACTTTCTGGCATTACCTGAACTTTCAGAATCTGCGCGTGTTTTTGTTTTACTTAATTATTCTTGGTTTGTCTGTCCATTTAGCTTTCAATATGTATATATTTTGAGAATTATTTCTGCCTAGATTCCAACCATACTCTTTAGGTAGACTCTGCCATTAAGAGTGTCCCACCTTCCTGGATGCAGATCACACAGATCGAGGCAGGTTGATCAGCTTGTCCACAGTTCTTGAACTAGAACTGAGGGAGTAAATGAGTATTCCCTGACGAGAGAAGCTGTGGAAGAGGGGGGCATGGAAGCTCCTGGTGGCCACCATGCAAGAAGGTGTGAGCGCTCATGAAGGAGGGTGAAACTGAACCACTGAGAGTACAAAAGGGGAGAGAGAGAGCTGATCTTCTTTGTCCAGGGGTTGAGCTGTGTAAAACCCCAGCCCTTGCTGTCATAAAAATACTCCTAATAAATATCCTCCTAATAAAAATCTCCTTTCGCCTAAGTCTGTTGGAGTTTTATGACTTGTACTCAAAAGATTCCTAACATAATTCCTTTGTTAAGTTTTGGCAGTTAAAAAGGCTTATGTTGAATTAGAATTTCTACCTTTACCCTACAAGTGCTGCCTTAATGCAAGAAATAAAGTTAATAGAAGATAGGTGCAGATCTGAGTGATATTCATAATGGTCATTATCTGTAAAAATAAAAATTACTCTATAAAATTTATGTCTACTACTCTATAAAATTCATATTTAATTAACAAGAAAGATTAGTTCTTGAAGACAGAAGAACACAGAGTGGACACTGTCTTTCTCTTAAAATAAATACAAATTGTTTTATGTTGTTCTGTGTGCCATGATTTGAGGATTATCTGGACCAAGTCTCGTTTGTCCTTAACTCCCCATCCCCCGACTCTAAGTGAATTATCCAAGCCCTTTGGTACTCAATTTCTTCCCTCTGTAAAATTGGGGTTTTACTACGTTCAACTTAAGAGGACACGGTCAACGAGCAGTCCGCAGCATCCTGATAACTGACCCCTGGATTTCTTGAGAAGTTCTGCCTGTGAGCTCTTGGCTTGTAAATATACAGAGTGATTTCTTAAATTATATTTGTATAACATATTACCTATATATCTCTTCCTCAAAGTTATAGAAATTCTGAGGAAAGAGTTGGTAGAATTCTTTGTGATGCATTCTTTAAAAAAAGTCTACTTAAATGTCAGAGCAGTCATTCTCAAGGTTGCTTTTTATATTTTTAAGGTTAATAATTATAAATTGTTGTGCTTTTGTGTTTGGAAAATACTCATAATGATTCCTTCTATAAGCTCAACTCCTTACAGAATACAGAGAAGTAGACCTTGGCTGGTATTCAGGCAAATGATATGATTATACTGAAAATGTACTCAACTGGGAATCAAAAGAAACATTAAAGAGATCTTCTGAAAAGGGTGCATTGTTTTTCACTATTGCAGATAAAAAGAAAATGTCCACCAGTTTATTGTTGTTTTTAATCACCATTTTTTCCCCCTTTCTTTCAGTGATAAACTTCGGATCACTGTGTATTTTAGGCATGACAGATGCCAAAACGGAATAAGAAACTCTTTGTTTCAAAGGTCTCTTACTTCTAGAAGCCCTGATCAGTGGACTTGCCTGCGATTATTAGCTATTAGTAGGGAGTTACAATGAGAACCCGATACATGGGACACTCGTTATTATGTTTTTGCTATGCTTCCCCTCATAAAGTGAATTCTGCTCTCATATGATATCTCTCATTTTTTTTTGTTTTAAATAGAGGTCAAATTGTTTTCATATTTTTTCTTGGCAGTGGCACTCAGCTGTTGCTTATCACCTTGCTGGATTTTGGTCCTGTTGGCCTTGGGACACAGAAAGACAGCAGGACAGTTTTCTAAGGGATGTGGGGTCCACCTATAATGGCTCCATTTCCCCACTTCCCAGCATGTTTACACAAGCTAGAGCAACCGTGTGGCATTTAAAAAAAATATGAGATGCCCGCTGGAGGAGGTGAGAAAATAATTGTAACCTAAATTATGCAATGGGGAGCAGTAAGTGGATAAGCCAAAGAAAGTAGGATGTTCATACCAGTAGTGGATGCAGAGGGCCAAATAAAGAGAAATTTAAAGGAACAGTTCAGTGAGGAATATGGTGTTAAGTTTTTTCTAATGACACAATTTCTCCAGCTTTAATTATAGGGGGAGAACCCATGTTAGCAGGAAACAGGCTTTCGCTCTGTGGTGTTTGTTTAGCACCTACCAATGAAGAGAAGCCAAATTAATTATGACAATTAGGAGCATCACACAGGTTGTTCGGTATTAAATCCCTTTACGGGTAGCCTGGATGAATCCACGTTTTGTTTGGCTTGCCAAACCACTTCTCTGTAACAGGTGCTTCTGGTACTCCCAGACTGGGGATGGATCTGAGCCCATAATAAACCCATGAAGGCTGAGCCCGCACCAGTGTGATTGTGAGAATGCCATCTCCCTGGGTCCCTTCCCTGGCCCAGGGCCCCGGGGCAGCCATCAGCTCTGGGCATTTACCACTGTAATCACTGCTGGAGTCTCTCCAGGGCGCACCTGGCATAAAGCCGCCCAGCGCCAGCTGCTTTTTCTGCTGTTTGCTTTCATTGCTGTTATTGCCGCCACTGCTGCTGTGTCTCTGGCCTCCGGGCCGTGTTACTGATGAGGGTTCTAAGAGGATTTGAAATATGGGTAGGTTTAGGCTTGAACCTATGCCACCCTGACTCCCTCTAGGTCTGGCAGCGTCTTGTTTCACCCGCACCAAGTGCTGGGCAATATAAGTCTGAGATGGGTGCGCACTTCTTAGAGCAGCTGGAGTCAGGGACTGCTTCTAGGGGGCCGTGCACCTCTTGCTGCTTCCTGATCCTGGCTCTGATGAATGTTGGGGGTTAGGAGACATCACCTCTTCCTTAGGAGCAATAGTGGCACCAACCTTCTCTGCTGGAAGCAGTGGAGGAGGAAACTGGGGAAGGTAGTAGAAATAATGAGACCTGCCATGATGTGAGCCACCACTCCTGTGCTCGGCATTGCGCCAAGATGTATTGTCCACAGGAATTAGCTTGTTTATCCTCATAACGATTTTTAGGTGTGTAGAACATGGTTTTGGAGTCATTTAGCTTCAGTATTTAGTCCTGGCTCTGCCACTTACCAGAGACATGACCTAAAAGCAAATTGCTTTAAATTCTTTAGGTCTGGCTAAAGAAGCTAGTGAAAATGGTACCAGTCTTATTTATATTTTGGAAAGCCCAAAGTGAAGAACCCTGACGTGGGTTTGGAAAACTGCCAGTGGTGAAGGATCCTCTACTTCCTCTGTGTTTCTTTCTTTCATATCTTCAATTCTACACGCTCTTACCACCCTTTCAGACTCTGACCTTTCTCATGCCTTTTTTTCCTTTGCATCTTTATATCATCCTCTGACACAGGCTCTGTTATAATGGTGACTCTGAAGTTCCTCTGTTGATTGATAAGTTGATTTCCCAAACTTGTGAGTAGGCATCAGGAAGAAGTGAACAGTTACTGCTACTTACCAACCCCTGAGTCTGCCTGGCATGTAGTGTTAGGTGCAGTTTACATCCTGATTGTCCCAACAACACTATGAAGTGGGAACTATTGTTTTTCTCAGCTTTTTGGAGAGGTTACACAACTTGCTGCTGTCAAGATCCACGTGCAGGATTGGGTGTGGTCTGGCTATTGAGACCCTCCCAGAGTAATAGGGGAGACCCATTAAGTGAATACATTCAATATTATAACAGATCATAACAGAAGCACGTATGAAGGGCTAGAGATGCTTTTTGCAAGGGTCACATAAAGAAGGCTTCATTGGGAACATGCCACCAAGTATCTGTGTTGACCTGGAAAAAAATCCCTCATTTGGGTCTCACATGCTACATAAACAAGTCGGGTGACTTTGGACAAATTAGTCCACCCTATTTGGGACTCATTTTTCTCATCTGAAAATGAAAGGAGAGTAAAAAGAGCCTCTAGAACATTCCTCTAAATTAGAAACTCTGTTCTTTCCTAATCCTGCCTGCTTGGGACTGGACTCTGCAGTCACTCACCCCTGACTCGCCCAGACTCTCTGATACCTGCGGCAGCATGGTGGGCCGCTGACTTTGGCACTGGCCTGACTTTGGCACTGGCCTCTGGCTCTGAAGTGGGCTCTCTGGGTCCCAGCCCCTGCCCTGATCACGCCCCAGCTGTTGCAGCCTTGATGATGACAGGAAGCAATGCTTGTCACTCTTGGATGCCTCTCTGCTCTTCTCACCCATACTGTGACTGCAGCCATGGAAAAATGTCACATTTGCACTTCAGAGGGGGACAAGTATTGCTCAGACCTTTTATGTGTCAGTTTTTAGAAGTAGCCTGGTGGATGGCCTGCTGTGGCCGACACTGCGGGCTGAGAGCAATGTCATGTGTCGTCAGGAGGGCAGCCCTCTGGAATCAGGTGATGGAGCTGGAACCTTGGCTCCTTTACCACTTCACTGTGTTACTAGAGCTGAAGTCCAGTTTGCTTCCCTGTAAAATGATGATAAGCACACCGACCCCATGGGCATGTGGTGAAGATCTAATAGATTAATACATGTGAAGTGAACACCCTCAGGTACAGTTTATTATTATAAAAGCCTGCCTCACAAACATTTGGCTCGTCCTTCTTGCCTGCTGTAAGTGCTCAACTGCAAGACAGAGACTGAGAGTGACACTTTCACTTTTCCCATCTCCCCTGGGAGCTGAGCATTGCCCTGGAATACAGTTTTGTTCAAAAAGATGTAAGGGGAAGTTTGCTGTGGGGTTTCTGAGAAACGCTATCTTTTCCTATAAAAGGGGAGATAGGAGGTAAGTTCTTTCCTTCCTTGCTTCTTTCTTTCTTAACTAGGAACGTTGTCACTCGAGGCTGTAAAACTTGCACCTGTTACAGCTACCCTGTGACCAAGGTGGATGACATCTGGACACTTTGAGGACGGGAGGACAGAAAGATGAAAAGAAGCAACTCTTTGATGGTCCACTGCACTGCTGAACCTACTGGGAGATGGCCTACCTATGGCAAGTCTTGGTCTGGGAGGTGACAACAATAATAAAACCCAATTGTTTAAGTCACCACTTCTACTGGGGTATTCAGCTCCTGAAGCACCCTAACTCACACTGGAACTCCACAACCTTCTGGCGTGAAGATGCAGGATGATGCTGGTCTGACTGCATCTGTGGACAGCAGCAGAAATGACGGACAAAGGACTCCACAGACATTTTTTGGTTGCTTAAACGACTCATGCATACCTTTAGTACAGGCCAATTAAAGCACTCGGGAGGGAGACACGTCTGAGAGGAACCCCCTCTGGAGCCCTGGGGAGAGCGGAATTCCACAATAAATGTTCTGGCGATTGAAAACTTTTTCAGGCTTACACTTGGTAAAAACAAGACAACAAGGCCTCAAATGGAGTCACTTATGCTAAGCCCTGTATCACCAGACTGTGATGGAATTTCATGATAGTTTCTGTTCTCCCAGAAACGGAATCTTACAACAGTCAGTCAGGATTCACCTGATGAGCACTAGAGAGGTAATCTGCCTGACAGACCCCAGCCACCCCCAAAGGAAAGTAGCTGCAGTAACCAACCTGCCTTGCTGCCGAGTATAACTTCCTTGTTCCCAGCCCCTCCTGCCTGGGGAAGTCTTTCATTTCGTACAGCTCCTCAGTGTTCCTTTCTGTCTGCCAGATTGGATGGTGCCTGATTAAACCTGATTTTTCCTCAAATAAATGCTTAACATTTTTAATATGCCTCAGTTTATCTTTAACACATTCCATTAGGGATATCCAAATGCCTACAGCAACTGAAAGAGATGGGGGTGAAATAAATTTCCTCAATTAGTGTCCCAGGAGTGATTTGGCAGCAGAGCGCAGTAAACTGTTCATTAGCTTTTCAATTTTTATGCCGGGCAAGTTTAGCAAACTGTCAAAAGAAGAACAAAAAAACAACTTGGAAGTCGAGTTTCTACAAAAATTGCTTCTCAATTGGTCTTGAGGTTGCTAGTCTCTCCAAACTTCTACAGGATGCAGGTAGGAACTGTCATGCAAAGAAGTTTCTCAAGATTTTGAGGTGAGATAACCTAGTTCTAAGAACATGACCAATGGCTCCTGGTGTCCACCAGCAATTTTATTGACTTAATTGTTTACAGTTTACCCCAAACCTTACAGTTACCTAAGTGTCTCACTGCTTACCAGGTGCTGTCATAGCCCATAGCTCATAAAACCCAGCAGACCCCTGTGAGGTAGGTATTGTGTAAGCCTGTTGAAATTTGAGGGGTAGCAAGAAAGTTTGCGTGGGTGACTTTGGAAACATCACCCCATCCTGCTTCCCAAAATGTCACTCTCCTTGATGTGGGTAAAGTGGGGTTCCTATGGCCAGGATCCTCACTGAACTTAAACCACCTGATAACATAACTGGCCTGTTGCTATGCTACCACTTCCACACCTTTAGGCAATAAGCCATTATTGTGTTAATATAAAGAGTTCCGCTCAGTGCTCTGCACACCACTGGGTGGCAGGGCTGCAAGGCTGCAGGAGAGCTGAGCAGAGGCTGGAGTGGTGGCAGCACCGAGGCCAGAGGCCCAGAGGATGGCTGTGCGGGACGACTGTGCAGAGAGGCCCAGAGGACGGCTGTGCAGAGAGGCCCAGAGGACGGCTGTGCAGACAGAGGGGCCCAGAGGCAGAGACCAGCTTGCTGCATCCGAAGCAGCAGTGATAACACAGACTCGCTCTGAGTGAACGGGATTTTAGTGACTGACCTGCCACCTGGAAGTAAAGTTGGGTATAACCTTTTCACCCCGAAAACCCTTTGCTGTAAATTTCTTTGGTCACAGTGAATCTATAGCGAACTTGCCTGGAGCTGAAACCCATTTGCAAGACACTTGAGTAGGTGGTGTTACCTCTAGGAAAAAGTACAGTTTTGGTAGGCAGAAGACCCAGATATGGATGTCGACTCTGAGGGAACTTGCTGTGTGATATCTGGTGAGTGGTGATGCAAGAGGAAGAACAGATGGTCTTAGGCAGACACACCTGCTGTGGAAAGTCCTGGAGGTGGGCAACGTCATCGTTCACTAGGAGGAGGGGAAAAAGCCTCAATATGGTTGGAGCTTAGAAGGAAATGGTAAGATGTCGAGAAGTGCAGCTGGAGCAGTAAGAATAGGTGGCTATATGATGACAGGGCTTGAAGCTATGCTTTACCGCGAGAACAAGGGTAGCTGTTAAAGAATATTTTTACGTTTAATTTTTATCATAGGAATAAATGCATCTACTATATAAAAAAGTAAAGTCTTGAAGTCTTACACAAAAAACTGTCAGTGCCCAAAAGGTAGCCCCCCATTCTACCCCAAAGGAAACCTCTTTGGATTCTTTCACCATCTAAGTAATGTGAATAGGCTTTCTTTTGTTGATCATAGATAGTATGCCTTCCCATTATGACAAAAGAGAATTTCAGCTCTCTTATACCCCTGCTTTTAATCCCTTCTCTCTTCCCAGTACTAGGATGCGGGTTGGGGCACGGGGGGATGGGGACGGGGGGGGGTGTTCCCTTTTGTAGAAGTGCACAGGCAGCTCTCCAAACAGCAGGTAGTAGTGGATAGCCAATGGCTGAATCTAGTCATACACAAGTTATTTTTAAAACAACTCTATAGATCCATTAAGATAATTGGCTAAGCATTTGGGATATGCGTGTACTCACAACTTGTCTACTTTTTTAGGAAACTCAAATAGTTAGACTCTTGAGAAATTCTACAGAAACTGAAGCAATCGTGTTTGAGGAACTGAGGGAAATGCAGGTCTCTTCATCTTTAGTGAGAAGTTTTTAGGAAAATCTCCATTTTGATTTTTGTTTTAAAGAATATGAAAGAGATCAGTGCTTGCATGCTGTTTTGACTTGTACTATGCTTCCACTCTTTATGGCTCTCCTGCCTTAAATAATGAGCATCCTTAAGATTTCCTCAGTATCCTTAGTATGAAATAAAGGAAGGAAGGAAGGAAGGAAAGAAAAAAGAAAAACTAAGTACAGCTGTTTATTTATTCACTCATTTAAGATATATAAGTCTCCTCTATTTATATATAAGACAATACCTTGCTTTCAAAGGACTTATGAAATCCAAAATAAACACAGTGAAAAACAAAAATATACACAATGTGAAGGCAGAAAAAAGATACAAATGAGAAAGAGGAATGAAGAGAAAAGAACAGGGCAAATAGTTGACCCCAGGGTAAGGTCAGTACTTGAAATGTCTTGAATACTTGCAAGCAGTAGTTGAATATCAAGCCATTAACTTTCCAACAGCTAACAACAATAAAACCAAAAGGATAGTATAATCTATTTCTGGTGTATCACTGAAGACAAATTATTTGCAATGTAGGTGCCTGGGAGCTGAATAAGTTAACTCATTTTATTGTCTCATTAACTGCAAGGCAATTAGGTCCAATGAAGGCTGCCAAAAATGATGACTTTTGGCTTTGGGATAATTGAACAGCATGCTTTGTAGAGCAGTAACTAAAAATAAGGACCAGTTTTTTTGTGGAGGTCAATTTTTGGTTATACCAATAAAAGTCATGCCATCTCCCTATTTTAAAAAATGATTATCTTCTTTTAAGTTATCTCCCTTTTTCCTGTCTTCATTTTAACCTTCTCATTATTCACTAATGTCAAGACATTAACATAGATTTTAGCTCATCATAGTTTTTATTCTTCCTGATTCATCACAAAACTGTCCTTACTGATGGTCACGCTAGTCACGACATTAAAGTCCATGACATTTTATGAGCATCAATAGCCTGGGAGTAGTTTGAGTTTACTCAGTTTAGCCAATAGTTGATTCATTTTCACAGAATTAAAATTAAAGAGAGATCAATAAAAGCCCTAAAAATCTCATGTTGCTCCTAACACATTTATTTATCATGTAGTAAACAGAAAAACCATGGCCATGTCTAAAGGCGCTGTTTTTCTTGTATGACATTGCCCTGTTAATGGTCTGGTTTCACTTTCTTGGAAGGGAAACTGACATACCATTTTATGAAGGAATATTTAGTGCATTACAGATTAATAATTTGGGAGCAGTATATGGTTGTCATTTTAATACATGAGGTAGAGCAATTTCTGAAACCCCTCCCATGTCCCAAGGCAGAGTGTAAGGACTTCAGAAAAATTATTTAAGACTCAGGGAACTTGGAGTCTGGTAGGGGAAGGGGAAAAGCCAGCGAACAGTTAATGACATGTCATAGTGGTATTAATATAGGTATTGGAAAATACCTGTATTTAGGTATTATATAACCACCTAAATTGGACCAGGAGTGGGAGAGGCCAGGGAAGGCTTTAAAAAAAAAAAGCTTAGATCTTCAGGCCTAGAAGGAGAAAGCTCACTTCATGGAATTGGGGAAATTACTTCAATTAGGCTTCATTTATTTCTCTAGAACACCAAGTCTAAAGGGAACCATGAGGCTGTCTAAAGTTCCCCCCTTAGATTTCAGGCAGGCCTGTAGTTAGACCTTTTCAGAAACATCAAAATCAAATCTACAAAAAAGATTTCTTAAAAGAAAATTTGGTAGAGTACACATAACATTTACCATTAGATTTATTTCTTTTACAATGTTGTACAGCCCTCATGACTACCTAGTTCCAGATCATTTCATCACCTCAAAATGAAATTCTATACTCATTAAGGAGTCACACCTCATTTCCCTCTCCCCTCAGGCCCTGGAAACCATTCATCTGCTTTCAGTATTTATGGATTTGCCAATTTGGGATATTACTATAGATGGAATCCTGCAATATAGAGCTTTTAGTATGTGGCTTCTTTCACTTAGCATGAAAGTTTCATTGATATTGTCACATATATCAGCATATGCTATGCTCATCCCTTTTATGGCTCAATAATATTCCATTATATGGATATACCAGTTTTGTTTATCCATTCATCAGTTGATGGACATTTGGGTCTACTTTTTGGCTACTGAGAATGGTGTTGCTATAAACATCTGTGTAACAGTTTTTGTTTGAACACCTATTTTTTAGCTCTTTGGGGTACAGATCAGGAAAAGAATTGCTGGGTCATATACTAATTAGATAGTTAGTTATTATGGAACCTTAAACCGCTTGCCACAGCAGTGGTACCATTTTACAGAACATATTTTTAATGAGAAAGTATTTCTTCCAAGGCTACACCGTGCCTGGGTAATTTATTTTCCTCTCAACTTCAAAAGATTGTTCTGAGGACTAATAATCTTTGGAAAACTATTAAAGGCATTCCAAAGGCAGCCTTGATATCAATGAAAGGTATTATGTACTCAGGCATTCATTACAGTGTAGTTTACAAGGAGTCTGATAGTTCAATAAATCTACATGAAATTCGATCTGTACAGGTGTGAACATTTACAATTCTAGAAGGCCTGAAGGTGAAGGGCGACAAATTGAATTGAATGAGTTTGCCTCCACTGGCCCTGTGTTTCCTAATGAGATATTGGAGGCATTAAAAAAGTGCAATCCTTTTGAAGTACGGGCGTGCTGATTCTGGTTGTTAAATCCATTCATTAATTTATCTCTATTCAGGACATTCTAATGAACTGAAACCCAAGATTGCTGTTAATTCAAAGCAGAAGCCAAAGCATGGCTGAACAGCGATGTTTGCCACAATTTAGCAGGCTTTAATAATAGTTTCTGAGAGATAACTAAGTGAAAAACAAATTAGAACTATTTTTGTGGCTCTACACAGGGTTTTAAAAACTCTTGTTAAGGGGGACAGACAGCTCCTGCTAAATAGTTGCTCATATGGTGCTTTCGGGAAGCTCATCAACTTAGCCAGGTTTTTCTGTAGCCCTCCCCGCCCATAACACCTGGGTTCCTAGACACCAGACTTACTGAGAAAAACTGTTTTCTAGGCTTGAATCAATCCCAGACTCGTATGATGAATCAACGTATTAGCAGAAGCTGACCCAACAGGCCCAGAGGCCAAAATGGGCTATCAAGAAATTGTCTGTTTTTCTTTCTCATTTCAAAATTGTCTGCTGCTAACACAAAATCTCTCCATAATCTAGTCCAGCACCTTGTTAGGTAAGGTGCTCCACATACTTTAACACAGGAAACACTGTGGACAATTTTGAAAGTAGGAAGTTGTTAGTACCTACTGTGTGTTATGCATTTAACATTTCTTATTTTAGGTCCTCATAAGAAGTAGGTAGTACTTTTACATTCATTGCACAAATGAGGAAACTAGGTCTCCAAAGGATAAGTAACTGGCAAAACTGAAATATGAACCAAAGGATAGCTTCAAGTGGGTGGCCTTGTTAATATGACAGTTAGCTTCTAATAAAATAATAAGAAAATATAAACATAATAACAAAGATTAAAAATTAAGAAAATATGCTTTTCCAAGATATAACATATATTAGATTATTTAAAAAATATATTACATTTATCTGCCCACTATCTAGATGTCAGCAGAAGTCATTCTGTTCCTGGAGATTCAAAAGAATTTGACTATACCTCTAATCTCTGGTGGGTGGGAATTCCACATTTTCCCAGAATTTTGAGGGGCTTACCTTTCACGATCACTGACTCTAAGGTCCAGTTTCTTCTGAATTAGTTCAGTTTAGGGAGCCTTTTTTTCTTTCTCCAGCAGCTTCTGCTAGTGGAATAAAGAAAAAAACTGACTGGCTCAAGTTAATTTTGTCTTAAATAACATTTTATTTTTCCTTTATGAGAAACTTGAGCGGGAAAATCCCCCAAAAATCCTTGTCACTAATTAGCTTTTGACTACAGTGAAATCTCCTTACTAAGGGTTCTTCCTTGAGAATGTTTTTAATTCTTAATAAGGTAAAGAAAATTACAGGTATTGCTGAGGGCTTCATATAAATTCCTGGGAATCCATGGAGAGAGTGAGTTCAAGAAATGGGAGAGACTTGAGAGGTTTAACATCTTTATTTTATAGTTGAGAACAGAGTGGATCAGAATGCACTCTGGCTTGCTCAAGTTCAATGGCTAGTTAGATATATAACTTTTAATCCTGGACTCTACCTCACTACCCATAGATATCTCTCTAGTCCCTTTTTTATTGTGTGTGTATTGCTCAGACCTTTAGAGGAGAGCTGGAAATTCTAGCACTCCCAAGTTCATTCAGTCTTAGGGGACAGAAGCAGGGAATGAGGCTATAATCCTGGAAAATGTCTTGCCTTAAAGGCAACCCTGAAAGTCTAATATCTTTGAGTCACTTTACAGGATATCTTTCACCTTCTTCTCCAACTTTCGTAATCCCACGAAGCCTCTTAAACTGTCATATTTTAGGTTCTCCAGGATCAGTGAACTGTAAGGAGATATAGAGTCTCATGATCTTGGCCATGGATAACCGATTTCAGAAAATAGGAATGAGAATATCAATATTCCCAGGGTGACATCAGCTTCTTATAAAATATTTGCCAGGGAAATAAGGGAGGAGAGGGTGTTGCTGCTGGGGTACAAAGCAATGACAGTAAAAGCCTGTCAGTGCCATGAAGGTAAAGGAGCTGAGAGCCAGAAAACACTATTGCCAGCTTCTCTTCCTCGAAAACATGCACTAAATACAAGGACTGCAGATTTGAATGAAATGAGTCTCTTGACTCATCCACCAAAGAGAGGTGTGTGATTCAGGACAATTTGCAGTAATCTGTCCTCATTCCCTGAATATTCATGACTGCTCAGCTGTTACTTTTAAAGTTTAAAAGTATGAAGCAGCTATATTTTGTCATTGTCCCAAGAAGAAGGTAAGAGTGCACCTCATATTAAAACCAGGACATTATTGTGACTGAAAGAAAAATTCCCCAGAGTCAAGGGATGGACATTAAAAAATGTAGACTGAATACATTTTAAAGACTTCTCAGTTTTAAATGAAAGTCTAAATTTAAAAACAAACAAAACCCACAGTACCTTGGAGATTCCAATTTAGCTTCTAAGAAAAAGGAGATGGAAGAGAAGAGGGGAGGTAATGAAAAGTTAGCATAAATAACTGAAGAATGACCAATATCTTTCCATATAATTTTTAAATTGCTTGGGGAATTAATTTAATTTGCACTAGTCTATATCTACTTCTTGAAGCAGGCTGTACAATCGTGCATCTTTCTCTCCGTCACCACAGTGATTGTCCACTCGGGGCACTGATAGTCGACAAAGGGTGATACATTCTTGTTTCCACGTTGATCAAGATGTTTTTTTCCCTCTATAACTTCCGACCATGAATTTGAATGAGATTTTTCAATCTTCAAAGTGTGATACTTTGTCTTTCAGAATTCACAGGGGTAATTAATGTGTACCTAAACAAGCCAAGTCCACAAATGAAAATGATTGACATTGATAAAATATATAAGAATTTTCTCATAGTGGCAAAGAGGTTTATAAAGCATAATTAGGTAGAGTTAGAAGTGATAGTTCTTTCTAAACAATGTGACTTACCATTGTAGTTTTTTAGATTAATAAAGGAACAAATGCTGTGATACATGCAGAGCTGGTTGTAGGTTGGATAGTCTGAGTTTTCAAACTCCAGTGTCATAAACTCTCTATAGGTAATAGAGGTTTTCTGGGATCTTCTCTTTCCTGGAAGATACAATGTACTGTCATGAGAAAGATCTGTTCCTTGAAATTACACAGACAGCTCAGGGTTGAAGATGGCAATACTAATTCTGTGATTTTGGCTAAATCACTTAATCTGAGACCTGTGTTTCCCTTTAGAATGTGAGGGTAATGATATTTTCCTAATAAAACAAGTGAAGTTTCTTGGTTTATTAAGATATACTAATTACCCTTGCGAATTCTGAAGAACAATGTGTTACAACTGCAAGACCTGAGAATTCATTTCAAATCATATTGGCATTCAGGAGATGATAACTCTATTAACCAGCTGTGCTGCAGCAACAAAAAATACCCAAATTTCAGTGGATTAAGATAACAAACATTATTCTTGCCCCTGTTACATGTCAATAGCTGCAAGTCAGATGGAGCAGCATCTATGTGGGACCTGTTAGAGAGGACTACAGATACATGATAGCTCTTTAAGCTTCCATGGGAACTTGGTGAGTGACATTCTATTGGCCAAAGTAAGTCACAGTTATGAGGCAAGGGAGGTATCCTTCTCCCCAAAAGACATTGCAAGTCTCATGGCAATGACTGAGTATAGCTAAATCTCTTACAGGTAGGAGTAGGGAATAGTTGGGAACAATAATATTATCTACAATAACTATTGCTACTATCAGAGAGGCTACATTGAATGGTGGGTAACAAAACAGACTGCTCCTGGTGTTTATCCTATCTCTAGTATTATCTGCTACAGGAACTTGGGCAAGTTACTTAACCTTTCTGTGCTTATTTGCTAACTTGGAAAATTGGGATAATAATAGTTTTTATCCTCTCTCAAAGGATTACTGAGAAAAGGAAAGGAGTTTGTGTGTGTATGTATATCTATATTCATTTGGAACAAAAGCTGACACCGATAGTAAATATCATGTGTTAGCTATTATTTTTACAACTGGTTATATTGAGGGGTAGAAAATTAATAGAGGTCCTCCCTATGTAAAACAAGTCAATGAACTTAAAGTAGCTGTGGTGGGGGGAATGGTATATAAATTTCCGACATCTCTCAGTCAAGTGACCTTCTCTATGTAATTTGCTATCACTTTCTTCCTTTGTCTTACAGTCATCAGCCTCTGGAGACGGACTGGCAGAAAAGGTAAGGAGGAAGACATGAGGGCTAACATTATGGCATAAGCCATTAACTTTCCTTTTTGGGGGACTTTTGATGATATTCCTATTTTAAACAGCTTTTAGGCAAAGCAACCTGTCTTTTTTGGAATGCTTTTTGTGTTTTCAAAGACTCAAACTCAGAAAGATTTCTGGTGACGAACATTAGTCCTTTCCCCATGGGCTTGTTTCCTTAGATAATGAGCACTGCAAACTTCCATTATTTTAATACTTTATTTTGAGGAATAATCAAATAGGCCATTTCCTAAATAATACTGCAACAGTAATAATGCACATGGCCTAACATAATGATGGGTGGCCCTATACTGCAAACTGTGTATGACTTATTTCCTCTACCTGCATCACAGATTCTGCTTGACAATTGAGCCCTAATTTCCTTTGACCAGCACTTCTGAAATTTACTAGGTAAGGAGAAGTATCTGTAGACTGAGGTATTCATGCAAATAAATGTTTAAAGTAGAACAGTGATGATTTTTCCTAGCATAAGACAAGCACCCTGGTGAAAAACAAGCTCAAATTCCATAGCTGCTCCTTTCAGATACTACAAAAGCATTGCTGAGTGAGAAAAGAACCACTCACATAGTTATCATTCTTCAAAAGTTCTTTCTTCACTTTCTTTTCCTGCCCACGAAACATGCCTAATTACAGATGTACACATCATTTTCTACTCATTGGAAATACTATGCAACATTCTTCCAACTCCTGTTGGCCCATGACTCAGGTGTCTTGGGGAACAAGTTGAATGAAATAGAGTCTGGGAGCTCTTGTGGAACTGAGGCAGGGAAGTGGGTTCAATAGAGAAATGACAATGGAGGAATAAGTGATGGTTGTTTTTGAACTGGCTTAAGGTGGTTAGTACTACAAGGAAGAGAAATAGAAAAGTCAATTATACACTCTTTCCTCAGTGTAGGTTTCCCACCCTTAGCAGACCTGAGCTCGCAGGAGGGGAAGCTTTAACTTTTAATGGATGTTTGAGTTTTAATTATTATGCTGGATGAGGAATATGAATTAGTGAATTTGAGAATATTTGCGGGGGACTAAAGTGTCTAGTAGACTTTTTAACATATGAGAGTGACCAGAAAATCATAGGCCTGATTCTAGATTTCACCCAAGTGGTCAGAGAAGAGCTGCTTCCTTAGAGGTGATATTCAGATGCTGACATATGATGAAGGAGACTTTGTTTTCTAATTAGGCCTATACAGGGACCACTAACTGTTTGCCAGTTTCCATTCACCTGTTTTCCTTTTTAGTAATAAGCCCCCTAATTTTCAGCCAGTCATATGGATACCCACTAGTGACTATGTTCTCCAGGCTTCACTGCAGTTAAGTGTGGCTGGCATATGACTGACTGCAGGCCAATGTGATGTGGGAGAAAGAGCTACCTGCAACTTCTAGGTTACTTTCTTAAAAACAACCTGCTTCATCTAAACCTTCCTTTCCTTATGGATGGGCAATGTCAACTCATGAAACAATTTGGGTATCAGAGCTGTGCCACCAGCATTAGAATGCTTACATCTAGGACGGTATATGAAACACAACTAAATTGTATTTATTTGTAATATATAAATATTCATATATAAATATTTATAGAATATAAATATTCTTATATAATATATAAATATGGAATTAGCCCTGATTTCCTGGAAATTTCTGAGACCCAGCCAGTGGCTTTATGAATGCTTCAATATGTATTTTCTTCTGCTTCAAAAACACCTGTGTCTAACCATCATCCTACCTGCATCAGTTGTCATTGGCTGAGATCTGGAGATAGGAGTTGACTCTCTGGCAAAAAGACTTCCATTTGGGCAAGGGCAATTCTCTGGAGAAGGGGGGAGCAGTGAGGTGTTTCCTGGCCAGTCCTCACGGCAACTGGAGGTTGATTCTTCAGCTGGTAAAAGGGACAGAAAATTCTATAACACAACAGGAAAGGCGAAGAATGAAGTAGCAGTCACAAAACATCTTCCTGTTCAAAGGCAGCTACCACCACACTGAGGTGATTCTTCCTGACATGTCCCTGCCCTCCCCCCGCCGCAACAACTAACACACATATGAAATAACTCCATGTGTCGCCATGACATGTTATACACTATGAAGACACTCCATTATTTCTGACAGTGCCACAGGATTCTACTATTTACTTAACAGGTTATTTAATTAATGGATGTTCCAAATACTGCTGATGCATAACAAGTCACCCTATACTTAACGGCATAAAGCAACAGCCATTTCATAAATGCTCACCAACTCTAAGGGTCACAAATTCAGGAAAGACACAGCAAGATGGCTCTGCTCAGTGATGTCTTGGCCATCAGCTGGGACTGGAAGGTGGCTGGGCTGGGACTTAAGTGGCTGCACTGTCGGATCCATGCCATGATGGCTTTACTTCCACGACAGCACCTTGGGGTGGGGATTGGCTGGAAGGCTGTGCTAAAGCTGGGACCCCTCGCCTCCAGCATGGTGGCTTCATGGCAGTTGAACTTTTAATTGACAGCATAGTGCTCCAGAGGACCAGGCGGAGGCTGCATGGCCTGTCTTGATGCAGATCAGAACTCAATAAACATCACTTCTTGGTTCATGCGGTCATGACAGGCCCTGATTCAAGAGAAGGAAAGTAGAGCCTACCCCTGGATAGGAAAAATGTCAAAGAATTTGAGGTGATTAAAAAAAAAATCTCCACAGTGAAATTTAGGTTGTTCCCAGTTTTGTATTTTGGTTTGTTTGCTGTTTTCATGTTTTGTTGCTAACAACGTACTTAGGAATATTCTTACACAAATTGAAACATCACCTTAGAGAAAATTCTTTAAGTGGAATTCTGATGTACAAGGGCACTTATATGTATTTTTAACATTTTAATTTATATTACATATGCTGTTTAGAGAAGTTGCATTAATTTGTACTTCCATCAAAAGTTTCTCACCTCTGATAATCTCTAATGTTCGGTTATGTAAATGGAATCATACAATATGTAACTTTTGGGGATTATTTTTTTTCATCCAGGTTGTTGTGTGCATCAAAAGTTAATCCCTTTTTATTGCTCTGTAGTATTCCATAGTATGGATGCACCAACATTTGAGTTTTCACTTATTGAAGGATATTAAGGTTGCTCTGGGTTTTGTCTGTTATGAATAAAGCTGCTGTGAACTCTTTTGTACATGCTTTTGTACGAACATAAATTTTCATTTCTCTGGGATAAATTCTCAGGAGTACAAATTGTTGGGTCATATAGTAGTTGCATGTTTAGTTTTTTAACAAACAATCAGACTGTTTCAAGAGGAATTTTCCATTTCTTCCAATGATATCTAAGTGATTCAGTTTCTTCACATCCGCATCAACTTTGGGTATTATCACTATGGTTTATTTTAGCTATTCTAATAGGTATGCAGTGATAGCTCACTGTGGTTTTAATTTGCATTTCCCTAATGGCTAGTGGTGTTCAACATCTTTTCATGCTCTTATTTGCTATCTGTATATCCTTTTCAGTGAAGTGTATGTTCATGTCTTTTGCCCATTTTCTAATCGGATTGTTTTCTTTCTTTAAAAACTGTTGAGTTTTGAGAGCAATTTATGTATTCTAGATTCAAGGCCTTTGTCTGACAAGTAATTTGCAAATGCTTTTTCCAATGTTGAGCTCATCTTTCATCCTCTTCATTGGGTCTTTCACAGAGGAAGTTTATAATCTCCATATAATTCCACTATAATTTTTTTCTTTTATGACTCACATTTTTAGTGTGAACTCTAAAAATCCTTCACCCAGCTCCAGACAATATCTTTTAAGTTTTTTTCCCCCTTGGCATTAGAATTTAAAAATACATTTACCTGGTCAAATCTGATGATATTTTCATCTATGGCTTCTAGGTTTGTACTGCTTAGGAAGGCCTTTTCCATCCCCAAACTATAAAATTAACCCATGTGTTATTTGAGACACATTTTTCTAACTGACTTGTTTTTAAATTATAAAATTAACACATGTCCATTTAAAAAAGTTTGAATGTAGAAAGGTAAAATTTGAGGAAAAAGTTGCCTTTTTTTCTACCCATTTTATTTCCTGAGATAGCCATTGTTAATTTTTTCTTGTCTTTCTAGGATTCTCTAAGTACATACAAGTACACACACACAACCACAAACACAGACACAAACACATAACTGCCTTTTTTTAAACTCAAAAGGGATCATAATGTATGTACTGTTTTGTAACACTTAATGTTTCCCAATTGATGTATCTCTCTAGAGCAGTACATAAAGACCACTCTGATATTTTTAACAGCTGCAGGAATAAACCATAATTTATATAACCTTCTCCTAATAATAGACAATTAAGTTTTTATGGGAGTTGCATTGCTTTGCTAAATAATGCTGCAGTGAATTTGTACGTATTATTGTAAACATATTTATGAAGAATAAATTACTGGACGTGAATCTTAAATTACAGGGTATGTGCTTTTACATTTTGTTAGTATTGGCAAACTGTCCTTTAAAAATGGAGCATGAAAATATCCTCCTGCTCACAATGTATGGAGATGCCAATTTCCCAATATCCTTGCCTACTCTGGTAATTACCCAATTTTTTATTCTCTCTATCTGAGAAGTAAGAAATACTTTCTGGTTTTTCTGAATTCTAGATAGATTTAGGAGATGGTGTGTGTATGTGTGTGTGTGTGTATGTATGCTACTATATGGTTGGTAAAGACAGTTTTATATTTCAGTATATAAATTTCAAGTTCTTTGGAACATGTACTGAGGTTTTATAAAATAAAATAAAGGATATGCTTCTGAAGCCAGCTGAGATGAATTTTACACTCTGGAGAGCCAGTAACTTTCTACTTCGGTGTGCTAATAAGGAGAGGAGGAGATTCATCAGAGGTATTAGTAGGAAATATTTCCCCCACCACCTAGTTCTAGAAGTCTGACTACATCACCTAGAAGTAATCCAGTGAGAGACTATCTGTTAACAGAGAAATACCAGATATTATAATCAATAAATATCTTAGGTTTTTTTTTGGTAAGTCTTCATTCATTTTTTTATTTGACTACTATTTATTTACCATCTAGTTGGCATTGGCCTAGGGCACTGGGAATATAAGGACTGTGTCAACTGACCCACCATGTGATGTAGGGGTGGGGAGAGAACAAAGTCCCAGGTCCTCATAGCTGTCTTTCAAGATTCTCCAAAGACTCCTGGACAGGGAATCAGGCCAACACAGAGGAGGCCATGCTTAAATCCCATACTGATGAGCAGAGAATGGACAGAAAGAACAATTCTACATATTGGACATTTCAGGAGCTGAATGGAAAACTTCATTAAAATTCAAATTAAGACCTAGATTAAAACACTTAATATCCATCGATGATCTGCAGTGGGAATCCATCACCAAATCAGAAGGTAGGCCTAAAACAAAAAAAATTAGCAGCTCATCTTGTATGGTGTTCAAAGAGAATTAATCAGTCATACCCCAGTCAAGAAAGCTGTGTAGCAAACAGTGACTGACTTCTGAGCAGTAGGCATGTACTGCAAGCCTTGGGGAAGGGAAGGGCAGGTACACAAAGCATCTGATCACCCCTCTTCCAAACCATCAAAGTCATGCAAAACAAGGAAAGACTGAGAAGCTATGAGGGCCAAGAAGAGTCTGAGGTGACATGATGACGAAGTGCTAGGTGGTATCCTGGGGCAGAAAAAGAATGTTAGTAGAAAACTGGTGACATCAAATAAAGTGTGAAGTTTAGTTAGCAGCAATGTACCAGTGTTGGTTTCTTGATTTTGACAAATGGACCATGTAATGTAAGATATTAACAGTGGAAACTAGGTGAGAGGTACACAGGAACTCTATACTATCTTTGCAACTCTTCTGTAAATCTATAATGATTCTAAAATAAAAAGTTTACTTAAAAAACAATCAATTGGACTTCCGGGAAGATGGCAGTGTGAGCAGGGCGGCAGAAATCTCCTCCCAAAACTATATAAATCAATGAAAACACAGCAAATACAACTATTCCTAAAAGAGAGACCAGAGCACAGACGAAAGTGCACACCGTGCAGCCACACCTGGGAGAACTCAGCACCTCGCGAGGTGGGCAATATACGGAGCCGCGACCCGGCGGCACCCGAGCATTCACCCAGCCCAGTGTGCCAGTGGGAGGAGAGGATTCGGAGCTGGGAGAGAGTGGAAGAGCAGGTCCGTGAAAAAACCAGCCCCGGTGCTCTGCGCCGGGAGCGCTGACACACATCGCACGGTGCACTGGACATTGGAAAGGCAGAAGGTGCAGGTTTTGAGCTGGGAATGCGCCGGGACCGTGCAGCCAGCGCCCAGGGACAAGAGAAAAGCGCACGCTATTTGTAGCGGTCTCAGAGAGGCGGGGGGCCCAGCTAGGGAACACCATTGCCCCGGTGGGCTCAGCCCTGCAGGCTGGAAGTCCTGGGGAACCTCGGTCTCCTTTGCTGGTGATGGAGAGAAGAGAAGGGAGCAGACATGCTGGAACTTTATACAGAAAACAATAGCCTCCCATTCGTTCCCGCCCCAGCCAAAGAAAGCGGTGTGGCCGCAACTGTGGATTAGTGCAGCAACAGCGACACCTATAGCATGCTTAGAGAATCCACAAAAGGTGGGCTTTTTTTCTTTTTTGCTCCTTGGTTTTATTTCTAGCCCTTTTCTTTTTTGCTCATTTGTTTTATTTCTTGCCTTTTTTTTCCTTTTTTACCTACCTTTTCTTTCATTTCTTTCTTTCTTCTTTCTCTCTTTTCTTTCTCTTCCTTCTTTTTTTATGGCTTGCTTGTTTTTTTGTGGGTTTTTTTTTAAAACCTTAAAGAGCCCAGCTGACATACGTGGCACCTACCAGTGACCACTCCTATCAACATGACAAGAGAGAAGAACATGATACAGACAAAAATCACTGACACAGACACCCTCTGAGAAGGAACCTGAAGGGATGGAAATGCAGAATCTTCCTGAAAAAGAATTCAGAATAAAAGTCATAATCATGCTGATGGATCTACAGAGAAATATGCAAGAGCTAAGGGAGGAAGTGAGGGAAGTCAGGAAAGATAATGCAGAAATGAGACAAGCCATCGATGGGCTCAGCAGCAGACTAGATGAGATGCAAGAGACTGTTAATGCAATAGAAATCAGAGAAGAAGAACACAGAGCAGCTGAGGCAGAGAGAGATAAAAGGATCTCTAGGAATGAGACAATATTAAGAGAACTGTGTGACCAATCCAAACGGAACAATATTCGCATTATAGGAGTTCCAGAGGAAGAGGAGAGAGAAAAAGGGATAGAAAGTGTCTTTGAAGAAATAATTGCTGAAAACTTCCCCATGCTGGGGAAGGAAATATTCTCACAGTACATGGAAGCCCACAGATCTACTAACACAAAGGACCAAAGGAAGACAACACCAAGACACATAATAATTAAAATGGCAAAGACCAAAGATAAGGACAGAGTATTAAAGGCAGCTAGAGAAAGAAAAAAGATCACCTTCAAAGGAAAACCCATCAGACTAACATCAGACTTCTCAACAGAAACCTTACAGGCCAGAAGAGAATGGCATGATATATTTGACGTTATGAAACAGAAGGGACTTGAACCAAGAATATTGTATCCAGCACGATTATCATTTAAATATGACGGAGGGATTAAACAATTTCCAGACAAGCGAAAGTTGAGAGAGTTTGCCTCTCATAAACCACCTCTACAGGATATCTTAAACAGATTTCTCTAGATGGAAGCCCTCCTAAGGCTAAAAAGTTGTCACCAGAGAAAATAAAATCATAGCAAAGAAAGCAGACCATCCAAACACTAACTAAAGGCAAAGAATAAAACACCTAATATATAAAGAATGGAGGAGGAAGAATAAGAAGGGAGAGAAATAAAGAAAGATCAGACTGTGTTTACAATAACTTAACAAGAAAGTTAAGTTAGATTGTTAGATAGTAAAGAAGCAACCCTTGAACCTTTGGTAACCACGAATCTAAAGCCAGCAATGGCAATAAGTACATATCTATCGATAATCACCTTAAACATAAATGGATTGAATGCACCAATCAAAAGACACAGAGTAACAGAATGGATAAAAAAGCAATACCCATCTATATGGTGCCTACAAGAAACTCACCTCAAATGCAAAGATATCCCCAGATTAAAAGTGAAGGGATGGAAAAAGATACTTCATGCAAATAACAAGGAGAAAAAAGCAGGTGTTGCAGTACTTGTATCAGACAAAATAGACTTCAAAACGAAGAAAGTAGCAATAGATAAAGAAGGACATTACATAATGATAAAGGGGTCAGTCCAACAAGAGGATATAACCATTTTAAATACATATGCACCCAACACAGGAGTGCCGGCATTTGTGAAACAAATACTAACAGAATTAAAGGAGGAAATAGACAACAATGCATTCACTTTAGGTGACTTCAACACACCACTCACTCCAAAGGACAGATGAACCAGACAGAAAATAAGTAAAGACACGGGGGCACTGAACAACACACTAGAACAGATGGACCTAACAGACATCTACAGAACTCCACACCCAAAAGCAGCAGAATACACATTCTTCTCAAGTGAACATGGAACATCTTCCAGAATAGACCACATACTAGGCCACAAAAAGAACCTCAGTAAAATCGAAAATATTGAAATTCTACCAACCAACTTCTCAGATCATAAAGGTATTAAACGAGAACTAAACTTTAGAAAGAAAACAAAAAGGCTCACAAATACATGGAGACGTAACAACATTCTCCTAATAAATCAATGGGTCAACGACCAAATCAAAACAGAAATCAAAGTGTATATGGAGACAAATGACGACAACAACACAAAGCCACAGCTTCTATGGGACGCAGCAAAGGCAGTTCTAAGATGAAAGTATACTGCAATCCAGGCCTATCTAAAGAAAGAAGAACATTCCCAAATGAATAGTCTAAAGACACAATTACTGAAAATGGAAAAAGAAGAACAAATGAGAACCAAAGTCACCAGAAGGAGGGACATAATAAAGATTAGAGAAGAAATAAATAAAATTGAGAAGAACAAAACAATAGAAAAGATCAATGAAACCAAGAGCTGGTTCTTTGAAAAAATAAACAAAATACATAAACCCCTAGCCAGACTCATTAAGAGAAAAAGAGAATCTACACACATAAACACAATCAGAAATGAGAAAGGAAAAATAACGACGGAAATACAAAGAATTATAAGAGAATATTATGAGAATCTATATGCTAACAAGCTGGAAAACATAGAAGAAATGGACAACTTCTTAGAAAAATACAACCTTCCAAGACTGACCAAGCAAGAAACAGAAAAACTAAACAGACCAATCACCAGTGATGAAATCGAATTGGTAATCAAAAAACTACCCAAGAACAAAACCCCGGGCCTGATGGATTCACCTCTGAATTCTACCAGACATATAGAGAAGAAATAACACCGATTCTCCTTAAAGTTTTCCAAAAAACAGAAGAGGAGGGAATACTTCCAAACTCATTCTATGAAGCCAGCATCACTCTAATACCAAAACTGGGCAAAGACCTCACCAAAAAACAAAACTACAGACCAATATCCCTGATGAACGTGGATGCAGAAATACTCAACAAAATATTAGCAAACCGAATTCAAAAATACATCAAGAGGATCATACACCATGATCAAGTGGGATTCATCCCAGGGATGCAAGGATGGTACAACATTCGAAAATCCATCAACATCATCCACCACATCAATAAAAAGAAGTACAAAAACCACATGATCATCTCCATAGATGCTGAAAAAGCATTTGACAAAATTCAGCAACCATTCCTGATTAAAACTCTCAACAAAATGGGTATAGAGGGCAAGTACCTCAACATCATAAAGGCTATATATGACAAACCCACAGCTACTATCACACTTAACGGCAAGATGCTGAAAGCTTTTCATCTAAGATCGGGAACAAGACAGGGATGCCCACTCTCCCCACTGTTATTCAACATAGTACTGGAGGTCCTAGCCACAGCAATCAGACAAAACAAAGACATACAAGGCATCCAGATTGGTAAAGAAGAAGTCAAATTGTCACTATTTGCAGATTACATGATATTGTACATAAAAATCCCTAAAGACTCCACTCCAAAACTACTAGAACTAATATCTGAATTCAGCAAAGTTGCACGATACAAAATTAACACACAGAAATCTGTTGCTTTCCTATACACTAATGATGAACTAACAGAAAGAGAAATCAGAAAAACCATTCCATTCACAACTGCATCAAAAAGAATAAAATACCTAGGAATAAACCTAACGAAGGAAGTGAAAGACCTGTACTCTGAAAACTACAAGGCATTCCTAAGAGAAATTAAAGAGGACACTAACAAATGGAAATGCATCCCATGCTCTTGGCTAGGAAGAATAAATATTGTCAAAATGGCTATATTACCTAAAGCAATCTACAGATTAAACGCAATCCCGATCAAACTACCAAAAGCTTTCTTCAATGAACTTGAACAAATAATTCTAAAATTCATATGGCACCACAAAAGACCCTCAATAGCCAAAGCAATCCTGGGAAGGAGGAATAAAACAGGGAGAATTATGCTCCCTGACTTCAAGCTCTACTACAAAGCCACAGTAATCAAGACAATTTGGTATTGGCACAAAAACAGACCCACAGACCAGTGGAATAGAATCGAAAATCCAAACATCAACCCAAACACATACAGTCAATTAGTATTTGATAAGGAAGGCTTGGATATATATTGGGGAGATGACGGCCTCTTCAGCAGCTGGTGTTGGAAAAACTGGACAGCTACATGTAAGAGAATGAAACTGGACTACTGTCTAACCCCATACACAAAAGTAAACTCAAGGTGGATCAAAGACCTGAATGTAAGTCATGAAACCATAAAACTCTTAGAAAAAAACATAGGCAAAAATCTCTTGTACATAAACATGAGCGACTTCTTCATGAACATATCTCCCCGGGCAAGGGAAACAAAAGCAAAAATGAACAAGTGGGACTATATGAAGCTGAAAACTTCTGTATAGCAAAGGACACCATCAGCAGAACAAAAATACTTCCTACAGTATGGGAGAATATATTCATAAATGATGTATCCAATAAGGGGTTGACGTCCAAAATATATAAAGAACTCACGCACCTCAACAAACAAAGAGCAAATAATCCAATTAAGAAATGGGCAGAGGACATGAATAGACACTTCTCCAAAGAAGAAATTCAGATGGCCAACAGGCACATGAAAAGATACTCCACATCGCTAATCATCAGAGAAATGCAGATTAAATCCACAATGCGATACCACCTCCCACCAGTGAGGATGGCCAACATCCAAAACACAAACAACAACAAATGTTGGAGAGGATGTGGAGAAAAGGGAACCCTCCTACACTGCTGGTGGGAATGCAAATTAGTTCAACCATTGTGGAAAGCAGTATGGAGGTTCCTCAAAACACTCAAAATAGAAATACCATTTGACCCAGGAATTCCACTCCTAGGAATTTACCCTAAGAATGCAGCAGCCCACTTTGAAAAAGACAGATGCACCCCTATGTTTATCGCAGCACTATTTACAATAGCCAAGAAATGGAAGCAACCTAAGTGTCCATCAGTAGATGAATGGATAAAGCAGAGGTGGTACATATACACAATGGATTATTATACAGCCATAAAAAGAAAACAAGTCCTACCATTTGCAACAACATGGATGGAGCTAGAGGGTATTATGCTCAGTGAAATAAGCCAACCTGAAAAAGACAAGTACCAAATGATTTCACTCATACGTGGAGTATAAGAACTGAGGAAAAAAACTGAAAGAACAAAACAGCAGGAGACTCACAGAACCCAAGAATGGATTAATAGTTAGCAAAGGGAAAGGGACTGGGGAGGATGGGTGGGAAGGGAGGGATAAGAGGGAAAAAGGTACATTATGATTAGCAGATGTAATGTTATGGGGGCACAGGGAGGGCTGTACAACCCAGGGAAGACAAGTACTGACTCTATAGCATCTCACTATGCTGATGGACAGTGACTTGGATGGGATTTCGGGTGGAACCTGATGAAGGGGGTCATGTAATCAGCATAATATTACTCATTTGACTGTAGATTGGTGATATTAAAATAAACTAAAAAAATACAATCAACTGCACAAAATTTGTTAGTGGGGTGACTGTATTCTTGTATGTTGTGTATGTGTGTGAGCTAAGACTTTGTTCTAACAATATAGATCTGAAGTCTAGGCTTCAGAAGGTTTTATCTGGAGGGAATTTTGTCAAGGTAAGTACTATTGGTAATTTTTGTAGTTATTCTTTACCCATCTATTTTTGAGTCCCCCTCACTTTATAGTTAGAAGAATTTTTCATCCTCCTCTTTATAAATAAAGCATCAGAAGAATATTCAGTATATTCACTATTTTTCTTATTTTCCTTGAATATCCTCTACTTTCAAATACTATTCTATCAAGAATCTTTTCTTTTTTGATGTCTACCTGCATTTTCATGTGATATCTCAAACTACTTTACTGTCCATTTCCTTCCAATTTACTTGCAGAACTCAGACACATTAAAAAAAATCATTTGTCATCCGTTGTGAATCTTAATCTTTAAACCAAGTAAAATACTTATCTTAACAATAGGTATACAAATTAAGCCTGTTTATCTTTCATTTTCCTGCTGATATTAGTTGGTATACATTCATAATATTGCAGTTTAAATTACTTTTCCTGGCTAGAAAAATATATTCCCTCTGATTTACAGCCTGAATAGTCATGCAAAGGTCCCCTGCTATTGTGGAAAAGCATAATACAAGAGCCATATTTGATGATGCTGGTCAAAGTCCATTTAATTCCGCCGTAGTGTCTTGTGGCCCTGAAGACTGGCGGTGCAGGGTCTTCAACCTGCATCCTGCTCATCAACAGCTATAAAATTAACTTAAAGTTTACGGTTCTGGCAAATACTTCTGGCTTTTTATGTGTTAGTTATTAACAAGAATGTTTTCCTGGAGAGATTTATTTGATGAAAATACATTAAAATTACTTCCAACAATGAACTATATTATAGGTGAAATTTGGTATAAATTATGTAGGAGGGGATTCAAACATGACAAGGTGAAAAAGCTTAGAAAAACCAGTCATGCCATCTCTTCCCTGGATTTGATTTTAGCTTATTTTAACGTTCCAGCCAGAACTAGAAAATGGTTCTAGTAGAAAGTTAAAATGAAAATACACATAAGGGATTTTTCCAATGACAGAGTAACTTGTATTAGAGGAACCCTTCTGCTGAGAACAACTATTAAAGTTGATTAAAGCACAAAACAAAGCAAAAAGCAGGTGTTTCAAAGTATTGGGAAGCAACTAATGTGACCAGAAGAACGGGGCCACGATTCAATAGAGAAAGAAAATACACCATAAGTCCTAACTTAATCATGGTTTTGTCCCCTAAGAGCATTTGCCTATATTCAAACATGAGGCTTAGAAGCTAAGAAAAAGTGGTGTACTGGAGCTTGTGTCAGGCTCATGGGTGGGGGATGACAAAAATTGGAGAGAAGGACTACAAAGGCTGTCATAAAAAGTGAACCTAAGAGTTCATATGCAGTCCCCCCAGGAGACATTTACTAACTACAAAGGGCTGTATTCATTGCATGCAAGAAGCTCAGAACTAAGCAGATAAAAGAGGCTGAGAGGCTAACAACTAAGGAGAGGAAATTTCTTTTATCTGGTATTGGACTTACCCTATTATTATAAACATATTTAAGAGCTGGGCAAACATGTAAAATAATTATTTGCAGCCATTAGATAGCAAGCAACACAGAGTTTTAATCCTTGAGAGAAGGAAAACATATGATGTGATCCCCACATCCTGGATGCTTTCTCTCTGACAGTGCTTTCCAACTGGCAGAGCAAGAATATGAAGTCTAAGCAGAGAATTGTGGTCTTTCTAATGGAAAGAGACAGAGATTGAAATTTTAGTTTGCCAGAGAGACTGAGATTTGGAAACATGGTCCAAGATAAAAGTCAGCCAAGTTATCAGGGAAAAAAGCCCCACAAATCTGAGTAAATAACCCCCTTGAGTCTTTGGCCTAAATCCTAAACTGTAGGCACTGAATGTAACTCTGAGAGGCTTAGCAAAGAACAGTTGTTCTGATGCTTGAGAGCTGAGCAAAGATTTTTAAAGGCTGCACAATGCTAGAGAGACAGAGTTTGGAGTCAAAATCCAGACAGAGTGAACAGACCTTAGAAACACCTTGGGATTTCAGTTGAGATGTCAGGAAGGTCATGTTCTAGGAGTCAAGACAATACCCTATGAATGAAGGCAAAACTAACACTCAAGACCCATACTTAAAAAACCTAAAACTAAGCCTTGAAAAGATCAAGGTATATTGTTTGTATTTTACTGTCTACCTAAACAAATTTGATATCTTTGAGAGGGAGAAAACATAATTCAAACATCTACAATGTTTAAAAAATTACTGACATGTAAAAAAGCATGCAAAATGTTCAATAATCAAGAGAAGAGACAGACCAGACCCAGAGATAATCCAGAGGTTGGGGTTATTATTTAAGCATGTCAAAATGACCATAATAAAAATATTAGAAAATAGAAGAAAAGGTGATAAATACATGAAAATATGAAAAATATGAAAAGAGAATCAGAGTTTATAAAAAAGAATCAAATGGGCATTTTAGAAGTGCCAAATACAATATTTGAAATTGAGAACTGACTGAATGGGTTTCAAAGCAGACTAGACACAACATAAGACTAGCCTAGTAGATTCAAAGACATGTCAACAGAATATATTCAATTTGAAAAACAACAAAAAAGAATAGTAAAAAAAGAATAAAATGTAAAATTAATGAGAACACAAAAAGCCTATACAGCTGCTGCACTGATATTCTCAAAAAAGGAGAGATAAAATGGAACAGAAACAATACTGGAAGAAATATTGACCAAGGATTTCACAAATCTTGATAAAAAAGACTTTACCCCACTAATTCAAGAAGCTGAATGAATGTCAATAAAACAAATACAAAGGAAACTTCAGCTGGTAAACTATAGACAATTGGCTAAAATCCAAAGACAAAGAGAAAATCTTAAAAGCAGCCAGAGAGAAAAGCAGGATTACAATTAATACCTGAATTACTAATGGAAACAATGGAAGCCAGAAAACAACGGAAGCCAGAAAATAAAATGTATGTAGCAGAAAAATCAACTTAGAATGCCTAACCTAGCAAAATATCTCTGAAAAAAATGAAAGAAAATACATTCTCAGACATACTGAATCTGAAAGACATTGTTAGCAGAAGACCCACACTACAAGAAACACTGAATTCTTGCTGTTGAAGGTAACTGATTCTAGAAGAAAGCATGAAAGTACAGGAAGGAATGAAGTATATCATAAAAGGTGATATGTAATAAGCTGCATTGACATTCCCCAAAAGAGGAGAGAGAAAAAATGGAACAGAAACAGTACTTGAAGAAATATTGAGCAAGAATTTCCCAAATCTAATAAAAAACAATCTTTACTGTACTATTTCAAGGAGCTGAAGTATAAATGAATATTGACTATTTAAAACAATTAAAGTCTTTTGCAGTTCGTAACAGTGGTAAAAGTAAAATATATCATAATAATGACTCAAAGAATATGAGAAGAGAAAAATGGATAAAAGTGAACATTTCTTGTTTTGCTTGGTTAGTGATAAAGGTAATAATTTAAAGTATGTTATAATAGAACAAAAGCTATATTGTAATTTTTAGTGTTACCACTGTAAGAATAATATATGATAGTATGACAAAATAGTTCATAGATGAAATACAACAGAATATTAAAAAGAATTTATTAAGACATAGAATGAGGAAAGGGGGACTAAAAGAACAAAGAACAGATGGAACAGAGGAAAGTATCAAAATAACAGATAAACTCAACTGTGTTGGTAGCTATATGAAATGTATGTGGACTAAAACAAATAAAAATCTATAAAATTTGATATCTAATGTTATAGCTTAAATTGCAGTATATACATTCTTTTCAAGTCCATGGGTATTTAGAAAAACATCCTATGGAGCAAATCTCATCATATTTCAGATAACTTCTATCAGCAGTATATGTTCTTTGTCCATTTTGGAATTGTTATATTTCAAAACCATAAAGTGTAAAAGATCCAAATGTTTAGAAATTGAGAAACATACTTTTAAACCATTCATGGATCAACAGAATGGATATTATAATTTAGTATGAATTGAATAATAACACAAACTCAACATATCAAAACTAATAGCATGCAGCTAAAGCAGTGATGGAGGGAAATGAATAGCTTCCAAAGTATGTATTAAAAAAGAAAGATTTAAAACCAGTGATGTATTATCCAACTTGAGAAGTTAGAAAGCAAAGAACAAATTAAATGCAAGTAATTATAGAATATAATAAAAATAAGAGCAGAAATCAATGCAATAGAAAACAGGCACATAACTGAGACAAGAATAAAGCAAAAATTTAGTTATGAGAAAATCTTATTAAATTAATAGTTGTGACTGGTATTAGACTAGTCATAAGGGAAATACAAATCAAATACAATGAGCTACTACCTCACACCTGTCAGAATGGCCGTTATCAAAAAGACAAATTATAAGTGTTGGGGAGGAGAAAAGAGAACCCTCCTACGCTGTTGGTGGGAATGTAAAGTAGTGCAGCTACTATGGAAAACAGTAATGGAGCCTCCTCAAAAAATTAAAAATAGAACTGCCATATAATCCAGCAATCCCACTTTTAGGTATTTATCTGAAGAAAACAAAAACACTAACTTGAAAAAATATATGCACCCCTATGTTCATTGAAGTGTATTTACAATAGCCAAGGTATGGAAGTGAGCTAAGTGTTCACTGATGAATGAATGGATAAAGAAAATGTGGTTTATGTACACAGCAGAATATTATTCAGCCATAAAAAAGGAGATCTTGCCATTTGTGGCATCATGGATTGTTGAGGGCCTTATGTTAAGTGAAATAAGTCAATAAGTCAAGAAAAACAAATACCATACGATCTCACTTATATGTGGAATATAAATACATATATACATACATACAACAATAACAAATCCAAAGGCATAGATAAAGAGAACAGATTAGTGGTTACCAGGAAGCAGCGGCTGGGGAGATGGTCAAAATGGGTGAAGGCTGTCAAAAGGTACAAACCTGCAATTATAAAATAAATAAGTGATGGGAATGTAATGTATGGCATACTGATTATAGTTAATAATAATGTAATTGCATTTGAAAGCTGCTGAGAAAGCAGATCTTAAACGTTCTCATCACAAAGAAAAAATGTGTTACTACATTTGGTGACAGATGTTAACTAGTCTTATTGTGGGGATTATTTTGCAATGCATTCAAATATCAAATTGTTATGTAGTACACCTGAAACTAATATAATGTCAATTATATCTCAATAAAAATATATTAAAAATGAATTAGGGATTAGAATAGCAGGATAAGATGGGACATTAGTAGAGAACATATAGAAAATATCAAGATAATATTAGGATATTATAAAAAATGTAACAGTAAATTCTGAAAATTTTGGGTTTATTGAAAAGTCTTCTGAAAAACATAATTTTTAAAACTGACAGAAGAAATAAAAAATCTTAATCTACTAATATCTAGTAAAGAAACTGAATCTACAATTAAAAATATTTCTAAAAATACCCCCCAACAAAATTAAAAAAACAAACTCCAGACCCAGACAGCTTTGTGGTGAATTTTTCCAAACTTTTAAAAAAGAAATAATACTGATTTCATAGGAATGATCCAAGAGAATATAAAATAGAATATGGAGCAGTTAGACATCTCATAAATTTCTGTGGGAGGGCAAATTGGTAAAACTACTTCAGAAAAACAGTTGGCACCATCTACTGAATCAAAACATATACAGACCCCATGACTATTTTATACTATTTTTAGATATAGACCCAACAGATATGCATGTATATGTACTTCAAAAGAAATGTACAAGAATGTTCTTAGCATCCTTATTGATCATAGAAACAACCCAGATATTCAGACAGTCTCAAATGGATAAATTATGGTCTAGTCACACAGTAGAATTCTATACAGCAATGAAAAATAATTACAGCTACACACTTCAACATGGATGAATTTCACAGATATACTGCAAGTGAACGAAAGCAGACACAAAACACCCTACAATTATGTAGGCTTCTATCTGTTTATGTGTTTTGCCAATGGGTTTCAGCCCTGGGCAAGTTCACTACGGATTCAGTGAGACTGAGGAATGACAATGGAATGTTCTTGGGGTGAAAGGGTTTATTATCTGGCTTGTTCTCCTGGTGATAGGTTGAGCACTAGAATTACATCTGCATCCAACAGTCTGCAGGTCTGTAATCCTCCTTCGTCTCTGCCTCTGCCCAGAGTGACTCAGTCAATAACAGCTTATTGCCTATGGGTGTGCAGGCAGTAGCCTCGCAGCAGGCCAGTTACATCATCAAGTAGTTGAGGTTCAGGTGAGGATCCTGGCCATAGGAACCTTCACTTTATCCACCTCATGTTGATACACAGGCAAAAACTAATGCTACTGCAAGGGTAATTCCAGGAAACATGAAGAGAGAGGCTTCCAGCTTCCTGGTAATAGTCTATACCTTGATCAAGGAGGTGGTGATTCAGGTGGATCCCTTTGTAGGGATTAACTGAGTTGTAAATTTATGACTTACAAATCCTTCTGTTTGTGTGTTATATTTGAATAAAAAGTTCCCTTCTCCTTTCCTTCCCAAAAGAAAAGTAGGTCCTCAAAATTTTAACATGTGTAATACCTAGTATTTGAGGCCATGGAAAAATAACATGTATGTGTCTTAGGAAGGAAGACATGTAGGAAGAAATGTAGAAAGATTGCAAAAATGTAGTACAACTAATGTTGCTATGGTTTGTTTTTTTCTCTTTTTTCACTTGCGTATGTTTGCTGGCGTCTGTAATTAGTGCATGGAAGGTCGTGCCGTGCTTCTCCAAGTGTTAATGACGAAGACCCAGGAGTACATCAGACTCAGAACTGCCTAGGGGTTCTCAGCCTCTAAAGTGACTCTGCCCTATCCTGCATGGCTGTGATGATGTTTCTCTTAGAGTGGGTTTAATATATGTTTTATAAAATACTGGGAGATGTTTGGGTATGGAGAAGTTCTGAAATGCCAAAAATTCATTTGAAAGACCCTTGGGATCTGGACCTTCAGCTACATAAGCTACCTGAATAGGCCACATAAGGCCAAATTTCTGTGTTCAGTCACTTCATGATGACACCTTAAAGTGCAAAGACTTCATGTCCCACTAGATGTGACTGTCTACTGGCAGCTGTAGCAAAGTCACATTTACAATAGTATGAAAGCCCTGTCTCCTTCCCGGGCTGTGGAATTTTAATCCAGAGGTGCAAGACATGGGATGTGTCTCTTTAGAAAGTTCCTGTGGTGACTGTGATGTGCCACTCTGGCTACAACATACACTGTGACCAGTGCCCGCAGGGGAGGTGGAGAGGGTGGGCACTGACGTCCTGGAGGCCTGGGGGGGCAGAGAAGATAGTATTTAAGCAGCCATGGTGTCCAAGCTTCCATATCTTCAAAATGGGAAGTTTCTAATAAGTAAAATGGATCATAAATATTTTTAGTTTTAGACTCATAAAATGTTAGTTCTGAAGGGATTTTCAAACAGTCTTGTCCAAAGCTCTTACTTAATGTGAGGAAACTGAGGCTCATTTTATGTGATCTGGGGTAAGTCCTCAGTGTTTCAGACTCTCAGTCTCAGACATTAGGAAAATAGGTGTTGTTTTAAATTTAACTTTACCTACATTCCATAAACCATCCTATGCTCCTTCTCCCTACCCTCCACTCCCTCTCTGTCTCTGTCTCTGTTTCTCTCTCTTCTCCCTCCCCTCTGTGAGAGGGTGAACTTACCCTTACCCCACACAGGTCTTAGGCCACCAGGCATATGCATTTATCCACAGGCAAACTCCATGTAGGCTTGTGAGACACACTGTAACTCAACATTTATTTGGTAGCTATGAAACCTTGAGAGGTTGATGTTTTGCATGCATCTCTGGCTCCTATTCAGTGATATTTAGACATTTGGAAAGGCATACAGAACACACTTATCAGAAGAAAAGTGCAAAAGCAAATGGAAACATGGCTCAACTCCAAAACTCCATTGTTTTGTGCCATTTCCTAAACAGAAAATGATCGAAACGTCAAAACTTAGAATGCTTCAAGGTGGAAGTGTCCTTAAGCATAAGTGCCATAAGTCCACCCTTCAAAATCCAATTTAGCAAAGAAAATATATGCAGTGTTTGTATCTCAAAGGAGTTGGTGACAAGAATATTTGAGGCACAGTTTCTGAGAACCTGTGTACACATTTGACCTGCCAATGAAATGGGCTTTATGATACCTCATTCGCTCTCACCCTCCACCTCCAGAAGCATGACCATCCAGAGGCCAGTGGGTTACAAAATGAGGAACTGAACAGTCTGCCTGTTATTCTGGTGATAGTTTTTATGAGATGGGAGCCCACAGCCTGCTTTAAAATGTAATCTATAATTCATTGCAGATGAGCCATAAAATGCATTAATTTTTACAACAACGCTCATTATTTATGACACTTTCCCTGTCTTCTATTAAAAACATTTTGTTGTTCAATGTATAGGATGTTCACAGCTGCTAGATTATTTACAGGGGGGCCTGATGAACAGTTATAACAATTTAGCCATTAGAAAATTAAAGTAGTTTGAAAAAGGCGAATTGTTTCTGAGATGTTTTTGCACTGAACTAAAGCCAGAACAGAGGGATGACATTTATCTACCAAAACCTAATTTCCAAGTGAAATTGATCTAGAAATAGGATTTTGAAATTACATTTTAGTCCAGGTACATAGCAAAACACTCCAGAGAGTGTTTTGAAAATGAGGGATGATTATTGGAGGAACTTCTTTGGAATGAAGAAAAAGAAAGATGAAATAAAACCCAAGGTTCCTGAAGTTGCTGATGGTGCTGTGTTCATTCATTCCATAAGCGGGTGGACAGGTCTGCTGGGAACCACATATCATGCTAGATGTTAGGCATATAAAGATAAAAAACGGCGTCTCTCCTCTTAAAGTGGTTCACAGTGAAAGGTGAGCCACGCATATGGAAACGATGCTATCATCCTGGATTTTGGCCATGGTTGCAAAGGAGCTGAGTATAAAGCAGCGTGGACTCCTCTCTCCGTCTGTGGTGTCTGACAAGACTTGCCAAAGTTGGGAATACCTAAGCAAGCAGAGGTTGCTCAGTGACAGATGCTCATTTTATTTGCCTTACACAGCTTGCATAAAAAAAATTAAAGGGGAAACCCATCAAGAAGATGTAGTGAACTGAAGCTCTGATATACCCAGATAGACAGCAATGAGAGAGAAAATATGAAAGGAAAAAAAGGAAGTTGAGCAGACATAGATGGGTTGAAAACAAGGCAAACACCTTCAAGAACTAGAAATTGAACAGAAGCACGAGCACGTGGTAGGGCTAGAGTGGAGATGTACAGTGCCCTTGGTGATGGCCAAGAATACGGCTTCTACGAGGGGCTGAGGATCCTCTACATGAGACAGACACCCCTCCCACAACATAACAAAAAGTCTGGAAAAAATGCTGTAGATTACTACCTTGGTCAAGGTACCTAAACACAGCCCTGAGACTGGGAGCTGAAGGAAATCATCAATGGCTTGGTAACTGTCTTTGTTCTCTTCCGTATCATCACAGGGCCTCTATCTGCAGGGGGCTGAACAGAGCCCCTCACCACCAATTCATGGCCACCCAGAACCGCAGAATGTGACTTTATTTGGAAATAAGGTCTTTGTAGATGTGATTAATTAAGGCTCTTTAGATGAAATCATTCTGGAGTTAGGGTGGTCCCTAAACCCAATGACTGAGATGTCCTTAGAAGAAGAGGAGGACACACAGGGGAGAAGGCTGCGTGCAGACAGAGGCAGAGATCGGAGTAATGCAGCTAGCTATAGGTGAAGGAAGGAATGCTGGGAACCCCCAGAAGCAGGGAGAGGCATGGACGGATCCTTCCCTAAAGCCTTTAGAGAGAGCCTGGACTTGCTGACACCTTGATTGTAGGCTTTGGCCTCCAGACCTTGTGAGAGAATAAATTTCTGTTGTTTGAAGCCACGATGCTTGTGGTAATTTATCATAGCAGCCCTAGGAAACTAATGTATGTCCCAAACCTCCGAATCTTAAAATATCTGGTTCGGGATTGGGGCATGTTGAGATAACTATGGAGGGAGGCATATGAGGGCATGTAGAGGGAAAACCGAGTTCAGAAAGCAAGAACAGAAGAGATACAGTCAAGAGTGTGTCCACATGTGGAGGAGAGAAACAAAGTCCAAATCCAAACCCAGACCAAAAGATTTCCTTTCAAAATAAGCCTGCAAACATGAATTCATAAATGCATGAAGAAAACTAGCTTTAGAGAAACAGCCAACAAAATCAACTGTTCATATATACATGTACTACAGGTGCAATGAATTCTACAGCAGTTCCTGACATAGACCTTACTTTATCTCATTAATAAATGAAGTTTCCCACATTTTACACCATATGTCCTATGACAGTTTACATTGATACAGACTTTAAAACATCTATGTTTATGGTGCTTAAAGAGGTAAATTAAGGTTTCACATCCATAAAAAGAAAAAGACGTTACGAAACAGTAGCAATCAGAAATGAAAAAAATAATAGATGGATTTGAAAATAATTAATTATATAGAGCTGTATTAACTGCAGAGAGAAGAACAATGGAAATGTTTTCCTGAAAGGTCCTGTCCATGAGAAAGTGGAGCCCAGGAATATTTTTGCCATAGGAGCTAAGATAGCCCTGGACATTTTGGTCTTCGGGAGATGCTCATTGGAAAATCTGGTCCTTCAAGGGGCATGCTTACACTTAGCGAAGACAGAAGCAGGAAGGGCCACAACTTTCCTCTTCCACTTCAAGCTGCTTGAACTTGTTGCTCTGCTTTAAATGCTATGACTCTTATGTTATGGACAATTGTCATTTTGTGAAATTGACACTGGTCTTTGAGTCAGGACTGGGGCTGATCAGGTGGAGGTGGGCAGCAACGGGGGCAGCTGGCACAAATTACATGACCCACTGGTCTGGGCCAGGTCTGAGGCACATATACAAATTTTGCATAAAGATTTTTAGCCAGTCCACTCTTACTGTGGACCCTGGCCCGTGACAGTCCAGTTCAGGCTTACAGAAATTCTGACCAGGTTTGTTACAAGGATCCAGTGAGCTAATCCAAGTTCTACTCTTTTGTCAACTCTGAAGAGCTACAGAAATATATAAATTGTAAACTTAAAATGAAGAGGATGTATTTTATCTCCTCTTAATGTGCTTAGCTTTGTGTCTGGATCTAGACATATGTTAACTTGAAAAATGAAAATAACTGTAACAGAATATTAATCTAAATCTTTGGCTGTATCTATATGACATTCTAATGTTAAGACAGAAAATGAAAAAAAAAAGGAATAAAAATCACCATATTTTTGAAAGTAAAATAACCTAGTAATCATTATTAAATGTTAATTCTGGCTAGGTACTCTTTGCCAGGAATTCTTCTAAGTGGTTTAAAAGTAGAATAGACTTTGGAGTCAGATGGACTGGGTTCAAATAGTGACTTCACCACACAGTGAATTGGATAGGTTATTTAACCTTTCTAGGTTTCATATAAGTGGGGATGATAATTGGTACATAGTGAGGATTTATGTGGTAATAAAGTATGCTTAGTATACTGTTTATGAGTATACTGGCATGTAAATGAGCTTTTAATAAATATTAGCTAATATGGGAACATTTGTCATCTCCCTCCCTAGAATTCATTTTTCCCTTCACCTTTTTCAACCTAATCCTAAATTTCTCAGCTAGTTTGTGTGAGGGCAACCCCACCTTTTCTGTGTCAAGGATGGTCTCTAGCTGGCATATGACAATCAGCTGGCTCTCCAAAATTCTTGGTCATGGACATCATTTTAGGGATAGACTGATGATCCAATTTAAACCAATAAGGTAGGAGGAATTGTTTTCTGGGAGCTTTTTGCAAAGAGCTTCCTCTTTGATATCAGGTGAATGAGAAAGCATTTAGCCTCAATGCTTCTGGTGGCCATACTGAGATGACAAGGGACATCTTTTGTGAAGTTGACATGATTCAATGCAGACTGTAGAAATGGAAAGAAAGTGGGTCATTGGTAAAATCGTTAAGCAACTGGATCAAGTAGAACCTGAAGCCTGAGCTATCTCTCTACTTCTCACTTACATGAGCTAATAAATTTTCTTTATTGTTTATGCTATTTATTCTCTTACTTGCAATTGAAAGTATCCTGATACAAGTATTATTGCAACATGCCAAATAGCTGACTCATTCTCAAATGATGGTAATTACTGGCATTGTAAAATATATTCAGGTGACTAAATCAGTTTTTCCTTTTTCATGTAAACATTTGTCTTAAAATTGGGCCAAGATCATATTTCTGAAATAATATATTAAGCTTTAGCCACAATGATTGGGAGATGGAGAAGAAGTAAAATCAAACTGTAAAGGCCAGATTCCATTCTATGGTAACATCCATTGCCATAGAGATGATATCTTATCAGCTACTAACTATCTATCATGTACTGTATTCCAGGGACTCTGTTAGGTGCTTTGCTTACATTTTCTTTAGTTCTTTCTTAGAATTATTTAATATGAGAAAACGGAAGTTTAGAGAGTGGTTTTTAGGGACTCATACCTAAAACAGTACCCTGAACAAGCTGAGCTCTCAATAAATAATCGTTGCATGTCAATTAACTACTCAGATACATACAAAACCAGGGTGTAGACTCCTGTCTGCTTTCCTCCAAAGTCTTCGCTCCTGAAGCTACACCACATTGCTTCAAATATATTAAAAGTTCCATCCCTTTATTAGTAAAAGTTTGTGCACTGGTCTAATTTACTGGATTGGTATTTAAGGCAAGTAGCCGTCAACTGAGAAATTTTAGCTTCATTAGAGTCCATTCCTAATTTGATCATATTTATCATTTTTTCAGAAGCTAGACTTTTTTAGATTATTGTCTAGAGCAAGATAAGATATATAAACTCTAGGTTGCTAAGCTCAATTAGTTTGTAGCCCTCAAAGGAATTCTGTTAAAAATTATATGCCTTAAATTGCCATCCAAACCATGACCCAAGGACTTTAAAAAGAGCTGAAAACTTGTATTCCAGACCTAAAAGTGATTATTCCAAATAAAGTTTTGGAATTCTTGCCCAATTTTGAAATGCTTATAAAAAATATAACTCCTCTTTCAATTTGTCTTAAAATAAAAAAAATCAAGCATAAAAATATGTGATTTATAATGAGGTTTCAATAGATGTTACTGTGATAAATGCTATGTTTTAGCATCTATTAACTGTGAAACTGCAATATTTTTAAATGTTTTATCATGCTCAGATTAGTCAACTTTGATCTCTTACAGTAAATGACAGTCAAGTGTTTTATGAAGAGGTGCCTTACTTTCATCAAGAAAAGAAAATGAGAAATCTAATCGTGTTGAATTTTATAGGTCTCTAATCATGTTGAATTTTGTAGCTTTTGATAATTCCTGCTGCAGCTCTTTTACTGCTGAGTACAAAATTCAAGGTCCAGATTGCCTACAGTAAATGTAAATCCCTAGTCCCTCTGACGATACAGTCATTCAAATGGTCTTTAATATTTACCATAAGGGCCTATATGGTTACTCAATAAACAAATTGGTTAGCATGGTAATAGGAACTACTGTTTATTGAGTACTTCCTGAGTGGTAGGTGATGTGAGAAAGGTACTATAATGAATTGGAATATAAATATTTGTTGAAGCCTGAAGACTAACTTATCAAATATGCTACCATGAGTTATTTAACTACACACTTTCCTCAGCTTTACAATGTAGATTGTTGTGAGGATTAGAAGTACTATATTGCATATCAAGCTTTTTCTTATGTATGACAGAAAATTGGCACTCTGGGACCTGGGAGCAGGGAGAAACTCATGCCTGGGCATGGATATTCAGGACTTCATCAGAAGAAAGGGATGATATTTGACGAAGTTCATCCTGACTTCTTTCACTTAGCGTAATGTTTTCAAGGTTCATCTATGTTGTAATCTGTATCAGTCCTTGGTTCCATTGTATAATATTCCATTGTCTGGATATACCACATTTTGCTTATCCATTCATCAACTGAAGAGTGTTTCCACCTTTTGGCTATTGTGAATAGTGTGGCTGTGGATATGCATATACACGTAGTTGTTTGAATACCTGTTTTGAATGCTTTTGAGTATAGAGCTTGATGTGCAAGATATAGAGTATAGACCTTGATGTCACTTTTGATGAGTGACAATAAGCAGCACTTTATCCACCAAGATCTTTAGAATCTCACTAGCATATGTAGAGATGATGAATAGGTTTCCCTGTTATTTTATTTACAATAATTCATGGCAGAGTGCTACAATCAATAGTGATGTCTGTCAAGTGGGCCAGATGGAAAAAAATTTTGGCATCTCTGCCTTTGCTTATCATTCTCTGCGAGTTTCTTTCCCTTTCTTCTCTTCATTTTTTTGCCCTTTGAAGAGTGCGTCCATTAAAGCCAACATTTTGGATGTTATATGTTAAAAGACCAATTTATCCAATATGGCTTTACACAGATGTGTTTGAGGGGACAATTATGTATCTTATTTAAGTCAGAGACATGGTGAGCAATATGGAAAATTAAAGCCAGTTTGAGGAATCTAAGCTCAAGCCAAATTCAACAGCATCTCATTGTCCAATCCCCGCTGAAGTGGCTCCCATCCCAGGTTTACATACTTGTTTCCAGTTCAAGGGGATATTAATGGTCACAATAGCCTTTTAAACTGTCTTTTTAATATGAGCATGTTCTCATTTTTTTCTCTTTGAGATGTTGCATCCTGAAACTCCTATCACAACTAAGGGATACATTATTAAAAATGTCACAAAGCTATTATAGAATAAACCTAACTAGACAAGGGGCTGGAAGATACGTTTTAAATGGATCTTTTTCAGTCCTCTTCAAAACGGTTCTGTCGTAATATTTGGTCTTTGAGAAAGTCTTAGGGAAATATATATTAAGTTGAGTGAATATAATGTTTGTTAGGAAGTAATTCCTCTTGGGATTCCTGAGGTCTCAAAATGAGTCATCAGATGTAAAAGGACTTTGATGGCAGCCCCAAGCATGTCCCCATCTCAGTGGACAGAAACTCCTTGTTGGAGGATAACTGGTACCAGAAAAGTAGCTCTGAAAGCAAATTCACTTCACAAGGTACCAACATTTCATGGAGAATAGTTTATCATTCATTAGAGGGTTCGATTGGAAAGTTATCTTTAAACAGAGACCAAAAGTGATAGGAATAAGGGTGCTTTCTCTTACATGTAATACAATGAAGGTTATGAATCTCTGTACTAATTAGAACAAAGAATATGCCAAGTGTTAACTGTTTTTAGTTTTCTTTTTGCTGTGAGTTTTTTGGGTAAGTTGAGTGATAGCACACCAAATATCACCTTTCACTGCACATTAGATTTTTAGCAACTTTGGGAATTTCTGGAAAAATATTACAAGCTTAATCTATTTTTTACAGGGCCTCTCCCAATCCTCTGATATTAGTTATCTCACTGCCTTTTTAAATAACAGTTTTATTGAGATACAACTCCCATATCATATAATTCATCCATTTGAAGTGTACAATCCAGTGGTTTTTAGTGTATTCACAATTAGTTGTGCAGCCATTACTGCAATCAACCTTAGGACATTTTTAATCAGCTAAAAATAAACCCTGTACTCATTAGCTTTCACACCCCATTCCCTCCCCAACTCCTGGTCCCAGGTCACCATTAACCTATATCCTATATTTTGTTTCTATACATTTGTCTATTCTGGACATTTTAGATAAATAAAATCACACAGTATGATCTTTTGTGACTGATTTCTTTAACTTAGCATAATGTTTTCAAAGTTCATCTATGTTGTTATCTGTATCAGTCCTTGGTTCCATTGTATAATATTCCATTGTCTGGATATACCACATTTTGTTTATCCATTCAACTGAAGAGTGTTTCCACCTTTTGGCTATTGTGAATAGTGTGGCTGTGGATATGCATATACATGGAGTTGTTTGAATACCTGTTTTGAATGCTTTTGAGCATAGACCTTGATGTGCAATTGCTGGGTCAAATGATAATTCCATGTTTAATATTTTGAGGAACTGCTAAGCTGTCTTCCAAAGCAGCTACATGGTTTTACATTTCCACCTAAAGTCATTCTCTTTCAAAATACTTACTCATCATTACCATTTTTTTTTCCTCCTTCAGCTGCTAACTTAAGTCTGCCAGATTCTCATTTATGGATGGTTTTGCAAAGAATGTGAGCAGTTTGCCATTCTAATCTTGTCAACTTCATGAAATTCTGGACCTTTATTGGGATTTACTATTTCACTTTGCAATAGATTTACCATTTAGTGATAGATGCTGCATCCAATATGTTTGCATGTTTCTGCAAACAACTCCATGAAGTATTATTAATGACAATTTAAAGGTGAACAAACTTAGGCTCAGGAAACCTAAATAATTAGCTAGTAGATAGTTAAACCAGCACTTGAACTATTGTGAAGAATAGAGTTGGCTTTACCAGAAAAGTAATAGGTGTAAGGGCAGTATTACCCAGAGGCATTATGAACCTTTTCTGAGTCTCTACTTAGGCTACATCACTTATTCCTCCCAGAAATCCTAAGGGCATAGTATAGAGGCTGCAAAGTGTGGCCAAATGTGACCTCAGCCATGGTGGCTTATTTTTGCGGGGGGGGGTATCGTTAATCTACAATTACATGTGCAACATTGTTGTTACTAAACTCCCCACTTCATCAAGTCCCCCCCAGATACCCCATTACAGTCAGTCCATCAGCGTAGTGAGATGCTATAGAACCACTACTTGTCTTCTCTGAGTTGTACAGCCCTCTCGTGCAACCCCCCCACCCCCCTAAATTATATCTGCTAATCGTAATGTCCCTTTTTCCCCCTGGTCCCTCCCTTCCCACCTGTCCTCCCCAGTCCCTTTCCCTTTGGTAACTGTTAGTCGATTCTTGGGTTCTGTGAGTCTGCTGCTGTTTTGTCCCTTCAGTTTTTTTCTTTGTTCTTATACTCCACATATGAGTAAAATCATTTGATACTTGTATTTTTCCACCTGGCTTATTTCACTGAGCATAATACCCTCTAGCCCATCCATGTTGTTGCAAATGGAAGGATTTGTTTTCTTCTTATGGCTGAATAATATTCCATTGTGTATATGTACCACATCTTCTTTATCCTTTCATCTACTGATGGACACTTAGGTTGCTTCCATTTCTTGGCTATTGTAAATAGTGCTGCGATAAACATAAGGGTGCATATGTCTTTTTCAAACTGGGCTGCTGCATTCTTAGGGTAAATTCCTAGGAGTGGAATTCCTGGGTCAAATAGTATTTCTATTTTGAATTTTTTGAAGAACCTCCATACTGCTTTCCACAATGGTTGTACTGATTTACATTCCCACCAGCAGTGTAGGAGGGTTCCCCTTTCTCCACATCCTCACCAACATTTGTTGTTGTTTGTCTTTGGTTGGCAGCCATCCTAACTGGTGTGAGGTGATATCTCATTGTGGTTTTAATTTGCATTTCTCTGATGTCTAGTAATGTGAGGCATCTTTTCATGTGCCTGTTGGCCATCTGAATTTCTTCTTTGGAGAAGTGTCTATTCAGATCCTCTGCTCATTTTTTAACTGGATTATTTGCTTTTTGTTTATTGAGGCACATGAGTTCTTTATATATTTTGGATGTCAACCCTTTATCGGATATGACATTTATGAATATAATCTCCCATACTGTAGGATGTCTTTTTGTTCTACTGATGGTGTCCTTTGCTGTACAGAAGCTTTTCAGCTTGATATAGTCCCACTTGTTCATTTTTGCTTTTGTTTCCTTGCCCGGGGAGATATGTTCATGAAGACTATTGCTCATGTTTAAGTCCAGGTGGCTTACATTTTTACACAATGAAGAGTCCTAGGGAAGGCAGTTCAGAGTTGGTGCAACAATTAAAAATTGTCAGAGTTTCAAAGTCCATTTCCATGTGATTCTATTCGCCTCTCCCTCATGGCTGTAAGATGGCTGCAGCAACTCCAAGCATCATGCCTTTTACCCTGCTATTTCCAAAGCAGGAAGTACTGTAAATGTTTCTTTCTTCTTGTGTGTTTCTTTCATTTAATTAGAAAGGAAAATTCTTTTTCCAGAAGACTCCTACAGATTTTTATGTCTCAGTGGCCAGAGAGGAGTCACATGCTCATTCCTAATTATAAGATTCACTGGGAAAGCAAGTGTCTGGCAATTGCAGCCTCTATATTGTGTGGAGGTCTCCTCTGAAATTAGAAAAAAGTATGAAGAATAAATAGCTGCTAGTCAGAAGTTCACAATATCTGAGGCAGTTGGGAATTAATATCCCTTGTTTAAAGATGAGAATCCTTAGATCAGAGATGCTATGTAACATCACACATACAGTTAGTGGTGAAGCTGAGATTTGAGTGAGGTAATGTGATTTCTGAAGTCGATGCTACAGCATATTGTCTCAAAGGTGACATGCCCTATTTGAAAAATGTACCCACAGGTAGATAACTACCTTGTTTATCATTCTGCTACATGTAAAGGAGAAACAAATGGTTAAAAAAATCCAATTACTTTCTAGAATATAAGTTAAGATTATTTTTACGTGTAATGCAACAGGTTTTGAAGGCATTTGTTTTTCCATGAAATATGTACATTTGGCTTCATAAAAATTAAAATCTCTGTTCCTCTACCTTGTTTTTCTAAAGTAGATTATTTTGGGAAGCTGTAAACTGAGATTTTAGTGTTGGAAAATGCCCTTTAGTTGCTAACATTCTGGATTTTTACTTGAAGGCAGGCAAACAAAGTGATTTTTGTATTCCTTTAGCCAAGCTACTATATTTTCTTTTTGATTAGCCATGTGCTCAACATACCTGGCAGATGAGTAAAATCTCATGGTAAGTCTCTTTCATTTCCTTCCTATAAATATATAGTCATGATGTGGGAATTAAAGAGCTAACACTAAGAGTTTTATATACATCCTCTCATTTGTCCCTCACAGGCGCCTTATTGGATACCTAGCTCCATTTTATCCCCATGAAAAATAAGGCATAGAGAGTGTAAGTAACTTGTCCAATGCCACATACTAGGAAAAAGTTGAACTAGGACTTGAATCAAGGCAATGTGAGTTCAAAACCCACGTTCTTAATTACATGTTATATTCCCACTACAACCTAATACCATCTGAAGCATATCTAGCATTCCAAGATGGAAAAAGGTTAATGTTTGAATTGTGATTAATGAATATATATCCTTATATAAGTGTTTTTGAGCTTGGAGCAATTTTGTCTAAATTAAATGATACTAATAAGGACCCTGTTGTACTTGGAGAACTGAAGTTGTACTTTGGAATACATATTTACTTCAACCTCTTAAGAGTTGTTGATTTTGTAGGGAGAGGTACTGTGGATATATTTAGCAGTAAATAATCCTTAAAAAAATGCTTTTATCTGGGAATGAAGCTGTAATCTCATATAGAGAGCTACCGAGAGAAGCACTTCCATCAGGTATGTTCAGGTGACTCCCTTCTGTACCTGCGTCCAAAGTCCTATTTGGAGCAACCTAGCTCTCAGTGTGGGCTGTGGAAACTATAGGTAAGGCTGATGTATTGAACAGCCAACAACCTAAAATTGGGAGTGGCCTATTTCTGGTGCCTGGGGTTCCAATGAGTTTACAAATATTTCTGGTTGTTTTGCAGGGGAGGGAGCCTTTTTACTTCACAGGGACTGTTGGTCTGTTTGTCAGAAAGACCCCTTTTAGCTCCACATCATGCTTTGTGCAATAGCCTCATTTGCCTTTGTTTGCCTCACAGCCTAGCACAATGATGCCCAAGAAGCCAATTATTTGTGTCTCACTTCTTACTTTCTCTTTAGTTTTCCACCTTGATGACATGATCTTCTTCTTTTATGAGCTCAGTGTTTTCAAAGGATGGTCCAAGTTAGGCAGGCCCACATCTGGAGCCCCACATCTGATACTTTCTAGTTATGCAATATCAGACAATGTGTCTATTTTTCCAAAACTCAGTTTCCTTATCAATAAAGGAAGAATAATATAGGGGTAATATAAGGTTAGCTGAGGATCAGATGAGATCATGTCAGTAAAGTATCTTGAACAAATAATTGCTCTACCAATGCTGGTTTCCTATACCATCCCTCTGCCCAACAACTTAAGTCATCAAAACCCACTTAGAAAGCTGCTGGTAAACTCAGTCATACTTACACTGAATTGTGCTTGACCACAAAAAGTGTAAAGAGTGGCTATTGCCTTGGCCACCTTTGATTGCCTTTAGAGAAAGAATTTCTAATGGTGGAGTTACCAGTATCATCAAGTCAATGAGCGGAGATGTTTGGGAGAGCATGGAGGCCTTTCTGGAATTCCAGAAATCCTAACTTGGGGGCCAGGCTTCCTATTGAAAAATATTGAGAGAGAAGGAAAAAATAAGGTTGTTTTCTGAAAATTCTAGAAGGACTAGATGTACCTGGAGTAGCCTTCAAGGGCTTGGTGGACAGAGTGCTCTTTGTTTCTAATGTGATTTCTTTTGCAACCCAGATAAAGACTGGGGATTGGCAACAGCGTACCTATTCATAATAACAGGACTCATGAATATCAACAGATTCTTAGTGACCTGAGAGTGTAGGACTCCATGGTTCCTTCTCAAGGAAACAATTTGTGTCTAAACAGTTTCTGATGTGCAGCCAAGCTAGATGTTGTAAAACACCACAGAGGCAGGCTGTTCATCAAACAGTTTAATTTGCCAGGAAGACAGGAAAAAGTAAACCAATATGATGAAGGCCTTCTGCTCAGCTTTGTAATAGAGAACATAAAATATTTACCTTGAAAAACTGTTGATGGGGTCGACAATTCACATAAAATTATCCTACCTTTCTGAGTATTTCATGGGAACACTTTTTGTTCCCTGTTTGGAAATTGCTAATTTTCAAAACTTCATGATTCATTTCATAGTATCTCTTTGGAGTTAAACCAGGCAAAGTCAAGAAACTTGATTTGAAGAGGTAGGTTATAATAAAGATCAATAGCAATAGCACAGACTTTGCACTTGTTTTAGGTTGGTTCTCTGGAAACAGAATCTGAGATGCAGTTTCGTATATGTGAGCTTTCTCAGGGGTGTGCCTGGGAACAACACATGCAAGGAAATGGGGGAAGTAGAACTGGGCAGAGGGTGAAGCTTAACTCTAAAGCAGTTACAACTGAAGCCTCAGAAGAGCCCATGGGCGGTTCTTTGCAGTCTACTAAACCGAGGCAACGTGGTTAGAACTTGCTACCTTTTATCAAGGGGCCATAACCTTGGGTGAGGCACTTCCCTTTGCCGAGGGAGCTCTCTTTGTGGAGGGTAATTCTGAGAAAAGACAATTCTGAGTCCTTAGCAGCCAGTACTGTAGGTGGCATCCAGAGTGCCCAGTAAAGGAGTCACACTGACCTGAGGTAGAATCTGGCAGCTCCATGGGTTAGTAGTTTTGGGAATTTGGGCAAATAACTTAAATCTCTGGCTCTATCTCACAGAATGTGAAGGGTCAATGAGGTTGACTGCTTAATAAAGTGCCTGACATATGTGATGCTCAGTAAACACTGCTGTTATTATTACATGGTGCTCTATGAAAATTATTCATTGATCCCTTTCTCCTGAGCTCTGTACTTGTGAATCTAATTTCTGACTGACTTGTTATATCTGGGTCTTCAAACTTGACTTTGCTATACTCAGCTCTTTGTTTACTCTTCAGGCTGTGGTCTGGGAAAAAGAGGGTAACTTATGGAGAAATAGCTATGAGAGCAAGAATAAGAGTGGGAGAGAGAGGGAGAGACTGTGAGAGAACCGACATTTTTGATGATCTGGGGACCCTCAAGTCAGATCCTCCCCTGGACTTTCTAATAATACAAATCAATTCTCTTTCTGATTAAACTAGTTTTAATTGGCTTTCTGGCACTTGAGGTCGAGAGTCTTGACCAGTGTTTCATGCTTCAGGTTTGTCCTCCTTGCCTCAATGAAACAAATCTGTTGAGTCTGCCCCATTATTGGGAAGTTCCTTGTAGTGCCAAGTAGCTCAATGTTTGTGAAATCATGAAGGTCACCTTCCAAAGGAGTAGATAACTTCCAAATTAAACACTTCCACCCTGCCTTACATCCCAAGCCTGTGACAGAGACAAGCCTGGAGAGCTGACAGCAGAAGTCACTCTGCCAGCCTCAGGGCTTTAGACTCAATGATTCAGAGTCTGGGGTGGACCCTGTATAGCTTTGGGATGGATTGAGCGTAACACTGCACTATCCCAGGGCACTGCCCAAAAAACAGTATGTAATTTTACTGGGGTGGGGGAGTGCTCACCCAATAAGCCAGAGATGATGTTGGATTTCTTTGGGAAAAATAAAATACTCAATCCTTTAAAGTTTCTTAAAGAAGTTTTATGACATTTTGTTGCATGTTGATAATCATCTAGTGACCAGTGATTTTTTAATAATTCAATAAAACATAAAGAGGGCTACTACTTGATAAATACATTTAAAGTTTCTAGTTTATGCATATTTATGAAAGTGTTTAGATGAAATAATTTCAAAAGATTGTGTATAATGTAGATTTCATTAAATTAGAAGAAGGTTTCCTTGTTCCACACTCTGGTTTCATAGTGGCTAAGTATGGAGTAAAGGGTTTCACTCTGTAAAACATACAGAAATTTTATGTACTTAAGCTTACTTTGGAGAGAATCCAGAGTAATTCCCAGGCCACTTTTTACTCTGAACTTTTGTACTAGTTGCCTGTACACATATCACTCATTTTATATTTAGCATATGCTGTCTTATAGTTTAACATTTTTTTAAATTTAAAGAGTATATACAAACTAAAAAAATATATAAAGTTAGACAAAAACATAAGTTTCTTTCTTATAAATTGTTTTACTCTTATATTTAATTTTACAAACTGTTCTGTTCTATACTTTCTGTAAATATTGTCATTTTAATGATAGCCAGATAGCCAGTTTTACTATTTAATCTTCCCAGTTAAATTTTCCAATTCCAAACTTAATTTTTCCAATTACCATCATATATATACATGCATATACACTTACATACATATGATGATTGAAAAAATTATATATATATGTGTATATATATATAAACACATATATGTTTGCATATGTACACACAACATGTATACAGGATCCTCAAATAGAGAAAGTCTTTGAGTCTTTGATGATAAAAATCATGTATTTCATGTAACCTTTTGACTGTCCAGTGCCAACTATGTACTTTGTAGGAATTTGATTAATAGTGTTTTAATTATAATTGTCATGATGACAACACATCATCTTGCAGATTGAAGAAGAAGATCTAATAATTCAACATTGGCAGGACTTCTTCATTCTAATGAGGCATTTATGACAAAAGAGCAAGCAGACCCTGGCACTTCCTCTGGCTTTTTTTTTTATTGCAGTGTAGTTGGCATTTTATTATAATAGTTCCAGGTGTAATTTAATTATCAATGTTCCTTATAACTTCTTGGAGATTTCATTACCTCCTAGGTCAGAAGAGGTATAGCTTTGAGAATTGAATTATATGAAGAATATTAGCAAAATGGATTTGTGTTCCTTCAGTCTAAGGTTAGGAATGTCTAAAAACTTGGAAAATAGCAGTAGGGAGTATAGGAATAGACCTTGAGGTATAAGAAAGAATATAAGAATGTTCTTTGCAGGGGGTGGATAAATTGCAGAGGAAGAGGATCTGATCTCACCTCCTCCTACAAACACACCAAGGCTGTAACTACATACAGAGGAACTCTGAGAATGACAGGAACACTAGCCAATTAGCTCTTCCACAATGATATAAAGAAAAAGCCACATTGAGATGGGTAGGAGGGGCAGAGATGCTGTCTGGTTGGGACCCACACCAGCATATGCCGTCTTATAGTTTAACTATTTTTTTTAATTTAAAGGGTATATACAAACTAAAGTTGCCTAGCAAGCCAGAAGTGGTAGGGCTATCACAGGCATGGAGGTCCTCCCTGAGGACCGAGGGGTTCAAGCCCTGTATCAGGTGCCTCTGCCCTTGAGTCCTGCACTGGAAAGATGAGCCATCATTACAGCTGGCTTTGAAAATCAGTGGGATTTAACTTCTGGAGAGCCAGAATGTTATGAAACTGAGGCTCCACTCTTAAAGGCTCTTGCACAAATTCACTTGCTTCAAAACCCAGCATAGAGGCAGCAGTCTGGCCTGGGGCATACATCAGGGAGATTTACTGGCTAATTTCAGGGCATGTGCCAGAGGGTGGCGAGCTGTAGGAACTTTCTCCAGGAATAGAAGCACTGGGGGGTGCCATTTGTCTTCCCCTCTTTCTACCTAGCTGGCCTGCCACAGGTGAATACCATTTCTGGCACTCTTCATCTACCTTGCTCACCTCAGCCTAGTGTTTCCCCTGCAGACCTGCTGTACCCAACTTGCCTGCCCAGGTAGGTGCCCCTCCAAAGTAGCTCTTGCCTTGCCACACCCAGATAGGACCATGGTGGGGACAAGCACCCTCAAAGGAGGACCCTGCCCCAGGGGACCTGATGGGTGGCCCTGGCTGGGATAAGCACCCTTCCCAAAGTGGCCCCACCATACCACAACTGGGGGTGGCCTGGCCAGGACAGTGCACCCCCAAAGCAGCTCCTGAGTGGGTAGGGGGAAGCCCCACCCATCAATGCCCCTGCAACAGTCACAACCAGACATCATGGCCAGCCAGGCTGGGGTCTAGCCCTGCTCACCAGCACACCCACAGCAGTTATGGCCCAGCCCCAACAGGAAGGCCCATATGGTCCACAGAAGGGATGCCCCTGAAAGACTTGGTCTGGGTGAGCAGCAAGGACTGTGCTTCCAGGCTATGCAGGGCACTTTCTACAATAAAGTCGCTCCTTCAAGATCAGGAGACATAGCTGATCTACATAATACACAGAGACAAACACAGAGAGTCAAGCAAAATGAAGAGACAAAGGAATATGTTCCAAATAAAAGAACAAGATAAACCTCAGAAAAGTACTAAACAAAACATAAATAAGCAGGGTAGCTAATAAAGAGTTCAAAGTAATGATCATTAAGATGCTCAGTGAACTCAGAAGAAGAATGGATGAACACAGTGAGAACTTTAACAAAGAGACAGAAAATGTAAAAGATAACTAACCAGAGCTGAAGAATACAGTAACTGAAAAACAAAAAACAGGGAATCAACAGCAGATTATGCAGAAGACTGGATCAGTGATCTGGAAGACAAGGTAGTGGAACTCACCCAAGCTGAATGGCAAAAAGAAAACAGACTTTAAAAAAATAATGAGGATAGTTTAAGGAACCTCTGGGACAACATCAGGCGTACTAACATTTACATTATAGGGGTCTCTGAAGGACAAGAGAGAGAGAGAAAGTGAAGACTTTTTGAAGAAATAATAACCAAAAAATTCCCTAACCTAGGGAAGGAAATAGAAATCCAAGTCCAGGAAACAAAGAGAATCCCAAACAAGATGAACCCAAGGGGGTCCACACCAAGTCACATAATAATTAAAATGTCAAAAATTCAAGATGAAGAGAATCTTAAAAGCAGCAAGAGGAAAGCAGCTAGTTATGTATAAGAGAACTCACATTAGGCTATCAGCTGATTTTTCAGAATCCTTACAGACCAGAAGACAGTGACACTCTATTCTAGATGCTGAAAGGAAGAAACCTACAACCAAGAATTCTTCACCTGGCAAGTTCATTCAGAATAGAAGAAGAGACAGAGGGGGGTTCATAAGCCTGTAAGTTTGAGAAATGCCGGGATAAATGAAATTAGTTTTTACTTGAATGTAGAACTTCTCACAACTTTTATGCATTGCAAGTCTTTTGGAGGAGGCTAGAGCCATCAGCATTTCCAAATTTATTTTTTAATTTACAAAAAGAGATTACCCAATGAATTTCTTTTTATTTATTTATTTATTTTTTAATTTTTGGGATACATGTTAGAAAGACTATATCCTTTGCACAGTTAATCATATAATAAAACATAGTTTGAGTGATTGAATGAATCCATAGTGAGCTAGGGACAAGGGCATCATTATTTTCTCTCCAGACGGCCAAAGAGTGTGGGTAGCAGAAGCGCAAACACTCCCAGTATCATTCACATTCTCTTGGTCCATAGTTTTCTTTGATTCAGGGCTGACTGACCTTACCTCTCTAGGGCATAAAATTAAGTTGCTTTCTCCCAGGAACCACAGCTCTTGAAATCTGACTAGCCTTCCTAATAAGGCTTTAATAGCCATTGGTACCTGCCTGAACTCCTGGTGGCCTTGCAGCTAATCACATTTCAGAGAAAGATGCTCAAAGAAATATGCCCAGGGCCTGACGGATCCTCTTTCTGGGAGAAGAAAATGGCAGGGAATGGCCTCAAGCTTAATATTACAGAGATAGCACCAGGCTATCCAGGCTTTTAAAATGTCCTCTGGGCCCGAGCCAATGAGAATGTTTCCTTTGCTTTTCAGGGTTACAGCCTGTTTGTTCCTGGTATGGAGCTGGACTCTAGGAGTTACATAGGCGAGGCAGAAGGCAGATGCAGTAGAGGATGAGGAGAGAGAGCTGCATGTCTCCTTCACAGGTAAGAACAAAGTGTTCATTCAGTGAATCTTGTAGATTGCAATCTCTTGGCTGACTTCTGTGTGCTTCAGTTATAATTAACTTCCATATATTTTATTGGGATTAGTGGCTTGTCAGCATTTTTGGAACTTAGTACTAAGCATGAGATATAATAACACTATTTATCTTCTATATGGGCGCATTTTAGGGTGATGGATAAAGATAAGTCAAGAGCACCCACACAATTTCATCCCTTCCATTCATTTTTTTCCTTTTAAGAAAGCAGAGGGCAGGATGTCTTTTTTCTTCTTTTGCTCAGCTGAAACAGCAAAGAGAAATGCTTAATGGAAAGCAAGTATGCCCTTAAGAAATTCTTGTGTAAGAGTTCTTTGATAAATGCTCAAACTAATCCCACATTTCTAGAAATGGACCTTCCTCTCACCGTACATGATACCCTCTCCCATAGGGTAGAAATAGGTTTATTAACCTCTTTTCGCTTTGCAGTGACTCACTGCAGTAAGGGAAAAAAGCACTTAGGTGAATTATCCGAAGTTTTGGTTCTAGCCTCTCCCTAAATGTCTGATCTTAGACCAGTCACTTTATCTCTTTTCTGTGCCCCATCTGCCGAAGTGAGGTGGGTAGGAGGGGGACAGTTAAAACATGTGCATGTACTGTGTACTTACAACCCGCCAGGCCCTCTGCTATGCAGTCTAGATATCTTGCTTAGTCCTCACAGAATGAATGCAGTGAGATAGATGCCTTTTTTTCAAAATGAGGAACTAAGCTTTAGAAGGTGAGGTGACTTGTCTGGGGTCGCACATCTAGTGAAGTAGCAGAACTTTATTTGTGCCCAGATGTAACTGAGTCCATAGCCCAGGCACTTAGCCACTAGCCTACACTAATATTCTGGTTGTTGTGAGGAAGAAAAAAAGATGCCCCAAAGTGTGGTGTAATTTGTAAAACCCATAAAAGTGTGAGGTATTATCACTGAAGAGTGCCCATAGTGGTTGATGAGGTCTTGGTCCTGAAGGAGGTACTGAGGATGAAAGTACAGTGTGTTTCCTGATTGGGGCCTTGTCCAAAATAAAAACTTTTGTGCATGGCTGTTGCCAAATGATGAAAGAAGAATATAAGGAGAATTCATGATATTCTCATTGTGGTCTAAGGGCCCTGCTTGGTCAGCCCTCATCCACCACCCCAGCACCACCTCACCACCTCCCATCACCCACCCTGATGCTCACAAGGCTACATGGGTAGCCTGCTCTTCAGTTTCTTCCAAGTCAACCTCTTTCCTGCCTGTGGGTAAAATTGCAATATTTCCAATCTCTTGCCTGGCCTTGTGCACCTCCATATCAATATGTGTTTTTAAGGGTGGGGAGAAGTAGTCCATCTCCATATCAAAAGGTGATTACAAGGGTGGTGGAAGTGAGGGTATAACTGGACTGGAGAAGTTTGGTGGGACCCGTTTTTTGCAGTTAGGAGTTGAGAGACACAGACGAGTAGAAGTGGACAACTTCTTGTAAGCAATAAATGGGTTTTTCCCACTTTATTTCTCCCTTTGACTGATTTCGGTTTCAAAGGTAATTTGCCCCAGGTTGGGGGAGAAAGATACCCCCCACCCCTCACCAGTTACACTGTCAAGGTCCTTTGCATTTAGGTACCTCTGCCTAGAATTTCTTCCTACAGCCTGTTTCCATCTCATTTTTCCGGTCTTAAACCAAATGTCAACTTCTTGGGGAAACCCAGACCACCCAATTATTTTGTTTATATTTTTGTTTAATTGTTTGGCTTTTCCGAATAGAGACTTTTGTTCACTGTGCCGTACTGGTGGTTCACAGAGGGCCAAGCTCTTACTAGGTGCCCAATAGTTTAGCGCTGAGTGAAGCAGTCAAAGACAGAGCTTTAGAGAAGAGCAGTGAAACATGGCCAGAGGTCTGAGTCACACACTAACCTGCACTCTTCAGTCTCACTGAGATTCCTACCAATCATTGCTATTTTAAGGGCAATATAATAAAATTCTCTTTCTTCTTTTTTTAAATGTTTTTCCCTCTGTTCTAATGTTCACCCATCACCCTGTTTCTTGCCACTGTCTTTGGAAGAGGTGTAACTTATGGGAAAGTGTAGGGTGTTGGGAGTTACATAGAACTGGGGGTGGAATCCTTATTCTATCATGTACAGCGAAACCTTGGGTATGTCATTGAAGTTCTCTGAGCCTAAGCTGCTTTGTGCATAAAATATTCGATAGGATTATCCAGGCTTAAAGAAGAGGTTTGCAAAGAATGTAAAATAGTGTCTGGTAAATTATTTTTTGTTTTTTTATTTTTCCCAAGGAATTTAACTTTCTTCAGAATAAATTTTACTCTTGAAGGTTGCCACAGTTTGATTTGTTAGTGTTAGAGGAAAAGAAAGGTGAAGGAAGAAGGAGCAGATAAATTTTAGATGAGACAGTAAGCTCCTGGAGAGGAAAGTTTGTTGTCTGATCTCCTATCAAAATCACTGATACTTGCTAGGCTATTAGTATGACAAAAAATACAATTAAGATGAGAAATTTAGCTAGTAATGTCAAAAAAAAAGAGCCATAGAAATTCAAATATTTTATGTAAGGAACCAATTACACCATTGGCCTGAAATAAGAATACAACAAAAATTTCATGAACTGATTCAAAAAACCTTATGAAGAATAAACATGGCACCACTGTTCCCAGGCTCTGGCAACAGTCTCTAGATCCCAAAGGCTTGCTGGGTAGAGCTGAGACTTTGGAATTAGGTATCATGGGTGTAAGGATATGAATGTGTATCCATATACATATGTGTATACAAACTCATCAAGATGTATACATTAAATGTATGGGTTTTTTTTGGTCTATCAATTATTCTTCAATAAAGCTAAAAAATGGGAAAAAATGAGCCTGCTTCAATGCTTTCCTGGGGTTTTCTGACATGTATGGATTTCTGCATCTTCTCAACACATCAAGTTTTTGATTTTTGTAAGTAGTTCTAATTAGAAAGATGATTATAAGTCCTTTTTGTTGAAGTAGAAAAACAATTCATCCAAAATTGAACCTATGAAAATCTAAACTCTCTGTGTCTGAATCCTTTCCTTTTAGCTTAAATCAGCAGGAGGAAGGATTACATATGATATATATATGATAATTATGTATATATATAGTCATAGACGTATATAAAGAAAATGTATGTATGTTTTGATAAACAAATAAAAATATAATAAAGGTTATCAAATTATTGATAGCTTTGTCTAAAGTAACAATAAATGACATTATTAAGGACCTGTTGAGATAATCTCAACTTAATCAGAATGATAATCAGGATTTTCATTTGCCCTAGTGATGTAATACTTCCTAGTGAGCAAATAATGTCATTATTTTAACATTTTATACCATATAACTACTGGAACAGAAATAAGTGTTGATGGAAAAAATGCATTCATTTAAAGAGATACCACACAACAAGGCCAAGTAGGGGCAAAACTGTTATTTCCAATATTTTCTAAATGAGGTTGGTGTCCTTAGCCTGTGGTGTGGAGCTAACTCATTTTTCTAAGTTGTGCTGCACTGGCTCTGCCAGGATCACTCACTGTTTTTTCCATTTATTCACAGGCAGTGCCATTCCAGTGATTTAATTATCTTAATTATTGTGAACTTTTCTGTTGGTTAAGAGGTAGACATATTACCAACTTTTGATACTAAGGTCCTTGCAACAGTCATAGGAAATTCAACACTCTATTATGGCTACATAGCTCCAAGGCCCCCCACTGTGATACGCAGCCTGCTGTGTCTTCCTCCCGGCTAGCCTGCCCCTGGCTCACAAACTGGCAGCCCCTGCCCTGGTGTCAGGCCAGCCAGAGGGAAGCCCTGCTTATGACAGCTACAAACACAAAGCATAGAGGCTTACACCTGTGTGCTCAGCCCACTGGTTCTGGCAGTGGAGACAGGCATAGTAGCCGGAAAGCAAGAAACAGCTCTTTCCTCCCCTCAAGCACCAACACTGCTACCCTGTGACCCTGACATTGCTCCAGGGGCTGAGCACCTCCAGAGACTATAGCTTCTGGGCACTAGAGAGTGCCACATACAAATATAAAACATCAAAGGAACCTGGTTCAAAGCAAAATCTCAACACCAGAGAAAGGACTGAGTGAGACTGAATTAATAAATCTTCCTGAAAGAGATTTCAAAATAAAAATCATAAACATGCTCATGGATGTACACAAAAATATTCAAGAACTCAGGAATGAATTTAGGATGGAGAGCCAATCATTGAAGAACACAATGGAGGGTATTAAAAGCAGATTAGATATGGTGGAGGAGATGATAAATGAAATAGAAATTAGAGAAGAGGAATACAAAGAAGCTGAGGCACAGAGAGAAAAAAGAATCTTTAGGAATGAAAGAATACTGAGAGAACTGTGTGACCAATCCAAACGGAACAATATTCGTATTATAGTGGTACAAGGAAAACAAGAGAGAGAAAAAGGGATAGAAAGTGTCATTGAGGAGGTGATTGCTGAAAACTTCCCCAATCTGGGAAAGAAGATAGTCTCTCAGGCCATGGAGGTGCACAGATCTCCCAACACAAGGGACCCAAGGAGGACAATACCAAGACATATAATAATTAAAATGGCAAAGATCAAGGAAAAAGACAGACTATTAAAAGCAGCCAGAGAGAGAAATAAGATGACATATAAAGGAAAACCCATCAGGCTATCATCAGACTTCGCAGCAGAAACCTTACAGGCCAGAAGGGAGTGGCATGATGTATTTAATGCAATGAAGCAGAAGGGCCTCAAACCAAGAATACTTTATCTGGCAAGATTAATTTGAAGGAGGGATTAAAAAATTTCCAGATAAGCAAAAGCTGAGAGAATTTAGCTCCCAAAAACCATCTCTACAGTGTATTTTGGAGGGACTGCTATAGATGGAAGTGTTCCTAAGGTTAAATAGCTGTCACCAGAGGTAAATAAAAAGGGATAGACAAAGAGTACAGAATATGATACCTAATATATAAAGAATGGAGGATGAAAGAAGGGGGAAAAAAAGAACCTTTAGATTGTGTTTGTAATAGCATACTAAGTGAGTTAAGTTAGACTCTTAGATAGTAAGGAAGTTACCCTTGAACCTTTGGTAACCATGAATCTAAAGCCTACAATGGCAATAAGTACATACCTACCGATAATCACCCTAAATGTAAATATTCTAAATGTACCAATCAAAAGACATACAGTCACTGAATGGATAAAAAAACAAGACCCATCTATATGCTGCCTACAACAGACTCACTTCAAACCCAAAGACTTACACAGACTAAAAGTGAAGGGATGGAAAAAGATATTTCATGCAAACAATAGGGAGAAAAAGCAGGTGTTGCAGTGCTTGTATCAGACAAAATAGACTTTAAAACAAAGAAAGTCACAGGAGACAAAGAAGGATGCTACATAACAATAAAGGGGTCAATCCAACAAGAGAATATAACAATTATAAATATCTATGCACCCAACACAGGAGCACCTACATATGTGACACAAATACTAACAGAATTAAAAGGGGTGATAGAATGCAATGCATGCATTCTAGGAGACTTCAAACACTCCACTCACTCCAAAGGACACATCAACCAGAAAGAAAATAAGTAAGGAGAAAGAGGCATTGAACAACACATTAGAACAGATGGACCTAAAAGACATCCACAGAACTCTCCACCCAAAAGCAGCCAGATACATATTCTTCTCAAGTGCACATGGAACATTTTCAAAAATAGGTAATATAATAGGCCACAAAAAAAGCCTCAGTAAATTCAAAAGACTGAAATTGTACCAACCAGCTTCTGAGACCACAAGGGTAGGAAACTAGAAATAAATTATACAAAGAAAATGAAAAAGCCTACACATGGAGGCTTAACAACATGCTCCTAAATAACCAATGGATCAATGACCAAATAAAAACAGAGATCAAGCAATATATGGAGACAAACGACAACAATAATTCAACAATGCAAAATCTGTGGGACAGCGAAGGTGGTGCTAAGAGGGAAGTATATTGCAATACAGTCCTACCTCAGGAAATAAGAACAATCCCAAATGAACAGTCTAAACTCACAATTAAGAAAACTAGAAAAAGAAGAACAAATGAGGCCCAAAGTCAGTAGAAGGAAGAACATAAAGACCAGAGCAGAAATAAATAAAATTGAGAAGAATAAAACAATAGAAAGAATCAATGAAAGCAAGAGCTGGTTCTTTGAGAAAATAAACAAAATAGATGGACCCTGAGCCAGACTTATCAAGAAAAAAAGAGTCTGCACACATAAACAGAATCAGAAATGAGAAAGGAAAAATCGCTACGGACACCACAGAATTACAAAGAATTATTAGAGAATACTATGAAAAAGTATATGTTAACAAACTGGATAACCTAGAAGAAATAGACAACTTTCTACAAAAATACAACCTTCCAAGGGTGACCCAGAAAGAAGCAGAAAATATGAACAGACAAATTGCTAGCACCAAAATTGAATTGGTAACCAAAAAACAACCTAAGAACAAAACTCCTGTACCAGATGGCTTCACTGCTGAATTTTATCAAACATTTAGTGAAGATCTAATACCCATCTACCTTAAAGTTTTCCAAAAACTAGAAGAGGAAGGAATACTTCCAAACTCTTTCTAGGAAGCCAGCATCACCCTAATACCAAAACCAGGCAAGACACCACAAAAAAAGAAAATTACAGACCAATATCCCTGATGAACACAGATGCAAAAATATTCAACAAAATATTAGCAAACCAAATTCAAAAATACATCAAAGATATCATCCATCAGGATCAAGTAGAGTTTATTCCAGGGATGCAAGGATGGTACAATATTCGAAAATCCATCAACATCATCCACCACATCAACAAAAAGAAGGACAGAGACCACATGATCATCTCCATAGATGCTGAAAAAGCATTTGACAAAATTCAACATCCACTCATGATAAAAACTCTCAACAAAATGGGTATAGAGTACAAGTACCTCAACATAATAAAGGCCATATATGACAAACCCAAAGCCAACATCATACTTAACAGCGAGAAGCTGAAAGCTTTTCCTTTAAGATTGGAAACAAGACAAGGATGCCCACTCTCTCCACTTTTATTCAACATAGTTCTGGAGGTCCTCACCATGGTAATCAGACAACACAAAGAAATAAAAGGCATCCAGATTAGTAAGGAAGAAGTCAAACTGTCCCTGTTTGCAGATGACATGATATTGTACATTAAAAACCCTAAAGAATCCCCTCCAAAACTACTAGAACTAATATCTGAATTCAGCAATGTTGCAGGATACAAAATTAACACACAGAAATCTGTTGCACTCCTATACACTAATGATGAACTAACAGAAAGAGAAGTCAGGAAAACAATTCTGTTCACAATAGCATCAAAAAGAATAAAATACCTAGGAATAAACCTAACCAAGGAAGTGAAAGACCCATACACTGAAAACTACAAGACACTCATGAGAGAAATTAAAGGAGATAACAATAAATGGAAACATATCCCGTGCTCATTGATAGGAAGAATTAATATTGTCAAAATTGCCATCCTGCCTAAAGTGATCTATAGATTCAATGCAATCCCTATCAAAATACCAATACCATTCTTCAATAAACTAGAGAAAATAATGCTAAAATTCATATGGAACCACAAAAGACCCTGAATAGCCAAAGCAATCCTGAGAAGGAAGAATAAAGCTGGGGGCATTATGCTCCCCAATTTCAAGTTCTACTACAAAGCCACAGTAATCAAGACAATTTGGTACTGGCACAAGAACAGACCCATAGGCCAATGGAACAGATTAGAGAGCCCAGATATAAACCCAAGTATATATGGTCAATTAATATATGCTAAAGGAGCCATGGACATACAATGGGGAAATGACAGCCTCTTCAACAACTGGTGTTGGCAAAACTGGACAGCTACATGCAAGAGAATGAAACTGGATTATTGTCTATCCCCATACACAAAAGTAAACTTGAAATGGATCAAAGACCTGAATATAAGTCATGAAACCAGAAAACTCTTAGAAGACAACATAGGCAAAAATCTCCTGAATGTAAACATGAGCAACTTTTTTCTGAATGCATCTCCCCAAGCAAGGGAAAAAAAAGCAAAAATGAACATATGGGAGTACATCAAATTTAAGAGCTTCTGTACAGCAAAGGACACCATCAACAGAACAAAAAAGCATCCTACAGTATGGGAGAATATATTTGTAAATGACATATCCAACAAGGGGTTAACATCCAAAATATATAAAGAACTCACATGCCTCAACACCCAAAAAGCAAATAACCTGATTAAAAAATGGGCAGAGGATATGAACAGACAATTCTCCAAAGAAGAAATTCATATGGCCAACAGACACATGAAAAGATGCTCCACATCACTAATTATCAGGGAAATGCAAATAAAAACCACAATGAGATATCACCTCATACCAGTTAGGATGGCCAGTATCGAAAAGTGTAAGAACAACAAATGCTGGCTAGGATGTGGAGAAAGGGGAACCCTCATACACTGCTGGTGGGAATGTAAGCTAATTCAACCATTGCCGAAAGCAATATGGAGGTTCCTCAAAAACTAAAAATAGAAATATCATTTGACCCGGGAATTCTACTCCTAGGAATTTACCCAAAGAATATAATTTCTCATATTCAAAAAGACATGCACCCCTATGTTTATTGCAGCACTATTTACAATAGAAAAGAAATGGAAGCAACCTAAGTGTCCATCAGTAGATGAATGGATAAAGAAGATGCGGCACATATACACAATGGAATACTACTCACCCATAAGAAAGAAACAAATTCTATAATTTGCAGCAACATGGATGGAGCTGGAGGATATTATGCTCAGTGAAATAAGCCAGGCGGAGAAAGACAAGTACCAAATGATTTCCCTCATTTGTGGAGTATAACAATGAAGCAAAACTGAAAGAACAAAACAGCAACAGACTCACAGACTCCAAGAAGGGACTAGCGGTTACCAAAGGGGAGGGGTGGGGGAGAGTGGGTGGGGAGGGAGGGAGAAGGGGATTGAGGGGTACTGTGATTGGCACACATGGTGTGGGGGAATCAGAGGGAAGACAGCGTAGCACAGAGAAGGCAAATAGTGACTCTGGCATCTTACTACACTGATGGACAGTGAGTGCAATGGGGTATGGTGGGGACACGATAACAGGGGTCTATGTAGTACACACATTGTTTTTTCATGTGAAACCTTCACAAGAGTGTATATCAATAACATCTTAATAAAAATAAATAGAAAGAAAGAGAGAGAGAGAAGAAAAAGAAAGAGAAAGAAGAAAGAAAAGAATGAAAAGCAAGAAAGAAAGGAAGAAAGGAAAGAAAGAAGAAAGAAAGAAAGAAAGAAAGAAAGAAAGAAAGAAAGAAAGAAAGAAAGAAAGAAAGAAAGAAAGAAAGAAAGAAAGAAAGAAAGAAAGAAAGAAAGAAGGAAAGAAGGAAAGAAAGAAGGAAGGAAGGAAGGAAGGAAGGAAGGAATGAAGAAAGAAAGAAAGAAAGAAAGAAAGAAAGAAAAGAAAGAAAGAAGAAAGGAAGGAAGAAAGAAGAAAGGAAGGAGGAAATGAAGAAAGGAAGAGAAAAAGTTAAGAAACCCAAGGTGCCTTTTTGGAATAAAATCACCTTCTACTTGTGGGATCTCAGTGCTTCTAGTGTATACACTATTTATTTTTATTTCTTTAGAAGAGAATTACAGCATAATCAAGGTTAGGACATTAGAGAAAATCTCCAAAGAAAAAAGAAAGACATGCACAGAAACTATTTTGTTTAAACAATTCTGACTTGCTTTGAAAACCAAAGCGAAAGCTTTTAAATTCATCAATCCATAATCATAACACCCCCACATCACCCAAGTTCTCTGCTAGTGGATCAATAGTTCTACATTTCCTTTGCTCACTGTGATGGCTAACGAAGTTCAGTGTCTCTTACATAAAGACAAATGGCCAATGTAATGGAAAGATAATTATAAACAAGTAAATTATTGGAATTGAACAGAAAACCAATTTTAAGACACAGGTTTTCTTCTATATAAAGTTTTCTTGTTTGCTTGGAGTCATCCAACACTGTGAACAGATTCAAAATGACCCAGTCCAATGTCAGAGTATTTGACACAGCAGAAAAGTTCACTATTCAAGCAGTCACTTGGAAACCACTTACTAAACAAGAAGAAGGGGACGACTTTCCAAATACAATAGCAAGATTTAAAGTATGGATGTTCTAAAAGGTTACAATGTTTGTGTGATCTTTAAGTGGAAGACTGCATGCCTCAATTTTAAGTTTGGTGAAAATTCAGCATTTCATAAGGGCAGATCTTAGACATTTTCAGAGCACAGGATATTCCCTGCAGATCATAGTCCTAAGAATAGCCTAGACACATGAACAAAGAAGCAAACCTGAGTTGTTCATTGGTTTGTCAGAGGAAATGTAGTTATATGTCCACAAATTGCTAATGGATATATATATGGTCAGATTTTAGGCAGATAAACATACATTGCATTTATGGTGGGCATTTTTTGCTTTAAAAAACAAACAAAAATTCCTTCATTAGGAAAAGATGTTGTGTGTGTAAAAATATATAGTTTTTCTGTTCTCCTAAATTTACATATTATTGACCAGGCATGTTTCCTACTTCCCAGGCATGGTTCCCATGATGTGTTTATGTTGCCTTCCATATTTCTCTTTATATAAATTTAATAATATTTCTAACATTCTTACCAGCTCTTCTTTGAGTGAAGCCAACCCACGTTCAGTGTCTGGGCTGGATCTCCTCGGTTTGTCTTCCTCTTTCTCATAGCAGAAGGAATAAACTTCTGCATGGACACAGTTGTTAAATGGGACAGATTTTGAAGGAAATCCTTTATGCTGTGTCAGAATAATCTCCATTTTTCTAAATTTAAATTCACCTGAGGATAGAGCTCCGTCAAGGAAGATTTAGTTTTTGCTGAGTTATTTCGATAGTGTGGAATGTAAAACTCTTGAAAGGTTGCAAAGACTTGAACAGCAAACACTAATGTAATATACTTGAAATTCTGTTAACCAATAGGAGGAAACTGTTATTAAAAGCTTGAGTTCTGTCCCTTACTGACTCCTCATCCTTTTTCAGAGAAATGCCCAAGAAATATAGGAAATATCATCACAGTGGTGTGTGCTCTCTAAGCTAAGAATACTTTTTGGAAAATTCTCAAGAGAAACAGTCTATTTAGGGCTCTACAAATAACCAGAAATCATTGATTTTCCTTCCCAAGTTTCCTAACAGAAAATCCAGATCCTTTCAGGATTTTGGTGATAAAGCTTTTGCATCCATAACTGACCCATGGACACAAACATTTCACAAGAGAAAGCTGAAGTATATAGTTTATCCGAGGTATGAAATCAGTTTGAATCCCTAAAGCTTCCTATTAAGAATAATATTAGGCAACATTTATAAATGCTTACTCTATTCTTAGTCCTATATTAAGAACTATATGCACATTTTGGTTATTTAATCCTCTCAAAACCTTATGTGGGGTAAATGGCAGAATTTCCAGAATCTCCCACCTAGCCTTCATCATTTACATATCAATAGGTGTTTTGCACTGCAGAGCCTCCCAATCTAGGGCAAGGGGTGGAGAGAAAACGGATGTTCTCTCCTCCCCTCTGTTCCTGGTATGTAGTTGGTCTGGCATTTGTCAGTCACTAAGGACCCACCCATGGAGTTCCTGCCAGAAGGGGTGAGCTAGGGAAGCAGAGCATGAGCTGTGGCTGGAGGAGACAGATGGAGCCAGGAGTGGCTAGTTAACTCGAGCGACTGTGAGAAATAAAAGCCTTTCTCCCAACCTGCCCTTTTCCCTTGATTTTTGATTTATCAGATTTACAGAGGGACTCACCCTGGGCCTGGAACACCATTCCCCTGAGCTACACCTTACACGGCAAATATTTGCATAAGACCCATTTTATAGGTGAGAAAAGTGATGCTTAGAAAAAGCAACCACCCAAGGTTGTTTAATTCCAAAGTTTATATATTATACTATAGAGCTTTCTAGGATTTTGACAAATGCATGTAGAAATTCAGAGAAATGCCATTCTAAGGTCTTGAAACCTTCTGAATGATGCCCCCAGAAATAAGTCACACATCTCTACATGTACTTGATGCCCATATTGATCCAGTGGGGGCTGCCGACACCACAGAGACTCCCACTGTCTGGAGGGGGCTGCTCTCCAACGGGATGGCTACATGCTGGCAGTGGTCACTTCTTTCTGGCTGGTTACAAGCCAAATGCTTACTTTTCACTTTCACTGCCTTTGTTTACTTAAAGATTCCCTAAATATGCTCTGCAATTGTGCACTCCCAGGCCTTTGATCCTAGCACCTTAGGCTTCAGCCTATCTCTGATGACCACATTTCTACTCATACTTTATGATAGAGCTGAAAAGCTTCTTTTCCTGTCAAGCCCTTTTTTCAGCTTCTTAGGCACGATAAGCTTCTCTATCTACTGCACCCCTGTAACACTTTGTCCATACCCTGTTCTTACCACTTGTGATAGTCTAACATGATTATTTCCTTGCCCTCTCTTTTCCTAGCTAGATCACGAGTTCGCTGACAACAAGGATCATGCCATTTAATCAGTGCCCAATGCTAGGTATACAGCAGGCAGTTATATGTTTTTGAAAAATGAACAAAAGATTTGATGTAAAGAAGCATTTTATGAAGACTGAAATTGTAGTTGTTTTGTTTTTGACCTCTAAAAGCCAGCTGACTCATTTGACTTTATACTATTTCTCACCTTTACAAAATACCTAACATATTTTGAGCATGTGTTTGTCATTGAGTAGTTTCATCAAAGTTTTTAATTGTCTAAAACCCTTTAGAAAGCTTTGACAATCTGTTAGGAGTATCTGGCAGCTTTCCACATGAAGGGCTCTCTTTAGGTGGGCTTCCTGCTTTAGTAAATGTCTGAGGAACCCCTGTAATCCCTGGAGGTAGTGGCAGAAGGGGGCTGCATGAAAGGAAGGGACTGTAGCTCTCTGGAGATGTGTTAAAATAAAGGGTAACTTGGCTCAGCTTCTGTGGTAAACAGTTCTGTCTTCTTCAAAAAGTTAAGCACAGAATTTCCATGGGACAAAAGTATCTAGCTAAAAAAACTGGGGGCAGGTGCTCAAATACATGTACTAGCACATTCATAACAGCATTATTCACAACAGCTGAAGCACAGAAACAGCCCAATTGTCCAGCAATGGATGAATGGGTAAACAAATTGTGGTACATCCATGAAATGGAACATTATTCAACCATAAAAAGGAATTAAGTGCTGGTACATGCTAAAACATGGATGAACCTCAAAAACATGAACCTGAAGGAAGCCAGGCACAAAAGGTCACATACCGTGTGATTCCACTTACATGAAATGAGCAGAATAGGTAAATCTACAGAGACAGAAACCAGACTGATGGTTGCCAGGGGATTCAGGAGAGCAGGAAATAGACAGCAACTGCTCAATAAGCACAGGACTTCCTTTGGGGATGATAAAATGTTTTGTAACTAGATAGAAGTGGTGATGTACAGCCTCGTGAATATTCCAAATGCCATTGAATTGTTCACTTAAAATGGTTCATTTTACATTATATGAATTTTACCTCAATTAAAATAAATAAAGTGGGAGGATTTAAAGACACAAAAAAAAGTACAAGAAGAGGTCAGAGTGTTCTGATGTGAAAGGTCTCCACACCCTGATGCTGGCTTTGAAGATGTAGGACGGTCAGAAGCAAGAAGTGAGGGAAGCCTCTAGAATTGGAAAAGGCAGAGCCTCCCGAAATGAACTCAGCACTGCCATCATCCTGGTTTTAGCTCAGTGAGACCAGTGGGATTTAAAACCTACAGACTTGTAAGATAATACATTGTATTTTTCTAAGCTAAAAAAGGTAACAAAAATATCATGCATTGGCTTCACTGCTGAAAAGAACTTCAGAGATCTAGTATAAACTGGGTGAGCAAGATTACATGACTTTCCAAGGTCACATAGTTGTCCTATATGCTTCAGAAACAGTGTTTCCTTATGGGAATAAAGAAATAGGAAGGGAACAAACAATGAATGAGGTTATTGTCCTAGTTTTGTGGGAGCAGAAACAGATTCAGTAGGATTAAGAAATTTAGTGAATATCTCATATCTAGTGGATTTTATTTTTTAAGTATTTAAAAAATATCAAAGTAATGCATGTACATGAATAATAATAAATATGTCACATCATAGAGGATGGAGGGCTTGTGATGAAAGCCATACATTTACAATACTCCTTACAGCTGATCCACAGCTGTTTTCTCTTGTGTTTCTGGCATAACTTAAATATTACTGCATAATGCTATTATGTATCGATATTTAACTAATACTTATATAGTACTTACTAAGTGATTGACAAAAATAACTCAGTGAATTTTTATGATAACCCTCTGAGGTAGGTACTAGCATTTGCCCTACTTTGCAGATGGGGAAACTGAGACATGGGGTGCTTAAGACTTGCCCAACATAACACACCTAGAAGGTGCTGGAGCTGGGATTTGGGACAGTCTGGCTACAGACTATGTGCTTGACTACTATACCACTCTTCTTACAAACATTGGCCTCATTTTACAAGGTAGGAACTGAGACTCAATGTGGCCAAGTTCATGACCAGCGTGTGATTTGAATCTAGCTGATTTCCAAGGCATTGGTGCTTTCTGCTAAATATTTCTGCTTAAGAAGGGGGCTGTTCATTGAAGAAATAGAACCCCATGGCTATCTTAACTCTGCCTAGGGCCAGAGAGGGAGAGTCTGTTGAGAGTAACACAATTCTCTAGCATACCGATTAAAACAATTTTTTTTTAATGTCAGGAAGACAGGTTTTGTAGGTGTAGTTTTTTTGATAACATTTTTTGAGTCATAAAAAATTTAAATATCTTATTCTCACTTAAAAAAAATAGGTTTTTGGCTGGCAGAAACCTGTTCAGTTGTCCTTTAACTAAGGTGCTGTGGTTTTCCTGAAAGCTGGCACACAAAATATTTTTAGGCATTCTCTGCAGCTCAGAAGATTAGAATCCTGGAGCTGCATTTTCTCCTATCTCACCATAATAACTTTGTCTCTTTCAGAAAATACTGACTTGAGTTTAGTTTCCCTTAATGCTGACTTTCCTTGCTCTAGATTCTAGAGCAGAGCCAAACTCTACTATGGCCCCCGAGGCATCCTTTGGTTATACTTTAAAGTTATCCATGTGGGGGGTGGGTGGAGAATAAGGGGCAAGAGGGCAATAGGAAGAAAGGGTATGCTGGTGGGTCATCATTCCCTCCGTGCACTCCCCACCCCCCTGCCATCACTTAACACAGAGAAGCCCACCTTGGCCCTATGGATATTCCCACAAAATTCCCAAAAATTTTGTTGGGAAAAAATATTATATTGAAGAAAAAAATAGAAAAATACATAGAACTGGAGGAATGGGGTTAAAAGGAACAAAAAAAATTAGAAAAAGCCACATAGAAGTATGAAAAAACAAGGCATATACATTTAAGGTAGGTGTTTAAATGGAATTCCTTATCTATGAGAAGATCCTGGAAATTGACCACCCATCAAGCTGGTAAGGAGAAAATCTCACTTTAGCATGTGCACTGTGTGACAGAGCAGACTAGTGCTGGTGAGAGTTTGAAAGAGAAAGACAAGGAAAAGATCAGGTGGATTAAATATAGTAAAACCAAAGTCTTCCTTCTGGGGAGTAGCTCCTTAATAATTGAATTCACTGTGGATGCAGACATTGCGGGTGAAGTCAGAGAACATTCAGATGAAACCCAAATTAAATTTTCGCTGGAGTAATGAAAACAGTGGAAGAACTAGACTGCCATCCTGAGGCAGAATGCTCTCAAATAGTGATTGGGGTGTGTGGCCAGAGTGTTTGTAGGTAAATATGGTCCCTTCTGTGGTATCCAAATACCCTTAAGATGTTCCATTTTCCTAAACAGTAATTTTATAAAACAGAACTTCAAAACCAATGAGGATATGTGGTAAAAACCATGCAAATGATACAGAAAAGTCTATAGGATAATTTAAGGCTCTCTTTTCACTTCTATGTTTCCCTTTTGAGAGGCAATCAATGTTTCTAGTATTGTAGATATTTTAAAAGAGGTCCTGTGCACTTATAATTAGTTATGCGGGTATACATTCCTTTGAAACCATCAGTAATGTTTACTGCTGTGTACCTTGGTTTCTTTTGAATTTAACAGTGTCTTGGAGCTTGTTTTCTTCTTTTCCTTGATTGCAGTCTTTTATTGGATGAACAGACTGGAACTCATTTCATCATTTCTATACTAATGCACATTTAGTTAAATTCAATATTTTGCCACCACAGACAATACTGCAGTGATATCCTGTCTACAGATCATTGCACAATGAGTGTAAATGTAGGAAAAATTCCTAAAAGTGGAAGCATTAAAAGCATTAAATTTGCCATGGGAATAGTAAGGTTGCATTACAGGCAGGTGAAGTTATTCTATCATGCATTTTTGGAAATGCCTGATGCTCTATTGCCCTTGCCAACCTTAAGTTACTTTGTCTCGGTCGACATGAGATATTTTCTTTTTGCATTTCTATATTTTTCAATACAGTGTCTCTGGACAGCCAATAGGAGGGCTATAAACTTTTAAAAGATGGCAGGTTATTTGGTCACTGAATCCACTGCACAAATACTTTGTCCTGCTGGTCTGAAGGGATCTCTGGGGAAGTGTTAAAAATCATTCCTAGTTTTCAGGACCAGCAAGTGGGGTTGTGGAGTATATGAAACTCTCACACATGAAGGGAAGGTAGTGTTGGTTAAAACAGCAGACAGGCATGCTAGAAGTGCAAAGGTGGGAGAGATTTGGGGGAATGATTCAGGAATGCTCGTGGAGAATCTCATCTCTGACCTGAAACTCAAAGCATCAATGAAGATAAAAATAAAGAATAAATATGTGATATATATACATATATAATACATATATATATACACACACATGTATATGCACATACATATGTATATGTACATAGTACACATTTTTATTTTGTCTTTCTTATTAGATAAAAAAATACCTCAGGGGCAAATATTTATCAGCTCCGCTATTTCCTTACTCTTACATATTTTATGGAGCAAAAGTCCCACTTCATTCAGGAATCTTTTCTGACACTTGAAGCCACATTAACGTCTGCCCTCTACCTATATATATATGACTAATATGCATATGGTGGTGCTTAGTAAATACTTACAATTTTTAAATGTTGTCTGGGATGCAGGGCAGAGTCTCCAATGCCATTTTTTAATGGATTTCTTCTGACCTTCTCTGGACCTTTCTAAGCCTTTTGGTAAACTGCTTTCTTATCCCCACTGGGGAAGATGCTTGTTTTAGGCAATGAAGCTAATATTTCTGCACCAACATCTGAAATTCAGGTTTTACTAGTTTATTTTCTATCTCTGAGCCTGTGTATGTGCACATGCCCATCGACAGCATACACACACACACACAAATCCCTTTCTGTCACTCTGCATGCTGAGCTCGTGCCTTGTGAGGTCATTTTCCTGAGAGCTTCTAACTAATTCAGAACACAGAGGAGCTCTTAGATATCTTTTCATACAAGAGAAGGAAGCAATTCGTGACCTATCAAGAAGGTTTTAACACCAGCTGGTCATAGTTTAGTGAGTTTAATTACTGGAATTTCTATATAATATCACCCCAAATGACATCTGGGTTGGAACTGAACATGAGATTCCTTTTGGGTGAGCAAAATAAAACAGGCCATGCAAGGCTCTGCTCTGTCTGATCCTTGTGCCTGGTGCATAAGGGTTACAGTGACATTTCTGGGATTGATTTGTATTTAGCAAAGTGAGCTTTATTTTAAAAAATTACAAGATAAAATTTGCATTAGCTGTTTTTAATAAGGAAGCAAAATACAGAGTTGAAAGCAAGAATGAAAAATGCTTAAGTAATAGATCAAAGAATTCTTCCATGCCCACCTACTTCATTCTCTGGGTTAATTAATACCTATTTTACTCCCTAGTAAGTACTGGCCCAAAATGGAAGTAAACTGGATTTTACTTTCACAAACATTTTTGAATTTGACTAATTTAAAATTTTTTCAAATAAAATCAGAGGCAAACACTGACTAAATTGCAGGAAGTCCAGTCTGGTATAGAAGGTGAGCTAACCCATTCATTTTAAAGTGTGGTCCATGAACCAGCATGATCAACATTATCTGAGAGCCTCTTGGAAATGCAGAGTCTTAGGCCCTACACACAGGCCTACTGAATCAGAATATGCATTTAGCAAGAGTCCCAAGTAACATCTATGCACATGAAAAACTGAGAATCACTGGTCCAGGTCGCCTTTTTCCTTAAGAACTTTCTCCTATAGAGAACCTAAAGGACCATTTGCCTGAGTAACATAAACTGACGGCCAGATTTGTGAAGTTTCCAGCTGCACGGAGAGGAATACACAGATGCATGCTACATTCCATGGTGCCAGACGGAAAGGTCTGCCATTTGTTCTGACTGTTTTATTGCCCTTAAACTCTGCACTCAGCTTCTTGTGAGGCTTCCAAAACACAATGAATCCATGGAAAAATTAATAACGTAAAGGCTTTCTAAGGCTTTTGGCAGCAGAAGGAATTTTTAGTGGGACTCATTTTGAGGAAGAGGGTGGAGGCGGAAGGAACTTTGACATATAACATATTTAGCAAGGAATTTCTAAATACTTGTCCAAAGTTCATCAACCTCAGCTGACTGAAAAAAGGAATTTGTATGTAATGGATTTTAGGATTTGTCCTTAAGACTTTCTGACAGTTTAGTAGACAAGAGCCTAACTATTTTGAGTGAAGGACTTCTACACACTGGGTACATTCTTCAGTCTTGTGTGCTTATTGAGCAGTGAGTTGTTTCTGCCATCTCCGGTAAGATACATTTCACTTAGTGCCTTTATCCCATCCCACTTCTAGTGTTTTCCAGTTGGGCAGTAGACAAGTGAAACACTGGCCAGTGCAGGAAAACAGATCTCCCAATGAATAATTCTATACCATGAAAAAATGAAATTAGAGGGATGTCTAAACTAATTTCAAGTTATTACAGTCTTCCAAGCAAGCCTAATTTTCTGTAGTTTTACTCTTGGTTTATGGACAGAAACTTAAAGCCAGTACATTTTATCATCTGTATCATTTAGTTCCCCTTTGACTGAAGCTTTATAATGTTCTCTTCAATTTCCATGAGAATGAATTTTCCCTCTTATGACATTCAAAGACAATTATGGTGTCTTTATGAAAAATGATGTCACTTTGATTCCAGCAATAAAATAACAATGTCCTACTGCCCATAACTGTGTTAATCATATCAGTTTCTTTCAGCTTTTCTGATTTTGCTTGGGAAACTGCAGAACCCTGAGATTTTAAATTTGTGAGCTACCTAGACACATGGTCATAGCACTTTACATCTTCTTTTGGTTGAATGCTCAGGAAATGGGGCAGAATTAAGTGACTATCCCACTAATACAGGCAGGGTTATTTGGCCAAAACCTAAGTCAGACAGGATTTTGCAGACTCTCACACATACGCATATGAGGTGGGACAGTGATGGAGAAAAATATTATTGGGTGCTATTAGGTCTGGATACACAGAATCCAGTGCTGTTTCATTCCCTACTTTTAAAGTCTTGCTCCAAGTGTTGCCCTCTGGGAAACACTGAATCTCTATTAAAGTGCTAGCCCAAATTCCTCCTGGTATGAGTAAGATAAAGAGACCTAGGACCTCTTGGATTCTTAGGTCAACTTTTTGTGACAAGACCACCGAGACTTGTAATAGGTTAAATAATAGGCTTTTGGTATTCATCGTGTATTATTAATCAGTCAATTTATAGAGTGGACTACGCTATACAAATCAACTTATGGAGTGTTTATTTTTATGCTTAGGACCATATTAGTAACTCTGCAGGATATTAAAGAAATGTAACACAAAGTTTTCTTTAGGTATCTTATATTTGGACAGGTAGAATATGCTTACAAATAGGAAATAATTGGAGAATAAGCAGTACATATAATTTATACTTCCAGTTAACATAGAGCCCATTTTCTAGGATCCTAGCATAATGCATTTTAATCTAGTTGTGATTTTTGATTTCAGAAGTCACTGGATACAGACATTCAAGGCGAGGCTTTCAGAAATGGGGAATTGATGTGAGCTTCAATGGTGGGGAGAAGATTCTTGGCAGAGAAAGGACTTGAGTGTACTTGTGAGGCTGAGTAGAAACTGCATGAACAGAGACACCAGGGAAGTTATCCTAAATCAGGTGGTCAGACAAGTCACAAAAGTGAGATATGTGGCAGATATGTGGAAAAGTGAGTGACATATCTGATGGAGAAGAAGAGTACCAACTGGGTGATAAGGTGGTAGGTAAAGATAGTGCCAAATTTTCAAATAACTGATTGCCAAGAAGGGGTATTTAAACTTGAACCTGTAAGCTATAATTCTGTTTCCTTATAGAAAAACGTAATATAGATGATATTGTGATGTTTTCCTATGAGAAACTCAGACATTTGCACAAATCCCCATATTTTCTAATTATAATTCTTTTCCCTCCTGGTTGATAACAATATATGGAAATTCAAGTGAATGAGATTCTCAAAAAAGATTGGATCCATAGTTCATTTATATGAAAATGTAAGTTCTTCAACATCCATTATGATAAAACTCGCAATAAAGTGAGTATAGAGAGAATGTATCTCAACACAGTAAAGGCCATATATGACAAGCCCACTGCTAACATATACTCAGTGGTGAAAATCTGATTTTCCTCTAAGATCAGAAACAAGAAAAGGATGCTCACTCTTGACACTTTTTCAGCATAGTATTGGAAATGCTAGCCAGTGCAATTGGGCAAGGAAAAGAAATAAAGGCATTCAAATTGGAAGGGGAGAAGTAAAAAAGGTCACAATTTTCAGATAACATCATATTTAGAAAGCCATATATATACACCAAAAAAACTGTTGGAGCAAACAAATGATTCAGTAAAGTTTCAGAATAAAAAAAAAATTTAGAAATCTACTGCATTTCTAAACACTAATAATTAACTGTCAGAAAGAGAAATAAAGACACTGTATCAAAAAGAATAAAATGTCTAGGAATAAATTTAACCCAGGAGATGAAAGAAAGACCTGCATACTGAAAACTACAAGATAGTAAGGAAAGAAACTGAAGAAGACAAATAAATGGAAAGATAGTCTGTGCTCATGAATTGGAAGAATAGTGTTAATTAGTAATAGTGTTAATAGTAATAGTGTCCTTACTACACAAAGTAATCTACAGAGTCAATGCAATCTATATCAAAATTCCAATGGCATTTTTCACAGAAATAGAACAATCTTAAAATCTGTATGACTACAGAAGATGCCCAAATAGCCAAACCAATCTTGAGAAAGAAGAACAAACCTGGAGGCACCATGGTCCGTGATTTCAAAATATATTACAAAATCACAGTAATTCCACCAGTATGGTATTGGCTAAAAAGAGACACATAAATCAATGGAACAGAGTAGACAGCCCAGAAATAAGCCCACACATATATAATTAATTAATTTATGACAAAGAAGCCAAGAATATACAATGGGGAAAGGACAGCCTTTTCCAATAAATAGTGTTGGGAAAACTGGACAGCCACATGCAAAAGAATGGAACTAGACCACTATCTTACATCACACACAAAAATTAACTTGAAATCAATTAAAAGCTTGAATGTAAGACCTGAAACCATAAAACTCCTAGAGGATAACATAGGCAGCAATCAACCTGACTTAGGTCTTGGTGATGATTTTTTGAATCTAACACCTAAAGCAACAACAAAGGCAAAAATAAAGAAGTGGGACAGTATCAAACTAAAAAGCTTCTGCACAGCAACAGAACGTATCGAAATGGAAAGGCAACCTACTGACTGGGAGAAAATATTTGCAAATCCAACATATATAAAAGGGTTAATATTAAAGAGTTAATATTGAACATACATATAAAAATCATACAATGCAATAGTAAAAAAAAATCTGATTAAAAAAATGGGCAGAGATCTGAATAGATATTTCCAAAGAAGACATACAGATAGCCAACAGGTCCATGAAAAGGTGTGTAACATCTCTAATCAGGAAAATGAAAATCAAAACCAAAATATGATATTACCTCAAAACTGTCAGAATGGTTGGTATCAAAAAGACAAGAAATACCACGTTGTTGGTGAGGATGTGGAGAAAAGGCATATCTTCTGCACTGTGGTTAGGAATGTGAATTGGTACAGCCCCTATAGAAAACAGTATGGAAGTTCCTCAAAAAATTAAAAATGGTACTACCATATGATCCAGTAATTCCACTTATGGGTATTTACCCCAAGAAAATGAAAACACTAATTCAAACAGATTATGTGCACCCATATGTGTGTGTGTATATGTATACACATATGCATATATATATATATTATATGCACATATAATAGAATATTATTTAGCCATAAAATGAATGAAATCTTGTCATTTGTGACAACATGGATGGACCTCAGTGGCATTATGCTAAGTCAGACAGAAAAAGACAAATACTGTAAAATCTCAGTTATATGTGTAAAATCTAAAAACTAACTAACAAACCCCCAAACCCAAAAAACCAAAACAAAAACCCAAAGAAACCGGAAGCTCATAGACACAGAGAACAAACTGGTGGCTGCCAGCGGTGGGGGGAATGAGAGGTGGGGGAAATGAGGGAAGGGGTTCAAATGATAGAAACTTCTAGTTATAAAATAAAATAAATGTCATGGAGATATAACACAGCATGGTGACTATCTATAGCTAATAATACTGAAATACATATTTCAAAGTTGCTAAGTGAGATCTTGAAAGTTCTCATCACAAGAAAAAACTTTTATAACTACGTAAGGCGACATACAACTAAACATTATTGCACAATATATACAAATATCAAATCATTACTTCATATACCTGAACCCAATATATGTCAGTTACAACTCAATAAAAAAATTTGAAAAGTTAAAAACCCAGTAAAAAAAGAACTAAGGACATTTATGAGCACCTAGTATGTGCCATATACAAATACTTCACATATGTTGTTTCTTCTTAATGTTGCAGTGCCTTTAAATGACAGTTTTTTTTTCAAAGTGTATGATTCAGTGGCTTTTAGTTTATTCACAGAGCTGTGCAACTTTCATCACTAATTTTAGAACATTCTCATGACCTCAACAAGAAACCTCATACTATCAGTAGTCACCTTCCACTTCCTCTCCTCCCCTCAGCCCCTGACAGCCACTCAGCTGCTTCTGTCCTCTTTATGATTTGCCTATTCTGGACATGTAATAAAAGAAATCATACAAAATGTGATCTTTCATTGACTCGCTTCTTTAACTCAGCATGGGGCTTTTAAGCTTCATCCATGTTATAGCACAGACATAGGTCATTTTTAAACCCTACTGCAACCTTATAAGCTGGGCATATTTATCCATTGTACTGATAAGGGAACTGAAAGGTTAACTGCTTTGCCAGCATCTCACAAAGTTAGCAGAGAAATATTCAAACCTAGATCTCTGTCTACCGTTTTGACCATGCCATGTCAATTCTCAACTGCCTCAGAGTTCACCACATAATTTTTAAATTGAAAAATACACCTTATAGGACATTACGATTAGCAGATGTAATGTTCGGGGGGCACGGGGAGGGCTGTACAACCCAGAGAGGACAAGTAGTAACTCTATGGCATCTCACTATGCTGATGGACAGTGACTGTAATGGGGTTGGGGGGAGGACCTGATGAAGGGGGTAGTGCAATCACCATAATACTACTCATTTAATTGTAGATTAATGATATCAAAATAAACTAAAAAAAATACATAAATGACAAAAAAAATACACCTTATAATACACCAGAGCTAGCATATAATCTTTGTTCTTTCTGTCTCTGTGCTCACTTGAGACGCATTTGAGTCCAAGGGCAAGGAAACTGGCCTTCTGTTCCCACAGCTCCCATGAGAGCCCCAGTACTTCTGAAACTGTGAGCACAAACCCAGTAGCAGACCGTGGCGAACAGGCAGTTCCACTGTGTGTGTTCCTTCACACAAAAGAGTATTCTGTACCTCAGACTGGCATGTAGCTTAGAACAAAGCTCAAATAAACAAGACAACAAAATAGAATCAGCCTTCAGTTCATCAGAGCCACTCACTCACCAGGCTGCTGAAGTGTGAAGCCCTCTGGCGCTGTGAGCCTAAGCCAGGAACACTGGACCTCCACATCCCAGGTTGGGATTCCAACTGCTAAACATGAGTTACCAAATCTAGCCGCCAGTACCCTTATCTTAATTGCTGTACTCATAAGGCCCGTTTACCTTCTTGCGGCCAGTGTAACCTCCAGAAGTCCGGAAGCTCTTGGTGAGTATTCGCAGCCTAAACGCCCACCTCCTCCGAGGGAAAGCCGCGCACTTCCACCTGTAGGGCCAGAGCCCCAGTGCTGTAAGCGTCTTCTAGACACAGGTATCCTTGTATTTCTTCTTGAAGGCAATCACTCCAGGGAGGTAAATGATCCAGCCCTTCAGGCTGGCAAAACAGGGTAAAAAATACAGAGACTTTTTAACTCTCAAAATGAGGAGTTGGCCACTTTACTATTATTACTTTTTAGAGTTACTCCCTTTTTAAATGGTCTGACAACGCTGCCTGTGGTTTTAAATTGGCAGTTTCATGATGCCTTCTAGATCTGCGCCCTAGGCAAATGTCTGGGGGAAAGGAGATTGGATCTCTCAAAACAAGCACCAGAACACAGCTGATTTTAATTCAGCACAGAAGGCTAAAGGTCACAGCAGATTCTCCTAAAGCACGTAACTGTAGGCAACATTAGACTTGCATCACACTGATGCCGGGGTTCCTGTTCGCGAAGCCAGAGAATGAGCTTCATAAACACCCAAGGTAGGAGAGCAAGGTACAGGCTTTTATTTAGAAATAAAGCTAGAGGAAAGAGCTCCCAGCTCATGCCAGGAGGGGACAAGAGAGCCCGGTGTGGTGCGTTGTCTAGGGGTTTTATAGGCAGATGAGGATTTTTCGAGAACATGAAAAAAGCTTAGAGGTGTGGACCTGCTAAGTGGTGTCTGAATATCTAGAATTAACACAAGGAATTCCCTGCCCGACTTTTTTCTGGGACACCTGCGTCCTGGTCTAGGAGCATATGAAACAAGGCCACCTGCTCAGCCTGACCCCAAGGTGGGCTGAGGCATTGTTTGCTAAAGAGTAAGTTAAGTGCAATCTTATCTTTAAGGTGGAATCCTTCTTGCCTTTTACTATGCTGTTTACAGCTGGGTCTGCATGCTAAATTAGTTGCCCAGTTTGCAAAACCACCCCATCAGATCTGAAAGAGGAAAGACAGCACATAGGCCTGGGCCTTTTAGCATGCTAAAGTGAATCTTACACATGATTACAAATGATTAGCACAATAAAAACATGTGCTACTCTTCTTTGTCTGGGGAACATTAACTGATCTTACTGAAGAATGACCCTAGAGCTTAATGTTTAACACAGAGTTTTGGTAGGGGGTTTCCTTGCATGTAGTTACATTGCTCTGACTGCAAATATCCTGCCTTGCTTTTTCCAGAGGCCCTCACCTTATTCTGTCTAAGCCCATGGTCCCTGTCTCAACACTGCATACATTGCATGTGTAATTAAAATTACACAAACAAAATACATTAGAAGGTAGGAGAATAAGTATAAGAGCTGCAAATAGGTAACCAAGATAAAATGTTTCTTAAAATTAAGAAAAAAAAAGCTCACAAAATTCACTATGCTTTTAGCTCTACAGTTCTTTAATTCAATGAACACAGATTAAGTACCCTCATACTATGGGGTGTAGGGTAAACTAAGGCAGATGGAGACACTGCCCTTAAGGAGCTTTTAGTCCTGGGAAGGGAGGCAGCCACTGATCATCCAGTAGAAGTTATATAATGTCACGACTGTAATGATGAAAGTTTAGGGTTTTACTGGAACCTAGTTGGGGCATCTCATCTGGACTTGGCCTTGACAGGTGACAGACTAAAGGAAGTGACACTCAGACTGAGGACTGGAGAATGCAGGGCCATTAGCCAAGTGAAGAGATGGGCACAGTGAACGGCATGCACAAAGGTTGGGAAGCCCGAGGGGGCCAGGGCTGAGGAGTCGCTGTTGTTTTAGGGACTGCTCTCAGAAGCAACAGGGAGTCAGCAGAGAAAGAAGACCATGAAAATGGTAGTTTTGTTTCTTTATTGAACAAACAACTAAAACACAAATGAGGATGTTTGTCCTCCTTAGGTGGTGTTATTACTTGAAATTAAGGCAAGTGAGAAGCCAGTAATGGGACCTGGAAGCCAAAGGGCACATTTATCACCTTTTAAAATCTGCCACCATGGCAGATGATTCTTGTTCAATAAACAAACAGTTTGGTTTGGAATAGAAAGCCAAAACATCCCCAGGGGAGATGACTGCTCCCCAGAGGCATGTCAGCGGGTTACTGCAGCTCCTGGAGACCCTGAGAGTGGTTTTCAGAGAACAGGTCTGTCTTTGGGGTTTAATTATCTGGCTCACTTCATAGAATCTTAAAAGGTTCAACCCTTGAAATAGGGCTCTCACCTCTTTTTAGCAGAGTTTGAACAAAAGGAAATTTAGACTCAATTAGAGTGAAAGAGGAAATCTGTTTTTGTCTTTTTGGAAACAGATGTAACACAACTGGTTAAAATTCAAGGGAAATAACCTCCTGGGTTGGGGCAAGCGGCTGCCCAGGAAAACCTGTGCCTCAAACACAGGCCTGTGCTGCCATCGTGTGTTGGGAAGGTGCCCTGCTCCTCAGGACCCGCTGGTAATCTGCCTGCCGCTTTTGCTGTGCTCCGTATGGCTCCATCAGCAAGATGCATTAAACAAATATGAGGCTGAGAATCCAGCAGGGGATTTAACACTTCATGGCCTGCCAGGAATTAATTTCCCTACAGACAATATTCCCTTCTTCATCCTCTTTCTTCTTGAAAAAGCAAAAATCTCATCCTTTCAGCCATCTGATCGGACGCCAGCCGGGCCTTGAGGGAGCCACAATTTGACCTTTTAAAGAATGCTGGAGGGTGGTAGTTTGCACTATTAACCTCTCTTCCTCTGCATGAAGGTCCTGGTGTTTCCACTTTAGGAACCCCCTGAGGGTACATTTTACAGTCTGAATGCCAGAAAGCTGACATGCTCTACCAATAAAGTCATGTAAGAGTATTTCCATGTGTCTCCCCACCAAGGTCACCTTTTATTGTCCCCATCCTCTATTTAAAAGAGTTTCACCTATCCAACAAATTAGCTTTATTTAACCAAACCATTTCCTGCCTATTTGGTATTAATCAGAAAGGTCCCTTATTGCCAAGTCAGGTTCCTGGTTACTGGGGAATGACAAACACAACCAGCCTGGGTCAATATCGTTCCAGCCCAAACTGAAGAGGTTTGACATTCTGGCAGCTTGTGCATCTTATTCGGGTTAAATAGGCAGTATCTGTTAGGCTTTGGAAGGACTAGGAACAGGCCACCCACTCCCACTCCTATCTTGGAAGAACCAGGTTGGAGTCCCTGACCTAGATGGGCTGGCTCCAGGCAGCTGCAGGGGAGAAGCACGACTATACTCTGCTCTCAGCAGCAGTCCCTTTAAAACATGGCCAACACAGAGCTGTGAAACTAGTAAATATCCAGGAGACAAGCCATCTGTTTGTTTGTTTAACATTTGGATGCTAATGTGAACCTGAGCTTACAGACCTCTTCAGACCAGCCAACTGTGCCGGGGTCTCTGACACTGTCTCTTTATGCCTCTGGTTCTTTACTCCCACCCCCCACCATCTCCTCTTTTTCTTTTTTTAAACTTACAGAGGAAAATAATCCATAGAATTAAAGCTAGTTTACTCCGAGCTGTCAACACCCGTGTGACAGATGATGGTATATGAGAAAGTCTTAAGAATGAGCAGGGGCCAGAGAAACACATTTCAGAGGCCACGGAGGGCAGGCTCAGGCAGAGATGGTGTCAAGTTCCCTCCTCTGTCCCCTCTGGGAGGGTAGGTATATAGGGAGAGGCATAAAGGAAGGAGTAATTTCAGACCTTAGCTGATATTTGTTCTGGGCTCTGGGGCTGAACTGCTCGGAATTAGGGCAGCCAGCCCCTCCATGGGCAATCTGATGAGCCTTCCACTAATTCACCAAACATCTCCCTTACTCCTGTGTGTTTCTCGTCTCCCTCTCCAATGCTCAGATAAATGCAAATATATTATTTAGGCAGGATACAAGTTAAACCATTAGTAAAAATATGGTAGAGAGGATGTACCTGGCACAGAGTAGATGGTCAAGAATTATTTAACTTAATAAATTAGTGGAAGGATGCATGAATAAGGGATGAGACAAATAACTGAATAGGTAAATAAGACAAGCGAACTAACATTCATCAAGTGCCTGATGTTATCTCAGTAAGAAGGGGGCTGTCTTAAGGATCTCCACACAACAGAAATGGAAGCAGAACAGAAAGCTCGGGAACCTAGAGAAAGGTGTGTCATTTTCTCAAGGTCTTTCTCTTTCTCTGCATGTCTGCTTTGTTCTCTTTCTACATGTGCCCTTTCTCAACCACTGTATGTATTTTCTGCATGCTCATAAATTATGCCTACTTGTAATTTTGGCTTGCCTTGCTGCCAAAACAGCCAGTTGGCTTCCTTTTACCTTCTCCTTCTTCACTGTTAACAGCCATTTTTTACTCCCGCTTTTCTAAATCTAAATTCCAGAGAGAAGAACCTTTTCAGCCTAATTTGCTAATTTGTTTGTTTGTGAACCAGGAACACTGGTCATGGTCGCTGACTAGCATATACACCGTCTGCTTTTGTGGCAAGCGACTAATGTCTGACAGTTGTGGATGAGTGAAAGTTGGGATCTCAGATCACCAACATGGATGTTAGAAAGCAGGAAGCCGGTCTCTCTTTGGAAGGGGTGAGGGAGGATGGCTACTATAAGCATGTCTGGCAAACTCCGGGATGCCAAGCTCTGGTGGAAGCATCCTCCTAAGTATTACCCTATTCAATCTTCACAATGATCTTATGAGGGTAGCAGAGTTTTCTCTGCTTTATAGATAGGAAACTAAGGCTCAGCTGAGTGAAATAAACTCCTTGAGACCACATGCTATTAAGTGACAGGTCCTGGATTTGATCCACAGCTCAAGCTCTGTCTATCCCTAATTCCTTCCTACACTAGAGGGAATGGGATGTAAATAATACTGGTAAAAATGCTTTTGGGTCCATCATGGTTTTGGAGGGTCAGACGCTGAGGGCCCTTGTGAGAATTATGATTTGGCAAAGTTTCAGGATGACTGACAGCTACTCCCAAGTCGAACATTTTGATGACCCTGGAAAGTACTACATATGTCCTTCATGACCTTTACAGCCAACAAGTCAAGAGGATCAGGATTTGTAGTGGATCTTCCAACCACAGATCTTTAAGACTTACTTGACCTTGGTAGATCATTCTTTCCCAAAGATGGTCATATTGCACACATTTGTTTGATTGACTAGGCTGGAAAGAACTGATTGCTGAGTTCATCAGATGTGAGCTCAGGAGGCCAGTAAATGATAATTATTGGAACAGGGATAGATAGCTGGGTCAGGGGAGGAGGACTAGAATGGCATGGAGATATTTTATTTTCTCATGCTCTCCTCCTATATCCCTAACATTTTATTTCAAGTGTTTTAATTGCCATAATTGTTCAGAAATGCATGTTTATACATAAGCATGCAACACTTTGTTTCCTACCCTTCTGTTGAATTGCCTCATTTATCAGTAGATCCTGCTGATGATGATTATTTTCAATGTCTTTAAAACAGCCCAACCTTATTTTTCATAACTTTCTTTTCGTGTCTGGTTTATTAGGATGGCTCAATATATTGTAGATATTTGGACAAAAGTGTTGACCATTGTGTCCCTACTGCCTGGCAAAGTGACTGGAATGGGTCCTCAACAAGCATTTGTCAAATGAATGAATGCAATGAAATCTCCAGACTAAAAACACAATGTTCATTGCTAAAAATAAGACTGTGTTATTCTAAGATCATTACCCTTGCAACATTCCCCATTGGATTAAAAAACAACTCCAGTTCCATTTCCTTTAAGGGTGAGCATGAGAACAGCAAAAAGAGAAATAAATCTCGATCATAACACGCTGCCTTCATGGCTAAAGTTAAATTTCCACCAATGTTGGCCTTACCAAAAATTTTAAAAGGAGGCTTTTAGGAACATATGCCTTGATTTAAAAGACTTTGCCAATTAGTATCATAATGGATAACTTTATAGAATTTTAGAATAGGTTAAATAAGATTTAAGCAAAGGCTTTATAAAGTAGAAGTCATAAAGCAAAGGCAAGGTATTAATACCAATGAAAATGACAACCCCAACTGGAGAGATTTTTGGGGTAAATGGGGCTTCTTTATACTCCTCAAATGAAAACGTATAGAGCCATATTTCTATTTTTGCCTACTCTGCATCACTCTCTAATGGAGTCTTAGCTCACCTCATAGGTACTACATAATGCTGTCCACATGTCAGCCACTTGTGCCATATAAGAGCCTCCCAATAACCTTACGAAGTAGGTATGTATAAAGTTACAGAAACAAGTGAAGAAATTAACTTGCAAATAGCATGTTGTATCGGCTCTAGGATGCTCAGCTCCCATCTTGATGATGATGATATTTGAATGAACCTTGTAGTCAAGCCTTTAAAAGATTCCTCTTCTATCCAAGGAGTTCCCGGCTACAATCATTGCGATTTGGAGACTGCAAAGACCCACTTTTCATTGTCAGAGGCCTCAGGAATACATCAATCATTTGGAAGCTTTGAAAGATGTTTTTACAAACTGCCATTTTCTTTACCTGTGGCCTGATGTGTTCCCAAGTGGGCACTATGCCCTTCTCTTCTGAGAATACTGAATAAATCCTTTGAATCACTCCATGAAATGATAGGTCTCTTTATCAGAAGAAGCAAGAACCCACCTGCCCCATTAGAAAATGGCTTTTCCGAAAGTGAGAGCTGATATATAGCTGCTTATGAGAATGGGCCACGGTGATTAAGAAGAGCAGGTCTATTGTCACTCACAGACGTGGCACTGTGTGTCAGTCCCCATAAGCTGCCTGTCTCGCTCTGAAAAGCCATCTTCATGATATATTGGGACGCTTCAAATAGGATCTATTTTAAATTGTTTGAAGTGACCCTGGTTTGTGCCTTTTGTCTTTTTTTTCTTTTGGTCACTGTATTTTTTTAGTTCAGTGTTTCTGTACTAAAAATGAGTGAAAATGTTAGGACCTTGTACATATTGTACTGGCTTGACCCTTGGAAGGCAACAGCATGCTCTCTTCCACATCATTACTTTTTATTACACTCCCTGCTACATCTCTGTAAAGGAAGGAGACAGGAAGCACTGTGCACGGCCTGACCCAGCTGAATGTGCCTGTGGCCCGACCCTGCTTTCTCATGTCTGGGTGTGTTCATTATTCCCTGGACAGTCGAGCAGTTTCAGTGACGGAGTTGCTCTCAGTGTAGCAGCAGCCTTGGTGACGGCTGGCAGCTCTCTATGCAACCGCTGCAATTAGTCATGCAGATGAGGAAGGACAAGAGCTTGGATTAGTAGAAACCCATTTGAGGAGTCTTCTCACCCCTGTTTTCTTCCCAGAGGGGTAAACAAAGAGCAAAACAGCCACTGAGTTTTACCTGCTTTCCCAGCCACTCCTTAAAAAGGTGAATGAAGTCACAGGTCTATGAGGGAACTGGGAGGACAGGGGTTCAGTGGTCAGACCTGAATGATGCAGATTCTAGTCAATCCCTGCAGGCAGGTTGTGGCACAACCTTGGGTGAGTTACTTGCATTTGTTTGCTCAGTCTTTTTCTCTATGAAATGGGACTAAAATTCCTGGGGAGCTGGGTTCTGCTACCCACAGATAATTATGGCTAAAAGATTCAAAGAAAAGGCATAGGATATTTGCCAAAAATGAATCTTCATGTGGTCAGAGTATAATCTAAAAAGATAATCTGATTTAAAAGTAGAGAAAGAAAGAGAGAAAGTGGTCTGGGATTTCTGGGATGAAACAGGAACCAAGAGGAAGGGACAGACTATGAAGTTACTTGATTACTACTGTTTCACGATTTTGTTAAGATTGTACCGACACGTTGGGACAATAGTTCTGCATGGTACCGCCTCCTATGGTACCACCCCCTAGGGAGTGTTTTTGAAGTTTATGGGCTGTTTTGGTTGTTACAATGGTCAGGGAAGCTCTTAGTGGATTGGGGCAGGGATCCTGGAAATCCTCTGATGTGTGGGACAGTCCTGCCGAAACCAAACTGTCCTGTACCCGTCAACTTTTGAATGTCCACCTAGACATTTATTCACTGAAGAAAGCCTATTTATTATTATTGAAGCCTAGGAACTAAATGGCATTTTCTTCATCATGATGCATTTTTTTTTCTTTGCATAGTAATATACAGTGAATTTTCTAAGAATGCAACTACAGTATAAGTTGAGAAAACATCACATTCTGTCTTGTTCAGAACATCATCAGGATTTGTTTATCTCATAAAATTATATCACCAATGGCAACACCACTCTTGATGTATGGGTTGCCAATGTCACATCCTTGTGGGTCGGTAGTGGTGGGATTCTATTGGGAGGTGCAAGCTGCTTCTTATTTCATTTAACCTCCCAGTGTTATCATCTCCCAGCTATTATTTTCTGAAGGGCAAATGATCCTATATTAAATTATTTTCCTTTTTATTTTGCCTGCATATCATAGTTAAGCCACTTTGTTAATTTTTTAAAAACGTGTGTGTAGGTTGGTTCTATTATTTCTGAATTTCATTTCAGGATAATAAAGGGGATGTTAAGCCTTTTTTCAGTTGTGCTTAGTAGTGGTTCTTCCTCACTTCCTAAGATTTTTCTTCCTTAGGGATTCAGTATTCATTTCCTACAATTTGGCTTCCATCCATACCAATCCTGTCAGAGGATTGTGTCTGCATATATTTAAACCCCTTTTGTAGACTACATTCAAGTTTTCTCTCTGTCTCATGCAAATAGAGACCACAGACAGAAAACACAGGTAATGTTGCCCACGTTCACTTTTCGGAGATGTTATGGGGACCCCTATTACAAAAGGCTTTATTAGCCCCACTGAACCAATGGGAAATCAAGGCTCTGAGAAGTTAATGACTTTCCCAAGCTTGAAGGCCTTGGTGGCAGTGGTGGCACTGGGACCGAGTCCATTCTCTCTGAAGCCAAGGTTTGCCACATTCTCTCTATCATGACTCACCTCCTCCTCTATGAAGGCAATGAACTCACTGTTATCATAGAGCGAGACTTAAGGACAAGAATGACTGGAATGATTTCTCACCCTTGCATGTGTAGGCTTTTAATGTTTTAAAATGTACTTGAAAACTACCAGCATATTTGCTCCTTCCTATAAATTTGAGACGACTGAACAAGTATTGGTACCCATGTTAGAGAGAGAAAGGAGGTCTTTTAGAGTTACAAAATCGAGCACTCAATGACAGATCTACAGTTAGAACCTAAATCTCTGGGTTAACTCTAACTTGATACTCTGTCCACCATATCACACTAAAGATTCATTATAGATAAGGATATTTTGAAGTAAAAAATAATGGCTAACATTTAACAGTGTATGCCAGATTTAGCTTAGCGCTGTAAATCATTTACATATACCATCAAATTTAACCTTCAAAGAGTTCTGTGGGATTGGAACCTCGTTTTGTAGGTGATGTAACTAATAAAAGCAGGTGATGTGGAATTCTTAATACTATTCAGTTCATCATCATCAGTGTACAAGCTGACAGAAGACCTCCCCAGTCTCCGCCTTACTGCACTGACCAGAGCACATTTCCAGCTGTGACTGGAAAGAGATTGATTTCTGCTTTCATCACAGTGAGACTGGAATGACAGAGGGGAAGGGTTAAATTTGCCAGAGCTATATTACAATATTATTTAGATGTGGAGTATTCCAGAAAAAGGTAAAGTATGGCAGAGGATAAGGAAAATAGAGTTTTGTTCCAGAGCTAGCCAGAGTGAGAAAAGTCTGCTTTCAATAGTTCGATAAAAAGCATTAGCTACCAAATCTCATAGGGATTCTACAGAGCATTTTATTCAGAGCCCTGAGACTCAAGGCACATTTTTTACTTAACTTTGATTCTCTCAGAATATTTTGATGAAGAGAGAAAATGCCTTTTGATGTAAGAAGGGAACACCTTGATGGCTAGCTCAAGGACCTTGAAATTCAGTCACAACGAGACTGTGCCAGCCACTTAACCTCACTGGACCTTAATTTGGCCATCTGTGAAATGGGGTGGATAGAATTGAACTACAGAACCAGTTTGGCGATAATGAGCTTCAATCAGGGTTTGGAAATGCCTGGTTACCAGTCTCTCTCCAGGCAGCAGAGGTCAGAAAGCTAACAGAGGCTCAGAGGTGGTAATTTTCAGATAGGACTGGTAGGTGATCATTTCCTTCTACTTGGTCTGTTCTCTAATAGCAAAAAGATGACTGAGAATAGAAAAGCTGTGGCGTGAGCCCAAAGGTTCTGCCATGTGGATAGAAATCTCCTTGGTCATGCTAGGGGGGCGCTCAGTTTCAAATCGCAAAGCCCTTACTCTTAAGTTATAGCTACTGAGGCACATCCTAAATTGGCTTCTCCAAAGACAACAGCGCTGGGCTACATTGCACAACTTCTAACATCAGCAACAGTGATCACGGGACCAGCAGGGTCCCCTCTCCAGCTCCTTTCAGGATGTCATTTTGATTTAGATGCCAAATGCCACTTAAAATCTGCATTCTTTGTTTGCAACGTCTCCAATTAGTATTTATTTTCTACATTGTATATATTCTTACCTTAATGTGGTCATCATTATATTTCCAAGTCAACAGAACTTGTTGTGGCTGGTTGAGCATCCTACGTGAAGTGATGAAATAATGGAAAAAAACTTAATGACCACTGATATAATGCATGTATGTATGGAGAATGTATGTAGGTATGTCTTTCAGTAAGGGCATATAGTGGGATCTGGCGTATTAAGGTATTAGGAAGGAGAGTAGAGGAATTCTACATATATTTGTTAGCTCTTAAAATGTAGAGCAGTTACTCTGTGATTGAATCTCCACATATACATTCTAATGTCCTCTCACATTAACTTAGTTGCTGTTTAAATTTTCTTTCAGACAGGTAGGAAGTCAGAGTTTCCTTTTTTTCCTGTGAGCATCACTGGCAGCTTATCAAACAAGGGAATGTAAGTCCAGTGCAATTGAAAGCATGTTTTTATTTTTATTTATTGAATATGTATAATACTATCATCCTGAAAAGACTGGTTCCTGCCCCTAGGGCCTAATATAGTCTAAGTTAGATGGGCAAGAAAGTCCAAATATACGTTACCTAAAAGGAGAAGGTTGCTAAATCTCAGATAAGGAGGGAAACAATGAATGCCATGGAGGGATGGGGAAATCTGTCCAGCCCCTTCTACAACTGAAGGTGAGGTGGGCCTGCGGGGGAACAGGCTTTGGACCCAGGTCTGACTGGAGGCAGGTGAAGGTTGGTACAAAACTCTGGCCTAGAGAAAAGATTAAGGGTCAATACAGGGGGGAATGACTCTCCAGTTAGGTCTAAGCCAGAAATAAAAGGCCAGGAGGTTCTAGCAACTGCCTTAGTTTTCTCAATATGTCTACAACAGTTAGGTCCAGAGAGACACAGATTAAAACAAGCCCAAGGTTAATTAGAGGACTTCTTGTACATGATGGAAGGATCACACTATCTTTAGTCCTCCCCATTCCCAGACTCACGTGCACGTACACATAGCCCTGCCATGCAAATCCACTTCCTCAGTCTTTGAACATGTTCAAGTATTTTTCCTTATTAAAATAATATTAGCAGTCCCTAGGAGTAATGGTGTGTTGTTCTGATTTAGGTCAGTGGATGTCATTAAGATCTCTGTTGGTTAGAACCAATTTCCTGACCTTTAAAAATTTATATCCATGCAATCTTGCTACAACCTTGTCATTGATAGTTAGGTAGAGTCCCTAAAACAGAAAAAGCTGAGAACATGGTCTAAGGAAGCCTGTTTTTAGAAAACTATCTTTCATATTTGAATAGTCTCTTGGAAGATGAGATCTTCACTGAATGTTCTGGAAATGTGAAATAGGAACAACAAGTGTTGAGAAGGCGAATATACCCCTTAGATATCTTTTGGACGGCAGTGATCCAAGCTGTACACTCTCTAAGGAGCTCGGCCCGAGGTGGAAGGAGTGGATACTAAAATGAGCCAGTGCAGCAGCTGTACCATTCATAGCCTGAGTCAAGAAAAAGGCTCTAAAATTAATACTGAAATAATGAAGAGGGATTTGGATAACCTAGATGCTCTTCCTGGTGATCTGACTAGTTCTGACTTTTACAATACTTCCATGGCCATAAATGGTAGTAATCTGGGGACTAACCAACACATGTTTCAAGAAACTAGTTCTTTGTTTGTGGAAAGTCTACAGTCTATAACTGCCCATTCCTCCCCCAGATAGCACTGTTTCTGTGGACTGAAGCCCTCCTAGGAAGAGTATCAGTTCTTTCCCCATGTTACCAAAGCATGTTTTCACATGATAGTGTAACATCTGACCAAGAACAATAACATCAACACTGTCTAGAGGAAGCCTTCAGGTTCAGGGCATTTCTGGAATTCTGGTTCTCCCACTCTCCTCCCTGGTCACCATCACTGTCATCCAACATGATGCAAAACAGTGAGCCCTCTTCCAGTCAGTCCCTCCTGCTGCAGTCCCCATCAATGCTCACTTTCATCACCACAGTGGAAGTTTGGAGGGAAAGGGCTTCTGGTCAGAGTCTGGGCTCTGTGTTGTGGGTACTTTTACCACTCATAGGTCCTCCTGCGGGGCATGGATCTGTGTGTTTGCCCTCCCGAAGGAGCACCATCCTGATTCCAAGGCGCTGGGTAAGTCCCACGAGTGGCCCTCCCATTTATTATTCCACCTGAAATTGGCTCACCAGCCAAGGACTGCAGGCCGTAAGGTAAGGCCTGGTCAAGACGAGGGTTCTGAGGAGCCAGACTAAAGGCTGGTTAAGGAGAGAGTCCTCATCAGTGCAAACCCATGCAGAGTTTTGCATTTAGTTTGTGGAGATGGTGTCAGAGATCACTCATGAACCCTTTGAGGAAGATAACATTTTGTGGTTCTTTGGTCGTATTTCAGATACTCTTCCCCAAGCTGGATGCTGTATTCATGGCTTGGAAGAAGAGGTGGCCACCCTTAAATGCTTCTAAATGACAGAGAGACACACTAATATCTCTGTAGATCTCTGCTGTTGTGCTGCTAAGGTAGAGCTGAGTGCTTGAGACAAAGACCATGTGTCCCACAAGCCTAAAATATTTACTTCATGGAAAAGTTTGCCATTATACCTTCTTTGCCTGACTTAAAACATAGTTGTGGGGAGTAAAGACAATAAAACCTGTGAAAGAATTTTTCATACTGCAGAACACATACAGTCCTGGGAAATTATTATTATTGTAATTTTTGTTTTTATATTGGAATCACATTTATGGGAGTCTGAATTTCCAACAGCACAATTAACTGATCCCTAAACAATTTTACTCTGGAGACTCTTCACTGGATGGATGCACTGTCAGCTGAGAGATGAAAGAGCTGGACTGCTGTATTAATCTGGCTGCAGCAAAAGTTACTCCTTTCTCCCCATCAAAAATATAGCTGAGTCCCAGCCTGGGGAATGTATTTGTAACAGAGTGTATATTAACAGAAAAACTGAGAATAATAAGCCACATTGATTTAGGAAAGCATAAGAAAACATCTGCTCTTTGGTTGAGATTTGTCCAAATGTAAAATCTTGGCTTAAAATGCAATGAAAGCAAGTTGCTTAGCAAGAATTCATGGAGTGTCTACTATTTACAGAGTAATGAGCTGTGGAAAGGGCTATGCACTTGGCAGGTCTTGTCTTGGACAACCCTCTTCGCCCTTGGGCCACTTACTGACCTTCCCACACCCCTCCCCATAAATAATATGAGTGCCAGAACTTCAAGGCAAAAGCCCAGTCTGGACCTTTCTTGATTTCTTCCCTATCACATTGGTTCTGCTGGGTGATAGACAGTCGTGGTGGATAAATCTCAACAGATGGGTTGACAATCGATTGTGAAGTTACCTGAACAGCAGGATGAAGTCTTGTGCCTAATTCCAAAGACTGTGAGGTGTTTTAAAGTTTTATAACTGGGGGTGGACAAGGAGATTGGGGCTGTATTTCAGGAGGATTAATCAGGGAGCTGTGTGTAGGAGGGATTGGAGTGGGTGAATGCAGAGATCAATGGAGTAGTTTTCCTAGTAGGCCAGGCAGAGAGTGACAAGGCTCTGAACCGGGGTGGGGCCAGGAAGGATGAGGAGGAAGGAGCAGACACGAGAATCAGGGCAGGAGCAACTGAAGAAGAGTTTTGAGCTGTAAATGTATTAATGGAAGCAGGGAAATTAGGAGGAGCAGCTGCTTTGGGAGGGATATAATGAGCACGCTTTTGAATATGTTGAACTGAAGGTGTCAGCAGGACATGCAGGTTGAGGTCAAAAAAGCAGAGGGAGATACTGTGCTGACACCGAGAGCCCCATTTCCAGAGTTGGTGGTAGGAGAGGTAGTTCTGCTCTGACACAGAACAGGGGTCTGTGTGCAGCTCACGTGCCAACAGCAGGAAAGGAAGGAAGAGAGTGGGAGTAACTCAGGAAGCCAGAAACACAGCGGAAACCTGACAGACCAAGGACAGGACAAGTGAGTGGTATTAGTGCTACTCAGAGAGAGAGTAATGATGGAGGAGCAGATGGCATGGCAGAGGCCATGAAGCCCCCGTGCCAAATGAGATAGGTCAGAGAGGGACTGAGCAGAGCCCAAGTATAGGTGCAGGAAACAAAGCCAGTATGTAGTAGATACCGCAATAAAAATTTCATTACCTGGTACCTTACTCAAGTTCCAAGAGGGATAAATAATGTTTCCCCTTTGTGTTCTATAAAATTTCTTCCTTCCCTTTCTCCACCCCAGGGACAATTTGGCTTTTCCTAAATCTGATTAGGCTTAAATCTCCCGTCAACTCAATTATGTCTTTGTGTTATCCCGTATGTTTTCTAGCCACCAAAAACTGAGGAAGGAAATTTTCTAAAGGAAAATATTCCTTTTCCTCTATCAAACCACCAGGTAGTTTATAGCCCATTTTGTTTTCCCAGGTAAAACTCAGCCTCTCATCACTTTGGTTTTGTTCTTTTAGTTCAAAATATATTTTGGGACCAAAAATATTTCAAATGAACTTCCTGTTCATATTTTTTCTCTATGCTTGCCTTTTTATTTTTTATTTTTTCCTTCCCTATTTTTAGGTGACAATTAAGGGTTTCTGGGTCTGTAAAGAAACAGAATACTCTTTGGCACAGTGCTTTACTATGTTTTACTCATCGAGCCTGCTCCTCTGTTCATAGTATTGTTTTGTTATTAGCCAATAGATGCAACAGCAGAAATTAATGAGTTTTCTGATCAGTTAAATCAGATTATGCTTTTTGCAATTAAAGTCTTTTTACAGAGGTTCTCGTTCCTTTTCGATATAAGTCCCAGCAGCAAAACCAGAAACCAGCTGACTACCTTTCCCCCTTTTGCATGTGTTCAGCGGATAAAGGTATGTGCCCACACACAAGTGCACACGAACATACATGCATGCATATACCACTGGCAAGATATGTGTGCAAACCTGGCCATAGTTCTAACTGGTAAGTGACATGTTACAGAAAATTTACAGACCAGGTTGTTGCCTCTGTATCTTTTACCCTGAAAATAATCCCGTAAATATGAACATGTTTAAAATAAAGATTCATCTCAGAAGAAGCCATTGAAAAAAAAATATCTTGTATTTCTCAAAATACCAAAAAAACAAACAAACCCCCAAACCCAAAACCCCACCATTTTCCACAATACCAAAATACTAAAAAGCCCCTTGGACAATAACTTTCTTCTAGGTTGTAAGAACAACATAGTTTTTTATAAATTCTAAGATCTGGGCTGCCCAAGCTGTGGGCTGCACTGGGGCATGAAGACACTTGGCAGGGACCTATATGTACGCTCTTCCACTAGCTTTGTCTTTGATCTGCAAGGCACTGCTAGCAAATGGCATTTTCCTTGTGTAGTCCGCGAGAGTCATCGCAGTAGGGCTGAGTTTGGAATCATGTAAGAGAGGCAAGAGAAGACCCAAATGAGGGACAAAGCTTATGGGTGGACCAGAAAAAAATAGCTGATTATCACAGATAAGAAAAGGGAAGATTAGGCACAGGGCTATGTGAAGGAGTCTACAGAATAGTTTGTTACTCTCTCAACCAATTTACTGGCCCAGGCAGGAAGGCGGGAAGTCTCACCACACTGTGGAGCCTCTAAGGCCCTATCGCTCATGATGGTCATGCAACAAAATAAGACGTGCAATTCTCTTATAAGAGAGTTACGTTTATGGGAATTTGAATATCCAGCATAACTAACTTATCCCTAAACAGTTAGAATCTGCCGACATTTCATTGACTGGATGAATGCATTACTAGTTGAAATTTATACTTTTTATCTGTATTGTCAAGCCAAGACTGGAGGGCTTGGTACAGAATACTAGATTACAGAATACCAGAGCAGCCATCAACACCATCACATGGTGGTGTGAATACTGTGGCAGGGTGTTATATGTTATTAAGAATAGGACCAGCCTCTTTCTTGGCCTTGGTCCCCATCCGCCTTCACACTTTTTCCTGTGTGCTTGAAACCATTCAGCTGTGCCCTGGAAATAGGAGTTATTACTCAGGGACATAGCCTGAGAAAGAGTTGGGCCTTCCACAAAGTAACCCAAGCAGTATCAGGCAGGTAGATGTTGAGATGGAACCACTGGACTTAGACAACTCGGTTGAAGGACAGATTTTTGGCCTTCGTCTGATAGAGAGCAGGGAGATATCAGAACGGCAGCTGGGATGACATGGGAGAGGAGAAGGCCTGTATTCAAAGTGACGCACATGTGTGGCCATGAAGCTGACGTCAGAACTTGGAAACAGTGGAGGGAGGTGGGGGAGCACACAGTCCTTCCATCTGTACAGTGCAGGGCCTTTTTTATGCATCACCATTGGAGGCAACAGTCTGCAGGCAACAGTATTGATGACATAATGCTTAATCATGTCTTGCCCAACAATGTAAGTTCATGGGAAGTGTTTAGAGACCAACATAAGCCATATTATAGTCGGGCTAGGGCTTTCCATCAATAGACAAATCCGTAAATATTTATTTTTGGCTGAAATGCTCTGGATGGCTGATCATCTTCTTTCCAAAATGCTTCCTTTTCTCAGTTCATTTTGAAGAGTAGGGAGAGTGTCTCATTTTTTCTTTAGCAGTTGCTAAATCTCTCTTTTATCAAACAAGTTATGATCTAGGCAGAGCTGGAGTAGGGAAGGGTCAGCCAGGGGACTTTCCTTTGGCATCCATTTATAAAAGGATATGAAAACAACATAAGAATAAATCAGAAATGTGCTATGGCCTCTTTTATCTAGGGCTCCACATGTGAGTCCTTATAGGAAAAGTATAAATCAGGCCAACTCCTTCCAAACTAGGTGACAATTTCAGATGAAAAGAGAAGAAAAAGGCATCCTTGAGAGTACAGACCCTCCTTTGATGCAAACACACAATGTAAATGGGATAATATCTTGAAAATATTAAATCATGTGCTTTTATTTCTCATTCTCAGATGTCTTGTTCCTTGTTAGCAATCTGACATTAGAGACTCAGAGAAAGTGGGATGGAAAATATTACCTTGGGAAGGAGAAGGAGATACATAAAGGAAAGTTGATTTGAAAGGAAGAGGATATGGAAATATTAATTATTTCACCCAGTGAATTCCCTCAAAAGGAGAAGGGAATGGAAGTAACTCAGGAGAGGAGTTGAGATATATTGGTCCTGACTTTCCCCCACCGGGTAGAAAATCTAACAGATGTATTAGGTGAGTTGAGGGGAAGCTGAAAAGTAGAGGCACTTTTGACTTCCTTCTCCAATACAGGGTCTGAGAGGAGATCAACTTTCCTGGCAGCTCTTCCCATGCCAGGTCACACCCTGGGTGTGTACACACACCAGCAATGACTAAGGAGGGGCCAGTTCAGCAGGAGTGAGCTTGGGAACACCAATCAAAATAAGAGAACCCACCTCAGATTTCATCATTTGACACCAGCAGTAAGCCAAAGGACACTCTCCAAGTGATGAAGGCAGCCAAGAAGAACACAAGGATTTGTGTGTGGGACAGTGATACCTTCTCTCCCTGCCACCAGCATGGGCCTTCCTTCCTCATGGCCTCAACAATCACCTGCCACCTTAGAGAGGAGCAAGGGGGAGGGAAGGAAATCTATAAGGGGAAGGAACTTTATTTGAATGAGATTGGATCACAGATTGTTTAGTTACTGGGTTGGACCAATGTAATCAATTTTAAACTGATTTTAAGTTTTCTCTCTACTATCCAATAAGGTAAGGACTTTTAAGGAAGATGAGATTGACTCTGGGAAATAAAGAAACTCACTCTCTTTACATATCTGAATATTTGTTTAGTTTTGACTTCACTAGGTTAATTAGGTTTATGTTTATGTTTATTTTCCTAGTTCATTTTATTATCTAAATTTTAAGAACTTTAACACGTCTCTTAGGACGTTACCTGGGTCAGGAAAATTGCAAAAGTAAACTGGAGACCATGAGCTACAGAAATGTGGGAAAAGATGTCCTTTGAAAGTGAGAAAGATGGTTCCAATATTCAACCTAGAAACAAAGTTTCAAAACCTATATACAGCAAGAATGTGTGCCTAACCCTTGTGAATTGGTAAATAGACTGGTTTTCAAGTTGAAGAAGAACCCATTTTAACAGCATAAGGACAGTCTCTACAGTCTAAAGGGGCCACATACTCTGGAGGACTCACATTCCTTTGACATGCTGGAAATGGAGATATCTGTGGTCAAGGTCTTACTCTGATGAAGCTATTCAGTCATTTGTTGACACTTAGAAAATTCTAAGTAATCATTTTCTAACTTTGGGGGACTGTGTATGGGTGGTGTGATTTTACTGATGACTATCTCCTGTTCCTCATATTTCCCAAAACCCATTACAGGAAGAAAAGAAGCTATGCAGTGTCCTAGTCATACTAAATGTCCTTTTAAAAAAATAATATTTTAATAAGTAGGAGAGAAATGAAGACCTTCTTAATTGAAAGCACTTCTAGGCCGCTAAATTTCACCAGATACTGGAGTATTCTAAATTGCCTACAAGGGTGAAGAGAACAACTGCATAAAAACTTACCTATTGTTTCCAAGCACATCATAAATATCTTGGACCTTATGACTTTGAACAGATTTATTTTTTATATAAGAATTGAAAAAAATGTTGAAAGTCATTCTTAATGAAAATCAATCTTTTTGTTCTATTATGCATTGATGAAAGAAGTTTCGTGATCATTAGAACGATTGAAGTCTGAATTCTTTTTAATGAATATTACATGTCTGCCCATTAACAGGAGGCACTGCAGCCAGCCAGACTTGAACCCAGTTTTCATTCCCTAGAGTGTTTCCATCAGGGGCTCCAGGAGTCAAGTCCTCTGAACCTGTCTGTAGTGCTGTAGGAGGAGGAGGAGTGCTTCACCAGGGAAATCTAACGTCAGGCCAAATAAAAGCCCGAACAGGCTTCAGATCCAGACATGCTAACCGTGGGCAAATGGACGATTATTCTAAAACAAGGATGATGGCTTTAACTAATGGGAAGAAGAGGCATATTTTGATGGCAATTTCTGCTACTCATCGTCCTCACGCAGCATTTGGGCATTTAATTATTGTCTTTATCTTCTCAATTGCTTCCCTACTCATGGTGTTCCTCACCTCAGTGGGTGACACTAACTTCTTATTAACTGCTTAAAGCAGAAGCCTGATCACTATTTTTGGTTCTGTTCTCTCCTTTCCAACTCTCGCCTTCTACTCTATCTCCAAGATTTGTCTGTCTTTCCAAATATCTCTTGAATCCTCTTTTCCTGGCCATCCATTTTGCTACTTTTTTGGCTCAGGGAATGAGCTATAAAATGCTCTCATAGTTTTGTGTACTGTTTGAGTGTTTTTTTACTTTTTATTTTATTACAGAGCAATGTAAACTCATAAAAAGGCAAGAAATTACACACAGTAAAATAAAACTATTGAATAGCTACAATCTCATCTACATTTCAGATTCTTATTAAAAAGCAATTAGACATGAGATTATGAAAAGCAAACAAAATTGCTTAACGTTACATCAACTTTGACAAAACCATCTCATCCCACAATTAAAAATACAGGGGATATTTATTTTCAACCAAAGAGTTATTTCAGTAATTATCCACCACCAGCTTTCAGAGTATTCATCACACAGCAAGTGCTAAGTCAACACTTGTTCAATTGAAACTCAAATGATAAAAATATCATTGAAAGTCAATGTGAAATGGGAAAGAATATGTTGATGGGGCCCCAGGGGCCAGTGAACCCCCATTTAGAAGGTTAAGGATGGCTAACATTTGTGGAGTTCCAGAAAAGAGTACAGTGGAGGCCTGGGTACCCTAAGTCTACCTGTTTTATTTGTAAATCAAGTCAACAAACTTAAATGTTTTCTCTTTGTACCTTAGTTACTATACCTTCATCATAACTTAGAAGGCCAGTTTTGAATTTAGAATTCTTGGACTCTTCAGACATCTGCTTTGGAATGTCATGCCAGGGAAACCCATGGATGGCCATCTTTGTCTCCCCACAGGCCTCCTGTATCCTGACCCTGCGGCACTTCAGCTGCCCAGCTGCGCACATTGGCATTACGGTCTGTCCATGGGGGATGGACCCAAAGAAGCTTGCTTGTGCCCTGGAAGTGGGTTTACTCTTTCGCTGGGGTGCGGTTTACACGAAAATTAATTTTATGAATCACCTCTTCCTCTCAAAAACTAACACATCTTGATTTTTATCGACCTTGATTCTTTCACATTCGTTTCTTCATTTACTCCTGGCAGGACACTTTCACGCTCTGTGGTTTCCTGCATCTGTATTGTAGGATAAAACTGAAATCGGTCAGTGGTTCAGAGATGTCCTCTTATGAGATCTGTATCTGTTAACGATTGCTGAAAAACGGTCTGCTCCAAAATCTAGTGGCTCAGATAACAATGATTTAGTTTTTCTCACAATTCCGTGGGTTGGCTGTGCAGCTGTAGTGCTAGTTTTGCCTGTGCTTGTTCATGTGGCTGCAATGCGATCGGAGGGTACACTGGCCTGGAAGGTCCAATATGGCCTCACTCACATGCCTGGCTCCTGTGCTGGCTGCAGACTGAAGCACCTAGGTTTCCACATGGCTCTTTAATCTCCTGCTGGGTTAGACTGGCTTCCTTCTGCGGCTAGGTCAGGGCAACATTACCAAAGGGCAAAAGCCGAAGCTGAAAATTCTCCTAAACTCTAGGCTCTAGAGTCTCCCTTATATCACTTCTGTCACATTCTGTTTATTGGTCAAAGCAAGACACAAGGCCAGCCCAGATTTAAGGGGTGGGCAAATATACTCCACATTTAGATGGGAGTAGTTGTAAATTAACGTGGCCATGTTTCTCCAGTCTGCCATAGGCTCTTAGGTTCTTTCTTTACCTGAAGTATAAATTATTAAAAAGTATCATTTAGATGGTTTCAGCAAATCACCTTCCCATCTTCATTTTATATTCTTATTTAAAAATATTTAAGTTGACATCCCAGTCTATATTTCTATCTTCTTAAATTTAAAATAATTCATTTCAGATGTCAATAGTGGATTATATAGCAAATTATGATCTGATATTACAAAACCATAAGGAATTCTAAGCTCCTAAGGTTTCTAAATTGGAATTCCATCTATACATCTGTATTTTGAAAATTAAAAAAAAACATAATGGTAGAAAATAATTTGTGGCAGTAAGACATCTATACCTGAAACAACTAGAGAATAAATTGACACCAGAATATTTTATCTCAAATGATTCCTTTTGACTATTCTTTGTAAAAGAAGAACCAGGAAAAGACAGGAACTCAGTTCCTTAGAGAATAAATAGATAGTGAAATTGAAAACATGTTTAATATTACTACTAATAAAAGAAATGTGAATTAAAATAGGATAGATTTTTTTTTCACCAACTGAAATGGCAAAATTAAAAATACAAAAATGCCTAGTACTGGTGAATTTGTACTGAAATGGCACTCTCATGTACTTTCTGGAGGAGAAATTGGCACATGCATGTATGAAGAATTTTAATAGTATGTTTAGATCTTATAATCCAGTAATTCTAACTCCAGGAACTTGTAAGACAATTATGAGATAAACACAAAAATACCGATATATGAAGGTATTTGGAAGAGAAAAAAAGAAATAATTTATATGCCTCAAATAAATTATAATATATCTTGTTGATGAAATGCTATGAGATCATAAAAAATTAATACCACAGGAGAAACTTTTAATAATAAGGAAAAATGGTAATGATGTAGTGTTAGCTGAAAGTTCAATATGCAAAACTAACTATAGACTCTATTTCCTATTTTAATACACATGCTAGTTGTTCTCTATTTGCCCGCTTTGCTGTGTGCCCTAAGACGCTGACTCTTCCAGACTGTTTTGAGAGCTTCACCATCAGAGGGCTTCAAATTGGTTTGGGCCAATAGAAAGCATTAGCATAAGATTGTAGGGGTGGAGAAAAAAGCCATTTCGTGTTTGATTTTGTTCCCCTTTGGTACCAAATCTATGGCTCTCCATGACTACAGCTCCTGCCAAATAGCTTCATTTTTCTCCCCATGGCCTTTGGCTAAAGGGTGGTTAACAACTTCACACGTTTGCTCTTCTCTGTGTGCCTTACCACCCCTTGTTTCATTCCTTAACCCTCCCCACACTTCTGAAAGGAATCCTTTCATTAAGTCTCTTTATTAGCACCATCTTTATCTGAATTCAATTTTCTACCAAGTCTTTGCTTGGCATAACATTCATATACAACCATAAAATATACAGGTATTGAAAACATTAATATGAGGTTTTTTTATTCCTGGGTGGTAGTATTTATGGTTGACTTTAATTTTCTTTGATATGCTTCTTTGTATTCTTACATTTTTAAGTAATTACATTGTAGTACATTATAGAAAGAAAATAAGATACAGATTTTTAAAAAGTGACTCTTTTAGATGAAATGGAGCTGATGTGCATTTTGGCACTGTTTATAGCACACTAACACTTTGTAGATGTCACTATAATTGAGAATGCATTTTATCATTTGTTTTTCCTGACTTTGTGAACTGAGTGGGTTACCACTGCCATCCTGATTTTACCTATTAGGAGACGGAAGCTTAGAGAATGAAAGTGGTATGCCCAAATTCCACAGTTAGTAACAGGAATTGGAAAACAGATCTTCTAACTCCTATTCAGTTCTTTCTAGAATGTGGCCGTTGTGTAGGCCTAAGTTGTGGGCTGTACCATTACTATAAAAGCTGATGGTGCTTGAAATTTAAGATTTTACTTAGAAAGTAATCATGTATATTTAAATTAAGGCATTTTCCCATCATAAAAATTAAACATGCTCATTTGGAAAATGCAGATATAGTGAATGCATTAAAAAAAAGTCTATCTCTAATGGCCCTGACTATTAAAATATGCTTATACTTATTTCTTTTTGGGATTTTGTAAGAGGTAGTATTTCTTCCTTAATACCTAGCATATATCTAATCAAGGATAAGATCACCACAAAAAGATGGTCCAATTCTTTATGTTTTTGCCTTATTGTACATCCTTTTGTGCCTCTCCTTCCCAATATGGTATTTCTCTTCCCTACATGGTATTTTATTTTTTGCCATCACCTACCTTTGATTTTATTTTCCTCATTCACTCCCAGATGTTTTATGGGCCTATCTATATGAGCTGTTTTGTCTGTCTCTACATTAAAGGGACATAAAAAGGGAAGCCCAACAGAACACCCAAATAACCCAAGAACAATCCACCCCCTGCTCAAATCCCAAATCCTACTTTTCCAAGGCTGTAGGGGCCCTTCTGGTCCATTTTTTTGGGGGGGAATTAGCAATTCAAATTTTCATTTCATGTATCCAAAGCCTGGAGTCTTTGTGAATAAAAAAATTTCCATTAAATTTAATGGCATCTTTGGGTATAAAATATATGGTGTCTGACATTTATGTGTGATATGAGAGTAGTATCCTGTCTGGAGCTTTATTTCAGTTGCTGAGGTTGCTTTATATCTTTGATTTTGGGATCATTCTGCCACATTTCAATAGCCACCACTGTGGCTCTACTTGAAAAATGTTCATTTTGTACTTTTTAAAGTAGATGTAATTCTTCATGGCTGAGTGCACACTGCTTCCAAGATGAGTGCTTTCAGTTGGTGGCACTGCCTTTGTTTCTTGCTCTGGTTTCTTCACCTTCTTTCTACTCCACAAATTCTTCTTGCTTTTTCCCATTAAATAGGTCACTTTCTTTAGAAAATTTCTTCTGAAATCCTATTCATCCCATCTGAAACCATTTCACAGCAAATATGCAAAACACTTTTTCTCTGGAAGATGAATAACCTCTTACTTATGAATTGTAGACAGTCTCTCCTAAGATGTATATTTTAGGTTAGAGAATATTCTGGTCTGAGTCACTTGGGTCATAAACTCTAATGGCACAGAAGATGACATTGCTTTTCTGTGATTTTGTGCTAAGTTTCCTGTGAACCCTCCATAAGGATGGTAGGAAGGATCCCACAGTCTGCTCGTTGTGTCCTTTCTGCATGTTTATGAATTAAGGTAAATGGCATTGGACACTGAACTCTTCTTGCCACTGGAGAGCAAGGAGAGACACCAGAACACTTGGTTATTCGAGAGGCTCTTTTTTTTCCTGTGACAGGAGGTGGGAGACTTCCAAAAGTATGACAAGAAGGAGACAGATGCCAACTGTGGGAGGCAGGTAATGACCACTACAGCACTTTCAGAGTGAAGCATGTGTGCTTAAGGTGATTGTAGTGCAATAAAGAATCTGAAGTTTGTTTCTGAGTGATTAGGTTTATTCAAATTGGAAAACACTGTATTTGGGTCCATGGCCCTTCCCATGGGTTTGCACACAATGGTTTCATTATGAGCCAACATGGAACAGTAGAAAGAACCCTGGTATTGGAGTGAGAGGGCCTGAGCTCCAGAGTAGACTTGGGAATTTGGACAAGTTTTAGCCTGTCTGGTCCTTACTGTAAAAGGAGAATAACTGCTTTTGAACTACCTACCTCAGATGAGGTATTACATGGTAAGAATGCTTAAAAAATTGTGACATGCTATTCAAAGGCAAATGATTATTATGTCAGTGGTTATTGATGTCATAGCTATTACTGTCACTAATACATCAACAATCTGCAAATCTTTATTGTCATCCGTAGTTCATATTCTCAACATGTCTTCAGTGTAACTAAAGGCACATTCAATTCATTATGTCTCAAGTGATATTTTTTTTTCTCTTGAAGCTGCTCTTTCTCCTGTATTTTGGTTAATAACACCTCTATATTCCTCATCACTTAAGACAGAAATCTGGGAAGTATCCTCTACTCTCTTTCATCATTAATATCCTACAAATGAGTAAGACTCATCTCTCTGTGTCTATAATATTAAGAATTCCATCTGTTTGTTCTTCTCCATTATCATCTGTGTCCTAGGTTAGGGCTCTTGTCATTGTGGAAGAAATAGATTTCTTGGTTTAGAATGAGTCTCTTGGAATTATGCATTGGTTTATTTCTCAAGTATGTCTACAAGGAGAAAGCTGACAACAAGGATCAACATTTTCAAGTTTGTGTGTCTTATGTAGTGTATTTCTTCCAGGAAGAAGTCAGTGTACATTGCAGTTTCAGTAAGTAAACTCAAATTTCCTACAACAAACATAATCTAGCAAGTGCAAATTTCTGTAGCATAGAGATAGTGAAATACATCTAATCACAAACATGCAAAACAAGCTTGCAGTAACCTGGAGATTAAGGATAATACTCCATAGATGAAATCTACAAATTTCAGTGATTAGAAAGCAGAGTATTAGAGGAAATCCTTGCCCCTTTTTAACAAACTGGCTAGACTCTCAATTTTATAATAACAATATATGGAGTACTATAGGTTTTGGTTTTACTGTTAAAGTCCATGGTCTTTGGAAACAAACAGATAAGACGAAGACTAATAATAAAAATAAGAGAATTTTATTTCATCAACTGCAAGATTCATATCTCATATTTTAAGGTCTCTGAAACTAGGAAGAATCTTTCAGTTGATGGTATTTATCATCTTTCTTAGGGAGGCAGCAGTTGTAAAATAGTTGGAATTACCTGTGCATGCATTCAAAGTGTCAGGATCAAAGCCTGCTAAATGGGTGTCAACAACATGGAAGGAAATCCTGGAGACAGGAGCAGAGCAATCGTTTAGCTGCTTGAAATCAACCGTTGTTCAGAGTATTGGCAGTATTTCTAAAGACAGAGTCAAAGAAAATTAGCTCTACATAATTATAAGATCATAGTAAGGAGATCCTCAGTAAAGGTTTTTTTTCATGATATTATAGGTTTTAGGAAGTGGCTCATCATCAGCACTTTCCATGGCACAAAAAATGGTATTGTGCAAAAGAACTTGGGTATTAATGATTCTAAGTGGAAAAGTGATGAAGATTTAGGACTCTGAATCTGAAGTAGTTTTAGGAATAGCTTAACCAAATACTTCACTTGAGTTTTCCCTTTTATGTATGCACAAAGGTGATTTATGATTAAAAAATCTGTTTCATTAAGCCAAAAGCATTCTTCCAATAAATATAAAATTCTAAGTGATCAGAATGCTTTAGGTTATAGTATAGTTAGCAGCATTTCTTCTGTTCTTTCTTAGTAGTACCAGAATAGTGGAATTTCTCAGCACTGATGGACTCTTAGATTCCATGAAATGAAGTTTTAATAATGCTAAAGCTTACGGCTGCTTACCATATGCCACGTACTCTTCTAAGCATGTCATGTCACATATATTGACTAACTTAATTCTATTGCTATTTTCACTGAACAGAAAAGGAACGAGTCACTGAGGTGTGATTCTGACTCTGGATGATTTTCTAGATTTGTGACCCTGGGCACTCCTCTCTGCCACTTATATCCTCATGTACAAAATGGGACAGAATTAAGATGTCTACAGAGATACAGACCCACCTGGAGCTACTAGATTAAATCAACCCTGCAACCCACCTCAATTTTGGATTTCCACATACTGAGCCAATTCAATTCATTATTATTTAGACTACTTTGAGTTGAAATTTCTGTTATTTGTAACTGAAAACATCCTAACAGAATAAATAGCTCCAATTACTTTGCTCTCATTTGCTCCAGGCCCTGTGCTAGGCACTTTGTATACATTACACACATCTGTGCATCATTTTCTTTATTTTAAAGCTGAGTAAATGGAAGTCAAGAGCACATAATCAAAGGTGGCATAGACAAGATGCGAACTCAGAATTCTCTTCCCTTTTTGCTTCAAAATCAATGATCTTAACTGCCATAGTCTTCTTAAACTTCTATCTTATACAACTTTAGAAATTATGTTATTTTATGGTGGTCTGTTTTGTTTACCTAAATATTTTTTTTTACCTAAATATTTAACCTGGTTTCATTATACCTACTTTAATATCATCTCCCAAAGTTGCTGTTTTTTTAACTGCAGAGGATTCTATTATTGGCCAAAGAGTCTGTATCATGGGTGACAGACTCAAAGTCCTCTTGGACCCAGAGAGCCAATGTGATGAGTGAAATGATTGGGGATGGCTCCTTCCATTAGCTTTCCCTGCGCTGCACACAGTCTCTGTCCATTCCTGGGAACTATTTCAGTGGAAATGCTCACACAGCATTTGAGCTGGACTTTAGTAGCCCAGCCCCAGTCATCCATGGGGTCAGAGGTCATTTGGTCATCTCCCAAGTCCCTGACACAGAATGAGGCAAGTTTTGAGAAGTTAGCTGTTCTTCAACAGACTTATAAACTGTAATTGGTTCCACTAAGATAGTAATGTATAGTTAAATTTAAAGAATCAATAGTTTCAGTCAATTATTAAAGTAGGTTAATAGCTATCGAGTGTCCAAGGACTAATGTCATATATGCAGTGATCCATACCCTGCTTTAATTATAATTGGTCTAGGTCCTTGAAGCACAGAGCACTGTCTAGATGAAGCCTGTAATGACTCTCTAATGATGGAAAATAATGCGTATATACAGAGATAGTGAGAAAAAAATCAAGTGATTAAAAGAGAAAAAAAGAGCTGAACACAGAAAATGCACTTGCAAGGAATTTTAAGGTTGAGAGGATGTTTGTTTCTTTTTGTCCCAGTTTAGTAGTCTTGGTTGTCTCAGGGTTTTAGGGTTTCAGATACCAGAAATTCAGCTAGATGGGTGTTTAGGGAGACCAGTGTGAAAAGTCTAACAAGAAGCAGTTGGTAGGCATCCAAGCAAAGATGTTTATCATGATGAGGTAAAGTATGAGTGTAGGTAATTTGAAGAGAACTAAATGCCATACAATAGGACATACTAGAATAATGTAGAGTCCAGACTCTGAATTAATGGAGAGGAGTGGTGTGGGGTCATTAAGGCCCAGATCTCTTGCCTTAAGGTGAGACAACTCTAAACAACCATTTCAGCTCAAGAACTCCCTGTGGGGTTGATCGAGACCTTTCCTGTTACTGCATCGTGGTCCAACAGTTGTGTTTGCCCAAATTCCTTCTGTCTCACAGAAGCCAATTCTGACTTTACTCCTCAATAACTTTTTTTGCATAGAAATCATCTCCATTTCCCAGGGAGCCCAACCTAAGACACTTCCTTTTTTCTGCTGTTTAGAGAGGTAGGTTTCCAGATGATGCCTCTACAAGATGGCAAAGCCCCTGTTAATCTGGGTCTGTGAGTGGGACAGAGCCCTGGAGACCTGCAGTGGATATATGGCATCAGTGAAAAATAAACCTTCACCATATATAGATTAGGGGTTAACTTGCCCCCACAGCATAACCTCACCTATACTGACTAATAAATACACTCACAGTGTCATCCATGTCCTTGGTCCTCCTGGTGGGCTCCTGCCAGCTTCAACTAAGTCCCTATCTTCAGGCCACTCTCAAGATGGCCCCACTAGGCTTTGCCAGTCCCAGGGCAAGAATACAGAGATTAAATAATATAGCTTTTATATACTCCATTCTGCCTGAGACTTAAAACATATTTGGCTGTAATTTTCTCTGAGAGTAACATGACAGATCTATTTAATAGATGAGACTATTTCAGGTTGATGAAATATATCAGGGGCTCTCTTTTTCTGTTGTACACCGTGTGGTTCCCCAAAATCTAATGGGGTGGAAGGACAAAAGAAAAAGAGGGAACGAATAGAGCAACTGGCTTCTAATGCTTCATGCTTACTGGGTCTGGTAGTCAGAATCTCCTCCTGGGTCATTCACAAGAGTCCCTTTGCCTGGGCATGGCAGAAGACCAAGTAAGTCTTCCCCAAGTTTAGTGGGGCTGAATGCTGAGCAGTACAGGAGGAGCATTCTGACATTACATAGCTAATTTAACCCTTGTATTGCATAAAAGAAGAAATAAGGAAGGACCTGCAGTTTTATTAGGGTGTTCCAAGGGGATGTACATCTCTCTTTTGCTGTGGTAAGTTTCTCCCACAGTCTCCCTTGGACAGCCTTGGTCAAGCTGAGCTGCATTTTTCTAGAAATTCCATTCTTGTGCCTGAGGAAACACTACCTTTCCTCAGGTGGAAGGTTTGGTCCTTTGGTTCTTGTGTTTTGTATCCTCCTACATTTTAGTTCCTCTTTTTTTTTTTTAAAGGTATGAATGGTTGCTCCAAAGTGGACAGGTTGGGGAAGTTCAAACCCATAAGGAGATTCTCTGATTCCAGTACAGTCTTTCCACCAGTCTTATCTGGATTCTACATGAACTGCTTAAAATTAAGATATCTTTCCACATGGAATAATGAAAAAGTGCGTCCTCATGTGAATCTGACTTTGACTCCTCTCCTTGTGAAATAATAACTAAAGAATTACTGGACTAAGGGTTTTTGACGCCCTCATGACAACCTCCATTATAAAGGTTCATATTAGGCAAAATGGCTTTGAGCTATGTGAAACAATTGCTATCAATCCCAAAGGGATTATTATTTCTAATGTTCAAATCTTTCCTTTGATGAGGTTTTGGGAGCTCATTCTGTTTAAGGAACAAATTATGTACATAACAGAGAAAGAGAAATGGCTTAGGCTACAACATCTTTATTTTTCCCCTGGCTCTTTAGTAAGTTAACAAAATTATAACTTTTATTTATTGAGAAGTTTCTATGTTCCAGGAAGTTAATGTACACTCTATTAGTAAATACAACAATTCTCTTTTTAAAAGTGGGAAAAACCAGAGGTTAGGTAAATTTCTTAAGATCACTCTATTATTATTATTCATAGTATTCAGCATAGTGTGGATTCAAACCCATATCTCTCTGATCTACTAACCAATTCTTCTCACAGTTATACCAACTCATCTCTCTGTTATGAATTAAAAATAGGCAAAAATCATTCATCCTCTAGAGATTTCATTATTGATCCCTACAGGAAATGGAACTGTGAGTTGTTTCTGGGAGAAGTACAATTAGAGTTACTCAAACCTGACACAATTTATTTTAAGACTATCTTTAGTGAATGTCATGGATAGATGAATGTGTACAGAGAAAAATCTGAGCGTCTTATCTGAATGCATATTAGTGGTACGATAACTTTCACTTATTAAGCCCTTCAAATGTGGCTTGCATTAGGCTAAAGGGTTCTTAGAAAGTCTCTGGTTTGATTCTCAGGACAGGCAGCAGACAAGAACTATTCTTACCCCTATTTTACAGATGGGGGAACTGAAATCAGAGAGTTGAATTTTCTTGCCCAAAGTCATACAGCTAATAAGTGGTTAATCCAGGGATTGAACTTGGGTAGTCTAACTCCAAATTTGTGCGTTAGTACATTCTGTAGGATAACTACACAAGGATGTCAAGACAACTTAAAGGTTCTTGTGGGTACATAATAAATATGATTAAGGTATTTGGGCAAGGGCAAAGAGCAAAGTAACTCCAAGGGGGTCTGAGGATTTTGGATAAGGGATGATGGATAAACTGGTCTGGAATTGCTCTCTCTTCTTTGCACATGAACTGAGTCAAGTCACAGATCATTTGAAAATGTTACTCATATTTGATGTCAAAAAAAAATAGAGGATTAACTATAATCAGACACTCAAGATTTTGCTGGAAGGATGGGCCTGTTACAGTTGGTTCTTGACTGTCTTAACAACCCCAGAGACCCCAGGATCACCCCTATGAAGCCCTATCATATCTCCCTAGGAACTAACAACTGTGGGTGCCCAGCAGGGCTCTGGAAGCTAATCCTGATGAGAGATGAGTGCCCCTGCTAGGGCTCCATGGTAGAAGGGTACTCCAGTTCTCACACAGGTTAGGCAAAGGAAATTGGAGGACTATACGACTTACAACATTTTGGTCACTCCAGTCCAATAATGAGCTCCTGCCTTAAAAGTCCACACTCAACTGCAGCCAGAATGCGTTTCCTAAAATACAAACCTGATCACATTCCTTTCCTGCTTCTTACCTTTCAGGGGCTCTTTGTGTAAAGTCCAATCCGCTAGATGACATATAAGTTCCCCTTCACCTGACTCTTGCTCACTTCGGCAGGCACCTCTCTCACCTCTCCCCCTCCCGCACCCTGCAGCTGGACCACAGCTATCTCTGTGGGCTTTCCTGGACATGTCTTGCTATTTTTGCACCTGGAATTTTGCACCCACTCTTTCTGCATGGAACGGCCTTGCTAACTCCTAATGCAATTTAAAAAGACTAAGTTTACTTATGAATTCCTCTGGGAAGCTTTGTCTTCATGTATTAATTCATATACTCACCAATATTTATGAAGCCACTGCTCTGTGCTAGGAGCTCCTCGTGCATGGGCATGGACTTTGGGCTGGCCCCACGACACTCACACTTAGCTCTACGTGCCTGTCACATTGTATCGTATTTGCTTTTTATGTAAATGTTCTTCCCTCTAGACCGAGAGAAACATCCGGGAATGGCCAGTGTCTTACTTGTGGTTTTGTTGCAACACCCAGCTCAATGCTTGACATATAGAATAGGTATTCAGAAAATATTTCTAGAATAAATGGATGAATGAATTATTTCTTCTTAAATGCTTTCTTCATTCCTAGAATGAAAACCAGTCAAATTAGGCTCACAATTAACCTGAAAACAACTTTTTTCTTTTCTTTCAATTAGGTTGGCAGAGACCCTTCATCTCAGCAGAAGCCTGACCACCTGCCATCAAGGTAAAACCACGGCAGTCCTTCCGGGATCTCTGGCCAGCTCTCCTGATGTAACCTCTCTAGCTTCAATGGCTCAAGAAACAGAGAGCCAGAGTTCTTTTAATATGCCTCTAGGTCCCTTTTCTTACTGTACCTTATTTTGGAAGAGTACCAACAAAGCCACTTCCAGGGTGAGAAAGTGTGCAGTTGTGCACACACTGAAGATGGGGACATGGTTTCCTGTATAGAGTCCCCCTTTTAACTTTTCTGAAGCCTTTTATTCCACTTTGCTAAATACCCATGTGGTTCCCAGAGGAAAAATCTTGATTTACTGCCAGTTTTCAGTTTCTCTCCTGCCTCCTTCACTGGTCTTGGCATTATCACAGCAAGTATGTGGTCAAACCCAATAAATATATTTGTCGAATGGTCTTGTTGGTAAGGGAAATGAACTCTGTAGAGCCCCACAAAGCCACATGGCTCAGTAGCTGTATTTTTGTTTAATCAGTTTAGAACTCTTGGGACTAGAAATATGACGGATAAAAACTGACGATCAAAATACCTTCTTATGTTTTTTCCTCACCATCTTTGTCCTTTTTATCTCTTGCCTCATGGGCACATCTTATAAGGTAATAAAATGAAGATAGCTCTACCAGCCGTGAAAACAATCCAGTTGCCCCAGACTCTGGCAGCAGTTTGGGAGCTTATCCAATTGCTAAAATGTTTTGTGCAATTGTAAAGCCTTAGAGTGAATGCTCACAGGGTCCTCACTATGCTTTTCAGGGACAGGCAGTGGTCAAAGAAACATAAAAGACTGGAACCCTATTATATCTTTCTTGCTCATTTACTTCCCTGTATTAGCCAATCAATTATGCCGAAAATGATCACAGAGAAGAAAAGGAAAAGATAGGACAACTCCCTGTTCCTTTTCAGTTTCCTTACTCATCCTCAATCATCTATAAGTCTAAGACAGAGGGTATTGGTAGAATTATAACAAGAAGTGAAATAGAAACAGTTGAGTTAGTTTTGTGCAGTGTTTCTATTGTTCTGGTAAGAATGAAATACAAATGCTTGCATGAGCTTCAAAATGCAAATTGCATAATTTCAGTCATTCCACATATGAGCAAATGCTGTAATATATCCATTTATGATGGTCTTTGCATGATACAGACAGTAAAAATCAGGCTAATAATTTAAGATTTGGATTTTTCTTTACTGAGAACAAATCAAGCTGCAAGTAAAAAAAATCATGACAAGTTGAGACAGAAGACATGGAAGAAAGAAAAAGCTTTGTATCTTAGTACTTCTAACAACACTTTTTTCTCCCTTGTTTTTAAATAAGACCCCACATTTTCATTTTGCACCTATGTACTTGCAAATTATGTAGCTGGCCCAGATAACTAGACTGATGATGTGAATATTCATTCATTCAATAAATATTTACTGAGTGCTCACTAGTGCCTAGACCTACAGAGATGGATTACATAGAGACGGAGAGCTGAGCCTATAAGTTAAGTAGAAGCTAAACCTGGGAGGCACAGACAAATGCCCTTAAGCGAGAATCTAGTATAAATTAGGGCAGCTCCTCATATTGGCCCTGGAATATACTGAGGTAAGGACCCCAAGGATGCTGCCTGGACAGGATTTCTTGTTAGAAAAGTGTGCTTATCTTTTCATAGAATGGTACTTGTTCTACTTCGTGTTGGTAGAATCTATGCAGTGTCTCCGTGTTTGGGACTGGAGGGAGAAACAACTTACTTGATCAGTGTCTTTCATAGGTGTCCTGGCTTATTCTAGATTCTACTCTGCTCACACTATTGCTTGTATTCTTCTGGGAGATGTATTAGATGCCCCCCATGTTGGCCAAAGTTATCAAGGAGTGGGCTAATGTTAGCCCAGCTCAGGCCTCCCTAATGTCCTTAACAGGAGCTGATAGACTTAAGCTCTTAATAACAGGCTCTTAAAAAAAGATGGGACCCTGTTTCCTTGCATTTGTTCGACAACCTCCTCTCTCCTTTAATCTCCCATCCTTGGTCATAAAGTAAGACACTCTCATAAGCCAACTATCCTCCTTCTCTTAGAATGAAAGTAGCTGGTGACAACCATGTCTGTGACCCATCTCAGATCAAATGGACAGGTCTGGATGGACAACTTCAGCAGCATTTTATTTTAAAAGAAAATTCAAGGAGTTGGGATGGGGTTTGAATCTTCAACCAAATAAGCCAATGTGCCCTCATTCTTATCAAGTCCTATCAAGTCATGGTTCTTCAAGAGCATATCTCTCCCACTGTTCCTCAACGGGCTGTATCTCCCAAGTGGGTTGTATCAGATGCAGCAACTTATACCCTATTAGCTTATACACTTGTTCAGTTTGGTCATTGCTTGTGGAGGAGGGGACTATTTTTTATTTGCTCAATGGTTTTGTCCTATTAAAATAGCTTTCAGTAACATTAGGAACTAAAACTTTCCTAAGGACAGGATTTCTCATTAGAAAAGTACTCCTAATTTTTCTTAGAATGGTACTTGCTTGACATAAACAAACTTGGCATTCATGCATCTCCAAACTGAGTTCATCACAAAGTGAATTTAAAACCACCACCACCATTGTACAAATGATGTCCCATGGGAGAGTGAGATGTTCAAAGCCTCTCAATAAGCCTTTTCCCAAATTCTATTGCTTCATTCATTCACTTAGACACATATTCAATATTTATTGAGGCTTGCGAGGCAGTGAGGTGGATACTGGAATTGGATGATGCAAAACAGAATTTCGCCTCCATGGAGCTCAGCTCATTGTCTAGAGGGAGGCACATAACTTTTCCAACTGGTCATAAACTTAAAAAGCACAAATTGTGTTTAGTACCATGAGGTAAATGTATTAAAACCTGTAGGATAATAGAACAGGAGGTCAGGCCTCTGTGGGGGAAGGAGTTCAGGAAAATTTTTCCTAAGGGTGTGATGAGCTGAAACATTAAGCTGTTGTAGAGAGAACAACAGCTTTCAACTCTTTTTTGCATATATTGGAGCTCATCTTTTCATCATCTGTTCCTCTTCAGACCAGCTGTTATGGTCAGAGTTATGGCCAGGGATTCTAGCAAAGAGGAAGTGCAGTCTTGATGGCATAGTCTCTCTACTGCACTGATGGGGTTTGAGTTTTGTCCTTTTCCAGGGGGATGGCTGGGAAGGAGAACTCACCAGGTTTGGTGAATACATCTGAAGACCACTGCTGCATCTCATTCATGTGTGTGGTAGACATTGCTAATCAATAGGGGCGCCTGTTCTTGCTAAGCCCAGATGAAAAGTTCTTTCAAAGTGTCCAGGTTATTGCTCGCAAACGATTAGATTAGTTGCAGTGAGGAATGAAGCCTGCTTGCCACCCCACATCCTATACTTTCTCCTTGCTTGATAAATGGCACACAACTGGTTCCATCTAGGCTTGAGGCAACTGGATGCCTCGAATGCCACGGGTCTGCCCCTGACTTACAGATCATCTGACCTTCAGGTCAAGGGAATCTCTTCTCTCAGATTTTTGCAAATCAGATTGGACACAGTTCTAGCCTCCAGGGAGCACAGGTATAAGTCATTAAAACACTGTAAACTGCTTAGAATGGTTTTGACACCTAGAATTGGAAATACAGATATAAATAAATACTAATTAATATACATTAAGTAAATATTGCTTAAACTCTCATCTTTATCAGTACCATTATTATAAAAGAAAGGATATTATTCTCAGGGAGCAGTGAGAATTGGGGACTAAAGGCAGAAATGTAGCACAAAGCTACATTGGGAATGGCTGGTTGTCCTGTCCACGTGGACAGGCTTTTCTTAGCAATATTTAACCTCACCTTCTACCTGTCCTTGAAGCTGGGACCTCTCCTCATGGTGCTCACACATACAAAGACCATGTGGTTCTGCATCATCCGTCCTCTTTGCTTTACTAGTGCCACCAGGAGCTTGGGATGCTAAGACGAAGGCCCCTGTCTTTAAAGAACTCACATTCTAGTAGGGAGGCTGGGAAGTTCGGAAAATAAGTGAATAAAGTAGACCTCATCCTTTCCTTCATGGAACTTGCGGTCTAGAAGAGGAAGAGGTATTAAATAAATAAACACATGATTAAAAATGTATATAAGCTCAATGAAGCTAAGTAATGGTGCAAGGGAGGGAAAGACAGGGAGATTTAATTTAAAATGGGAGCATCTGTTTAAAGAAGACTTCTCTGAGAAAGTAGAATTTAAGCTGAAGATGGTCTCATTTTTCTATAAATATGTATGCTGTGGGATGAAGCTTTCTCCAGGTATTTCAATAGTTTCATCACACATAAGGTCATGAACATGCATTCTGATCAACCAGGGCAAGCCAGCAGACCTGCCTCTCTGTCCTGCCCCTGGTGCAAGAATGGAAATGTAAAAACACTTTACTCAAAAGCTCCAATAGAGTATGGATACTTGGGTCCTAATTTAACCTCTGTCTTCATATGCAACAAGATTCTCAGGAAAGAACATGGCTTCCTCCTTGCCTCAAACATGTGTCAGGGATACACTGCTACTTAGCACACTGTGTGGACGTTGAATGCTCAGTAATGCTCTCAAGGTGGAGGGCAGATGGCATATTGTACTCGAAGAAAAGAGATAGATAATTATATTTGAGATCTAACTTTGGTTTCATGTCAGAGATGTTTGGGTTCTCTGTTGGCAAAGATGCATATTAATAGTATAAACTTGAATCTCCCTTTATTAGTAAAGTTCTTGCGGCACCATCAGTCTTATCAATGCTAGTACATAATGGATCCTCAACTAATGCTAGTTAGCCTCTCCTCACTCTTTCAGTTTCCCCATGTATTCATTTTTGCACATTTGCCCAGGCAAAACCTATTACTTATATACCTAATGGTAAGGGGCCTACAGAATCATCTAGTCCAAGGGTTTATAAATTGTATTTTGAGGGTTCCAGGGTTCCATGAAGGACTATCTAGGGGACGAGCCGATACACGGACTGAGCAGACTCAACTCCAAATTCCAACAGTGCCATGTCTGCATTGAATTCAACTGGAGTTACGTATAAACATGTTTTTAAAAAATTTTCCAGTGCTTAAAGGATGTTTAGGAAACAACTAGTTCTAGTCTTTGTTTTATAGCAGATGAAACTGAACACCAGAGATGGGAATGGCTGGCTCGAGGCCATACAGAATGTAGAGTGAGACGGAACTCCAAACCAGGCCTCTGGGCTGCGGCCAAGGCACTTGGCGTTCTACTCTTAAAATGTTCTGCCTCTGGCCTCCACACTGTATCAAGAAAATCAGATTTTCTAGTGGATTTTTGCCTAGTGGGAACATCACAATTATGAATTTCTAATTCTATTCATTTAGGATTAAAAGCTCACAGTTGACTGGATTCTCTAAGACACTGCTGAATACAGAAATAATTGAGAAATGCCTCCAGACCTAAAATGTCAGAAAATACATGAGCAGACTTGAAGTTGGGATTCAATTGAAAAAAGTGGCATTTGAAACACTCAGTGTGAGCAAGAAGAATCCTGGAAAGCTGGCTGCAAGAATGGCAGAAAAGCATATTTGTGTTTATGACATTCAGTAAAAGAAAATAACGAGACTGGGATGGGGAATAAAAAACACCAAGTCACAGCATGCTGGGGAGGGTGTCCCTCTGGTCTTTGGTAATACTGTTCTTAGAAAAAAGGCTGGTCCACTTTGTTAGTTCAGCAGCAAAGGATAGAGATGAATTGGAGGAAGTTCTAAGCAGAGCAAGGAGTGGGAAGGATAGTTGGCCTCTGGGGAAAAAGGTGAAAATGCTCAACACTTTTGAGGAACTATCATCATAGTTTCCTACTACACAGCTCGAAGCCAGAGACAACAGACAGGTAGTGAAATTACTTGGGTGCACAGAGATTTAGTGAAATATGATTGCATATGATTAAGAATATTGGAAAATAGATTATACTTGGGGATAAAATTCTAGTAGAGAGAATTGATTTATCAGCAAATTGAGTCACCATGCTAAGAAGCAGGAGCAGCTTAATATAAAGTATAAGACATGTATCTTTCCTCATAAAGTTTCAGGTATGGGGTGCTTCCAGCCAAACCATTTTCTCTGGAAGAGTCTGTTCCTTCCTGAGGGTCTTTGCATGTGCTGTTTTATTTGTCTACATGAGCCACTGTCCACCTTCTCCCCCTCCCCCTCAACATCTTTGAATGACTGGCTCCTTCTTCTTATTCAGGTCTCATGTCTCAGCTAAAATCTCACCTTCTCTTCTTTTAAAATGAGGCTTTGAGTGGTTGAGTAACTTGACAAATCTCACACAGTGGCCCCCTCTAGAAGCCACAAATTTTACAGGCTCAATACATCTTTACTCAATGAGAAATATATATTTCAATTAAATAATAGTTTATTGATATCATAGGGGATAGGGAGGTACGAGCCTCCCACCTTAGGTCTAGAAAAGGTCAACCAGAAAGGAAGAGTGCCTAGTGACCACGAATCATCCTCTGAAGGAAGCTTTATGGCAAAAATGTATGGGCCATTGTAAGAGTCACCAGTTTACAGAATTCGCAGTGGATGGGCTTCCTATAAATTTTATCAAAATAATTGTAAATATTATCCCTGAGAGCTAGATATCATCAGTCTCCAGAAATTCTTGGTAGGAGGCAGTGGATTGAATATTAAATAATCATGCATATATTTCTGTTTTACTTTTAGGAACTAGCTTATATAATTGTGGGGGCTGTCAAATCTGAAATCAGTAGGGGCAGGCCAGCAGGCTGAAAACTCAAGTAGGGATTCTATTTTTGAGGAAAAATTTCCTTTCTTTCAGAAAATCTCAGTTTTTGTTCTTAAGGCTTTCAATTGATTGTATAAGGCCCATTCACATTCTTGAGAATAATTTCCTGGCTTAACACCAACTGATAGTAGAGGTTAAACACATCTGCAAAATGTCTTCACAGCAACATCTAGATTAGTGTTGGATTAAATAACTGGGTACTATAGTCTAGCTAAACTGACACATAAAACTAATCATTCTAGATACTTGTCTCTATTTGTTCTACGTTTCCAGTTTACCTCTCTTAAACTGCGAAGAGCAGAACTTATAGATGACAGTCCAGGTGTGACATTACCAAGAATATAAGAATATAATTGGGGTTTCTCTTCATTTTTAGTGCATATAATTATTTTGGGGGGATTTTTTTTGGTTGTAGCAGTTTGTTGGGATGGTATTAGTATTGTTTTTATTCATCTCTCACACCTCATTTGTTCACTCTGCAAATATGCATAGAATGCCACTAGGCTCTGGGGTGTGGAAAATAGTCTATAAATCAGTCCTCTGCAATGATGGACATGTTTTTAATCTGCACTATTTAATAGAGTAACCACTAGCCACATGTGCCTCTTGAACACTTGAAGGGTAGCTAGAATGACTGAGGAACTAGATTTTCATTTTTATCTAATTTTAGTTAATTTAGATTTGCATTTAAATGCCCAAATGAGACCACTGTATTAGGCAATGTAGTTCTAAATTATTGAGTTTCTTTTATAAGATCTAGGGATAAAGTAGATGTTCATTATTGCTCCAGAGAAGGTTAGTGTTAGAAGGGGATTCAGGGGTCATTTGGCCAACCCTCTTTCATGCATGAGGATACAGAGGTCAAATGAGTTGTTGAAGGTTAGAGCTTATTAGCATCAGTACAGGACTCAGAACATGGATGGGCTAACTCTTAGTCTGCTGTTTATTCCCTTGTTCCGTACCACCTCCCCCTCTAATTAGACCATTAGATTTTCCACTTGGAATCTCCAGCCCATTTTGACGATGATGAAAAAATGTCTCTAAGAATGGCACTCAGCCATGCCCATGGTTTCAGAATGATTAAATCCTGCCTGCACCATGGCAGGATGATCAGGCACTTTCTCTTTCAGAAGCCAGTTGGCTTATTACACAGGTATTGCCTCTGCAACGATGCCAATGGATGCTCTCTCCAGTCATGCATGACCCCCATGTGCTTTATTGAAAAAACAAAACCATTTCACCTGTACAACGCTTAATCATCAGTATTTTCTTTGGATCAAAATGCCATTTGGCCCATATGCTACAATTTTTGACATAGCGCCTTCCTTGATAAATCTCTGGGTGACAGAATCAGAGTGAACGAAGCATCCTAAGTCTTTCTCACATGGCCACTGATGGACTTCCATGTATTATTAATCTTTTTTCATTTCCACTGTGCAAAATAAACAGAACTTATATTGACAGTGTACCTTCGCAAGGACACTGTCCTTGTTAAAATGAGCTTGAAACCATCTTGCTCTGTGCCATGGTAGGATGTCATGTTCACCCTGCATTTAATTTAATATCAAAGTATAAAATACAGGCCATGAAGCACTCAGAGGGAAGTTTGCCTTCCCTCGTTTTAGATAAAATAAATTGAAAAAATAACAGCAATCAGTTGTTGCATGAATGGGTCTGTGTCTTGCAATGTGCACTGGATTTGAGGAGCAGAAGGAAAGTGTCTCTGAGATGAGAATAACTGAATAATATAATTTTAAATATGCTTTGCCAACAACCGATTTTCTGTCACAGTGATCAATTATTGAAGATGAAATTCTTATACCAGCTAGAAATGGTGATTGTTATTTAAAGGAAGGAGATGATACTATCTCTTGATGTAGAGTTTTATTACTTGGGGCTAGACATTCAATCTACTACCTGTGATTGACGCAACGATCCAAGCTCCATCATTCCTAAGAGAGGTGAGTCATCCATCCATTGCTATCAGAGAACCAAATTTAGATTGGATATTTGAGCCAGAAGCACAACTCCTCCAAATCTCCTCGGCTGAAAAACAGCAATAACTAAGAGCAAAAAAATCTATGGGGTAAGTCATTAAAAAATCAACTACAATTCAAAGACAATGATTTGAGGTTGGGATAATTATTTTTATTTTGCGTTTATGGAAAAGTCTCAGAAATTATAGTAAGTGCAGCAAAGCCAAGTCAGTTCAAACGACCTTCACTCTCATCACCTTTACCATTCTGCTATTAGCCAGCTTGCTCTGAAATATATAATTAGGGATGTGCAGGGTCCCTAACTTTTTAGGGAAAAAAAGTTCTAGGGGAGTTTATTGTCTAATATTTAATATCAGCGTTATTTTATGTTTGTATAATGTTTTATTTTGATGAGTAAAACTATGTTTCTCCCTTAACAAATCTTGGGGCATTAGTGGAACAATGAAAACATTTAAAACAATCACCAGCAGTATGAATAAAATATCAGCCACTTCCTAACAATGTTTCATGTTTAAAACTTAAATTTAAGGGGAGTTTTGCCTGCACAAGGATTGCTGGATGGGAAGTCTATAGAGGAAGCCAATATTTAAATAGGTAAATCAAAATAAAATGCTGATGACAAGAATAAGCAGAAATGTTTAGAATGATATGTAACAATGGCCACAGCAGGTCTAACTTGTTATATTTAGACTTTCACAATTTTATTTGCACAGACACTCTTTCCAGAAACAGCCCTGGAAAGTGAATTGCCAGTGTTAATTTAGCAAGGGAGAAGAGGATGCTCTGGAGAGATACCCTCAGTCCCCAAACTGAACTGACGAATGGGGAATGATCCCTCTCCTCATTGGTCCACAGATCCTCACAACTATCCCAAGAAAAGGTTAGAAAACCACCATGACTCCTCTTTCACAGATAATGAGGCCAAGGTGAAGATCAGGTATATAGCCTACTTCACTCATACTGTTTTTTTCATGACAGATAGGAGATTCCAAAAGTTGCTAAAAATCCTTGAAGTTGGGTGGAGGAGCATGGAGCTCTGGCCTTACCTCTTGCTGGCTCTACTCTACAAGCAGGTAAACCAGTTCTCAGAATGCTGAGGAATATTTCTAAGAGTTGAGCAACACAAGATCTAAACTGTCCTTATAAGTCCTCTAACAAATCATTTTGGAACATCTATTGTGTATAATCAATCCTGTCTAGGGCTGTTGGCTATTTGAAGATGTAATAAACCCACATGCCTGATTTCAGTGTCACCATTTTCCTTAGTAATTTTCTCTGCCCTGTGCCAGTTTTTCTCCCTGGCAGGCCCTCTCCATGAGGTGGCACCCCAGGGCTCTAGCCCTCACTCTCCTACACTGGACCTTCTGTACAAAGAGAATGTGTCTTGATTGATGGCTCCAGGAAAAGTCCTGAAAGGAGTTTTTGAGTTTTCCTGGATTGATCTGCATCACGTGCCCATATCTGGAGCAATCACAGTGGCCAGAAGGACTGAACACTGACTGCTCAGGCCTGTGTCATAGACTTAGCCTTGACAGAAGGCTGTGTTGAGACAGTCCCATGTAAAGTTCACTGGAGAGGGGAAGGAATGAATCTCCAAAGAAAAATTGAGACGTCATTATCAGTACGAGGGAACATGATGGGCAGGAAACAGCTGTCCTCTAGAGGTAACTTAAAATGCTCTCCACTTTATAAATGAGAAAATTGACGCTCACAGAGGTTAAGCAGCTTGACTAAACAAAAGATAGTGATGAAAGGTAGGGACAAAGTTCCTAACTTCTAGTTCTTGAGAAAATCTTCTCAGACATCCATTTCATCCCTGATCACTGAGGTCATTTACCCTTTAAATCCATCCACTGCAAATAGGAAAAAACAAGAGAACTAACTAACCAGATTTTATAACTACCCAAGAGTCCTGAGTATAATTTTTCTGGCAAGTTGTTTGTTCACTTGTGCTTAAGGAATAGCCCCTTATCTGACAATGCTGAAACACCATTTATACCACAACATCTGTATTTACATTTGCTGAAGACATGCTGTTATTAAGTTGAAAAATTGCTATCTCAACGGTCTCATATGCTTTCAGTTTTGTCTACCAAGGTAAAAAGTCTTTAACAAAAACTGAGAATTCAAAGAAGACATTCTTTGAGGGAATGATCTAAGAGGAATTACCATCCTGGATACCAGTCAGGAACCTGCTGCACGGGAGACAGCTCAACGTTTTGAGCAATTAAGATGCTTAGAATTACCCTTTCTTCACTGACTTTTCCAAGACCTCTCTGTTTTGAAAAAAAGTTGCATTTTGTTCACTTAAAGAAGAATTTAGGAATTTTTAAGATGTCCATTATACCTTGTAAAAGTTATAGCTGGTAAGATTATTAGAATAAAAATGTGGTGATTAAAAACACCCTCCCTAAGATGTGGCTGTTACTGATGTTTAGGGTGGGCCCCAGAGAGGGACATCCAGAGACTTGTCCAAATTCTTCCACTCCTCTTAATTTTATAGCAATTCAGCAACATTAGCTTAATAAAAGCACCATCAAATAGGTGGAAATTGTAGTCAAACACTGTGCATTGTCACCTACTCCTTCTGAATGACACAGTCGAGGACTTCAGTCCTGTGGGTGTTAAGTGCCCAAAAGACCAAACAGGCAGGAGTGATGACATGAGGCTGCCACGTCACGGTGCACCAGGCCTTGGGTCAGGGGTGGTGACCCAGAGTGTAGCGAACGTCCCCCCCACCGTGGCCATCAGACTTACAGAGCAGGGCTGTAACTGAAAGGGAGGACTTTGCAGGAGGGGACCGGACGCCAGGTCATGCATAGGGCTCAGAGTGAAGCTTCGCCTCTTATGGGGATGAGGCATACTGAGTCCAGAGGGTCTGAGAGAATCGGGGAACTGGCTGAGGAGGGCGTGTGTTCTTGGCAGCTACAAGTGAGTGACTGGGAGAACTGGTGCAGTCTGTGTGTTTCTATATCTAAATTTATTCCTGTGTCTGTACTTCTGCTTGATTATACAAGGAATAATTATTAGCATAATGCTGATGCTTAATCCTCAAAATAGCCCAGAGAGATGAGATAGGCAGAGCAGGGCAGGATCAGTTTTTTCATTTTACAGATGAGGGACCCTAAGGTCCAAAGAAGTCAAGTGATTTGCCATAATGCAGACAAGCATTAGTTATAGACGAGTCTATGAAAACATAGCCAGGGAACACAGCATAGGGATTAATTGCTTGGACTCTGAAATAAAAAAAAACTCTATATCCTGGTTTTCCCATAATCGTTATGTTACTTTAGGAAGTCTACTTAACTCTAAGCCCAAGGTGTCTCAACGAAACATGGAGGTGTAAAGCACATCTTTATAGGGATATGTGATAAAAAAATTAGATATACAGTCTATTTGCACTGTAAGTATATGGTGAACATTACTACTATTGTTTTTATTTTCAGGCAGGTTACCAGCACCCAGATATAAAGAAAGGGAGCTAGTGTTCAAGACATGGTGTTCAAGTGAGGGGCTGGTTTTGGAACTAAGCAGAATCCCAGTTATTAGAATTCAAACAAAATGTAAAATCAGACTTAGTAGTAGACCTCTCTTGCTTGCCTATCCCATCCTTTCCTTTGTTCAGTAACAGCACCCCAAGTGTCCACTGGGGAAAACTCCTAAACTCTTGGTTTCTGTGCTTCCGTGGAGCTCTACTCTCCATCCTGAGATGTGCACTCAACCAGGCCGACTAAGCAGAGCACCACACCCTCTGGCTGCGGGAACAGCACACCCTCTGGCTGCGGGGACAGCACACCCTCTGGCTGCGGGGACAGCACACCCTCTGGCTGCGGGGACAGCACACCCTCTGGCTGCGGTGAGTGCCTTAGCCGAGGGCAGCTCACTAAGCTAACTGAATTAGAGTGAATCCTGGGACTTTGTAAAAAGCCACTGTCTTTCCACTGGTGCTGCTGAACTAGTACAGTGTAGGTTTGAGAGGCAGGGGGCCATCCTGCTGCCCTGATAGCGAAGTCAACCTGGAGGAACCCAGGGCTGAAAGATGGAGGGATACTGAGTCTTGATTACATGGTCTGAGGTAGCTGCACAGCTCTGCTCCTGGTGAAGGTAGAGTTTTCTTTCTGGAGAGGTTTCGATTCTTAATTCCAAAATGTCTTATTCCCTCAGCATTTGGAAATGTCCTAGATGATAGGGCTAATCTGTGCCTCAGGTGGGAGCCGAGTGGTCCCAGGAGTGGGTGAGGAGGATGGCGGAGATGAGGACACAAGCCCCGGCACCTGGGCTGTATCCCTCAGTGAAGAAGGGAGGACATCCTGTCCCTCTCTATGCTGATTATTGTGACCCAACCAACACACTTCCTGAAAAATGGAATTGCTGCCAGGAGTCCGTGGAGCTGACACCATTTGTGGGTTATCTAATACATGTCAAGCACTTTCATGCTTTCCTGAGACGGGTTCAAGGTGCCAGGGTGTCTTCAACACCCAGACCTTGAGACAAAATGGGGTCAGCAAATGTTGTATTGTCAAATCTCACCAACTTTTCAGAGAATTTTAATTAGGCTTCATTTTTGTTCAGCTCTTTGTCTTTAAAAATCCCTTTATTTCATAACTCAGTTCAGAACAGTCGACTATTTCATTTGAAGTACAAACCCCTCTTCATCTCATAGAAGCATTGTGTGGACAAAGGAGTTGGCTTACATGAAAAACCTGAGACAGCCCAGTGCCAAAATCTGGGGTGAGAAGCAGGGAGCCTGAGCTCTAATTTCAGCTCTGCTGGAGAGACTGAGACAACTCAGACTTCTTTTCCCAGAACAAAAATGAGAATGCTCAAAGTAGTTTACGTTAGTTACATTGAGCTGTGGCAGGAAGTATGAAGGCAACAATGTCTTTGGAGCACAAAAAGTACTCAGAAAGAAGTCATTATATTACTTATGGGGTCAAAATACATTCTGATGGATGCAGACACATAAGCAAAATGTGTTATCATGGACTCAATATCTGGCACAGGGTGAGCACTGGGATGTATCCCAAAGAGGCTCCTGCTCTGGATGTCCCTTGTTTCACCATCAATATGACCACTGGAGTTTACAGTCAGTGCTTTGTTCACAGACTGCTCAGTTCATTCATTAATTCACTATTTATTTCCTGAGTGTCTGCTATTTGCTCAGCACTAGAGATACCAGAAGTGGGTCAAGCATGGGTGGTCATTATTTCATTAAGTCAACAAATACGTATTGAGCCCCTACTCTATGCCAGGCAGTGTAGATATAAAGATGGGCTAGCACGGTCTCTGCCCTCTGGAACCTCGCTACCCAAACTGTGATCTGGAGACCAATGGCACCAGCTTCCCCTAGGAGTTTGTTAGAAATACAGAATTTCAGGTACTGCTTCAGACATACTGAATCAGAATTTGTATGTTAACAAGATCCTCAGGCAATTTGTATGCATGTGAGAGGATGAAACGCACAGCATTAGGAAGGCCTATGTGATAGTGCAGTTTAGTGGGAAAAAATGGACTAGTAGACAAGAAACTTAGGTGTGCTGGTTGCCGACTTTCTGCTCTGATGCTTGCTATGGGACTGAAGCAAGTCACTTATCTCTGTTATGACTCAATGGATTATCTCCAAAATGAAGATAATATCTACCCTTCTGTCCTTATGTGCTATTGAGAAGATCAGACAAGAAAATAGTTGAAGTGTTATTGCCATCAAGAAGCAAGACATTGCTATGGTAACATCTCTAGTTTGGAGAGGTTTCTGTATATTGTGCCTGGCTGCATTGCCCAGGAACTGGGATTTAATTCTGATTTAACAATTTCCTGCATTATGTATCTATGTTAAGGCATTTTTACCTCTAGGATTCAGAGATGTGAACAACAGGCTTGTTAAGGTGCCAGCACGCTATGAGCTTCTACTGCTTTTTAGCTTTAGGTATCCAAAATGGTTGTGGTAGGTATTTTATATGTTCAACTCATTTCAATCAAACGTATTGAGTGCTTGACTATTGCGAACAGCCACGGAGTATGGCAGGTTTGGTTCTCGCCCCCACAGAGTGTTTATTTTAGGATGATGATGTCATACACAAAATAATTATAATTCATGGTACAATAATACAGGTGCTCTGAGAGAGGTTGATATAACAGGCAAAGACATGGGTAGATTTGCAAAGAGATTTGTAAAACAACAACAACATGACAGATTACCTGGAGGCTGTATTTTATCATCTGCTCCTTTAACAAATTTTCAGGGCAGTTGTGTCATGAGATACCATCCAAAGATGTTGGAGGAAACCATCATTAGATCTCTAGAAAGTCGTGATCCAGCTCCAGGTAGGAACAGACACCTGTCTTAACCATCAAAGTAGAGAACTCAGACATAGATCACTTTGGAATAGGAGCTCTCTCTCCAATAGTTTACCAACTTTCTCTAGACAAGAGCTATCACATTGCCTATCTGCAGTTTGAAGTAATGATTAGAGGAAATGAGATTAGGGCCTGGATGAGTGAAACAAAGCCAGTGTTGAACGAGAACAGTGGCTGAACCCCTGCCACCCTGTTTCATACCCTCCTCGCATCCTGCTCCTCTGAATTGCTATTCAAACTCCACCACACAGCATCTGAATACCAAGGGGGGATACCCAGTGGAGTAGCCATGATTTGATGATGATAGAAAGTGGAAAATCAATCTGGAAGAATTAAGTTTTATTGCTGAACACTTAAGCAGTGGCTAATCACTAGAGTGAATTCCCCCATCAAAGGTTAAGCTGACACCCATCAACTTCAAATCCCTAGTTTCCTGTCATAGAGCTACATTTAAAAAAAGTGAATTAATTGGCTATTTAGTGAACCAGAGGCTGAAGATTCCTCCTCTCCTCATTCGGCAGATTCTCTGCAGGGTGAGTCTTAGTGACTGAGAGAACAATGGAGGCGGTGTGACAGAAAACTGTCCTTTCGTAGGTTATTCCCGGCCATAGAGTATCCCAGAGCTGTATGCAAATGACCAAGGCAGTCCTCCAGAATGACTGCCACGGAGGCCTGCAGCAGCTTCAGAAATGAGAATAAGGAGATCTGAATTGTGTTTTAGGCTCTGCAAGATATTTACCTTCTTTGTTCCTTTACATGGAAAACCAGGGAGGAATTGCTCTAGTGAGCATGTGATGCAGGCAAGCCTGTGAAGAGCTGAAGGTTATCTTTGTCCAGGGTCATCCCTGTCTGCCATTCTACCCTCTTCTCCTGCCAGCCTTCTATCCCAATTCTCTTTGTGCCCTTGGGGTAACATTTCTTCCCTGTGTACCCTCCTCCCTGAATCCACTTGGCCACAATCTCCAAGCCCTTCATCAGGTTTACATTGCTTTTTCATAGCAATAGGTATTCCTGTTACAATTATTCTTTTAGGATTGTAATTTCATTTCACTCCATAAATAGTCATTGAGCACCTACTATGTGTTAGACAGAAGAGGAAGTCCTTTCCCTGAGATTCCTTTTGGGTGAAAGAGGCAGATGCCAACTAAAAACACACAGGCGAAATAGGTTCATTTCAGTCAGCAATAAGTGGAAGAGAGACAGTTCAACATGACCTAAGATGGGGTTAAGCATTGGAGGCCCCTTCCTACAGAGTGGTCGGGTAAACTCTCATCGAGGCAGTGGGAGATGAGCTGAGACCTATGCAAAGAGAAAGGGCCCACTATTCTGAGATCTGGGGAGAATAATTCCAGATAGAGGAACCACAAAGCCATCAGTGATTCCAGATTTTTAATCCAGGAGGTCTTGGGGATAGGCTGATAGGAAGGAGGGTTTCAGGACTTACATGGAAGCTGCATTTGCAAAATAAGCACATTTTGGGGGCTTACATTATATGTAGGTTGTGTGTGCTTTTATTGTGAGTGGTTTGGGAAGGACTGTAGAGATTTTTATGGAGGGGCCTTGCAGATGGCATATGCGTGACTCCTGCTTTTAAGGGCTTTGGCTCAGATGTGATGTAGGTTAGAATATATGCAATCCTTAGTGTCCTAACTGTAAGTCCATTCTTTTCTGTTCTACTCCAAAAAACATACCAGCATGTATGAGTGGCATAATTACAGGCATTACTTTCAATTCTGCTTTGATTGTTATATAAAAATTAGGATTGGAATTGTTAATTCCACATTACTTCTATCATACCTCACAAATTGGTAGGTAGCCTGGCTGTCTGTCCTCTAGATTGCTCTTCTTGCCACTATCAAAATCTCATCTCAGGTAGATGTTATAGTGAAATTGCCAAAGTATTGATGGCTTAGTTAGCACTCAAGTGTCCATAGGAATAGTGACCTATTGTGTGCATTTGAATAGGGGCAATAATTTCGCTAGTGGGAAGTGTTCTGACATGGGTGAGTTCAAGCACAAGTTAGGGTAACAGGAGACCAATATTCTGGCAAGAACCTTTTCTTGAACTCTTGAAACCACCCCATTTAGCTCTTCTCCATCCATAGTGTTGCCTATGAACCTAATGTTTTAGAACACTGCTCTCTCTTCCTACTACTTTGTGGTTTTCTGGCTCTTGAAAATTAATGTTGTGACTCCCTAGAAGTGCTTAAGACTCAAAAAGTCATGAGCAACAATTTGTAGCTACCTACATTTTTGTCCTGCTAGGAAGGCCTCTGCTCTGAAGAATTTCTCATGTATGTGAAACAGAAAGGTTCTTCTGAATAACACCATAAAAACGATGATACAACAGCCAATGCACATAGTTTTTTCTATGTGCCAGGCTCTGTTCTGACCACTTTCTTATGTTGACTCATTTAATCCTTGCAGCAACCCTGGTAGTGGTACTATAGTCATCCTCATTTTGTGAACAAAAAAATGGAGGCACTTATGCTAAATTCACACACTTGTAGATGGGTGAATAATTTGGGAACTCTTGAATATGTAATACCATCTCAATAAGAGCTTCAACCACAGATTCACATCCCAGAAGATAGGATTTATTCATCATTAAACTCATCTCTGTAGAATATGCCGACGGCTTCCACTGTTTGGGAGGCTGCTTTATCAAGAAAATTTATTCTTGTTAGAGAGTGCTATAAAGCTGCAGAGAGGTTTTCAACTTTTAATTATTAAACAGTGAAATAGAAATTCAGATGAATCCCTCAGATGTAATTTATATTGTAATGTTTTATACTGCTTTATGTACAGATGTCAGGAAAGAAGACTCTTAATGAATTTAATAGGATTAAGGGAGGGCTCATGGTCTCAGCTCCAGAGATGAAGGCTTGGTTGTCTTCACCCCAGCAGGGAGCCGCTAGTATCTCAAGGCCAAGACAATGAAATCTTCACTGAAACATGAAACTGGCAGAGGCAAAAGGCCTTTCAGACTAAATATTTGGTCTAAGGTAAAATTGTAAGTTAATTCTGAGAGCAAGGTCTGTCTCATGTTTTCTTTTTTTATTATTTGATTTTTTCCTTATGAACATAACCAAGAATTAATTTCCTAGAGGTTATCAAAATTACACAATTGCTCTTAACTTTGAAGACTTTTAGCCCTTGTAAATTCAACTCACAAATAGTGTTTTTTTTTTTACTTCAGATACTATACCTTCTCTCTCTCTCTCAAAAAAAAAAATCCTTACAAAACAACAGTTGCTCACAAATAAAATAAAAGCAACTGCCCATCTGTCATCATTGGTCTTTTAAAACCGTAAATTGTCTAATTTCTCTTCAACTTCTGACATATAACTCAAAACACCTTTTCACAGACAGGCTATGCAGTATTTCAAATACTGTCTTAAAAACTCTAGAGAGATTTGATTAAATTGGAAACACAGATGACTGATACTCTTAAAATAATTGCTGCCTTAGTGATTCAACATGAGCTCTGTCGTTTATTACACTTTTAAGTGAACTAATCTAAATTAAAATCTTCTAAGATCAATAGCTCATTTTTTTTTAAGCTGCAGAACATTCTTAATGCATTACCAGACTGGATAAGTCATATTTTTCAGAACTTGAAAGTGTAAAGTAACTCAAAACTAATGCAGATTTTGAGTAATATTTTACAGCAGGCCCCTTCAATGTTTGCACAGATGTATTAAAAACATCAACCATCCTAAGTATAAAATTTCTCTGAACATATCTAGTTCCTTATTTCCCCATATTTTCTCACTTGAAAGAGATCATCTTTTCTTTTGATGTGTGAAAATACTCATCAACCTGGTCTTTTATTACCTGAACAATAATTTGAATCATTCATCTTGGCACTGCTATGAGTCGATGGCAACATTTTGGTGAATTTTTAGAATGAAAATAGTGTAAACAATTCAGTTAAAGATGACACTCATTCAAAGATGTGGTTTGGAAATCAGGCCAATGCTTCTGAGCCTCTGAGATATGCCTAATGCCCCAGGGAGTCAGAGCTGGTAGTACTCAAATATGGCCAACCTCTTTTGTTTGGCTTTCACACCAAGAAATATAGAAGCCCCAATCTGAAAAGGACAGATGCAAGTTTTGATTACCTGTGTCAGTAAAAGTGTTCAGGAAAGGTTTCAGGCAGCTTCTACTTACAGGTTAAGAGAAACTTGCATGTGGTGCCCATATATTCTGAGGTTAGCAGTTGCAGGTATGTTCTAAACAATAACCTCAGAGATTTACTATTCACAACTCAATTCTCAACTTCAGCTATTATCTCTAACACTTCATCTATTTGCAACAGGGACACATTTGAGACTAACTTTGGGCTCCAGTTCTTTGAGAGTTAGTCCATGTTGCCTCTCTTCCATCTTTGTAATTTTGACTGAGTTTGTAAACAAGAAAGATAATGAGATTCCTGGCCAAGGACCAGGGCTCTGGATGCTGAGAGATATCCCTCTCCATTTACCACACACACTTCAGTCACCAAGGACGCTAAAGGGGATGTGAGAATTATGCATACTCTTAAGAATTATTCTACCATCTCTGACTATTCCTTCCTCTGTACGGCAACCCTCCCTGCTCTCCACTCTTGTCATAAGTGTGGTCATTAAGCCTAAGTTTCATTCTGTGTGGCTCTTCCCATGTAACAGCCCATCCTGAAATGCCCTCAAGAGGTCTAGAGTCTTGAGAGGTGGTAGAAGCTATAGTACTAGGAAGGTGCAATGCTACATTAACATAAAATATAATATGTTCTTACAGTATCATCTATGGCACATGGATTTTACTGACATGAAAACCAGAGTATGAGTGTCATTTACATTTAACACTTAATTTACATTTATTTGGTGTTCATATGCAAGCTAATTACTTATTAGTAAAGCTTAGAAGCAGTGATAAGCCTGGCTCTGTATGGCCTGTAGACTCATTCTAATTTGTTTATAAAAAGATTCTATGTGGCAAAGGAGATTAAGAGACCTATTAATCCTGGAGTCAATTGCTTCCCAAATCATGACAGATTTTTTTTGTGGTTTTTGACACTGTTGTGGTATTCCTTTCTACTTATTATTACTCTACCTCTATCTATCTATTAGAAAATATGTGCCATAGGAGAGGGACCTGTTGGACTTGGCCACTGCAGCGTTAGCACTGAGTGCATTACTTGGCAGAGAGCAGGGATGCAGCCAACATTTGCTGAATGAACAAATGCAATGGGAAGTTTCTTCATCTTCTGTCTCACTTTAGAGGGCATACCTCAGGCCAAGCTCCATCTCCTCCACATTTACTGTTGCTTCCTTACCACTGGGAAATTAACCATCTTCTCCTGGAACTAAGTTTTAATACATGACAATAGACAGAATGTGCCAACGTTTAAACTTTCCTATTTATTCAGATGACACAGAGACTAAAGGTCTACTCCCTGACCAGATAACCCTCATGTTTTAAATATGTGATCTACCTTATTTTATGCAATGCCTAAACAGACATCAGAATGAGACTGATGACATTTAGATAAACAAGCTATCAATGTTAAAATAACATGATGGAATCTTCAAGTGTAACATTAATTAGAAACCTGAACTAATTTTATTACTAGCCATTAATACCCTACAGACATCATCATACTTCTTGAAATATGGAAATGAAAGTTCGTGATATTTTTTGTGCGTAGAGCAATATATAAATTTCACATGAAGGAGTAGTTGATTTTTGAAATTATGTTCTATCCACAGTAATAATATATTTCACTTAGTCATTTTTAACAGCTTTTTAAAGGTATAATTTACCTAACATAAAATTCACTTGTTTTATGTGTACACCTCAAGGATTTTTACTAAATTTACACAGCTGTGCAGTATCAGATTTCAATTTTAGAACACAATGTGTCATTCATAATGTACCTCACATAAAAGATAGTGGCATATTTTTTCAACCCATCTTTACATGTGGTGGTACAAACCACAGAAAGGACACTGAAGACACTGGGAACTACCGATGAAGACATTGAACAAAGAATTGGGTATGGGCTGGAACAAGCAGTCTACTGACTTGCTGTGGGGAAACCTCCCTTCTCTCACCTTTTTATTGGCACTTGAGAATCAAGTGTCTGGTTAGTTTCAACTTGATAGGCCCCTGGTAGGCAATGTTCAAGGCAGAGACAAGGCTGGGGAGGGGAGGAGATGGACAGAAGGACCAAATGATCCCCATGAGCAAATTCTCCAAAAGTGGAACCTTTGCAGGCCTTGAGACTCAGAGTGAACATTGTCAAAAGACAGAACCTGTTTTCAGGTGCTCATTCTTCTGATAGTAAGAGCTGGTCTGAGGGGATGCAACCTTCTGCCATAGGAAGAGAAAGGCAAAGGATTGTGCCAAACCCTTGTGATCATGCTATATTAGACAGAGGAGGCTAGATGGTGCTGCAAAAACAAACAAGCCACAGATCTCAGATGCTTACCAAGCAACATGTTTCTCTTCATGTTACAAGTCCAGTTACTGGAAAGTAATTCATGTGACTTCCACCCTATACCCAGTGGGAATCAACAACCTGACTACTCCAATTTCAAGGGGGCAGAGAAGTCCTCCCCTATTTCTAGAGAGGAGAATTGAAAATTGGTGAATGGCAGTAAAGATTGTCATGTATACAGCACTGTTTAATAAAATGAGGGGGGAGGAGGTCAAGATACCAAAATCCTAGGATCAGAATTATTTTTAGTGAGAGATCTCTTCTCATTTGGGATATTATGTTGGTAAATATCTTAGTGTGAGGGTAGAGAAGTAACGAACCAGACAACAAAAGATTATCCATGAATGAATTATTCTTAATGTGAGAAGTTTAAGAATTTCCTGATTCCAAGAGGAAGAAGAGAAGAGAACAGAAAAAGAATGAAGAGATAGATAGAAGTCAGCAAGGTGGAGACACTGAGACAAAGAGAAGAAAAGACCACTGGAAAATCCAAAACCTATTAATTAATAAGATGACTAAAGTATCTTTTCAGAACAGTGATGACTACAGTTCCATTTCAGATTTTTCACATGGCTGCAATTTAACTTCCTCCTTCATCTTTGCTCTCAATCTTTAGTAAGTCTTCCACATTCATCAATGTACTGTGTGCACAGATTTCTTCTGTGAAAAAATTAAGGAGAATTTCTTTTCTGGATTAATACATTGCTAAATGAAGACAGCTTATGCAGAGCAGAGCCTTTCTGTTCCCGAAGAAAGTTGGGAAAATACAGGGAAGACTTTGGATTTCCACAGACCCTGGAATATAGGGTTAAAGCCAGATACCTCAAGGAGCCAGGAGATCCCCAATTGGCTATATCAGCATATACCCTGGGTTTTTAGCAGGGTATGAAATTTGGTTGTTGAAAAAAGTTCCTTGTTGCATATATTGAGATTTTTTAAATCTAGCCCCCCAAAAATGGAAATGTAACTTTGTCTTATAGGTTTTTGTTCTTTCTTTTTAATTTTTCAATTTTCTTATACTTTGCTTTATTCCTTCTTCATTTCACATGAGGAAAAACCAGCCCAGAGTTGCATGACACTAATGTGGTTCACAGAGGAACCAGGAGTTTATGTCACCAAATTTCATTCCTACTTCTAGAGTTTTAGATAACTTGTAATTTTAGGAATTTCTTTTAAACTCAAAGAAAAGATTTACCAACTTTTATGAGTGAAGATATGCACGGGAAATTGGTGCCATCAATGGGGTGGCATAGTGGAGAGTAAGGGACCTTTATCAGCAGTGGCTCTTGAGGCTTGGAAAATCAATATGGCTAGAAATGCAAAGCTTCCTGCTTCAGATTTTACCAGGTGGTTGTGTCTTCTTCTAATTTCAGCTGCAATTATAAGGATGATAAAATGGAAAAATAAATATTTGTGCAATGACTGGGAAAAGCCAATTAGTCTTGCACCAGTGAGAAATAATGCAGAACTTCTCATGTCTTATCATAAGTCAGCTCTATGTATATTTTAAAATGCATATATACTGTCCAAATGTACTTTAGAAACAAATAGCACTAGAATAAAGTACATTTTATAAGTTTAGCACAAGAAATAAGTGATGAAGTTCCTGTATTTTAAGAAGGAAAAATAATAAAAATATAATCTAGGTGTGTGATATTTGAACTAGTAAATGTCAGTTATCTTTTTGCTTCCATAATGTGTTGGCTTGCATGATCTCCTCTCTCTTGCTGCGTTTTTTTTTTCTCTCCCTCCCAGGAAGCATAGATATAGGTAGCTAAGACATGCCAGTTAACAGCAATTTCAAGCTTAATGCCTCTGTCAACTTCAAATTTTTTTAAGGCAGAAAAGTCCAGTCTATTATAGTTTTTTCTCCTTGTTAGTTGACTTGACAACTAGATCTGAAAGTACTTTGTGTTATTTTTCATATTTGTGCAGCAGAATTGCCTATCTGCTTATAGGCTGTTTTTATATATGAAGTATAAACATGGATATCTTTTATTTACTGAGCAATTACCATTAGCTTTATATGTGAAATGAATTTAAGATAAATTATTGCATTTAATCTTTATAACATTCCTATGAGAAAATCTATGTCCATTTCACAAGAAAACAGGTGCAGAAAGGTGATGATGACCAGCTGATGAGCATAGTAATACTCAAGTCTACATAACTCCAAAATGGTTCACTTGAATCACTATGCAGTACTTTCTCACCAGTATATTCCTTCCATCCATCCAATCATTCATTGATTTCTGAAAAGTATATATTCACCCACAATACACCAGACACTCTATGCCAAGAACTGAGGATACAACAGTGTGAAATAGCAAAGCTCTTGCCTGTGAGAGCTTTCATTCTCATAGGAGCAGATGAGACCAGAAACAAAAACAGAAAGAGGGTAACACAGGTAATGATTAGGTCTCTGAAAGAAATGAAGAGTGCAACGTGCGGGAAAGAAACTGCACATGGCTGAGATCACACTGCTTTTCACAGGGAAATCTGAAAAGGGCTCTCAGAGGAGTACATGTCTGAGCTGAGACCTTAAGGATGAGAAAGTGGCATTCACATGAACAGCCAGAAGCAGGAGTGTTCTAGGAGGAGGAGGCAGTATCAGGGCCATTTGCAGGTAATGGAAGCTTATTCTTTTGAGTGTCAATTTTTAACACCAGGTAACTAGCTCAGTGGAAACTATCCACAATCAATTATACACCTTGCTACTCTCCAGAAGAGACACTACTGGATGTGCCCTCTGGTTTTTGTTGATTATATTAAGGCCACAATTACATCCTCAGGTGTTCATTTTAGATAAACAACTTTAAAGTCTATGTAGTATACGTACCATATTTATTTTTGAAACCTTGGAGAAGTCTCATGTGCAAGTTCTTAGTGGAAAAAGATGGGCAAGTCACACTTCTAATTAGTCTTTTCACATTACCTAATGTCTTGGTTAAATTACTTTTTTGGGGGGTAGCCTTCCCATTTCTTCTCATCTGCTGAATAATAAAGTGCTGAGTGTTGGTAAACACTATGCTGAACTGTTATAACAGAACTCTCCGTAGAAGAGATCTGCAGTGGAGAGTGACAAGAATAATTTTGCCCGTAAGGCATTGGAAGAGATAATATTTCTTGTGCACTATCCTTACTTCCGCAATTAGACTAAGCCAGGAAACATTCACCTTCGTGTGACATTTCTCTGAAACACAGGAAAATACTTGGATTCATATGACAAAGTAAATGTTTCACTTTAAGTTGTCTAACTGCTCAGACGATGTTAAATGCTTCAGTGTCTGTAATTTCAGGCTCTAGAGAGTGAGATTTTCTGTTTAAAACTGTGAGAAACTATAAGATAATGTGGGATGTATGATATTGTCTTTGATCGACAGAGCCAGATCTAATAATCCAAGGGCCTAAGATAGGAGTTTCTAATTTCCAGTGTTGACATTGAAAGCAACAGGGCTGGTGATAAGTCACTTCTCTCTTCACTCTTTGTTCAGGTTTTGTGAATAAATATTATATACTCGAAGTATAAATAGGTTGGCAGTACTGTGACATGTTTGCTAGTCTGCGATTATTATGGTATGTTGCCTGGTACCAAATGGATTGCTTTTCAAAAGCAGTTCTTAGATTATAAATTCTCAGAGAGCAGGAGTTGTGTCTGTCTTAATTACTAGAGCTTAACATGAGCTTGGAGTTTAGCTATTAGAATTAAGAACTGCATCAAGGCTTGGGAGGGAAAAGGAGGATGGGGGTGACATGCTAGTTGTTGGGTGAGCAATGAGTTGACTTGTCTCCTAAGGCTTCGTGTTTTTTTTTTTTCACTTGTCTGCCAGTGAAAAGCAACTTCCATGAGCTTTACCCTGTTCAATTTGCTAGTAAAAAAGGCATGAGGTGGGGTGTGGCATTGTATGTGCTGACTCACTGAGGAGTTATGAAACAGAGGCCATGCCCATCAAATCTTCTTGGTCCAGTAGGTAGAGGACAGGCCTGGAAGTTTCCCAGCAAGACCAAAGAAGACAGCTTCATTATCAGTGCTACCTTAGGATTCACCAGAGGGCAGCCCTCATAAAAAGCGGGACACACACCTGGTTTATGAAGATGTGTGTGAGTGAATTTTATGGTGGCAAAACTACTATGTATGGCCCTACAGTGGTGAATACATGTCTTTATACATTTGCTCAAACCCATGAAATGTACATGAGTGAATCCTAATTAAACTGTGGACTTTGGATGATAATGTGTCAATGTAAATGCTTCAGTTGTAACAAATGTACTACTCTGGTTGGAGATGTTGATAATGGGGGAGACTGTGCATGTGCAGGGATAGAGGGTATAGGGGAAGCCTCGGTACCTTCCACTCACGTTTTTTGGTAAACCTAAAACTGTTGTAAGAAAATAAAATGTATTAAAAAATTTAAAACAATACGTAAGTGATTAACTGTTGACAGGCTTATAAGTCACTCCTGAAATATACATTGAGTTGAACTGCAAAGAAAAAAAATGTGTGTGTGTGTGTATTGTGTCCATAAATGCACAAAGAATTCCATGAAGATATTCAGGATATTAAAATTGATTTATTCCCTGGATCCTTGCCTAGGATCTTAGGTAGGAGGATTGACTATCCATTGTCTACTTTCTTGAATTTTAAACATTTTACTGTGTATATGACTTTTTAAATTATAAATATGTTAAAATTTTTATTTATGTGGTATTTGCCCAATTGTGTATTTTATTTATTTTCTCTATAAATGACTTCTTAAGCTTTAAATGAGTATTTAACAGTATTAAATTCTTAGAAAATGGTTTGTTGCCTCTGAAAGAAAGGAATTTATGTTATTCACAAAAATCTTCTGAGGTGGCTCAGTACTGTCATTCAAATTTTTCTGGTTAGGAAATTGGGGCAGAAAGGAGCAAACTTATTTATCCATTGACACATTGAAAATTAGCAAAAGGTACAGAATTAGAACTTGCAGCCTTCAAATTTACTAAGTAGGTACATTCCGCATGACAGCATGGTCACCTCAGCAGTAGTACTGGTTAAAATGGGTGGCTGGGCAAATATGCTTCCTAGGAGAAATACTCTCAGAGAAGTTTCAACATGTGGACATTGTATCACATTGTCTAAGCCATTGGGTAGAAATTAAATAATCATGTCTACCCAGCCAAGAGTTTGAATAAGTAGCTAATAATCATATGAGTTAGAGTGGAATGCTCAAAGGACTCTATAATCTGGCCAGTCAACTGTGGAAAGGATATACTTCAGCAGACAATGAATTCACTGTGTTCACATTTTAGGACTAATCAGTGTTCTTTACTATAGCTGGGGGTCTAGTCTTTATTAAAAGGTTAAGGAGAAATGACTGACTATGGAGTATAAAGAAGATTAAAAAGAACTATTCCTCATTTGCTGACAGCAACATGCATAATAATGATGATTTTAAGAAGTGATGGAGAATTAGTATTCATTGGGACATTTCATTAATCACAGAATCAATTTCTCCTGCTTCCTTCAATACGAAATGGCCAAGAGGCATCTGATTACTATTTGCCAGCTTTCTTGGGGACTAATTTGTGACCAGGAAATGCGGGTTATGCCAAGTCCCATTCTAACCACCTTCTATCAAAAGTGTTCATACTGTTTTGTCATATTGATTTTTGTTGAGTAATCCTTAAAATGCGAGAGGACACTGTCATTATCTGTGTCTTGGATATGGTTTTTTGTGGCAGTTTAATCTGGATATTTAAAATGTTAAAATGAAACTTTTATTCTAAGAATGATTAAGTATCTTACTTCTGGTGAAGACCTGGAAAAATCTTAGTTTTAAATTTTGAAGGGTAAAGGGGAATATTACCCTAGGTAGACAGAGCTTTAAAAAAATCTGTTGCCAACATAATATTTTCAATAATGCATTCTATAGTTACCTATTATAATTAAATAAATATTTTTGTTCTCTTTCCTAGAAAGCTGACTGCGAAGGAAACAGAAGCTCCCTTCATCTGCTCACTGACCAATATGTGGGTATTGATGGAGTAGAAAGTTTAGGGATGCAAAAGGTAATAGGCTATCTCATTTATCTGCACTGGATGCAAATTCATGAAACTCATCCCTGGCGGTGGCAGTGAGACTTGCTACAATTGGATTAGTAGCATTTTAAGATACACACTCACTGCATGCAAATTCATTAATACTGAAAGAAGAGGTGAATTAGTTACAATGCTTTGTGGTTGTGCTTCCAAGCAGAAAACCCAGCTGCCCTCCCCTGACGCATTCTGGCTTCGGGGTGGAAAGCAATGGCTCAGTCTTTCAAGGAAAACTACAAAGCAGCTTTTGTCTTGTCTCCTGGACTCTCTCCTGAGAGGCAGTGTTGTCAGCCTCCAGTCAAATAAACCCATGCTTTGAGAGTCAGAGGAGAAGATGAGCTATGCCTTCACTCTCTTGGCATCCATCTGGGGACCTGCTGTGAAAATCCTTCACGTAAGATGAATTAGGGGCCCTCAAGACCTTCCACTAAAGGAAAGTAAACTGTACTCATGAAAATTAAATGGTGGCATTCCAGATAATGATAAGAGGGCTCTCTCATTTTCTTTTTTAATTTAGGAAGTCAGTGCTTTAATTTTCAGTGATAGTCTGTGCATTTAGAGACCAAGGAGCTGGAATATTAGAAAGTATGGTTTTTTCTACCTTTTTCAAAAAAATAAGATTCAAACAGGGAAGTATTTTTCCAGATAGACTGATACAGTGTTTGTCAGCCACAATAAAAATGCTCAGAGAACAGTATCAAACATCCAAGAAATGTTCAAAAACAGTAATAACAAATAAAACTCTGGTCATTCTTGAGACACAACAGACCAATAGGGTCATTGCCTTGGAGCCCAAAACACAGTAAAACCTAGATTGATCAAAATTTCCTTATATAAACTCAGAGATAGACTGGCTTCTGAAGCGGTGCCACAGAAATACTCATTAGCCACTGTGAGGAACATTCCTCCATATGCTTGTCCCTTGAAAATTAGGTAATGTAGTTCCGAACTCTATGCTTCACTCCTAACAGAAAAACTCCTCGGGAATACAAAATGCAGAAGGTAAGAAAATCACAAAATCACCTAACAACCCTTTGCAAAACTCAATCTTCCAGACACCTGACAGAAGGGGGCTAGCCAGGCAAAAATAACCCCTAGGGGACACTGTATGTTTTCACTGAATGTAAGGAGAAATCAGACAAGAAAGGGAAGGAAAGACTAATTAGATGAAAAGGACCAGCTGAAATGAGAGAAAAGTGATTCTTCCAGAAACCAAGGTGCTGCCTAGCCATGCACCAGCATCCTCCTCTTAGCTTGCAGCTCTGTAAGGACCAGCATCCTCAAGAGCCTGTCAGCTCACCGCCTCCAGGTAGCCTCCCCTGCTAACCTTAGCTGTTCTTCATGCATATTCTACTAGAAATAAAGTTGTTATTCTTTGTCTCCCCACCAGATCAGAGCAGTTTGCTGTAGTGAATTGTTTTATCTATAATGATTCTAGGGAAGAGACTATGTTGCATTCGCTGCCTTCCATCAATAAATGAGTAACAAATACATGAATACATATTAACTCCTGACAACTCTTTTACTCTGTTCTTTAGAGCTTAGTGAGATGCGTGACACATAACAATCAATCAATATATTCTAAATGAAATCAAACTTTGACTTTATCTTATCTCTCTATTTTTATCTCTTTCAAAGGTCAGTCAAATGATTTTATTTTTTTTCTATTAACCCTAAAAGAACATAGTTATCTCCTGCTTCATGGAAGTTTCAAACTATGATTTTTTTAAGTATTTCATTTTTATTTTTACTTTTTGTTTGTTCCTACATTAGAATTAATTTTTTGTCATCAAATGATGATAACTTCAAGCTGATCAGATACAAATATTTTCCATTTTTTTTAGATTTCACATATAAATGAGATCATATAGTATCTGTCTTTCTCTGTCTGCCTTATTTCACTTAGCATAATGCCCTTGAGGTCCATCCATGTTGTCATGGATGGCAAGACTTCATTCTTTTATAGCTGAATAATACACACACACACACACAATCACAATTTCTTTACCTGTTCATCCACTGTAGGACACTTAGCTTTTTCCATATCTTGGCTATTAAAAATGATGGTGCAATAAACATGGGGGTGTATATTTCTTTTCAAACCAGTTTTTTCATTTTCTTCAGATAAATACCCAGAAGTAGAATTGCTGGATCATATGGTAGTCATATTTTTAATTTCTTGAGGAACCTCCATACTGTTTTCCACAGTGGCTGCACCAATTTACATTCCCACCAACAATGCATGAGGGTTCACTTTTCTCCACATCCTGGCCAACACTTGTTATTTCTAGACTTTTTCATCCTAGCCATTCTGACTGGTGTGAGATGATAATTCACTGTGGTTTTGATTTGCATTCCCCTGATGGTTAAAATTGTAGACCATCTTTTCATGTACTGGTTGGTCACCTATATGTCTTCTTTGGAAAAAATGTCTATTCAGATCTTCTGCCTATTTTTTTTTTTTTTGCTTTGAGCTGTACGAGTTCTTTATATAATTTGGATGTTAGCCCCTTATCAGATATCTGATTTGCAAATATCTCCTCCCATTCAGTAAGTTGCTTTTTCATTTTTTGAGAGTTTTCTTTCCTGCACAGGAGCTTTTGAGTTTGATGTATTTCCACTTGTTTATTTTTGCTTTTGGTATCAGATTTAAAAAAATCATTGTCAAGACCTATGTCAAGGAGCTATGTTTTCTTCTGAGAGTTTAATGGTTTCAAGTCTTCTGTTCAAGTCTTTAATCTATTTTGAGTTAATTGTTGTGTATGGTGTAAGATCATGGTCCGGTTTCATTCTTTTGCATGTGGCTGTCCAGCTTTCCCAACACCATTTATTGAAGAAGCTGTCTTTTCCCCATTGTATACCCTTGGCTCCTTTTGTCGTAAATTAGTTTGCCATATATGTGTGAGTTTATTTCTGGACTCTCTATTCTATTCCACTGATTTATATGTCTCTTTTTAGCCAATACCATAGTGCTGGGATTCCTGTAACTTTGTAATATAGTTTGAAATCAGGGAGTATGATGCCTCCAGGTTTGTTCTTTTTCATGATTGCTTGGGCTATCTGGGGTCTTCTGGAGTTCCATACAAATTTTATGATTGTTTGTTCTATTTTTGTGAAAAATGTCATTGGGATTTTGATAGAGATTGCACTGAATCTGTAGATTGCTTTGGGTAGTATGGACATTTTAACACTATTAATTCTTCCAATCCATTAGCACAGCATATCTCTCCATTTTTGTTTCCTTCTTCAATTTCTCTCATTAATATCTTGTAGTTTGAGAATACAGGTCTTTCACCTCCTTGGTTAAATTTATTCCTAGATATTTTATTCTTTGATGCAATTATAAATGGGGTTGTTTTCTTAATACCTCCTTCTGACAGTTCATTACTAGTGTATAGAAATGCACCAGATTTTTGTATATTGATTTTTTTATCTTGAAACATTACTGAATCATTTGTTAGGTCTAACAGTTATTTTAAAGTTGTCTTTAAGGTTTTCCTTATGTAATATCATGCCATCTAAAAAAAGTCCCATTTTTACTTCTTCCTTTCCAATTTGGATGCCTTTTATTTTCCTTGCCCAATTGCTCTGGCTAGCACTTCCAATACTATGTTGAATAGTGTCAGGAGTGGGCATCCGTGTCTTGTTTCTCATCTTAGAGGAGAATCTTTCAGTTTTTCACCATGGATCATGATGCTAGCTGTGGGCTTATCATATTTGATCTTTATTTAGGTTGAGCTAGAGTACCTAGTACCTCTATACCCATTTTGTTTAGAGGGTTTATTACAAATGGATGTTGAATTTTGTCAAATGCTTTTTTGCATCTATTGAGATTATCATATGATTTTTCCTTTCTTATTCTTATGTTTTAAATCAGGATTGGGTACTTGCAACCCTCTCTTGCTTGCCATTGTAAATAAAGGAGAAAGACATATACAGTTGTGAGAATGTGAAGATAACAGAAACTGCTTTGGAATATGAAAAGACAAAAGTAACTACATCTAGCTCAGAGGGTACATTTAAGGGTTAAATTTGCAGAGTGCTTAGAAAAGGAAGTGTGGGACATGGAAACTAATAAAATATGTACCTCATAAACATTTAAACCACCTAGTCCCAATATTCCTCCCCACCAAAACACTGCTACTTTATTTTTGTATTATTTATTTTCATCTATCAGGCTTAATAATTCTTTTTATGGTTTTAGTATCAATATTTTATCAGGTTTTTCTTTTTTCAACAAATACAAATTGCATTTGCACTGGAACAGTTCTATAGCTCAATCTCTTTAAAAATAAAAATGGCAAAAAAAGTTATATAGTCCCAGTTTATCACGAAGAAAATAAAATTCAGATGGCTTTCAGTCCTTTTCAAGTGAAGTATGCAATATCAGGAAATGGTTTGTATTTTATACATGTTTACTTTAGATTAAAATGAAATTTTCATAATGTTCTTTAAAATATAATCCAGTTAAATTTCTAATGTTGTTTTCACGTTCCTGGATGGAACTTTAAAAAAACTCACACTATAATAAAAACCATAGAACTACCTTCCTGAGAAAATGCAACCCACCTTAGAAATAACATGTTTATAGTCTGTGTGGGACTGTGTAAGTCCAGAATCTTTAGTGGGTGGTTACACTGATGGCATTTCCTCTCCTGCTGTATCCTCTTTGTTGAGGGCACATTCTGAATGGCACTCAACTGCTAATTGGGTACAACGAGGCAGGCACAAATCTATTATTTGAGATAGTTGAGTCCAGAGAGTTTGAAGGATATACCTAAATTCATCATACAGGTGATGGCAGGTTCAAGTCCTAGACTGTCCTTCCAATAACTTCTAATTCCTTGATGGGTTCTTCCATTCTTAGCCCTCTGCCAAGATGGGTCAGTTTCTCAGGGATAGCTAAGACATTTTACTTAGGCATGGCCAAGTCCACAGTAATTCATATCTATACAAAACTGGCTGTATGCCAGATACTGTACTAAGAACTTTTATACACAGTATCTTACTCTTCATAAGAACTCTGAAAGATGGATTCCATTCATGTACCCATTTTATGGATGAGGAACTGAAAACCACAGACCTCAGGTAATTTGTTCAAGGTCACATATGTGAAGAAGTGGCCAAACCAGCAACTGAAACTAAATATCTAATTTGAAAGCCCATGCATTACACCACCTTACTACATTGCCCTCCACACAAACAAGTAAGAGCCAAACAATGAGAATCTACATGTATTTTGTACAATAAGCACACTTCCTTTTTAAAAGACAGTTACATACAAACAATGACAATGCAAAGTAGTCATGAAATATGAGTTTAAATTTGGGAATGCAAATTGTTAAAACTTGGTACTCTAGCATCTAGGGATGAGTATGGTGCTTTTGCATAAACACACGCATCCTTTCTGCAAGTGAAATATCAAACAATATTTAAAACACTTGTGTAAATTATCTTTGCACAAGTATTAGCTACTGTTTGTAAAATTCTCTTAAGAAATGATTGCTAACAATGGCCAGCACAGGGAGCTGAACCAGTTTTTTTTTTAGCTGTGTCAGTAATGCTCTGTGGCTGACAGAGTATTTACTCCCAGAGGTAACTGTTATAAATTGCATTTTGCCCCTTCAGCTGCTACAAGCCTGTGATGGTGAGTGGGCGGAGAGGACAACCTGTAATTTGGGATGGTTTGGAAGCCGGCTGCCTAGGAAACTGGAACGAGCAGTTCAATGCCCATGAAACCAAATGTCAACAAGAGAGGGGATTTTCTTTCTTGATCCATGTTGCTTTTCAAACATATTCTCTGACTCTTGTGGGGTCTGATTAGAGCCTTTTGCCCCTGAGGGCCTGTGCATGCCCAAGTAGGCCAAAGATTAGTCACAGAGGTTGGGAAATTTTTCATTAACATTTTGCTGACAAGATATTGGGGGAAGAGGGATATTGTTACTTTAAAAATTATTACTTTTTAAACAAAAGCTTAATATGCTGTAACCCACTGTTCCCTGCTCTTATGCTATTTATACCAGAAGCTTTCACTTGATAGTAGCTATCTTCAAGGGTAGTGGTTGGAAATTCACAAATATTTGGTGAAAATAGTACCTAATTTCCCAATACTTTTAAAATATGCACATTATTTTATTTTTTATTTTATTATCAAATGTACATCACAGTGCTTCAGCAGTCGTCCTTCCCCTCCCCTGCACATTATTTTTTAAATCTATCACATGTGGGCACACATGCATTTTATAGGTGTGCATATGAATTTAAGTAGAATCATGAAATTGCTGATTTGAGACCATATTGGATCTACAAAAAATGGCAGTTTTGTACAGTTTAACCTACAAATACATAGGAGAGATCACAGAATGCATTTCTTCCTTGTCTTTTTTTGCTTGGGGCTCCACTCCTTTTCCATCTCCACTTTGCCCTATCCTAGAACAGTCCTGCCCTACCCTTCTCATATATCCTGACTCCAGCCTTGCTTCACAGGTGATGCACATTAACAAGTAACACGCATCTCCATACTCACAGAACCATACATAGATATAAATATGTCTGTGCAATCTAAATATGTCCTAGTGACAGAACTCATGGTGTACAATCTCAAACTTCCAGATTATTTCTTTTCCTGTTGGTATCTATGGCCAAATATTCTTTCCTACATTTGAGTATTGCTTCTCTTCTCTTCTTTGCACTTATCCTCAATGGATTTTAGCCTGATTTTAAGTTGTTTCTGTACTTTTTGACATTTATTCACTTGAATTCTATTTCTATCGTATGGGCTAGAAACTACTCACAAAGGATTCAAGCTATAAAGTGTGGCAATGTGTCCCATGAATGGATTAGTACTTCTTTTCCAGTTTCCTACTTTTGCCTCCACAGAATAACCTATTATTGTGCAAAGTTTAGAGTAAGGATATATGAGAAGGAAGTGCTTTGGTTTATTCTGCTAACACAAGACCCGAATTTCTCCTACAAGGGAAAATGGCCTCCCAGAGTCACTTCTGTGATTTCCATCTGCCAGAACAAAGTTAATGGTCAGTTAGGTGATGGAGTCATATGAAAAGACCTTAGAATTTAAGTTACTGAGAAGGGTGTTTGAAATTTTAAAATAAGCAAGAGGTACAGTGTTACTACAGATGTGAAAGGAGACCTTAAGTTCTCACTTTCAACCAAAGGTGACTTCTCTGCTCACTGCCTACTGCCATTACCACTGAATCCCATTCTCCCAGGGGAAAATATTTATTTTGTTAGGCCATTGGGGGAAACTGCTCAGTAAGATGGGCAAATTCTGAAGATGCTGAGCCACTGGGCTCTTCTGGGACTATGCTATCCTGAGCTTTCTCACTAGGAAGTTAGTGTCAACAGAAGGAGAAGGACTCAGTGACTGGGGCTTACGTCCTCCTCTCCACTCTGTACTGGCCCACCCCATACGCATCTGTACAGGTCTTGGATGTTCTTTGGCCCACATATAAATGCCTGCTGTCTGACCAGGCTGCTGTCCTTGGGCTACAGTCCCTTCTCTTACTTGGAAAGGAAGGTTCTGTGTAATGAAATAAAATGTCAGTTCCTAGTAGTTTGTGGGAGTGAAGGTCTCTTGGGATCAACTCAGAAGACTCCATTCCTAAGAGTTTTCATTGGTTGATCTGATTGGGTTTCCATGAGTGAGTCTCTATCCTTAGCAGAAGGCACCCTGGCCAAGAGGTACACAGATAATTCCAGTTCTTGTATGACTGAGGGCTGTTATTTATTGAGAAGCTGAGTCTGCCCTTTTCCTACCTCTCAAAATGGTTTCAAAGCTGCCGCACCAGAAACTGTTTCAGATTACAGCCTTCAGTAACTAATGACCCATGTCCTCCCTTCAGTAGTGAAATCCCAGAACGGTCCTGGGGGAGAAGTGAATCCTGACAGCTGCTTAGAGGTCATTGTAGAACTAAATCGCAGGAGAAATGCTTTTAGGTTGAGAAAGACCCCCAACAAAGGAAAGGAAAAGAAAAGGAAAAAACGAGATTAGTTCACAAGAGGGTCTTTGCAGCTCACTCAGCTGTTCTCTGAAGATCAAATCCCTACATCAGCAATTAGTAGGAAACCCTTGAGCTCCTCTACCTCTTAGCAGAGTGGAATGAGAGCACGAGAAATGAACACACACACACACACACACACACACACACACACACACACACACACACACACACACACACTCAAATGATCCTACCTGCAAGTTTCCCTAGGAAAGGAGTTTCTGTGGGTGAAAGAATGAGGTCAGGTGATACTCCACAGAGGCTGTAATTTTAGCAGACCTACCAAGAACATTGATGTAGGAGGCTTGGTAGTCTAAGTCCCAGAAGCCTTTCTATTATTTTTTTTGAAAAGTATGTGGTAACTGTATTGCTGCTTTGCTTCCAAAACTGGACAGTGAGTTAAACAGCCACAGCAGACACAGCAGAAGCTCTTCTCCTGACTACCATGGAAGTTCTGGAAAGAGCTTACCTTGTGAGTGACAGAGCCACCAAGATGTATGCCTTCACACTAGACAGGTAACCAACATCTGTTTCTGCTTCACAATTTTCTGTGTTTTGAATATTCAATAAATCCCTAGGTCCTACTACTTCATAATTGGGAACTTCTGCTGTACAACTTGGGGGCATATTATAAATTGCATAAGCTGTTGACTGACTTGTATAATTCATACCCTGAAAAATGCCAGATTTAATGCTTTAAATATCCTAAGTGCATGAAGAACACATTTTAGCAATATTTTTTCATCTGTAGTTTTTCTTCTAGAAAATAAACCTGTACAATCTAATGTGTTACCTTTCTTTTCCTCAACTATTCTCACTTCTAAGATGGTAAATTTTATTAAATTTTTTCCAAAAAAAATTAAGGTTCAACTTATGTGACAAAGTTGTGTGTATACTGATCTTTAAATTAACTATTTTCCTAATCATAAAATACCATTATCAAATATACACACCTATAAAAAGTATAGCTGGGTTTAATGTTCTGCGTAGTTCTAGTTCATTTTACTACCTCCTACAATGCCACATACAATATATTCATTAATTTTCCTCTTACTTAACAATTATTAATTGGACACACCTGGATGTATAATAGAGAAGAATACATTCCTAGTCCCAGATCTTGAAACTTTGAGTCTGATATGGAATTCATATAAGGAACAGCAATTACAAACAGCAGAGATAATCATTCTGGGGAAATTCAATGAGAGTACCTCAAGGGCACGTAGGTTCTAGCTGGATCTCGGGGATCAGAGAAAGGTTTTCAGAAGTGATAGAGTGAGAACTGAAAAATGAAAATGGATTAGAGCACAGTTAGGGAAACTACATAGAAAGTACAGTTAAGTAAAGTTTTCCAGGCTGAGGTAATTGCCTGGTACAGACAGAGACATGTAAGAATGAGAGTTCGTGTGTTTGGGGAGTTCATTTCAAGTGAAGAGCAAAGAAAAAAACACTTAGTACATACAGACGAATGAATGAAAATCCAAAATGAATTCTTGCTAGGACCAGAATTTAAGCAGAATACTAACCCATTCATAATAAGTGTAATGTTTTTGTTTGTCTTATGGAACCAAATTAATATTCAAAGAGTAACAACATTGCATCTGATAGCATCAAGCGTTTGAGCAGCTGCAAAGGGAATTTTTCTTAGGATATTTATATTTTGCTCAGAAATATGACAGAATCTAGCACATTGATTATCTCACATTATAAGAATTGTTTTCTTAGAAAATAATATTTGATGTGACTTATTAAGATCATAAACAACAAAGCCTCGTGGTAGGTCAGGTAGAAATTTTGGACAAGTTGTTAACACTATGGGCACTGTAATAGAGCACTGTTTACATTATTGAAATAACAGTATTTCCTTTCTCATAATATAGACCATTAGAACTCTGCTACACAAATAAAGCCAACGATTTATAGTTACAGGGTCTCATTCACCTCCTAAATTGGGTAGTTTTCAGGGTACAGTGATGGTAAAAATTGTTAAACTCATTTTTACTTTCTTTCCAAATAAAAACAATTAAACTTGGAAGTGAGTATGTACCCTGATACCTTATTTTACCAGCGAGGAAACTGAATGGCAGAGAAAATAACCGCCGTCCTTAAGGTCGGATGTCTATTTATTGCAGAATTGGGATCTGGACCCCTGCCTCCTGCTGGTGCATTTTGTACTCCCCTTTCTCCCCCCACCTCTCCTGCACACGCACTTTCACCGTGTGGCCTCCTGAATCTTTAATCTGTTTCTCCTGAGTTCACATGTACCTATTCCCTCACTTATTCACCTCCTTTCTTCACCTCCCCCAGTCTTCTTTCTCATGTATTTTGTTGTATCTCTATTCATAAATAACTCTGTCTTCTGATATTCCTTCTCTTTTCTCCTTTCTTCTTGTTTTTCTACTTATCGTCAGCTTTCAATTTAAATTATTACCAGCTGTTGAGAAACTTGACCTGAAAGAATCCTTAATTCCACAAGAGGGGTGTTTCATTTATCTATTGTTGTGCAAAAACTACCCTCAAAATGCAGTGGTTTAAACAACAATCAATTATTTTCACAATTCTGTGGGTCAAGATTTGGGCAGGGCTCCAGGAGGAGTCAGCTGCATTGCTCATGAGGGCACCTTCTGCTTGTTTCTGGGCTGGGCTAGAGGGTCCAAGGTGGCTTCAGTTACATGGGGTTGTATGCTGGCCTTTGATTGGTTTTCATTCTCCTTCTGATGGCCTCTTTCTCTCTGTGTGGTGTTGCATTTAATCAGGCTAGCCTGGGCTTCTCTATAAGCAAGTTCAGGATAACAAAAAAGCAGCAGTGGTCATATGTACTGAATATCTAATAAGAAAAGGTCCTGGGCACTGCAAATGTAGGACCCTTTTTAGGGCAGAAGAGGAAAGTGGTTAAGTAGGGGAAAAGAGGCCACAGAATGCTGAGGGATTATATGAATGGTTTCTTGCTCTTTAGTATTTATCCTCTTCTTAGGAATGCAAGGTCAATTCCCAGGGTCAGTCCATACAAAACAGATGATCTGTGTAGATTTTATCTTACTGTCACTGGGGTAGAATCTAGATGGATGGATATGGACAAAGGGGAAACAAAATTTTGCTTTTCGATTATTCAGGATTTGTCATAAAAATTCTTAGCCCAGAAGTTATTTCACAGTACAATCTACTTTATCCTTTCTGAAGAACAATGGTAATAATGTAATGTGGTTTGTGAAAATGCTGGACTAACATAAAAATTGGCATTTTTTGGTGTATTTATCTTGTTCCAGGCACACTTTGAAGTGTTTATATGAGTTAGATAAAATTCTCACAGCCACCCTGAGAGGTGTTATTATCCCCATTTTGCAGGTGAGGAAATTGAGGAACCGAAAGGCTAAGTAATTTTCTTACAGTCATGTGACTAGTGAGTTGTAAAGCTGAGAGCTGAACTTAGGTAGTCGGGTGCCAGAGCCCAAACTCTCAGCTTCTGTACACACTTCCATCACCTCAGCCCCAGCTCAGGCGCTGGCATGCCCTTCTAGTTGCTCCAACCAGAAACCTATGAACCATCCGTGAGTGCCATTTTATCTCATTCCCCCTTAACTAATGCTGTTTATTAGCAAGTCCCATTGATCCTACACCCAGACATCCCTTGAATTTGGCTACTTCTTTCCATTTTCATTGTCACCACCCTGGCCCAACCCACAAGCATTTCTGCTTCAGCCTCCTCCTGATGGTCTCCATATTTTGCCCCTCCTTACTCTAACCTTCTAAGCATCACCCAACGTGATCATTTAAAAATTTTTAAACACATAATATTACTTCCTTGTTCAAAACCCAACTTCCACCCTTTAGACTTTGAAGAAAATTAAACACTTTCCAATGGTTTGCAGAGTTCTGCATGATCTGACATCTGACATCTGCCTACTTCTTTGAAGTCATCCAATGTCACTCTTGCTTCACACCACAGTGGCCACCTATGGATTTCCTTCCCGTTCAAGATGATGTTTTGAACAAGACAAGTTCTTTCTTGCCTTTGGATTTTCTCACCAGCAATGCCCTCTACTTGTGATAATTCTCCTTCACGTAGATCTGCTCCTGGTCATCCTTTAACTCTCTGCTGAGATATCAACTCTACAGCAGTGCCTTCCCTTACCATTCCATTTAAAGTAGTCACACCTCCCGTCCCCTCTCCCAGTCACTGCCCATCATACTACACAGCCTCTGTTACTATCAGCTGACTTACTGTCTGTCTTCCTCTGCTAAGCTATAAGCTTCTTAGGTCAGGAACTTTGTCTGAAAGACCTTAGTACCATTAACAACTCTGATGGTACCGGTACACTGGAGGCATGCAATACATACTTGTTGAATGAATGAGTACATGAAGTATTGGAAATGCATGGTGGGACCTAAGTTTACATCTCCTCCTCTGAGAGGAATAGTGACTTGAGGTTCTTGGGAAAAGTTATGTGAAAATACAAAACCAAAGTGATTTTATGTAGTCAACATGAGGAAGGGAGGATGAAAAATATTACCAGCTCTATTTTAGAGTTATAGAAACTAACGGGCTTCACTTCTACCATCAACCAAAAATAATACAAAATAAAATAAAAGCTTTTCCAAGATCACAAAACAAAGCTTTATATTCTAACTCTTATTTTAAGAATGAACTCAAAGTTTTAGGCTCTTGGCATCAAATTTTCTAATATTTCCTTACTTCCCTTGTTTCTCCCCATTTTTTTCTCCTGATGCTAATATAAATTTCTTTGCTCTGTCCTATGGCTTTTACTCTTCAAACCTCAACCATGTATGATGAATGCATGGGAATCTATGGCGAATATATTCATTTATAGCAAATGATATTTAATTTTTGATGCATGATAGCATTTGCTTTTTAGAAACTTCTTTTAAAAATTCTTCTTTGGATTCACATCATTTTTCAGATCAAGAGCTTCTTCTGCATCTAGAGATGCTTAGATCACTTTGCTCTAATGAGATGATGAGGAATGTATTTCAACTTTGGGTTTCAACTTCTTTCGGAATCATAGACCCTTTTGGGAGCCCATTGAAGACTGTGGGCTCTTACCTCCCTGCAAAAAACACACACATACATATCATATGAACTCACTCCTTCCAATTTCAATGGATGCTCTGAAACCTACTTTTAGATTTCTGTATTAGTGTTTCAAGGAGCAGTCTCAGCTCAAAGTGTATTCATATTGGTTAATCTTAGAGTCTAGGGCAGGGAGGCTGTATTTGAAGGTATAAGTTGGCCAGGTTTCTTGTACTTTTCCCCCTTGTAGCTTTGGGCAGAGGCTGTGCCCCTGGTAGGATTCCTGCCTTGGTCTGCCTTCTAAACTGCTCCAAGATAAGTTCTCTCTCCTGGTCATTTGCCACCTGGTTTTCTCCAGCCACAAGATTCATGAAGAATATAAAATAAGGCAAAGTTGTAAGACCACAATAAAGTAGTAGTTACAGAAACAGTACCAGGACAATTGGTGACCTATCTTGCTCATGCTTCTTTCTCAGCACAAAGAAAAAGGACACCTCCAACCATGCTTTCTTATTAATTCCCAGGCCCCTCTGAGCTGGTGGCCATTGGTGACTCATACTACTACATTATATGGCGGTTCACTAGCAGAGTATGTATCACATTACAAAGGCAAAAATTTATAGACTAAAATCTTGAGTGCTATTAACATCACTGGCATAAACATTTCACAGCCAATTTGGCAAGATATATAAAACTCCTTAAAAATCTAGATACTCTTTGACAAATAATTCCCCGTTTAAGGTTACACTTTAAGGAGATAATAATATATTGAACAGAGATTAGCTGTAAGGATATGAATCATAGCAGTATTTATATGATCAAGTAATTGGAAAAGAATGAATTGTCCAATATAGGAAATCAGTTCATTATGTTATGACATCTATATTAAATATAACAATCTCTATGTTAAGAATAATGATGTAGAATAGTTAATAAGTGGAAAACATGTTACATATTTTATATATGTATGTGTGTGTGTTTGTATATATATATATATAGCTAAGGATCAGGTTCCAAAGCTGTATCTTTGGTAGGTCCTGTAGTGACACTTTCACGTCATCCACAACCCCCTGGAGCCCTTCCCCACTGAGTTGCAGGCATGTGATTTGGGTAGCATGTAACCCACGCTCAGCTCTAGCAGTCAGCATGGTTGGGTTTGGCCAATCTTCTGATTGCAACAATCAGCCCATCCATATTCCTCTGGCTATAGAGGTTGGTTCTCATTCAGCCAAACCACCATGCAACTTGGGAGTATGTTTAACAGTTGAGAGAGTGGACTCTCTCTCCCTATATAAGAAAATGTAAGTGCCTAGCTCTGATTACCTGGGGCATCCATTCCATTACCAGGAGGAAAACGAGCCTGTGGCTACAGTGTAGTTAAGAGCCCTGATAAATCAGGCTACCGCTTGATACTTCTAGATGTTTTTAGTTGCAGAGCCAATAATTCCCATTTATCAATTAATCGAGTATGAGCTTTGTTTTCTGTCAACCAAAAACATCCTGATTAATATGGACTCTATTTTTAAAAGGGTGTTTATATATTACAAATCTAAACAGCAAAATATCAATAATAGTTGTCTCTTGGAGGTAAGATTACCAGTGATTTTTTCCCTCTGCTTTGTGCTTTTCTGTAATTCCAGATATTTTAATAATGAATTTGTTGTTTTATTTAGAAAAAAAACAAATGTAATGATATTAGAGTAATAATCACCATCATCAAAGCCAAAACCTTCAGATCTTTAATTACAGACAAATGAAATAGCTCTTTGAGTGGAGGCTAATTTATTTCTGTTTTTATATCTTTCAAAGTGAAAAAATAGAAACCAAGATAAGTGGACGCTGACATTTGGATCAGTATAGATTGGTTTTAGGTGTTCAGATAGGGAGGCAGTATGGGGTGTGATAAAACAATTCTAGGGTTGGAATCCTAGTTCTGCTGTTTTCTGGTTATTTGACCACTTAACCTCTTGGAACCTCTTGGAACCCTAATTACTTCAGCTAAGAAATTATGTGGTTGGAATAAATGTTGTCTACAATTTTTCTATCTGTGAAATTCTATAATTCTATAAATGGCTCCAAATAAAGCTTTATATTTGAGCAGAAAGTATACGTACTGCCTGTTGTAGGAAGTGTAAGTATATTTAACTCTCATTACAACTTTGATAGATTGGTAGAGATCAGTCTGCAAAGCTGTGTTAAAGTTTTTGAGAGCACATGTGAGTCCAGGAAAGATTGCTATGATTTTTAACATAGTTGCTGTGGAGAAGGGGAATTATTGCATGTAATAGCAAATGTCTGAATCCTCAGGCTGGCTGACACACATATCTAACATCGCCCCCACCCTCCTTTTTAAACTTGTAGCACAGTGTCCAAAATTTTTCCAAAGTGAAGTAATTGGGAAGGAAATGCATCAAAGTGTATCTGCTTTCATTCTCCTGTTCCTTTGATATCTCTTAATCACGGGTGGAATAGACTGAAAAAGAGCTTGACTGAATAAAAACAAAACTTTTAGTAGTTGAGAATTCAGAAGGAAATTTCTTGCTTGTTCCTCACACTTGATATTTCTTAAAGAAGAAGCATGGTTGGGTTTGGCCAATTTTAGCTAGTTATCAAATGCCCTAATGGTGGTCCCAAAGCTGGGTAGGGCTGTCAGTGAGGTGTTTGCAACCACGTTCATTTTCTGCTTCTGTCAAACTCATCCGCAGTGTGGAACTCCAGCAGAAATCCTTGAATAAAGATCCCTGTCCTGGAGAGAGGCCAGAGGAGCTGGAGCCAGGAGCCATCTCTCACTGCCACAGCAGCTCCAAGGCCACAGAGAACAGGGTGAATGAACAAGTCTGTGCCAAGTGGAAACTCTGTGCTGCTTCAGGAATATGCTTCATTTTCATGATAGCAGAGGTTGTGGGTGAGTATTTCTTAGGAAGATTTCTCTTATGAAACAAACATGTAAACAAAACCATGTATCATTATGGGAGGGTTACCCAAGCTCTTCTTTTAAAGAAAGATTTAATATTTTCTGTAAGTATAAAGTAACAATATGCTCATTGTAGTAAGTTGGAAATAGAAGGAAACAAAATAAAATTGATCATATCCCACATTGAGAGACAACCTCCAATAACGTTATGGAGTACTTTTGTACAATATATTTTCCATTCATAGAACACTACTTAAAAAAAAAACGTAACTGAGAGGATACTGAATGCTTTTGACCATGCCATCAAAAAAAACATTTTTATGCCTGAGAAATATTCTATAAAATGCTCCATTGTGATTTACATAACTATCTCTCTATTCTTAGAAATTTAGGGACTTTTTTTCCTGCTTATTGACAAAGCTGCGATGAAACACCTTGAATAAAATTCTGCCTGCCTTTCTGGTTAATCCCTTCAAAGGGATTCCTAAAAGTGGAAATAATTGGTTGAAGGACAAGAATACTTTTTATTACTTCTTGATGCATATTGCCAAACTGTTCCATAGAAAGCTTGAAACAATTCATGTCTGCCAGTTCTACATGAGAATCATCTTTCTCCAAATCCTTACTAGAATCTATTTTAATCTTTTAAAAATCTGTGTTAATGTGTAGATGAATATGCTTTATTTTAATATTCATTTCTTTCATTGTTACTGTTAGAATTTTTTTGCATGTTTATTAGTAATCCATATTTCTATCTGTTAAGGTATTTCCTGCTTGCCTCTAATGTCTTGCTCAATTATTTTTTAGATAATTTGTAAATTTTCTATATTGATCTCTGGAGCTCTTTATATAGTGAGGATAGTAAACTTTTGTTACATTTGTTTTAGTACTTTTTCAGATTGTATATAAAATATAATTGTGTAGAACATTACATTTAAGCTGATTTATTTTACTGCCTTTTCACTATTTTAGTGTTCAGTAAGCCTTTCCCATCTACTGAGAAGATATCATTTTTTGTTTAATTTTTTGCATTTAATTTTAAATCAGTGTGAAATTAGATATGCTGTAAAGAATGAAATTTGTTTTTCTAAAGAACTAATGAAGTTTCCAGCTCCAGCATCACTTATGGAATAATTAATTATTCCCTGTATTGTTTTTTGATGTTTTCTTTTATCATTTATCATATATTTATAAACAGTAGAATTTGGTTCTAAGGTGTTTCCTTGATCTGTGTTGCTGGTCTCTGTCACTAGTAATCTATTTAAGTAACATAGATTTACATGTTGCAACATCTGTTGTTCTTTCCTTCTTCTTATTCCTTGTTTAACAGAAAAAAGGTAAGGGTATTCAGTTCTGTTAATTATTCTAATTGAACATGAAAATCATTTTGTTTAGTTCCCTCCAAAATCTAATTATGGTTTTATTGCTTTATAAATTAATTTGGAAACACAAATCTCTTTAAAACACACAGTTTTCCCCCTGAGGAATATGGTATATTTATTCATTTATCCAAAAATGCTACAGCCTCTCACCAATGTGTTGTTATTTTAGCTTATTTGTTTAATACAGAGACAGCCTATTTCTTACTAGAGTTATTTGTATGTATTTGGTTTATTCCTTACAGAGGTGAGTGAGGTCTTCCTCTGAGCATGTCCTGTCTTCTAGACAGTTCCTTTCTGTATTCTGGGAAGTTTCCACTGCATATATTCATTTTGGACCCAATGGTGTATGTGAATTATTTTCATTCTATATCTCAGTCTCTTTTCCTTGCTTCTCTTTCATCCATCCGTCCCATCTCAGGAGATAAATCTTTCTTGTGCAAAAACCATATTTATCCTCATTTTTAATAATTACAGCTCTTCTGCATGTTTTATATTTTTATCATGTCAAATAATCTTATTTCTTAGTTTTATCAATGAATTTTATATAATTTAACATTTTATGCCAGATTAAATATTATGTTCATCTATTTAAGTATTTAATTAAAAATATTTCCTAAGGGTTTAAGTATTTTGTTATGTTAATGAGTGTTCTCCTTGTCCTAGTTTTTAAAATAACTAACAAATAATCAAGAATGAGTGATTTTTATAAAGTGTTTTTCTTTTAAATTTACTGTTAAATATCTTTTGACATGATGTGTGTTATATTCAGAGATTTCCTTATATAATATGATTTTCACATTTCTGGCATTATGACAATAACTAATATTTACTTAATGCTTATTATTTGCCAGGAACTGTGATGAGTGCTTTCCACCACATTATTTTACTTAACCCTGTTGAATTTCCTGATAAATAGGTCCTATTATTAATGTGCATTTGTACACAATGGGTAAGGGACTCCACTTGCATAACATCTGTAAGTGGGCAGGTTGTCTGAACTCCAGAGCTCATGTTCTTAGGCTGTCAGCATAATGCCTCTCAATTTGGATGTGGTGGACCATTCTTTCAATGTACTGCTCAATCTGAGTCACTCATATTTTCATTTCGATCTTTATACCTTTGTTGTTAATTGGTATTTAAATATAGTTTTCTGTTTGGAGTTCTTTTTTTAAAGCTTTTGGAGTCATGCAAATTAAAGTGAAAAGTTTAGTTTTAATAATACCTTTTTAAAAATATTTTATTTTGCTATTATTAATGTACAGTTACATGAACAATATTATGGTTACTAGACTCCCCCTATTATCAAGTCCCCACCACATACCCCATTACAGTCACTGCCCATCAGCATAGTAAGATACTACAGAATAACTTACTTGTCTTCTCTGTGTTATACTGCCTTCCCCCGTATGCCTCGCCACCCCCACTACATTACGTGTGCTAATCGTAATTCCCCTTTTCCCCCTTATCCCTCCCTTCCCACCCATCTTCCCCAGTTCCTTTTCCTTTGGTAACTGTTAGTCCATTCTTGGGTTCTGTGAGTCTGCTGCTGTTTTGTTCCTTCAGTTTTTTAATAATACCTTTTTTATAAAAAAAATGAGAAACAGTTCCTATAACATTGTAATTATCTCTTCTTTTTAAAGAATTTCCTAATAAATTGTCTGGCTATGGAGACAATCTTGGAAATAATTCTTTGATATATTTTCTAGCTTCTTCCTCATTCATTGATATATTCAAAATTTCTACTTCTTGACTAAATTTTGGTTATTTATGTTTTTCCAAAGTCAGTCATATCACTGAAATTTTCAGATTTATTATCATGCAGTGGAATATGATTGTCTTATATTGATACTCTTATTTATTCTAGCTCCTTTATCATTTTAATATTCTTCATAATATTTTTCTCTTACCTGCTCTAACTCGGTAATGCCTATTTTATTGATATATATATATCAATAAAATTTACATAACTATATATATATACACACATATATATATTTTCTTGAATATATTAATAGTTGAAATTTTCTAATTCACAGTTTTGGCTTTAAAAATCTTTGTTAGTTCCTCCATCTTTCTTCAGGGTTGTATTCTTATTACATATTTTAATATCTTGAGTTACCATTTCTTTCTATTAATAATAAAACTATGTACAGTTATGAACTTAATCTAGACATTTTGATATGCAATGTTACAGTATTTATTTATTTTTCCAAAAAAAAAAGAGCACTCTGAGTTACCTGGCATATAGTATCCTAAGCTACTACCACTTTGTTACCACTGCTACCTATAACACTCTGTTACCAATATTTTGGCTTCATTTTCTATTATTCAACAGGAGGGCTAAATTGATAATAATCTAAGTAAAGGAAAATAGAGTGTACTAAGATTTTTTTTTTTACACTGAAGATAACTTAGACCCATCTATTCCAACAGAAATCCAGCTTTGGTAAATAACTTTCCAGTCAAAGTTTACAAAAATAATTGATACCAAACAATTCTAGAGATAGGGTAAGTCTTTTGAAGGAACTAACTTACTAGTTTGATGAATAATAATAGCTTAATAGCAAATAACTTATTTTTAGCAGTTCCCATCTGGAAAACTCCCTTTAAAAATCCACTGACATCTATGCCAGAAGGGTATTCTTTTTTACTATTGAAATTCATAAAGATCATGGACAATAGTCTTTGCTTATGTAAGAGATAACAAAATGGGAAATCTAGAAAATAGAATCCCTTCAAAATGTGATTTGAAAAGGTGATGTTCTGGAAATTCATAGCCTTCTAGATAAAGTACTGGCACCAGTCCATACAAACACAATGCAGGAAGATGCATAAACTGGGTTGTTTCCTCCTATGCTTTTCCCTGCATCCAGGGACATCACTCCAGCTGATGTCTAACAAATAGTCTGAAACACCATGGTCTCCCATTCACAAAACTCACTTTTCTCCTTGTACCTTTCCTTATGCCATCAAATTGCTTTTAAAATAACATATTTTTAGGGGGGAAATGGGAAGCTATCCACTTGGAGTGAACCTCCTCCTCTCATTCCTAATTAATTAGTCTATGAGTTCTAATCTGACTTTAGAGTCAGAAGACAATGATGTCAGTAAAGGAACTAAATGGATACTGACAATCATTTGGAATTTGAGTTGTATTGATTTTGAGCTGATTTTCCTAAGACCTTGCTTTCATCATGTTAATTCTGTCTTCAAAATTCTTCAGTGGCTTCCCTTTGCCTAGTTCACTGCTTTACAACCTTTTCCCTATCATGGCAAGAATAGGAAAACTTTATCGAGCACGGGGTGAACTACAATGGTACTTGTAACAGGAGGAAGCAGTTCAGAGGCTCTCTCTGTGCGAGGCCACACTGAAGTGCCCCAAGTGAAAAGAGATCAATATATTGGAAAGCTCTGACATCCTGAACAAAATGAAAAATTCTTACATTGGCTTTCAAGTAATCCTACCATCTGGTTGTCAAACTGATAGCGATCTTTTTCTTTTAGTACTTTACCTGACTCTTCTGTTTTAGCTATTAATCATTCTACGCACAACAATCATCGTATCTTAAAGTCTCTGCAGCTTTTGCTTATACCTTTTTATTTGAACGGAAAAGCCCTCTCCACATTCACCACATTCATCAGAGCCCTGTCCACCATTCAAGACCCCAACCCAGGCCTCACCTCTTCCCTCCAGACATTCTTGGCCATGTCAGAGAAAGCAATCATTCTCAGATCACTTTTGGCAATCTGGGAGGTCCTCATGCAGGATATGGGATTTGAGCAAGGCCTTGAAGGATGGGCATGAATTGAAAGGTGCCTAAGAGGGAAATGAGAGGGGCCTTTCAGGTGGAGGAAGCACTGGATTAATGTTGTGGTCCAGGAGGCAGTAAATATCAGCCTTACCTAGAAAGATGTTGAGTGGGTAGATATGTAACAGGACAAGAAATATGTATTCATAGAAAGCAATTCAAGTGACTCATGGCTATACATTTAGGTGCCACTGTTTGCTGTGGACTGGTATTGCTGCTCTACAAGTTTCCTCATTCTCATTGGGCTAATTGATGTTCTAGTCCTCTTGGCCCAGGTAACCTTCATGCTCACAGGTGAGACTGGGTGTGAAATGCCAAGCTGGATTCTTCAGACCCTGGGTCTTCACATAAGGAGGATGGGGAAAAAAGCTGCTCTCTCTCTTACCTTTATAAATACTATGCTGTAACAATATAAACCTGGAACTTCCAGAGGCCCAGCTTTCTTGCCGATGGGGAGGAAGTCTGTCTTCAGTAAGACAATAAATAGCAACAGATGGAGACAGAGCAGAGCCCCAACATTTTTTGAACTTTAGAATTAGGCTGTACCTGACCCAATCGCACCCAAGTTTGTTCTCAGCTATTCCTGCCAATAAATTATCATTTTGCTATTGTTGGTTAAGCTAGTTTGAGTCAGGCATTTATGACTTATAACTGAAAGATCCTACCTAAGGCACTGGTGTAGGGTAAAAGATAGTGGAGAATAAAACTAGAATGGTAGTTGGGGATTCAAGAAGGACTGTGAAGCCTGGCTGGGAATTTGGATTCATCCTATAGACCTTGGGGAGCAAATGACATTTAGAGGAGCGGAGAACCAGGTCACGAAGTTCTGTTCCGAGAGACAACTGGCCACAGAGCAGATAGGTGCAGAGCAGATTGGAGGGAGGAATTAAAGGAAGCTGTAAGTTTCTATGTCCACTGTTACTGGGCCTTGGGGCCTGTTGAATTGGGCCTTTTTCTGATTGCCTGTGAAACTTCCTAACTGTAGAAAGGCCATAAAAAGGAGTTACATGGCAGATGTAAATATGTGTCCCTATTTGAAGAGACAGACATACAGACACTGAACTCACAAAAATAAGTTTAAGTATAGCCATTACTAGAAGAAACTGAGAATGCCAGAGAAAGGTATCCTGAAGCCGGACTAGTCAGAGGCGAGCAATGATGGAGGAGCACTAGGTCCTAGACCGGAATCCAGAGCTGGGGAAGATGGTTGTGTATCTCAGAGTAAAAAAATTCCTTCTTAGTAAGAAGGGCGCTGTGATAACCACAAGCTTTATTGATAAGGGAACTTACTTTGTACTAGACTTAGGGTGTCTCAGCAACTTAGGTCACTTACACGTTTTGAGGTTCTTAAAAATTTAAGAAATGACAAAACATGCCTATGGAAACTGTGGTGTTTTTTAAATACCTGTTAAATATTAACTCCATGAGTTTTTGAGGTCATTATACAGTACAATGCTATTCATAAGACAATTAAGGAATTTTTAAAATATGAATTAATAGCATACAGTGGTGCAGTCCAGTAATGGGACACAAGGCTAACACTGTCAGATGAACGATTACTTCTTTCAATCCTGTCAGTATGCCTCCGTTCTCCACAGAAAACGTCATGTGTGCTTAACACCAACTCTTTAAATCTGAGGTGAACAGGAGACCAATGGCTCCCTTGCACCCCTCCTATCTTCCCCCAACAAGCCCTAAGAAGAGTGCCTGTTTCCAGAACTTCATCCTTAAGCCTCTCCTAGCTGGTTATAAGTATACTACTTTCTATATCTTGCCACGTAATCCGGAAATAGAACTCCCACTGCCTTACTTCATGCCTTTACTGTAATTCCCTTGGAGTATTATTACTATTGTGTCTTAACCTCCAGTTTCTCCTCCTCCGAGTCAGCCTCCACATTGCTGCCAAAGATCTCTCTCTTAAATACAGATCTGAGCATGTCACAACCTTGCCTCAAAATCCTAAGTAGAAACCCTTATCCCAAAGGATAACCTTCAAATTCTATAGCGTGACCTCAATCTCCCCACACAGGATCCCGACCCACCTTTGCAGTCTCATTCCCCATCATTCCTCTGACACACCACATCTCTTGTTTTTCCACAAAGGTGCTATGTTCTTTCATTTCTCCCTAGTTTTGCTCCCTCTTACCTCTTCCCAAAAATCTTTACTTTTCTAGATAATTCTGATCCCTCTCTCCTGTGAGAAATTCCTCATTGCTCCCAGAGCGAGTGGATTTCTGAGCCCCTAGCCCATTACACATGTCCTAAGTCACCAAGTGTTAGAGAATGAGATCCCTGGAAAGAGGGTTGTGGTTTGTTCATCTTTGAATACCCCAGCCTTGTACCGTGCACAGTAAGGGCTCAATAAATACTGGCTGGATGATTGAATTAGTTGTCAATAATACCCCATGCTTTCAGAAGCAAATGTAAGTTCAGCCACAAACTACCTCTTGCAAACAGTTTGCGCCATAGAACTCAGCATGATTGCCCACAGTTTTCTGGACTGTTCTTTTAAGGAGCTCTGCAAAATGGTTCTTGGTCGCTGGGCCCCCACATAAACATGCTTTCTCCAAAGCAAACCTTTTTCTTTCTTGGTTGCCTCCTGACTCAGCTGAGCCTGGTGAAGAACCCCTATAAACTTCACTTCCTTGACTTAAGCTACAGTTTTAGCCCAGCACATAGAATCACAACCATCATTCATTGCTGAGATTGTGGCATGCTGTTTATCTATGCATAGTCATTCTCTGGGCAAGAAATTATGCGTTATTAATACAGCTTTATTTTCAGGCCCAAGTTTGGCTGATAGAACATTAGAGGATAATTGGCAGGACAGCTGATTTGTTAGCAAAATGTTGCTTTTTGGCTAATGAATCATTCCAATTTTTGCACTGACAGCTCAGTAACAAGCCTGAAGACTACTTTGCTTCAGACCATTAAACTTTGACAAAGCGGTTATTAACTACAGCTAGAGCCAGCAGCCTGTGGGGGATTACTGCAATTATGAGCCATCTCTGTAATTTTTTTTAATCATTAGTTGAGCCAAGGTGAGTCTGATGATGGAAGGGCTGATGACTGACAGTCCCCATTGCTCTTTAGTACACGAGGCAATAAACAGCGATGGGAAGGACTAATCAGTCAGCACAGGCTCGTTGCTGGGAAGATGCAGTAAGAGCAATAAAGGTTATTGCTCTCAAACAACCCTTTCCTTGGGAAGGAAAAGACAAAGTTTTCCTTTGACTTCTATTTTGGAGGCTAGAGGTCTTTTCTCAGAGGAGAAGTAGAGGGAGGCCACCAAATAGGCAAGCAGGGCAGGAATCGAAGCTTGGGTTCACACCCTATGCATTATTGCATTGTTATACTTCAGACCCGCTTGAACTGCTGCCCTTTCTCCTTACTGCTCCCCACTATTCATAATAGGGATCTTAAACTTAGGTGGATAAATAAATTAGTAGAGCAGAAAGAAGTGGTAAAGACTATGGTAAAATTACAAGTCAAATACAAAGACATCTGTGGGCCAGAGTGTGACTCCCGGTTTACAGACAAAAGTCCAGGTCCTCAGCCTGGGGTGCAAGACCTTTCACATCTGGCCTATGCCTCTCCAGTTTCATCTTTCTTTTCAAAAACCTTACATCTCAGCCTAACTGGGATGGTCTCCAAATACACCCTGCAATTTGCAGTCTCTCTATCTTTGCTCTCCCAGGAATGACTTCTCCCTTGAAATTCATTTCTACATGTTCAAATCTTACCCGCTCTCTGGGTGTCAGTTTCTTGTCAACTTGGGAAGAAGAGGTGGATTAGATCAATGTTAATACCCTTTCTCATCTAAAGTTTTGTGAATCTGTGGCATTTTCACCAACTTTGGACAGTATACACTTGAATCTAGTTGCACTCTGGGGCTCTAACCCCATGTAATACTTGGCATCCCCTAGGTGGGCACATTGCTGGGAGTCTTGCTGTCATCACAGATGCTGTCCACCTCTTCATTGACCTGACCAGTTTTCTGCTCAGTCTCTTCTCCTTGTGGTTGTCATCGAAGCCCCCCACCAAGCGGCTGACGTTTGGATGGCACCGAGCAGGTACAGTTCATCAAACGAGCGTTCATGGCAGCACAGGGCTGTAGAGTCAAACCAAGGATAAGAATGGAAGAGGCAAAGCAAAGCCCAGTTCGGAATCCCTTAGAGGCACATCTCTGGTGCACAGGACAAAAATATGTATGTGGTAATGTGTATTCCCAATGTTAATTCAGCTAAAAGACAGATTAATTGTGCTACCTCTCCTCTAATGGGACAACAGGAATACATATGCCTCATCAGCAAACACTCCGGCCCAGAGTCTCAGCGTGTGGTCACAGCTCTGATAGTATTATGTTCCTCTACATCTGGGAGAGAGGATGGGGTAAGTTTCTACCATTCTGCAAAGTAAGGAGCAGAAAGCCCAAGAGAGATGGAGAGATGGAAGAACCTCTGGCAAAGTCGTAAATAGAATGTGAAGGAGAACTGGAGGCAGAGCAAAGGTCGCTGACAAACTAACACCTGCAGCCTTCACTAAAAGGTACCACTAGACACAGACCACAGCTTGTGTACTGACAATTGTGGACTGTGGTTTTTCAAGCTTAGAATGATAGGAAGTTCTAATTTCATACCAACTGATTTATCATCACAGGTGTTTTGAACTGCCTTTCCTTTAACATTCAGAGGGAGAGAGCAGAGGCAATAAACATCAATGAAAAGAACTTGTGGCAATGTGATCTGAAGATGCTTTTTAGTCCCTGAACAGACCTATGCTTGGAAAACATGTACCTTGGGCTGAGCACCCAATATTTTTACATACATTTTACTCTTTCTGATACCATTGGCCAAAGCTGTTTTGTAAACATAGGGAGGACTCAGGATCTAGAATACTGCTTTACTTTCTCATCCTGGCCATGGAAATCCATGAGCATGGACAAGCTAGAAGACCAGGCAGTCCCGTCCAGCACAACTGTCTGCTTCAATGTCAATGTTCTGTGATACCGAGTACAGTGGTCATGGAGCACTGTGAATGTAGCTAGCGCTCCTGAAGAACTGGATTTTCAATTTTACTTCTGAATTTAAACAGCCCCATGGGATTCCCATCTTAGGCAGCACTACTATAGAAACATACATAAAAATCAATGAGCACATCAGACATGCAATTTCATGGATGACTGTGTTTAGGAAGAATCTATAAAAGGTAAATATATTTTAAAAAATACTAAGTAGCTGATAAGACAGATGGTTTGTGGATATGGCAAAAATCCTGAAGGTTGTGTGTAAATGACAAATCTGCGAAGCGATAACCCGGCACTGGGGAATGGTACATTACATTGTTCTGCTTTAAAAGGGGGTTGGACCACAATTACACAATGTGCCTCGCTACTGACTCTCAGGATATTGCCAGACCTGTGTAGGCGGTTAGAACCTACCCACAAGGCTGAGTTAAAAGATCAGCGTGAGGTGTTAAGGAATTCCTAAGTGAGCAAGGTACTTTTACTCAGCGGGCAGATCGAACACTACCTTATCCTTAAATATTAATGTAAATGTCTCCATTCTGATACTTCTTTTCCTCTTAAATGTTTGCTCTTAAAATGCAATTAGACTACGGCTATACTTCTGAGCTTGCCTCCGTGTTTATATGTTGGGCTGGCAAATGAAACTCATTTTCATCAAGTACCCTCTGAAGCCTTCCCTTTTTGCTATTTTATTCCACAGAAGATACTGGTCCTGGCAAGTTGTAAATGTTTTATGGAGAAATTAACAGTTTCTAAACACATTTTATTCTCTGTGTCTCATTATTTCATCTCCTAATAAGTTTCAATCACTTCGGCACCTGTTTAAATTAAAATCCCCGAGGAAAACAGCGATGGCAGGCAGCAATTAATTTGCTTAAAAAGTTTGCTGGAAATTACTTAGTAATAATAGGGAGCATAATGAACTCAGACGCTGGTGTTTCACGAATGCAACATTTAAGTGCCTCAGCTTAGCACTAAAATCCATTCACACTCCTGCTTCGTGAACCAGCTGAAAGCCTCTTTTTCCTTTGTGGGGGGAACATTAATGTCTTAAGATGCTTGGGGAGGTTGATGACTTTTTTTGTGTATGGGTATCGGTGTGCTTGAATCCCTAGAGATCCTCGGTGCCCTGCTGTCCATCCTGTGCATCTGGGTGGTGACTGGTGTGTTGGTGTACCTGGCGTGGGAGCGCCTGCTGTACCCTGATTACCACATCCAGGCAACCATGATGATCGTCGTCTCAGGCTGTGCGGTGGCAGCCAACATTGTGTGAGTCACCCTGCACACTGCCCGTGAAGCTGGTCTTCAATCCTGTCTGGACATAGATTTGCACTGTTGTCTCTTTTTGTTTAATTCCTCCACTTGTGAGGATGGTAGAGACCCGACAGTGTTCAAACAGTGCTAAAGGTGCTTGTACTAGTTTAAGTTGAAGGATGTTTTAATACTGGTTTCTAATACTTACCTTTCTGAATGCTTTCCATATCTACATTACCCAGGTCGATGCTCACAACACCCTTACTTTACTGATTAGGCAACTGAAGATCAACAAGGTTAAATAAATTGCCAACCAGGAAGGGCAGAGCCAGAATTGGAATCTAGATACAGCAGACCCAGAATCGAGTTCCTAGGAATTAATGCCTATTGACCGTCCCACATCGATGTAATTGACTTATTGACGGTCCCACATCCATGTAATTAATTGACTTATTGGTGGGCCCACATTGATGTAATTGACTCCTGTTCAGTCTTTTTTTGTTGTTGTTATGTAAACACATGGGTTCCTAGAGAGCTAGGTTGGAAAGGATCTTAAATTTTATTTGCTTCAGTTCCCTTTCTGCTTTTGAGGGTTCGTCTGCACCAGTCCCATAAAATCGTCATTAGTTTCACATACATAAAAAGAACTAATAATGGAATTTATTTCTCTCAAAAGCAGTCTCTTATCTTTGCATCACTGTGCCATGATGCCATGAAAGTTCTTCCTTAATCTGTGTTAGCTGAACTCTCTCTTTAGTTTTTACCTGTTGATCCAGTCTCTTATCCAGACAGTCTTAAGTCATTCTAACAGGACCTGTGATCATATCCTACTGGACATGGGATCACTGCCATATTGGTCTGGCCTTCACCAAACAAACTACATGATTGTTCACGAAAATGGGGTTTTGAGGCCAAAGCTTTGATCGATTTTGGTCACATTGCTTCTTTCCATTTGATAGTCTGATTCTGTGCACCCCTACTTAAAACTGTATCACCTGTTTATCTATTATCTATCACATATCTGCCACCTGTGATATACAGACTAATGGCCTCTCAAAGATTTCCACATTTTATCCTTGGAACTTCTGAATATGTTAACCTACCTGGGAAAAGGAATTTTGCAAATGTGATTCAGTTAAGGAAGGATCTTGAGATGGGAAGATTATCCTGGATCACCCAGATAGGCCCCATACAACACTAAGGTCCTCCTGATAAGAGGGAGGCATAAAGTAGGGGAGGAGAGAAGGTGTTCTGTTGCTGGCTTTGAAGATGGAGAAAGGGAATGTAAGTGACCTCCAGGAGCTGGAAAAAGTTAAGAAAATGAATTCTCCCTTAGAACCTCTAGAAGGAATGCAGTCCTGCACACCTGTTTTAGATTTCAGACTTCCAGAACAAAAAAAAAAATAAAACATTTATGTTATCCTAAGCCAGAGAGACTTTGTGGTAATTTATGACAGCAGCGATAGGAAACTCATGTCCTATCTTTGCACCATCTATCTGTCTATCTTGCAATGCAACATGCTATGCTGTGGGTTTATACATGAAAATGAAGCAAGACAGGGATAGCAGGAGGGCATTTAAAACAGTGTTTTTGAAAGCGGACACAGCAGACTCTGGAATTAGAGGAAAATCTGAGCATAAACACTTTGAAAAAGCTCCTTAAATCACTCTAATACCCTTACCTTGTGTCTGCCTCAGTTCCTCACCTCTTAGTTTGTGAACTATTGCTCAAAATCTCAGAGCTAAAAAATTAGAAGAGTAGTATTTGATCTACTGTCACCAACTAGATCCCTTTTTCCACCCAGTTAACTTGAAAATGTGTTTCACATTGGCACTGGGAGAAAAAGAGTGAGAGATCAATACAAATCTATCACCACTAGGAGACAAATAAGCCAGAGCACATGTCCTGCTGACTGTGGTCAATAACAACATCTCTGCATGAAGACAACAGCATGTCTATAAGGAAGTGGGAAAAAGAAAAATACTAATAATTTCCCAAGACTCCTATGTCATATAGGTTGTGTCGATGCTACATGAAGATGAGGGATACGCCTAGCTAATTACCAGATAAATCTGGGTCCTCGATGATTGAATCTGACTCTCTAATTCATTTCATCCAAATTTTCTTTTTAGTGCAACTGCTTTCAAACTTTGATCTTAACATTGCAGGTGCTTTTCATACTTAGAAATACAAGGGAATGGAAAAGTGTTGAATTCCCTGTGTAAGTAGGTAGTTATTTATGGTTGAAGATACCGAGTGACTATGTTTTCTCCCAGAACCAGGATTACAGGTGTCAAGTTTCTGCTAGCTGTGGTGGTATCTGAATTCAGACACAGCAGAACCATAATTTGGGAATAAACTTATTCCTTGGGGACCCAAAATCAGGACAGAAAGTTATAACAGAACTGCAAAGGGCTTCTAGGATGAAGATTATTTACAGAGTCTTAAGGCTATTGCATGGTAAATTTTCTCTGCATGAAACAGTCCCTCCTCTCCTAGCTCAGTTAACTCTAATATAACCTTTCAATCCAACTCAATTGCTTTGTCTCTCTAACTAAATCAGACTCCCCTGTGGTCCTACCCATAGTACCAGTTCTCAGTAGATTTATTATAATTAGAATTTTCCATGTATGTGTGTCCTTCTTAAATCCCCGCCCTCTCCTTCACACTTACAGCTATACTGGGGAGGGACCGTGTCTGTTTTCACTCACCATTACACCCCAAGCATTTAACAGTGCCTGGCATACAGGAGGACCTAAGTAAATTTATTTTTTAATAAAATGATTTTTAAAAATGAATGAGAATGTGATGAGCACACAGGGCAGACCTAGAAAGGAAGTCTATTAACTGCCAGCCATATCAGTCTGTTTTAAGAATTTTAAATGGTAGCTCCTCATTGAGGGTGAATTTCTGCCCACACACTACCAATCTAAAAATTGTACATTACGTAATGTTCAAATCTTGGTGGATAGCAGTCATTCCACTTAGTGGTGATGGCCTGAGACTTAACAGGCACTTTACCTGCAAATAACCTGGGATACATGGTACCAAACAATAGTTTCTTAAGCTTTTGTTCCAAAATGCACAGAAAGGACTTCTAGACTAAAAACTCCTTGTTGGCCATCAGTAAAAAGGTTCTCATTTTACCTTTGGTCTAATACCTCTTAAAACTGCAGGTAAATAGTATCAAGTACATAATTTATAGTGCCTACTACTTATCTTTTTGACTTGGGTAGGAGATATTAGACTTTGTAATATATGTAAAGTAAATATATATGTGTATATATATATTTTGTGATATATAAAAGAAATATATATAAACACACATACACAAGTACATTTATAATACATTGATATATGTCTCTTGGTAATAGCTACATATTCATAAGCAAAATACTCTCATCATTGACCATTAGGAAAATTTTCAAATTTCAAAATCTCATGGAAATGAACAAAATTTAAGTAATAAAAGATTTAAAAATCCAACCTTGATGGAATTCACTACTTAATTTGTTTATCAACTTCTGCTGCTTTTTGCGTTTGAAACCAGTACATATGATTAAGCTCCCACCCAAGCTCAGCTTTAAGCCTAGCTCTGTGACATTCGGCAGACAGTCAGTAAAGGTATTTCCCCACCTCCTTGTCAAATTCTGGGCTTTCATCTAAGAAGTGATGCTTTCCAGTTTTAATGTGAAACAGAGTAGCATTAGGCAGACGGAAGAGCAACTGAAGCAAATCTTCATTGTCTGTCCTGATGTGAAAAACTTAAAATTCTGATATACCTGTGTTCAGAATGAGTCCAAAATAGAACATTTTAGAGCATAATATTTCAACTACCTGCCATTTTGGACAATACATACAATTGTCAACTCCTCTGTTATGCTGCATCGATTTTTAAGGGTTAATTTCACATGTGCTGAAGATACTGTTCTCTCTTTCAGTCTAAGTGTAATTTTGCATGAGAGACGTCCTGGCCACAATCATAAGGAAGTACAGGCTAATGCCAGTGTCAGAGCAGCTTTTGTGCATGCCCTTGGAGATCTATTCCAGAGCATCAGCGTGTTAACCAGTGCACTTATCATCTACTTTAAGGTGAGTAAGTTTGAATTTACTCACTGTCGTAGTAATTTTAGAGATTAAGTAGTACAGAAGCTGACCCTTCAATAATAATTTAAATGAGGGTAAACAGCCTATGTTTGCCTACGCACAAACTACTCTGAAAAGTTTAAACAAACATTCAAAGCCTGAAACCTTAGACATTCAAATTGCTAAGATCCATGTCTCTAACTGTAGGGCTACCAATCTTTCAAGAAAGGAATTCCTTTTGTCATTTCTTTGTGGGTTAAGATAGACAGCATGGAACCATGAATACATTAGGGTTCTTGGGTTGTAAGAAAAAGAAAAGATCTGTAGCTCACTTAAGCAAAAATATATTTATTGGCTGAAAATTATTGGATGTACTCCTGGACAGAAATCAAGGTAGAAATAAGAGCCCTCTGAGTATCTGGATTTCAGAAACCATTTAACTTCTCTCCCAGGCACCACATAGAAATGACTGTGACTCAGCCAATTTCTTTCCCATTTCTTGTTGCTCTGCTGAAGATTCATACTTCTGGGAAAGGGATTCCAAATGACCTAGCTTGGCTGAGGAGGGTAGAGCACCTGGTTGACTATTCCACAATAGCCACAGTGGGGGAGAGGTAACTTCTCCCCAGGTCAGGGTGTTAATGGAAAGCTGAAATGGATCCTGGATGAGCCTCTGACACTAGGCAAGTATTCACTGCAGATCTCTGGTAATGCCATCAATCAACAGAGATGGCATAGGGTGGAAGAAGGGGATAATGGAGGAGAAGAGCATTTAGCTCTGTTTGTATCATGATTGTCCAATTAGTGGGACATTAAAATAAAAATAAAAATTACAAAGACATATCTGAATTCAGTTGAGCAAATGCTCATCGAAGCTTTAAGTTTAAGGAAAAATAATTCAAAATTGTATAGGTTAGTGGAATTTGAGAGTACTCTTAGAAGGCTAGGTTGATGCTGAATTTCTTAGAGGCAACGAGGCATGGACTTTCCTGTAGCACAAAAAACTTCATCACAGGCATAATGGCAGCTGTTTCACCCTGAGGCCAAGGGCTCCAGTGGTGAAAGAGAGCAACGAAGAAGATTCAGTTCTGACTCTTAGGAGTGTATCAAAGATGCCTGCCCGGAGTACGTGTCATAGAAATAAACTGAGTCTGCCAAAACCAAGCTCCAGCTGTACTTGGTCATATGCAGATAATAATACTGAGCAGAGGAAACCCTTTCTTCTCCTCATAATGAAGGCTGAAAAGTCACTGAATATTGTGCAGATCTGTGCATAGTTTCATCACATACTCAGTATTTCTCTTAATTTGAGAGAAGTTAAATTAGGCCTTTGGAGACACTTTCAAGGATGTCTTTCCCTTTACTTCTTCAATGATGGGGAGAGCACGTCCTGTAGACCTTCTTTTTTCAGGCACTAATAGTTTAAAGCTTAAAAGAAGGATTGAGTTTCTAGGAAGTCCTGTCTCTGAGCTGGATGTCAAGTGATGGGTGAGGGAATAGGGAGGGAAGGAGGCAGGGAGGTTCACTTATCTGATTGATCAGACTTTCTGCATGGGAGGACTGAATTCAGTTAACCAAAGTGCCTGTATTTTCTAGCCAGACTATAAAATGGCCGACCCAATCTGTACGTGTGTCTTTTCTGTCCTGGTCTTGGCCAGCACCATCACTATCTTAAAGGATTTCTCCATCTTACTCATGGAAGGTAGGAGTGATTTTATTGTTATTCCCAGGATCAGTGGTTTCTCTTCCCTATAAGTACAAAAGGGATGGCCTCAAGGCATGCTCACTGTTAATGTGCATTATAGGGAAAACATAAACTTAAAGAATTTCTGTGAAAATAAATATGATTTTCATTCATACAGAACAAATACAAAGAATTGGCTTCTGTCTTTCCTCCAGCAACTGTTAAATGATATGGTATAGTATAAAAACAGCATACACAAACATTACACAGAGAAGATGAAGGAGACATTGCAAAAATATGAACTTATCCAGAACTATATGGAGAAGACCTAAGAAAGACGGCATAAATTATCCCTCAGGCAGCATTATAGCTACTGTGAAGGACTTGCCTAAAACCTCTGTTAGACAAGGCCAGCAGTTCTCACCCTTCAGTGGCTTCAGAATCACTTGTAGCGTCTGTTGAGACCCACTGGGGCCACCCCCACAGTTCCTGAGACAGTAGGTCTGGGGTGGGGCCTGAGAATTGAATTTCTAAAAAGATGTTGATGCTGCTAGAGATAAGTAAGGCAAGAAAGAAAAAGGGTAGTGAGATTGTAACTCATCCTGGATGAATGACAGCAGGTCTTCAAAGGGTCAAATGCAACTACCCAGAGATGAAACATTAGGCTCAACAGTCAATTCAGGTCCAAATACCAGGGGTCTACCATGTGCATAACATTCCACTCAGAGCATGCCCTTTAGAGTCTGACATCCCACTTCCCTATGTGCTCTTGGCAATGGCTCTTAACCTCTCTGACTTCCCATTTCTTCTTCCCCGGGTAAATATAAATTGTTAATATTACTAACTAGCTCTTAAAGTTCTTATAGCTATTAAATAACTATAAATAAAGTACTTAGCACAAACTTTGACATGTAGAAGTTTCTCAGTAAAGGTGTGTTTTTATTATTGTTACAATATAACAATTTCACGCTTGACTCCATACACATTCTGTGGCTAATCTGAGATAAGAAGTCCTTTAATTTGTTTCTAGTACCTTGAACTTTGTGCAACTCATAGAGTGAAAGAACATTTTGGTCAGCTAATTGTTACCTCTCTGAAAAAATATGAAGTGGGATTAAACTAGATGCAAATTGTAGAGTTTTAAATTAGCCCCAAGGAGGAAACCCCCACGAGCAAGTTCTTAAATCCTGTAAAAGGAGGGTTAAGGAATCCCTGTTCCTTTAAATGAGTGGTTCCCAACTAGCTTCTCATTACAATCATCTGGGAAGCTTTTTAAAACTACTTATGCCAGGCCCCATACTGAGATTCTGATTTAAATGACTGGAGGTGGGGCTGGCTTTGATGTTTTTTTTTTTTTTTACATGCAGTCAAGCTTGAGAACCACTTCCAGACAGAACTGCTCAGTGCCTTACAAATGTTAGTGCAGTGGCTCTCAACTTTGACTGCTGTTGTTAGAATCACCAACTAAGCTGTGAAAATACTGGTGCTGGCTTATCCTCCAAGGGTCTGATTTAATTGGTCTTGGGTGTAACCTGGTCAGCAGGATTTCTAAAATCTCCTCTGATGATACTAAGTGCATCCAAGGTTGAGAGCCACTCTGGAAGCATAGAGATTTCACATCCTCATCCACAGATAGGTTCTTTTGGAGGACTGAAATTGAGCTGAGTGAGGTGTATTTGGAGGACTGGAATTGAGCTGAGTGAATTGTAAATATATGATTGTGTTGTATATACATAAGCCTAAAGAGTGGTCATCCTTAGAATTCTCTTCTATAGCATCCTCTTTAGATTATCTTTAGTTGATAAAGATTTACCCATTATGTTAAATGTTGTGCTGGTTGATTTTTTTTTAAGTTCTTATATCAAACTGATGTCTTTAATGATTCTAAATAACCGCTGGCTCGGTTTTTCTCTCTGTAGCTAGCCAAAGCAAGCACCTCACACTTTCATATCCTCTCATCTTCTAAATTATGATCCTTGCAATGTTTGAGAAAAGTGACCCTATTTCTCTTCACCTTCCCTTCTCCAGGCTAGAGACATCCTGGTTCCTACAGCCTAAAAGAATAGCTGATAAGTGGCCAGGCTCCCCACCCTCCTGGGTGCCCCACACCATTTCTTTAGAAGCGAGGATGACAGTCAAACTGTTACATTTTGTGACCTGGGCATTAAACCCTGACAATGTGCCTAAAATAACAGAAATTTTACAAACCAAATAATATGATGGTATTATAATGTTAGGTTCACTAAGTGACTTTTGGGATAAATAGCATTTGTATAGCATTACAGCTTACAAAGAGTAGGTATTTTCTGATTTGCTCCTCAGAAACTCCATGAACTATATATACATTGCTCTTATTACCCTGTTTTACTAGAAATGTGTTGAGGATCAGAGAAGTTCCAAGATTTGAGTAAATTTCTAACAGTTGTAGTCAGAATGCTAATCTGGGATTGATACCAAATCCCATGTTATCTCCTTATGCTTTTCAGAGTCTTTGCAAAGATAATTGGGAAAAGCACAATTGGTTTAATAATACACCCTGAAAACAGAGAATGATTCATGTTGTTGGTTATTGCATAGTAAGTTCTACACATATTCTTTGATTGATGGTAAAGCCTTTGAAATAGGCAAATCTGATCTGTAAACATTTGAGGCAAGAAGCCAGAAAAGGGGAGAGTAAGTTAATGTTTTGGGGAGGACTTTGCAGCCCCATTTGGCCATGTCGGTGATCTGTATTTACTTGAATACCAGCAGCCTCCCACTCTTCCCTCTTGTCAGGTGTGCCCAAGAACCTGAATTACAACAGTGTGAAAGAGCTCATCTTAGCGGTGGATGGCGTGGTGTCTGTGCACAGCTTGCAGATCTGGTCTCTGACAATGAACCAGGTGGTTCTCTCTGTTCATGTTGCTGCAGGTCAGTGAGCTCTGCAAACACCCTGACAAAATTCAGTCCTTGTCCCATAAAGCCAGTAATTTTCCACCTTTTTGTAGAGCTGCCCTTAGTGTCTGTTGACTGTCAAACAATTGTGAATTGTTTTGTGTTACCAAAGGCCTTTGAAAACCACCCCCTTGTGGATGTTGCCATAGCAACAATAATACTGATGACACCCCTTGAGGCTGACTTGCATTGGGTGAAGGGTAGAACAAATGGCTAAAATGCCATGCAGACTTCAAGCCTCAGACTGAAAATTATGCTTCAGAGTACTATTTGTCTTGGTGCCTGATCAGTAAAATAATTGGGATGAATTCAAAAATAAGTCTTCATTGAGTATCTCCTGGATATAAGATGTTTTGCTTGTCACTGAAGATAGGTGAAGGAGACCAGGTCCCATCCTTAAAGTTCTAACAAACTAAAAGACACACCAGAAGAAAACTGGTGGGTTACTGAATGGTTAGAAGTTCTGTAACCATGTGAGATAATTCATAGGATGTCGGGTTTATTCTAAACTACCTCCTCAAGTAGAAGGTGATTTTGTTCATAATATGTCCTATGGCTGGAAAAATGGGCAGTGGTGGTGGTGGTGGGTCTTTCCCTGCCTCCAGAGTCAGCTCAGGCCAAGGATAATATGTTAGGTTACTAAACTATAACTCAAGAAGTCAGTTAGAGGCAGGGTACAGGAACCTGGTGAGGCGTCCAAGGACTGTGCTCTCTCAGACATCCTCATCTTCACTGAGAGGCTCAGATCCGACTACAGGGAATTTACAATATCCACAAATACCAATATTTCACTGCACATGAAAGAATCTATTCAACAATCAGGTTACCACGGAGGAACTTTACAGCCTCCTTATACCTTTTGGGACAAGAGGAAAGATGCCAGTGAGGGTTGCTGCTCTAAGAATGGTCTGTGGGGAGCTCTACATGCCTCCTGGTTCCTGTCAGGAGCCTTGATATAAGTTCTGATTAGATGCAAAGGCTGCAACCCAGAGATCCCTGGGGACTGGTGAGCAGTGCGGTTTAAGAAATAATAGTTCTGTCCTGGGTTTCTCTCTTTCATAGTCAGCTCCAAGGAGTGCCAGACCCCAGAGAGAACTGTGAGCAGGAAGAGTTCACACAGTGAGAGGGTACTTTGCTGCATTAGAGATTTTCCTGCCTTTTCTGTGTGAACATAGCTGATTGTCAGAGTCAATGTGGCACCTTCGGAGTGCTCTGCCGGTGCCCCCCCTGACCAGCTCAAAGACAACGTACTTGAAGCTGGAGATTTAGCAGTTGCCCGTATGTGTGTAATCAGTGCCAATCTCACTATGGTTCTTTATCAACAGCAGCCAGCCGGGACAGCCAAGCTGTCCAGAAAGAGATTGCCAAAGTCCTCAGCGATCGCTTTCCCGTGCACTTACTCACCATTCAAATGGAATCTCCAGCTGACCAGGACCCAGACTGCCTTTTATGTGAAGACCCCCGGGACTAGTTCAGCACACTGTCAAATTCTTGAGTTTGACGGGCCACTGCGTGCTGCTCTGCAGTTTCTGGAATGTAAGAAATAAGGAACCAAAGATAGAATTTTGAGAAATTGATGACACAGTACAATGCACATATTATCCTTCTTTATTTAGCTCCATCCACCATGAAGGAAGGAAGACGCATTTAGATTCATCAGTCAATTGGGTTATCAACTCATCAGTAGCTGTGTTCAATTATAGGAATATGTGCCCTGACTGGGCAGAGTTAACAGCTGTCTGGAACCACAGGCAATAAAAAATTCACCTCCCTTCAATAACACATCCTGAGGATGAGGGGGTAAAGTTGAACTCAGGAAAGTTGTATTAAGAATCAGTGCCAAGGCAAAGAGTCACAAAATCCTTCCAGAACACGAGAAGCAAAAATAAGAAGAACCAAGTGAGGTTAAAAGAGAATCTGGAGGCTAAACATCCCATTAGAACTTGACTTTCCCACCGAGTTGTAATATCATTTGGGGTAACATCGTTGGGCTCTCTGTTAACATCACTATTCATTAAATGAGGTAGAAATGCCCTCTGTTTAGCTTGCTTGTAAATTATGTTTTAGTATGTCTAGAACTATTGAATGATATTTTACTCCTCTGAATAAAAGCCATGCATAAATCAAAAAATTCTGAATTGCTGCTTTTTGAGTGTTTTCATATGGTGTGACCTAAGATAAAAGACAACAAGGAGGCACAGAGCATCAGAGTTCTTATCCCAGATCACATTGAAAATAAGTTAGTCAAAGAATTAAGAACTTCCAGATCTTGAATAATATTTATGGAGTGCCAACTAGTGTCCAGGTATTGTACTAGCTATTTAAATATGACACCTGGTTTCTTTCTAATGACAGATTTGGGAAGTTGAAATTAATAGCATCATTGTATAGATAAGGATAGAGACTCATAGAGGTTAAGAAACTCAATCAAAGCCATTCATTCATTCACTCAGAAATATTTTTTGATGCTGACTATGGGCTGAGTAGTGGTGAATCAAGTCAATATGGCCTTTGTGCTCATGGAGTTCCTTCACTTTTGTTGGGGAGACAGATATGCCACCAATAAACACCACCAAGAATGTACTACAAATAGCAAGAAGTGAAATGAAAGAAGAGAGGCTGATTTAGATCAGGAGATGTCAACACAGAGCCTCTCTGAAGAAATGGCATCCAAGTTGAGACCGGAACAAAAACGTTGTTGATAGACAAATGAATTGTAGGAGAAAGCATATTCTAGAAGAAGCAAGAGCATGAGCAGACACCATGAAGAAAGAACTTGGTGCATTTGAGGAAATGAGGAAGGCCTTGTGGCGGGAGGGTACTAAGTAAAGGGGTGACTTGAAGGACATGAAGCAGGAGAGATCAGCAAGTCCAAGTCAGAAAGCTGAAACCCACACCTGTTTTATCCAGACTCTCATCTATACCTTTTCTTTGAACACATTTTTTTTTTGCTGTTTCTTTTTGACCAAGTAATCTGCATTGATAATCAACCATTATTTCAGAATTGCATGCAAGACAAGTCTACACTCTTTAAAAGAATGGGATGAATAAATTGTTGAGTTTAAAAATAAAGGACTGACAATATTTCTGTAAGGGCTCCTCTCCTAGGTACCTTTAAACTTTTCTCTATGTAGAGACAAGAGTCTGGCTACAGAAAGAAGAAACCTGAACTAATTGAAATGGTTGTGGGTTAACCTGCCAGAAGACCTGACCCCCACGGAACCTGAGTTATGCCCCTGACAATGCAATACGAAAGGGGGATGTGAAGGATGTGGGGCAAATAGGGCACTCTGTGATAGAGGGAATCAGAACCCGTTTCAATCCCACTCCGCTTCCTTCCAGATCTGTGACCCTGAAATGGCACTTACTTCCTCTGAGTTTCAGATTCCTCATCTGAAATGGGGATTATACTTTCATCAAGGAGTTTCTACTAGAATTACATGGAATAATAAATGTGAAGAATAAGGTTCTGTGTGTGATAAGGTGAGTGTTTAATACCTGTTCTTCCCAATCCAGGGTTTCCTTCCTCAGCATCATGGATGATTTGAGGCAGGTCCTTCTTTGTTGTGGAGGACTGCTGTGCACTGTAGATGTTCAGCAGCATCCCTGGCCTCTACTGGCACAACTAGCACTCTCCACCCCAAGTTGCAACAACCAAACACACACACACACACACACACACACACACACACACTCTTCCAGGCTATACTATACGGAAAGAATGGTGACGGGCTGGGGCATGGAGACCTGGAGCTTGGGGTGGCTGCCTTGTGATGAGAAGCCAACGGAAGAGTGCATGGCTCCAGGCTACTCCTCTGATGCCAGGCCTACTTCTGTTCACTTTCCAGATCCTTCAGCAAGGCGGCAGGAACACTTAATACGATTTGTCTGAGACTAAGATATTCTTTGGGCTGTGTTGCACTCCTAGACAGGGTTACTGTGTCTTAAAGCTAAGGACACATGCTCTCATTTTTATCTCTTCTTGTCCTTTTGGTAAAGAAATGTAGACAGAGGGTGTCTCCTTGATCCAGGTGTAGGCATGGTTCTGTCCTCTGAGCAGAGAGCTGAATAGGTAAGTTAGACCAAGGCCTTCTCTGTAGATTCAGTCCTCCATCTCCCTCTCCCTCTCTCTTTGCATAATAGGGGGAATTGAATGTGCTGGTCTCAAAATTTAAATTAAATAGTAGAAAAGTAATGGACAGCTCACTCAGCTTAGCTCAAGAAGTGTGTTTTATGCTACAAACATTTCATGGGTTATTGGATCCTGATGCAGATATTAATGATGTGGTATTTTGATTCCTCCTCTGCTGTTATATTTTGCATGACTACTTCTTTTCTTCATGGGGAAGTGGGGCAATGGGCAAGGCAAGATTCTCTCATGCTGAGTCCTTGTTCACATAACACCAGTGCTTCTAAGCCCTGACTGTAACTCCGCATTGGCTCTGGAGAGTAAAAATAAAGACGTGTAGGCTTACACCCTGAAAATCCTGAGTCAGTGGGTCTGACTTGGAACCTGAAAGTATCCAGAGATAGTTCTAAAGAATAGCCAGAGGCTAGAAGAACCTCAGTCAAAGGAGGTCCCTAGTGGGGGATTCAGACACATACCCAGATAGCCACAATGATATCTTGAATTTCAGTGATGTGTCTGGGGTAGACAGGGAGCATGGAGAAAGTGATGAGAAGTGCTCTGTGGGCATAGCTGTTGATACATTGCACTGGCAGCCACAATGGGCTCCAAATTATATATGGAGGCTCTCTAGACAGATGAAGGAAGGGCATTCTAGACCAAGGGAAGACTATATGCAAGTCATGCATATATTTATTTGTTAGTTTTTAACTTGCAAAGCAGAATACATGATTTTATGTCATTGTCAGCTCGAGGAGGGTACTGGAAACCTAGCAAGCATTAATAATTGTTGTGGCAATTATTCTGGGACTATGTGGGGCCTTGTCATTATTTTTCATTTACATATGTATTTTTCTGAAATTTTGAGGGCGAAGAAAACATTGACTTTGACTGAGGAGGTCACATCTGTGCCATCTCTGCAAATCAATGAACGTTGCTGAAAGAGCTGTTTAGCATTCTGCTGACAGCTCTCCCTGCTCAGCGGAGACAGACTTATCCCCCACCCCAGTAAGCACGTTTAGGCAACCAGAATAAGAACCACTCAGGTTCCTAATGTCTCCCACCACAGCTGGCTCTCAAAATGGAAGGGACCATCACCAAATCGTATCTCCTGTCTCAAAGGCCACTGAATGGTTTTGCTTTTCATGTCTTGTGCAGGACAGAGCCCTTAAGACCAGATATGACCTGGCCAACACACAAGTTCTAATGTAACTGTTCACTCTGCTTTCTTTTAAAAATCATGTTTATCTTTGATTTTATGTCAGAAACACACAGAATGCCAGGTAATCATAAAGAAGGGAGATTTGTATGTCAACCAAAGGAATTGCCCCATACCCCCTAGCCATTTCTACTATTTCCCTGAAATTCTACTTCTTTACTTGGCTGGACGGTGGGTTTTTTTGTGACAAAGTGTAAGGCAATCTGCAATAGGAACTTGAGATGAAACTGCAGATGTCACCACGGGGCTTTATGGACCATATATCAGTTATGGAGGTCTGCCTCCCCTTTTGCCTCTTCCTTGTCATTACCATGAACTCCAGGCCACTTGAAGTTACTGGAGTCGTGTAGCAGAGTTCTTTACTTTGTGGCCTTGTATTCTCTCTGGCTATCAAAACATTAATGATCTTTCATGTCCTTCAAAGCAACATGCTTTATTCTTCACAGTACTGAAATCAGGCCAAATTTACCACCACCCTACATCCTTCATATGCTTCTCTGTCACCCAGCACCCAGTCAAGATTTATCTAGTGCTCAGCAGTGATGTTAGGGTCCATAAAAGGAATTTATGTGTTCCATATGTTTGGTTACAGATGGGAAATGGGAATGTTGAAGGACAGGAAGGAAAGAATGTTTATACTTTGAACATAAGTTCTATAGTTAGACTGACTGAGTTTGAACCTGATCTCTTCCCTTTATTAGTTCTGTGACCTCGAGCTAGTTACTTAAATGCGCTCTCCTTGTTTCTTCATCAATAAAATCTCCCTACTCAGATGTATGAGAATTTAAGAAATTAGGACACTTAAAGAGGCTGGATTTGTGCATGGCATGTGGTTAGCATTCAGGAAATAGTATCGTTTGTTTATTTTTCTATACAAATAAGTGCATATGTGTGTGCACCAACACAGATTTATATCATCCCAAACTTTAAATGATTTTAAGTCTTCAGCACAACACCTACAAGAGAATGGAGGAAGTATCGGTGATGTTACACAGCTCTTTCTCTCATATGGAGTGACTAAGGGCTTGCTGAAATACAGGCATTTACCGAGAGAGGGTTAACTTGTGAGGGAGTAATGGATACATTAAAATAGTTGAGTTCCTCTCTGACATGCTCTGAAAACTACTTTCATCTTTGAAGTAAAAGCTGAATTAGTCACTCAAAGTGCATTAATTAACAAAGTCTAACTGTCCAGTTAAATGGAGGCAGATTCATAGATCTTCCAGACTTCCTACCATGCTCCTGTGAAATATCACTTCCTTGGTCTATGGTCTCTCTGCCTCTGTGCTCTAGCTACTACTTGCTCTTAACCAGATGCAAATTCCTCCTTTTGGTCTCTAAGCAGTCACGGGCGTATATAGATCATTTACCCATCTGTTAAATATCGCAGAGCCAACAAAAGCCTTTAGCTCTCTGGTGTAAAAAAAAAAAAAGCAACTCTGGGCATATACATTTTATAAATTCTTGGAGAATGTTGCCCTCCAGCTCCATCTCTGCCCAGTGAAATGTAAGCCAGAGAACCCCTAGAAGAGAGGAGCCTCATTTTCTGCAATTAGCTTTAAAGTACCTTCAGGAAATGATTTTCTCACTCATCTCCCTGCATTCCCTGTTTTGGATCACAGGGCAATCTGTTTAAATGACTAATTTACAGAAATCATTAAAGACACCAAGCAAATGTTGTCTTTGAATACCCACATACCAAGTTTTACAAGTCCTGCTTGACATGACAGTGATGAAACCACTTAACAGTCCAGCGCAGGCGGATATATACATAAAAAAAAAGGTGACCATATGTGGTTCAGTTTCCTAACTTTCAGATTTCACACTTAACGTTGTCATTCTGTTACTGGGCACCTGTTTAAATCCTATTTTTAAATGTTAATGTATGTTGTTTAAAACAAAATCAGGGAAAAGAGTTTGGGTTAAGTCATCATCTTTTTATCACTAAAAGTATGGCAGAAAATGTTTCTCATAAAACCAACCAGAGCTGTAATTAGAATACTCAATCTTATTGGAAGGAAGAACCACTGAGGGAGCAGATTGGTCTAAGAGAGATCAAAGATGATCTAAGAATTGGAAGCACCTTTGAAATCAGCCTGGTCATTAGTATGAAACCCCAGTGAGGGAAAACGATGCTGGTTAGAGGCATTAGTAGCCCTTGACAATTGTTAACAAGCAAATGTGTGCTTCTTCAACTATAAAGGCCAGGAAGTGATGAGAGATGTCGGTTGAGCTGAATGAGTTGAACTGCACCCTTTTGATGTGTGTCAGTCAAGCCCTAGGAGACAATGCATCACTGTAACTGCCCTATATTTCCTTTCTTCAAAGCAGTGCCATTTGCTAAAAACATAATTGTCCTATTTGCAGACATTAAAACCATGTGGTCATTGTACACTGTCTAACGGGACATCAAATGTCATTTCCCTAGATCTGTAGAATTTAGGAGTGTTTTCGGATATTATGGAAGAAGAAAGGGAGCCAGCTGTGCTGAGATATTGTAAAGCATAGTGAATTAACCTGTACAACAGAATCGGATGTGACCTTGGCATCTTGTTTGAAGTTGAACTGTGTTCTTCAGATTGGAGTAGGCACTTACTAAGTTAATGCCCTGTTTCTTCTCCTTTCCCTACTCTATTTTTTAAGAGCAGAAGAGAGGATTGTATTTGGCATATACACGGGAATGATGAACAAGGATTTCTGTTACTGTCCCATTCTCTGCTCCAAATTTGTCTCTGACATGGCAAAAGTGCACAGTCAGAAATATCAGTACCCTGAGCTGACATGTCTTTAGAGCAGTGCTTTTTATAATGAAGAATTAATGGCCCAGAAAGATGAAGCCTCCTTTTCTGGTTTCCACTGAGTTCAGCACCTTGTATGAATTTAGAATGGGAAAGGACAGTTCAGATTTCCCTGACTCAATAAGCTCTGAATTTATAAACAAAAAACAAATGCCCTTTTCATTTACTTTCCAATCCTTTCTAAACATAAATCCATCAAGAAAATATTTCAGGATCTTAGATTAGAACATCTTTAATGTTGACTAAAGAGAAAATTCTGAGAGGCACCATGATCAAGCATAGCTAATGGGCATGCAATTATTTTCTCCTCCTTCTCCTACTTACCATAATTATTATTTTGATAACAACCTAGAATTTTAAATACTGTAGAATTAACCACTTATGCCCCAATTATGGACCATGTTTTACCTGGATATAAACACTGCACATTAGTAGAGACATGTTGATACATAGATTTTGAAGAAAAGTCTAATCTTCTTTCTACTCTAAGACTTTTCATTAATTCATTTTTCAACTCATTTGATCAACTACATGTCAGGCACAGTGTTGGAGAGTACAATATTGCCTTAGATATGTTTATTTTAGTCTAGAAGACTTTTATTTATATTAAGGATTAGGAAATGGCTGAATAACTAAACCCTGGAGGTCCTGAAAACATCCTGATGCTCACATGCTAGGAATCAACTCTGAGAAGTAAACACACCTGCATTGCTTCTACCTTGAAAAAAGTATTTCATAAAGGTATTGCTCAGGTTCAGTAAAATCATGAAATTAGCATATTTCCTGATGAAAATTTACTGTTTGTTTCAGAACCTGGTGAAGTATTTCACTTCACTTCTTTCTCCAATTGCTGAGATATCAATGTTTCTTATTGTACAATAGCAAATATTGGGCAATGACTTGAGGGTTAGATGGGCTTGGAATGTCAGTGGTGGAATAGATAGACTGAATACTGAGGAAAAATTTAACCAAGGAGGTGAAAAATCTGTACACTGAAAACTATAAGACATTGATGAAAGAAACTGAAGGAAAAAAATAAATGGAAAGATATCACATGTTTGTAGACTGGATGAATTGGTTTGTTAAAATGTCTATACTACCCCAAGTTATCTGCAGATTCAATGCAATCCCTACCAAAACTCCAATGGCATTTTCTACAGAAATACAAAAAAAAAATCCTAAAATTCATATAGAACCACAAAAGACCCTAAAAAGCCAAGTAATATTGAATGAGAAAAACAAAGCTGTAGTTATCACACTTCCTGGTGTTAAAATATACCACAAAGCTACAGTAATCAAAACATTATGGCATTGGCATAAAACAGACATCTGGGCCAATGGAACAGAATACAGATCCCCTACATAAATCCATAATGCATTGTGATCAACTAATCTTTGACAAGCATGCCAAGAACATAATTGGGAAAGTACAGTCTCTTCAATAAAAGGTATTAGGAAAACTGGAGATACACATGTGGAAGAATGAAACTGGACTCTTATACTGTGTATAAAAATCAACTCAAAATGGATTAAAGACTTGAATGTAAGACCTGAAACTATAACACGACTTGAAGAAAACCTTGAGAAAAAACCTCTTGACATGGGTCTAGGCAATGAATTTTTGGGGGGATATAACCACAAAAGCACAAGCAGCAAAAGCAAAAACAGGTTAAGTGGGATTGCATCACCCTAAAAAGCTTCTGTACATCAGAGGAAACTATTAAACAAGCAGAGAGACAACCTATGGAACAGGAGAAAACATTTGTAAACCATACATCTGATAAAGGGTTAATAACCAAAATACATAAGGAATCTAAACAACTCAAGAACAAAAATCAAATAACATGATTAAAATATAGGCAAAGAGCCTGCATACAATTTCTCAAAAGAAGACATTCAAATAGCTAACAGGTATATATAAAAAGGTGCTCAATTTCACTAATCATCAGGGAAATGCAAGTCAAACCACAATGAGATATCATCTCATACCTCTTTAAATACTATTATCAAAAAGACAAAAGATAACATGTTGGAGAGGGAACCATTATATATGTTGGTGAGAATATAAACTGGCATAAGGCATTATGGAAAGCAGTATGGGGTTTCCTTAAAAAATTAAAAATAGAACTACCATATGATCTAGTAATCCCATTTCTGAGTATATGTTCAAAGGAAATAAAATCATTATTTAGAAGGAATATCTATACTCCCTTGTTCACTACAGCATTATTCACAATAGCCAAATATGGAAACAACCAAAGTATCTGTTGACAGATAAGTAGATAATGAAAATGTGATACACACACACACACATAATGGAATATTATTTAGCTTTAATAAAAGGAAAACCTGTCATTTGCATTAGCATGGATAAACCATGGACAGTATGCTAAGTGAAATAAGCCAGACACAGAAAGATAACCCCTGCCTGATCACATTTATGTATGGAATCTAAGAAGGCTGAGCTCATAAAAGTAGAGAGTAGAATGGTGGTCGCTGAGGGGCTTAGGGACAGGGAAATTGAGGGGAAATGGACAAAGGGTATGAAGTTCCAGTTATGCAGGATGATTAAATTCTGGGGATCTAATGTACACCACAGCGACTATAATAATAATGTATTGTATATCTGAAATTTGCTATGAGGGTAGATCTGAAGTATTCTCACCACACGTACATCCAAAAGGTGACTATGTGAAGTGATGGATATGTTAATTGCTTTGATTGTGGTAATCATGTCATATAATCAAAACATCGAGTTTTACATCTCAAATATATACAATTGTTATTTGTCAATTATACCTCAGTAAATCTGGGAAGAAAAGAAAAAAAAGGAAAGAGCTCTGGGAAAGGTAAGAGGAGGAGAGTGCTTGTGGGGTGGGCAGGACTGGGAATTTGGTATTGGACAAGTTATTAAACCAAAAAAAGCAAAGATATCAAATAGGCAGTGTTTATATGAGTCTACAGTTCAGGAGAAAAATCTGGGCTGCAGTTACAAAATAGTTTTGTGGGCTCCGTGTGGTCACATAGGTGTCCATGGTGATGAAGGCCATCTTATAATTGCACATCTGGAACGCTTAGCCTCTGAGGTACCAGGGGAGAGAGAGAAGGAGAGACATGCTGGTTTTTAACCACATCTTAAATTTGTTACTTATAGTGCCTTTAAACTGACACTTCTCACTTCTGCTTAGAGTCCATTAGCTAGAATTAATCACATAGCCCCAGCCTAATGAGAAGTCATTTGGGAAATACAGGCAAGCACATGGATGATTGGTACTGGCAGCCACTAACTCAGGGAGAGAGGAGGGAACTGCTGGAGTGACGTACACAGAAACAAGAAGAAAGGATGCTGGTGTGTAAGTGGTGGGCCTGGCTCTAGAGGGGGCATGGGCAATTTCTCTACAGAACAGAGGATCTACAATAACAGAATTCTGCTGGTTGGTGGGCAGATGTGATAGAGGCAGTCTGCCATTCTCTTCTGATTGCTGCATTTTTCTAGTGAAGTAGTGAAGTAGTCATTGAGGAAAGAGGACAGTGAAAGGACCATTGCCTGGCTGTGCCACAAAGTAAGCTGCTGTCTCTCAGTTCTCAACCCTCTTTATACTTAGCTTCAGGGGGCTGGGACTGGGGCCCTGCTAACTGCATTTCTCTTTTGCTAGCTGCTGGGAGGAGGCCCTAGAAGGAGACCAGAAACTATGGGGAGGAGAAGGGGGCTTTCTTCTTGTTTCACAGCCTCCTCATCAGAGTCAACCCAGCAATGCTTCTTTGCTTGGCAGGGACAGTTCATTCCAGTTCCAGCCAAATTTCTGGTTTGCAGTTTATCGAGCACTTAGAACCAGCCTCATCTTAGCAACTCAAAGCAAAGCCCGGCTTGCCATATTCCTTCCTAGGCAGTCACGATCCCAGCCCCATGATGACCCTCTCCAGGCTAAGACACCAGCATCAACTGCTCAGTGCCTGCCCCTCAGTGGACAGAGTTTTAGCTCTATGGGGGTTCACTTCTCCAAGCTTCTGACTTCTACTAATTTCCAAAGCCCTAGGAGTGTTAACTGCTTTCTGCAATTCCATGTTTGATATTTTAGTGTTCTCTTTTAGTTTTTCAGTTCTTCAATTGTATATTCAATGGAATGCATTTAATTTTTAAAGGTCCCTTTATACTGGCCAGAAAATTTTTTACGGTACATTTTCATCATTTGACTTTTCAAATAAGTCCATTGGCCTTTCTTTTTAAATAACCCACACCTTCTATGACATCATCAGTGTGGTTCACAAGTCCATGTTTTTGTAGTTAAAATATTTATGTGATATGTAAAATAACTAATGTGATCTAATTGCACCCTGTTTGGATTAGTGACTGTCTGACATGAGAAAGCTATCCAACCTATCTAAGCCTTAGCTTTATCACTGATGCATGGATTAATAATTCCTACTTAATTTTGGTAGATGAAAGGATTAAATGAGAAGTTACAGAATGCACTACTCATAGTATGTTCTCAATAAATTCTAGGTATCATTTTCTCATTTTAAGTAGATTCTTAAAAAAATGAGGTACAATGGCCCCTCATCCAGAAAGCTTTCTGTGATGTTCCCCGCAAGGCCAACTGATCCATCTTCAGGGCTACCTTAAGAACCAGGTATTTGCTTGTGCTTCTCACATTTTGCATCATGTCTGTTGTGCATATATCTGTTTCTCTCCCTATTTATCTTTGAATGATAACACCTAGCACATGGCCTAGCACAAAATAGTATTTAATGAATTACCTTATCTGGAGTATCATATTTGTGTCCAGTAGACCTTAACAGTTATTAATGAGAGTGAGGCATTTTAATTCTTCCATGTTTTGTTGCAAACACCAGATATCTGCATTTCAATCCTAGCCTTGGATTCACTTGGCCCCTGGTTCTAATCCAGTATTTTTTCTAGCTGCACAGTTTTGGCTACATTATGAAGTAGAGTTAAGTTTCTCACAATAAGATGGGGATACTGACACCTGTAATACAAGCTTGTTGTAATTGTTATATAGTGAATGTAACACTCTCAGCCCTGTGGCTTGCACACAGAAAGTTTCATTCTTTCTGAAGTAGAGGCCTGCTTTTAAAACATGACTGGTGAACCACACTGATGGTGTCACAGAAGGTATGGGTTCTTATTTGAAAAGAAAGACCAATGGATTTATATGAAGAATCAAATGATCAAAATGTACCATAAAAAACTTTCTAGGGGACCTTTAAAACATAATGCATTCTGTTGAATATACAATTTTTTTTTAAGGACCTGGTACAAATGAAAAGGAAGAGGACTTACGGGAAGACGGCGGCATGAGCAGGGCGGCGGAAATCTCCTCCCAAAACCATTTGTATTTATGAAAATACAATAAATACAACTATTCCTAAAAAAGAGACCAGAAGATAAAGGACAGCACACAGCCTGCAACTACACCTGAGAGGACTCGGCACCCCGCCAGGCGGGTAAGATACGGAGCCGTGACCCGGCGGGACCCGAGCACTCCCCCACCCCAGCGCACTGGCGGGAGGAGAGGATTCAGAGATGGGAGGGACTGGAAGTACACCCCGCGAAATAACCAGCCCTGGTGATCTGCGCCGGGAGCACTGACACACATCGTGTGGTATATCGGAGACTGAAGAGACAGAGGGTGCAGGATCTGAGCTTGGGAACACACCCAGGCTCTCGCACCCAGCTCCTGGGACAAAAGAAAAGGGCGCCTTTTTTTTTTTTAGAGGTCTTAAAGAGACAAGGGCCCAGGATTGTCCGAGCACACTCAGACCAGCAGGCTGGGAGGCCAGGGGAATTTCGGACCACTTGGCTGGTGACTGGGAAAGAGTAGCCATACTCAGACTTCCCACAGAGATCAACAGCGGCCCATTCGTTCCCACCCTGGCCGGAGCTACAAAGGGCCCTGTGGAGCGGCATGGCTGCGGCTGCGGAATAGTGCAGCAACAGTGCCACTTACAGAATCCCCACAGAATCTACTCCCGGTGGGTGTTTTTGTTTCTTTCTTTTTTTATTTTCTCTTTTCTTTCTTTTTATTAAAGTCTTAAAGAGCCCAGCTGACATGTGGCACCTTCCGGTGACCACTTCTATCGCCATGAAAAGACAGAGGAATATGGTACAAACAAAACTCACCCAGACCCAGACAACACCTTCCAACCTGAAGGGATGGAAATGCACAACCTTCTTGAAAAAGAATTCAGAGCAAAAGTCATAATCATACTGATGGATCTACAGAGAAATATGCAAGAGCTGAGGGAGGAAGTGAGGGAAATGAGGAAAAACAATGCAGAAATGAGACAAGTGATCAACGGGCTTAGCAGCAGACTGGATGAGATGCAAGAGACTGGTAATGGAATAGAAATTACAGAACAGGAATACAGAGCAGCTGAGGCAGAGAGAGATAAAAGGATCTCTAGGAATGAAAGAATATTAAGAGAACTGTGTGACCAATCCAAATGGAACAATATTCGCATTATAGGAGTACCAGAGGGAGAAGAGAGAGAAAAAGGGATAGAAAGTGTCTTTGAAGAAATAATTGCTGAAAACGTCCCCTTGCTGGGGAAGGAAACAGTCTCGCAGTCCACGGAAACCCACAGATCTCGCAACACGAGGGACCCAAGGAAGACAACACCAAGACACATAATAATTAAAATGGCAAAGATCAAAGATAAAGACAGAGTATTAAAGGCAGCTAGAGAGAGAAAAAAGATCACCTACAAAGGAAAACCCATCAGACTATCATCAGACTTCTCAACAGAAACCTTACAGGCCAGAAGAGAATGGCATGATATATTTAACGTTATGAAACAGAAGGGCCTCGAACCAAGAATATTGTATCCAGCATGATTATCATTTAAATATGATGGAGGGATTAAACAATTTCCAGACAAGCGAAAGTTGAGAGAGTTTGCCTCTCATAAACCACCTCTACAGGATATCTTAAACAGATTTCTCTAGATGGAAGCCCTCCTAAGGCTAAAAAGTTGTCACCAGAGAAAATAAAATCATAGCAAAGAAAGCAGACCATCCAAATACTAACTAAAGGCAAAGAATAAACACCTAGTATAGAAAGAATGGAGGAGGAAGAATAAGAAGGGAGAGAAATAAAGAAACATCACACAGTGTTTACAATAACTTAACAAGAAAGTTAAGTTAGATTGTTAGATAGTAAAGAAGCAACCCTTGAACCTTTGGTAACCATGAATCTAAAGCCAGCAATGGCAATAAGTACATATCTATTGATAATCACCCTAAATGTAAATGGACTCAATGCACCAATCAAAAGACACAGAGTAACAGAATGGATTAAAAAGCATCTATATGCTGCATACAAGAGACTTACCTCAAACCCAAAGATATACACAGACTAAAAGTGAAGGGATGGAAACAGATATTTCATGCAAACAACAAGGAGAAAAAAGCAGGTGTTGCAGTACTTGTATCAGACAAAATAGACTTCAAAATGAAGAAAGTAGCAAGAGATAAAGAAGGACATTACATAATGATAAAGGGGTCAGTCCAACAAGAAGATATAACCATTATAAATATATATGCACCCAACACAGGAGCGCCAGCATATGTGAAACAAATACTAACAGAATTAAAGGAGGAAATAGACAGCAATGCATTCATCTTAGGAGACTTCAACACACCACTCACTCCAGAGAACAGATCAACCAGACAGAAAATAAGTAAAGACACAGAGGCACTGAACAACACACCAGAACACATGGATCTAACAGACATCTACAGAACTCTGCACCCCAAAAGCAACAGGATACACATTCTTCTCAAGGGCACATGGAACATTTTCCAGAATAGACCACATACTAGGCCACAAAAAGAACCTCAATAAATTCAAAAATACTGAAATTCTACCAACCAACTTCTCAGATCACAAAGGTATAAAACTAGAAATAAATTTTAGAAAGAAATCAAAAAGGCTCACAAATACATGGAGACTTAACAACATTCTCCTAATTAATCAATGGGTTAACGACCAAATCAAAACAGAAATCAAAGAATATATGGAGACTAATGACAACAACAACACAAAGCCACAACTTCTGTGGGACGCAGCAAAGGCAGTTCTAAGAGGAAAGTATATTGCAATCCAGGCCTATTTAAGAAGGAAGAACATTCCCAAATGAATAGTCTAAAGACACAATTACTGAAATTGGAAAAAGAAGAACAAATGAGGCCCAAAGTCACCAGAAGGAGGGACATAATAAAGATCAGAGAAGAAATAAATAAAATTGAGAAGAATAAAACAATAGAAAAAATAAATGAAACCAAGAGCTGGTTCTTTGAAAAAATAAACAAAATACATAAACCCCTAGCCAGACTCATTAAGAGAAAAAGAGAATCTACACACATAAACAGAATCAGAAATGAGAAAGAAAAATCACGATGGACCCCACAGAAATATAAAGAATTATAAGAGAATATTATGAGAATCTATATGCTAACAAGCTGGAAAACATAGAAGAAATGAACTACTTCTTAGAAAAATGCAACCTACCAAGACTGACCAAGCAAGAAACAGAAAAACTAAACAGACCAATCACCAGCAATGAAATTGAATCGGTAATCAAAAAACTACCCAAGAACAAAACCCCCGGACCTGATGGATTCACCTCTGAATTCTACCAGACATATAGAGAAGAAATAACACCGATTCTCCTTAAAGTTTTCCAAAAAACAGAAGAGGAGGGAATACTTCCAAACTCATTCTATGAAGCAAGCATCACTCTAACACCAAAACCAGGCAAAGACTTCACCAGAAAAGAAAATTACAGACCAGTATCCCTGATGAACATAGATGAAAAAATACTCAAAAAAATATTAGCAAACCAAATTCAAAAATACATCAAGAGGATCATACACCATGATCAAGTGGGATTCATCCCAGGGATGCAAGGATGGTACAACATTCGAAAATCCATCAACATCATCCACCACATCAATAAAAAGAACAGAAACCACATGATCATCTCCATAGATGCTGAAAAAGCATTTGAGAAAATTCAGCATCCATTCATGATTAAAACTCTCAACAAAATGGGTATAGACGGCAAGTACCTCAACATCATAAAGGCTATAGATGACAAACCCATAGCTAACATTATACTTAACAGTGAGAAGCTGAAAGATTTCATCTAAGATGGGGAACAAGACACGGATGCCCACTCTCTCCACTGTTATTCAACATAGTACTGGAGGTCCTGGCCATGGCAATCAGACAAAACAAAGACATACAAGGCATCCAGATTGGTAAAGAAGAAGTCAAATTGTCACTATTTGCAGATGACATGATATTGTACAAAAAAACCCCTAAAGACTCCTCTCCAAAACTACCAGAACTAATATCTGAATTCAGCAAAGTTGCAGGATACAAAATTAACACACAGAAATCTGTTGCTTTCCTATACACTAACGATGAACTAACAGAAAGATAAATCAGAAAAACTATTCCATTCACAATTGCATCAAAAAGAATAAAATACCTAGGAATAAACCTAACGAAGGAAGTGAAAGACCTGTACTCTGAAAACTACAAGACACTCCTAAGAGAAATTAAAGAGGACACTAACAAATGGAAATGCATCCCATGCTCTTGGCTAAGAAGAATCAATATTGTCCAAATGGCTATACTAAAGCAATCTACAGATTCAACGCAATCCCTATCAAACTACCAACAGCTTTCTTCAACGAATTGGTACAAATAATTCTAAAATTCACATGGAACCACAAAAGGGCCTGAATAGCCAAAGCAATCCTGAGAAGGAGGAATAAAACAGGGGGAATTACACTCCCTGACTTCAAGCTCTACTACAAAGCCACAGTAATCAAGACAATTGGGTATAGGCACAAAAACAGACCCACAGACTTGTGGAATAGAATAGAAAATCCAAACATTAACCCAAACATATACAGTCAATTAATATTTGATAAAGGATCCTTGGATATACAATAGGGAGATGACAGCCTCTTCAGCAGCTGGGGTTGGCAAAACTGGATAGCCACATGTAAGAGAATGAAACTGGACTACTGTCTAATCCCATACACAAAAGTAAACTCAAAATGGATCAAAGACCTGAATGTAAGTCATGAAACATAAAATTCTTAGGAAGAAAACACAGGCAAAAATCTCTTGGACATAAACATGAGCGACTTCTTCATGAACGTATCTCCCCAGGCAAGGGAAACAAAAGCAAAAATGAACAAGTGGGACTATATCAAGCTGAAAAGCTTCTGTACAGCAAAGGACACCATCAGTAGAACAAAAAGACATCCTACAGTATGGGAGAATATATTCATAAATGACATATCCTATAAGGGGCTGACATCCAAAATATATAAAGAACTCATTCACCTTAACAAACAAAAAGAAAATAATCCAATTAAGAAATGGGCAGAGGACGTGAATAGACACTTCTGCAAAGAAGAAACTCAGATGGCCAACAGGCGCATGAAAAGATGCTCCACATCGCTAATCATCAGAGAAATGCAGATTAAAACCACAATGAGATATCACCTCACACCAGTGAGGATGGCCAACATCCAAAACACAGACAACAACAAATGTGGGTGAGGAGGTGGAGAAAAGGGAACCCTCATACACTGCTGGTGGGACTGCAAATTAGTTCAACCATTGTGGAAAGCAGTATGGAGGTTCCTCAAAAAACTCAAAATAGAAATACCATTTGACCCAGGCATTCCACTCCTAGGAATTTACCCTAAGAATGCAGCAGCCCACTTTGAAAAAGACAGATGCACCCCTATGTTTATTGCAGCATTATTTACAATAGCCAAGAAATGGAAGCAACCTAAGTGTCCATCAGTAGATGAATGGATAAAGAAGAGGTGTACATATACACAATGGAATATTATTCAGCCATTAGAAGAAAACAAATCCTACCATTTGCAACAACATGGATGGAGCTAGAGGGTATTATGCTCAGTGAAATAAGCCAAGCCGAAAAAGACAAGTATCAAATGATTTCACTCATATGTGGAGTGTAAGAACAAAGAAAAAAAAACTGAAGGAACAAAACAGCAGCAGACTCACAGAACCCAAGAACGGACTAATAGTTACCAAAGGGAAAGGGACTGGGGAAGATGGGTGGGAAGGAAGGGATAAGTGGAAAAAAGGCGCATTACGACTAGCAGATATAATGTTGTGGGGGGTGGCACGGGGAGGGCTGTACAACTCAGAGAAGACAAGTAGTGATTCTATAGCATCTCACTATGCTGATGGGCAGTGACTGTAATGGGGTTGGTGGGGGGAACCTGATGAAGGGGGTAGTTTAATAACCATAATATTGCACATGTAATTGTAGATTAATGAGACCAAAATAAGCTATTAAAATAAATAAATCAAGGGTCTCTTCAAAAAAGAAAGAAAAGGAAGGGGACAAATAGAAGAGGGAAAAGTTTAAAAAAAGAAAAAAGGAGTGGGGCAGTGATAATGCAAATATGTAGGGCCTGGCAATATTTGGGAGGTTTTTATAGCAAACTTTATTGCGATAATGCATATAAAATGCATAGCAGAGCCCCCAGTGTACTAGGGCATTATCCCAGATAAGAGGGTACATGTAAATTGCTTTCCTTTTACATACAGAAAGAGAATCATAGACTGGGAGAGAGGGGTAATGGGGTGGAGTATGGGGTGGGTAGAGTGAAGGTAAGAGGTTGGGGATAGCAGAGTAAAACTGATTCACAAGTTACACATTACCTGCATGGGGGATATTGAAATAACATGATACAAGTGTAATAATAGATGCCACTTCCCTCCACACTTAACAGTCCAATAGAAATCGCAGTATTTTAAGTACTAATGTCAATGTAGGACAGAATTTAAGGCACCCTCAAATGGCCTTTGCTTTTTTTTTTTTCATTCACTTGCTTATTTAATGAACATTTAATGGTTGTCAAATATGTGACAGGCTCTGTGGTAGACATGAGGATCCAGGAGTGATGATGACACCTACATTTTTGTGGGGAATATAGACAATAAACAAAGACCTAAGTAAGACATTCCAGAATAGGTAAGTGATGAGAAAATAAAGGAAGCGTCATTGAAAATGGAGTTGGGAGGCCCTGAGGGGAGAGCTCTCGTGCATGTACCACTCATTGCAGACTATATAAACAACTGGAAGAAGGAAGATATTTCAACAAGGAAGGGCACTTTTCACATAGAAATATGTCTCCTGCCTTTAAGAAAAGGAAGATCTCTGCCTGCCCCAGACTAACTAACTAACCACCCCCTGCAGCCAGTGCGAAACCACCGCAACCTTAAACTCTTGTTCTTCTCCAGCAAACGTTTGTTCAGAACAACCCTCACTAATTTCCTTGTAAAACCTACTAAAAATTGTTGTGTCTTGTCTCCTTGGACTTGCCTATGGCTCTCCCTAACTTGCTGGTCCTGAGTTGCAATTCCTCTGCTATTCCCAAATAAACTCATTTACTTAACCCAAATAAAATTGCTCTTGGCTCTGCTTAAAGTCAACCTTACTTGGTGGTCAGAAGTGGGATCTGAAGGAGTTGTTCCCCAAAGGGCGATGACCCTCCGAATTGAGCAAGGTATCCACAGGGAGCCCTTTGTGTCCACTCCTTCCATGAATCTCCCATCTACTTTGGGTACAGTAACTCTCCCATGAGATTTCAAGCTCCCTCGCTTTGGTTGAAGCTCTTTGACTTTGTTAGGGATTTGTTTAAAAGCTCCATCCTTTCTGGCGAGTATTTGTTTTTCTGAACCACTGATTCTGGGATCCTAATCCTCTAAACACTCTCAAAAGGGTCCTCCTTCTGGGCCCCCAGTTGGTTTTATGGCCCCTCTTGATGCACATTTTTAACTAAATGGACCAACTTAACTAAAGATAATTTAGAACTTTAATGGCCATCATGGGGAACTTTCCACCTCCCCAAACTAGTTTTTCTCAGACCCAAATTAGAAAGCCATGGATCTAAAATTAAATAGATGCCCATTTTATTTGGTACCTGGAGGCTTCTAATTGTATTCAGGACTTTAATATCACCTCTTTACAAAATACCATTTCTAACTTAACGGAGGCAAATATACAATTAAGGGAAGACTAAAAAGCTTCTGAGGCCTCTTTCTCCCCTCCCCCGCCCACTTTATCTCAGGTACCGTCTTGAACCCCACACCCCCACGTCTTCTGGCATCTTGTGCTAAGGCCCTGCCCCTAGCACCGTCTTCCTCTTTCCCTCCTATGCCAGTGCCACCTTTTTTTATACCTTCTGCTTCCTCGTTTTAATTCTCTCACTAAACTTCCTTTTTTCTTTAAACCTCTCCCCATTTCCCCCTCTCCCACACCTATAAAACCTGCCCTTTTAAAGTTAGGCCCTTTGAGGATCCAAACTCTAAACCCCTAATTTCTTATGTTCCCTGGACTAAAGGAATTGTGAGCTCTAGTCAAAGACTTTCACAAAGTGTTTGAGGACCCTCATAGAGTTGCTAAGGATTTTAATATAGTTATTCAAACTTAGTAACCTGGTTTCTCAGACTTATATCAAGCTAGTACGCATGCTTGTTGGTGAGGGCCAGGCCCAACGCTAGATGAACAATGTCCATTGGTATAATTCTGAAAGATCTCTAGAACTATAAATGGGGCAATATCCTCTTGGCTTGTTATATAAGCGATTCTTAGGGCTTTCCCAAAACCTGATGATTGGAATAAGATTCAGGCTTGTACCCAATGAGCCCATGCATGATTTTTATAGCCAGCTCCAAGCTTTTTTCAAAGAAAATTCTGGTCTTCCTTTAAATGCTAAATCCACTTGGGTGGCTTTTAATTCTATTGAATTTATGAATGGACTGAATTAGGATCTTGCTCTTCTACTTAAACGGATGGACCAGGAGGGCGTGGGAAACTATGTCCACTCCAGACTTAGCTAATTTATCAAACCAGCTTGCCCACACCCTCGATGATTCAACAAAAAGGAAGACCACTAAATCCTTAATTTACAATTCCAACAAATGGAGGCCCCTAAACAAAACCAGAAGCCTCCTGATCTTTGCCATTATTGCAAAAAGCCAGGGCATTGGAAAAAGGCCATTCCAAGTCTAAGCACTCAAGTGCCGTTAGCCCTCTAGCCAGCCTTTCCACTGCCCTCCTAACTTCCAAGGACACAACTTGGTGGGACTACAGTGCCTTTTTCCAATCCTTCCTCTTAACCAGCTGGGAGAAACAACTCCCCAGATCAGGAATGAATCTCTTTCTCTCCTTTTGGAAGCCAGAGCTACACTTTCAACGCTCAAGCCTCCTGTTATCAAGCAGCCTCTGCCTCAGAGTACTAAAACAGTTCAAATATTGGGGGTCTCAAATAACCTTAACAGGTTCCTGTCTCTAACCTTACCCCTTTTTGTTTAGGCCCTCTAAGAGATAACCACCCTTTTCTCCTTTGTTCCTCTTTCCCTCATCAGTTATTGGGCCAGGATTTTTTAGAGAAATATGCTGGAATTTCTTTCTTCCAAAAGGGGAAAGTAATTCTAGAATTTGACACCAAAAACCCAAATATCCAACCAAATGAAACTTTAACATAACTTATTTGTTCTGTCTCTGATGGCACTAGAGCTAATTCAAAGGACACTTGTCATTTGTCCCTGTTGGATGAGCTAACACACTCCTTAGGAGCAAAATCCTAAACTGATATTGGCAGAATCCACAGTACCATCTCTCAAAGCCTCTCCTAGAATTAATCAATATCCTATTAATAGAGAGCCCCTGCAGGAAATTAAGCTGACAGTGGAAGAATATAATGCTCTGGGCCTCATTATTCCCTGCACTAGTCCCTGTAACATTGTTATTTTACCTAGAGAAAACCTAATGGCCAAGGATGGAGGTTTGTACAGGATCTCCAAGTCATAAACAACACTGTTATCCCATCATCAACCCTCATAATCTATTAGCCTTCGTCCCTATTGAAAGCAGATTGTTCACCGTGGTTTGACTCACGTAGTGCTTTCTTCAGTAGATAAAGGCCAGCCAATATTCTTTGCCTTGAGGACAGGAGTACACCTGCCCCAGGGTTTTACTGAAAGTCGTTCCTACTTCTCACAAGCCTTAAAAGCTGACTTAGGTGATATAAAATTTCCTGAGGTCTGCCCTATTACAGTTATGTAGTGACTTGCTTCTTGGTCTCTTTCCCGAGGTTCTTCACAGAAGGACAGCATCTACCTGTTGAAGCTTTTAGCCTTAAAGGGACTAAAGGTCTCTAAGTGAAAGTTGAAGTTTGTTTGAACTCAGTTTTGTTATTTAGGGTACCTAATGTCAGAACAAGGGCTACACCTAGATCCAAGTAGGCTTCTTAGCATCCTGAACTTGCCAAAACCCCAAACTAAGCACCAATTACAGGGTTTTCTTGGACTGGCTTGTTATTTTCAGAAGTGGATTCCAAACTTCCTCTCATAGCCCAGCCTTTATATCTTCTACTAAAGAACACCAACCTGACTCCACTTCTGGGAATGTCAAGATGGTCTAGGTTTTAATACCTTAAAAGAAAGCTTAATAAATCCCCCACTCTTGGACATCCCAATTATCAACTTCCCTTTTCCCTTTTTATATATGAAAAGGAAGGGAGTACCCTTGGAGTACTTACCCAAAAACATGGGGACCACCATCAACCAATAGGGCATTATGTAGCCAACGGCTAGACCTGGTGGCAACAGGATACCCCATGCCTAAGAGCTACTCCTGCCACCATCCTTTCAGTTAAGGTCCCTGAAAAATAGTCCTGGGGTCCACTCTGACCATCTTGTGCTCCATGTAGTAGAAGCTCTCCGAATTTCTCATCACACCTTTCAGGCAGTCATCTCATCCCTTATGAAATCCACTTGCTAACCACTGCTCATATAACTCTTTCTTGCTGTAATAACCTTAACCCTGCCATCCTTCTTGACTGTTTGGCAGTGAAAGATCACCTCCTGACTCCTCATGATGATTTACAGGAAATGTCTTTGGATAATGTTGATTTCTCATGGTTCACTGGTGGTTCTTATTTGAAAGGTGAAAATGGGAAATATGTTAGATATGCAGCTGCAACTCCCTTTGAAGTAACTGAAGCAACACCTTTGCCTTTGGCTTCTTGAGCCCCACAGGCCTAGTCATACACATTCCCTTGGGTCTGCATCCTAGCCAACAGCTAAAATGCTAACATCTGCACTGACTGTAAGTATGCCTTTGGAGAGGCTCACAATTTTGGAATATTATGGAAACAGTATAGCTTCCTTACTTCCAGCAGGGATGAAATTAACAACTGCTCTTATGTCCAAAAATTTACTAGATGCCATACTCCTACCAGCCACTTTGGCTATTATTAAGGTACATGAGAATCCCAAACTTGATATGACGCTAAAGGAAACCACCTCACTGACATTGCTAACAAGGATGCACAATTAAAGAAACCGATAACCAAGTCTCTGTCATGTTCCAAAGGGAAGTTTCCCACATGATGATCTAAAAAGTGTCTGGAGTTGTCCAACAATTGGCACCAGAAAAGGAAAAACAAAAGTGGAAATCTATTAACTGTTGGTTTGATAAGACGAGGAGAATCTGTTTTGGACATAATAGCAATCCAGTCCTGCCAGAGATTCTAAAATTCCTATTATTGACCCCTACACATGCATTAAATCATTGATCTGCTGATAAAATGCTAACCTTGGTAATTTAATACTGGTGAGGAAATATTAATAAAGCTGGAAAAAGTGCCTACTTTGCTTGCCCTACCTGCCCAAAATACAATTCTGGGAAAGCTGTCCACACCCTCCCCAGACACTTTAAACTGTCTCATGGATTGTTTGAGGTTAAGCAAATGGATTTTATTCAGCTTCCTCCATCTCATGGATGCAGATATACTTCAGTCATGCTTTATATGTTTTCTCACTGGACTGAAGCTTTCCCTTGTATACAGGCTATTACCTCTTCTATGGCTAAAATACTATTAGAAAAGATCATCCCTGTCTGGGAACCCCTCTCCAACTTAATAGTGACCAGGGAACTCATTTCACTGGCAGGTGATTTGACAGGTATGTGATACTGTGCCAGTTTTACACCACTCTTCACTGTGCTCACCGACCCTTGATCCTCAAGGCCAATCACATGCATGGTGTCATTAAGACTCAATTGGAAAATTTTTAGAAACCCTCTAAATGCACTGGCCAAAGGCACTGCCATTAGTCCTTTTAAATCTCAGGTCCACCCCTTTTGGAACTCAAACTCTTACTTACCCTTTGAGATAATCATGGAATGCCCAGGGCAAGTGGCTTCTGCTTCTTTTGGTCCACAGCTGATGAGAGGAGAAAGACTTCAATATTGTAAAGGCCTTATTGTTTCTGTTGAAAATAACCATATTTCAGTGGAGTGAGAAATCCTTTTACACTGCACTCCTAGGAGATGAAGACCTAACACATCATACCTTACAACTTGGAGATTTTGTCTACTGAAAAAGACTTCTCCAGAAAGACTCAAATTCATCAGAAGGGACCTTATCCAATACTGTTAACCAACCTTGTGCTGCCAAACTCCAAGGAATAGATGCTTGGATTCATGTGTCATATCTAAAGAAAGCCCAAAACCCTAACTGGACCCGCACACCAACTGGTGACCAGGAATTGAAGCAGATGGTAGCTGAAGGAGACAGCTTTCCTAAGGTGACTGGACCAGGCCTATATACCTTCTTTCCCTTACTCTCTTGCTTTTTCCACCCTCTCTTTCTTTCTTAGGACAATGCCCATCCATTCCCAAAGCCTTGCAAAAGGGGGAAACCTTTCTGACTGCTGGATTTGTCACCAAAAGCTCCAATCTGTTCGTGATGTCAGAGACCTCTCCTCTCTTTCACCTGTAATCAATTTCTCTTTAGACCCAAATGCCCCTGTTGATTATACTGGCAAGCCTATTGATGTTACTTGCTAAGTTAGGCTATTACAAACAGGTGTTCCCATACCTAGTTTAAATTTTTCCCCAGTTGTAACCATTAAATCACTCCTTTGTAATCATACAATCTTCACTCCCCTTTGTTCTTTTCCTTATCTGTGATTTGTCTTCCTGCATCCGTGTTAAACACAAACAAGTTTATGCCTCTTTGCCTGGTTATCGAAAAGACTCTTTTAGGAAAGGATAGCTTCTCTCAGAATGTTATCCCAACAACTCTGACCCATGGCTTGAAAAGGATCAATCAGGAAATCCCAGCTAAGGAATATACCAATAACCAGACATTAGCTGATATTGTCTGTGCTCCACCCAATTTTTTATTTTTGTTTGTGGTGGACAGCATTTCCATGGGCATATGAATGCTTAGAGAGCTGGCAACTTGGAAGTCAATGTTACTGGGACATTTAACTGTCCTTATAAATGTCCAGCAAATCAGAGGCCTTCGATTGGTCTGTTCCATTAGGCCTCCTTAGCCTTCCTAAACAGGAATTTCCAGGGAGCATACATGACTCCAGTTTGCCTCTGAGGGGAGAGCTTTTCTCCCTTGGATTGGAGTAAGTACCAATTAACACATGATCAGAAATCTCTCCCTAAAATGAGGAGCGCCATTCCACAGCCAAAGCAACAGTGGCCCAACAATGATCATTTGACTTGTTGGCGACATAGGTTTGGACAACTGGATAACCCTTGATTATCTACTTGCTGAACAATGAGGTATTTACGAATACCACCTGTTGCACGTGGATAAATATTCCTAGAGTAGAAACTCAATTACACCAAATCAGGGAACAAGCACACTGGTTACAACAAATTTCATCAAATGACCCCTGGTCTTTGATCTATTTAGCTGGTTACCTTCAGGTTTGGACTCTTGGATTTAAAACCATCATACAAACTTCATTTGTCATATTTTAATTCTGCTTTGTATTAATTTTAAAATTTTGTACCTGTTCCTTGTCAAATCTCTGCAGAAGTGAGGCATCAGATGGGGTGATGCTATCTCAGTGCTCTGAGATGAGATGATCTCCAAGGCTTTCAACCTCAGTAAGGCATGGACTTCACTTGGGAAAGGCCTGAGTTCTCCCTCCTACCCTTCCTTGCTGTGCAAACGGGTCGTCAACGGTTTCCAGCTGTTATGTACTTTCTCTCCCCTGTGAGACCAGATGTCTTGTCAATGGGTTTCAGCCCCGGGCAAGTTCGCTATGGATTCAATGTAACCAAAGAAATTGACAGCAAAATATTCCTGGGCTGAAAGGGTTATACCCAACTTTATTTCCAGGTGGCAGGTCAGTCACTAAAATCCCATTCACTCAGAGCAAGTCTGTATGCAGCAAGCCGGTCTCTGCCTCTGGGCCCCTCTGCACAGTCGTCCCGCACAGCTGTCCTCTGGGCCTCTCTGCCTGCACAGTCGTCCCACACAGCCTTCCTCTGGGCCTCTCTGCACAGTCGTCCCACACAGCCATCCTCTGGGCCTCTGTCCTCGGCGCTGCCACCACTCCAGCCTCTGCTCTGCTCTCCTGCAGCCTTGTGGCCATACCATCATGTCACACCCAGAGCACTGGGCAGAGCTCTTTATATAGAGTCAACAGCCATGTATTGCCCACAGGTGTGCAGTGAGCTAGTCAACCAGGGCCAGGTGAGAATCCTGGCCACAGGAACGCTCATTGTATCCACACTCCACCCCTCCAGGATTCTCTCCTCTCAATCTATGTGCCCTCAGTCCTCTGCAATGGTCCCTGTGCAAGGAAGCTTGAACATTGCTCTCCAGCCTCTCCAGCAAAAAGTCTTGCAGACACACAGGCCAGACTCGTGGCTCTGTCTCTGACCTTTGCCTGTTTAGTCTTAATGGCTTGAACTGCTGCACTGGTTTCAGTTGTTGCCATAGCTCCAGTAAGATCCTATTTGGCTTCCTGTCAAATTTCCTTCCATCTACTCCTGCCCATATTAAATCAACCCACATCTGGGTCCTCGTAACCCTCCAGGGGCCCCTCAAATTCCTCCTGTGAGTAACAGGTCTTATTTCTTTCCGGGTTCTCATTGCTTCAGCTACTGTATGTGTCACCTCGCATTTGTAATCGTTGCCTCAAGGCGGGCTGCACTGTCAGGGAAGACAGCTTTCCCATCTCTGATCTGGAAAGAACAAATCCATCCACCACTAAGTCCCACAGCCACTGGCTCAGCCTGAGTATAGGGGCGGACCATAGAGTGCTCCACGACCTGGGGAGGGCGCTACTCCTCTCCTTGGGGAACTTTCAGCTGCTGGGTCTTTATTTTCTTTACAACCACTGGGTGTGCTTTCAATATGGGAGGGGCCAGTGCCTCCGGCACCACCCCTTCATCCTTCCCCAGCTCCTCCATTTCTGGGGCTGATGGCACCTTTCTCTCCACTCCCCCAAGTGCCTCCTCTGTTACGGTGCCTCACAACAATGCCAGCTCAGTCTTCAGAAGGTCTCTTACCTTCACCTCAATGCTTCGCAGCTGACGTTCTCCTACCGCCTCCACCTGCGCTTCCCTCAGGAGTTCATCTTTTTCCTTGATGGCCTCTTCCTCCTTCAGAACACCTGGCAGCGCTGCCATCTCTTCTCCAATGGCACCTTGCTTCCTGTGCTCTCGTACTGCCTCCTTTTGCATCAATGCCATCTCCTTCCTCAGGGAATCCACAGAAGTGTGCAGCTCGTATTCTCATGCTGCCATTTCTTGGGTCTCTTCTGTAGACTTTTTTAATACTGTGAGAAGCAGCCGACCCACAGTCCCCACTGCCTCACGGGCACTGCTTCTCAAAGGATTTACTTACTATACCAAGGGCCTCCCCTACTGCCTCAGGTGTCATCTCCACTTGCCTCCAGTCCTCTAGGAGGCAAGCCACCTCAGACCACATACCCACTGGGGGACAATCCACAGCCTCCCCATTCACAGGGGTAGCCCTCTGAAGCACCCCTCCCATAGGGCAGCCTGTCTTTTTTCTTGGTCAACAATGACCCCTGCCGACTTTTGCCAATTGTCTTGTCAATGGGTTTCAGCTCCAGGCAAGTTTGCTATGGATTCAATGTGACCAAAGACACTGACAGCAAAACGTTCTTAGGGTGAATGGGTTATACCCAACTTTATTCAGGTGGCAGGTCAGTCACTAAAATCCCATTCACTCAGAGCGAGTCTGTATGCAGCAAGCCGGTCTCTGCCTCTGGGCTCCTCTGTCTGCACAGCCGTCCTCTGGGCCTCTCTGCACAGTCGTCCCGCACAACCATCCTCTGGGCCTCTGTCCTTGGCACTGCCACCACTCCAGCCTCTGCTCTGCTCTCCTGCAGCCTTGCAGCCCTGCCACTGTGTTGAGCCCAGAGCACTGGGCGGAGCTCTTTATATATAGAGTCAAAAGCCATGTATTGCCCACAGGTGTGCAGTGAGCCAATCAACCAGGGCCAGGTGAGAATCCTGGCCACAGGAACTCTCACTTTATCCACACCAGACAACCCAGAAAAATCCTTCCTGACACGCAGGGACAAAAAACAATAAATGTGGCAAATCTGGGTCTTGATCAGTGATGCTTCTGAGGAAATCTTGATCCAAGGAGGGAAATGCAAAAATAAATAAAGGGAACCTCACTGAAAATGGAGTCGAGAACCACTAAAGGGAGAGATCCCTGGCATGTACTACTTGCAGCCTACATGATCAACAGGAACAAGGAAGAATTATTTCGAGTAGGGAGGGCACTTTTCATACAGGAGTTTGTCTCCTGCCTTTAAAAAAAGGGAGGAAGATCTCTCCCTGCCGCAGCAACAGTGTACTAACCACTACCTGTAGCCAAATGAGGAACCACCACAACTTGAAGCTCATTTTCCAATACTTGTTTAAAACAACCCTCACTAATTTCTTCCTAAAACTTAATAAAAGCTGGTGTTTCCTGTCTCTTTAGATGTGCTTATGCTTCGCTATAACTTGCTTGTCCCAAACTTCAATTCTTTTTCTATTCCTTAATAAACTCTTTTTTTACATACATAAAATTGCTCTTTGCTCTGTTTAAAGTTTATAGTAGTAAAGAGAAAATGGAACCAGAATATATGTCAGTGACTGGGTTGGGATAGAGGGAGGCAGGTATCTATACAGGGTGGTCACAAGGCCCTTTATGAGTAAATGCCATGTAAACTGAGTCATGTTAGGAAGGAGCCAGCCACACAAAGTGGTGGAGGAAAAGGGAGGATGGCATGTGCAAAGGCCCAAGGCAAGAAGAACTTGGCAAGCTTGAGGAAAAGAAAGGAGGTCAGTGTGCCTGAAGCAAAATGAGCAAGGCAGGGGGATGACGGCTGAGCTGAGCTGGAATAGGAAAAGCTCTGAAGGACACATCATAAGGAACTGAAATTTTAGTAAATGCAAAGCTCTCCACTGGACAGAAAGGCAAACGGCAGTATAAGCTTGCATGACAGTTCTGTAGGTTTGTACTGTTTTAGCAAAATACATTTTCAAACAAATTCATCAAAGATTTACCAAGTGCCCAAATGCCTTGTAAAGAAAGGCTTCATTTCTTAACACACACACACACACACACACACACAGAAAGTGAAGCTTCTACACTCAGAGCTTTCTACTATACTCAGGGAAATAGCAGCCTACCATCAGGGTCAGGAGAACCATCCGGTGGGGGCGGGAACCTGGATGACTAATGACTCCCATCTCCATGCTGCTGAGATGCCTCGCTTCCTTGGAGCCTCTCTCCTATCTGCCATCACCAACATCTAAACAACATTTAAACAAGATAATAAAATTAACCCATAGGTGGCTTTCTTTCTTTTTTGGCTTTTAAGGCATGGTTTCCTTCTCTGTTCCTTTCTTTCACGCAGCTGCTAAGGAAAAGCCATGGTACCCAGACAATCCTCCCCATTCACTTTAAGGCCCATATCCTGTCCACATCTAATCTGATAATCTTGACCTCCCTCCAGAGAAGGAAGTTTGAAATTTATTAGCCAAGTACCTAGGTACAGTCCTTATTTGTAAACCGGGTTGCCTTTTTTAAAATTAAATTCTGAAAATATATATAACCCACAGGGCTAAAAACTAGACTTGTCAGTATGGGGTTATCTGGCTTGACTTCATTTTCCAGTTCCATCTACTATCACGTTTCCTAGGGATCCTATACTTGTAACACCCTGAGCTTCTCATCTAGGCCATGGTGGGTCATGACTCTGTGCTTTGGCTTGTCCACCCCATCTGAAATATCTTTTATTCTCTTCTTCTCCCCCTTAAAACTCATATTCTACAAACTTCCAGTTGTAAGTCCTGGGGATGTAATATACAGCATGGTGACTACAGTTAACAACACTGCATTATACGTTTGAAAGCTGCTAAGAGAGTAGATCTGAAAAGTTCTTGTCACAAGAAAAAATTTTTAGCTATGTAAGTGATGGATGTTAACTATACTTATGGTAATCATTTCTCTATATACAAATATCAAATCATTATTTTATATACCGTAAACTTACACACTGTTATATGTCAATTTTATCTCAATAAAGCTGGGAGAAAACGAAAACCAATGATCTCCAACGTCTTGCCAAAGATCAGTTCTTTCTGAAGCTTCTCCAACTTCTTCCTTCAAAAGATTTGGTTCCTCCATTGTCTTTGTTTATTCAACACTTTGTAGGCACTAAGCACATCCCACAAAAAAATACAATTTTGACTTCCTCAGTTAGTGAGTTATTCAAAAGCAGTGATCTTTATCTTATTTAGCTTTTTTTCCTCCCCCAGAACCCATCTGTGTACCTAGCATCTAACTAATCATGGGATAATTTGTTGAACAAATAATTATGGAATATATCAAGTTTTAAAATATAGGTGTGGCTCATGGACCCCTGGTGGAGCCTTTAAGGAACTGGAGTGCAGGGAGCAGGTGGGAACTAGGAGGCAGAAGGACAGGCGTCAGCAGAGCGCATTCTGCCATTGCGTATCATTCATGGCTGACTCTGGAACTCTCTCTCTCTGCAAGTAAAGTGGGAATGAGACTCTTGGCCCTCCTTACTCCCTTCAGTTGTTATGGAGACCGAATGGGACAGCATAGGCAAAAGCACTTTGTGAATTGTAAACTGCCATATAATCACAGTTATTATTATTATTATTACTAACTGCAATGATTATTGCATGGCACTATTTTGTAGAAATTATACAATAGATTGACCTCTTTCCATGGGAGTATAGCTGCCCCTGCTCCCCTCTGCATTTCTAAAACACACACTCGTATATGCACTATTTGCCTGCCTCAATTATGGTGAATTGCCTACTGCGATTCTTTCTGTAAGACTAATTGACAACGAGGTTGCAAATACAAATCCATGGAAGCTGAGATCATTCTTCTCATAGCAACTGTTGCACTTGGTTCAGCAAACATGGACTAATCAGCTTTTCTATTCCCAGCACTTTATCTGGGGAACTCAAGGTAATTCAATGGAAAATAAGGCAGAGGGTCTGAGCTCAAGTTTTCCCCAGCCCTGCAGATCAAATTTATAATACCGGGTTTTAATAGGAAGGCTTGCTTGACTTGCGTGGGAATGTGGACACAGACTTCTCTGAATGCCATGTACCTGGCTGAAGCAGATCATGAAGTAAAGAAAGCAATTACAGGATACATTTTTGGGACGTAGAATAGAATCCTGTCACTGATGAACATGGTGCAAGGAGACAGCTTCTGGACTAATGTTACACTGGAATTTAGGACACCCTTGGCCTTCAGATGATTTTTGGAAGGGATGGAGGTCAAGCACTTCATAGTTCTAGAAGGTTTGAAAAGCTTGAAAAAGCTTGCCCACTTTCCTAATAAGAAAGGGAATTTGGCATCTGTTTCAGGAGAGGTGTTTAGAGTGGCAAAGCCATAAACTCCCAAATGTGCTGAGAACTCTGAATCTGAGGGTTTGGCAGTGGTGTTTATTCCGATTAGGGTTTGATTTATTATGAGGGAAAAGTCTCTGTTTTCCAGTGGATCAAACCAGCTGACAGAAGTGAAATGAAGCAGAAGAAAAATCAGCAGCCTGATTGATGTGGGCTCCTACACATCAACATGCCTCTTTAGGAGGAATTTACATCTTAGGTAGGAGGGCTTGGAAATTTTTAATGTTAAGTTAATTAGAAGCCAAATAACTTGGTTTAGTCAGAGGCCCCACAGGTTTCCTGGGAGCCCAGAATGAACTGGTCCAGATGGTCTTTCTTGGTTGTCCTGGTCTCAGCCACAGATCCAGCCAGCTCCATGCTCCCAGCTCTATGCAGTGTGGGAGAGGCTGCCCACTTCCCCTGTGCCCCACAAACACTGCACTATGTCAGTGCTCAGTGGATATTAAAAAATCAGAATAGCAATATAGCCTGAGTTTGTCATAGCCCTTCAAAATCTTAAACAAGGGGCAGGAGATAATGAACTGGCTGTTAGAGGGAAAGAATAGGGTCCACCCTTTTCCTCATTATAAATGATAACCATTAATAGCGATATATTGTTGACATAATATCATAATAATAATAGTGCCTGGCAAGGTGTCAGGTACTGCAGTGAGACATTAAATACTTGTCTTTGTTTAATTTTCAACAAAACTCCATGATATGTATGGTTACCTCCATGTTACAGATGGGAAACAGCTCAGATTATTTAAGTGACTTGTCCAAATGTAACAAGTAATATAAAAGAACTAAGGTTCCAAAACATGCTTGTGTCATTCTGAAAACACATTCTCATTATGGCTACATGAATAACATGAAAAAATGACATGTGGAGTGGGAGGGGGCCTTCATTTCCCTCTTGGTACCGAAGGAGCAAAATTGCTTGGGAGTTGGGGAAGCTGAGGTGCTTATGGAGGCTGGCGTGAGCAGACTAGAAGTAAAGTAAAATGATGATATTTTTCTGCTTTCTGTCTCCTCAGCTCATGACCCTAAGGGGTGGTGAATTTTGCCTCACTTAAGAGAGTGAATTATACAAATAATAATGGTGATGATGATGAATACCTAGCTTCAGAGAAAATTCTCCCCACTGTTGGGCGCTCAAAATATCACCAAGGCTCATTAGCTATGGAATTGAAAATACAACCTGTATATGTTAAGTATTGAAAACATTGAATGTCCTAAGAAACTCATTGGTCTTAAATATGCCTCAACTTACTCTACTTAAAGAATGGGAATTAGAAATTTATGTACATAGGTGTATATATATATATATGTATAGAATTTTTTAGTGGGATGAGTGGAAAATTGTGTTTGCATTGTGAATATACTACTTACTAAAAAAACTACATTTTGGGAAACAGTTGTTTCCCACACCTTAAAATGTTTAAAATATACTTAATATAGAGTTCTATATCTACGATCTCTATACTTTCTGGACATAAAAATACATACAAGAAAATTAAATGATTAGCATTTTCTGCTGTTCTTCCCTTGTTTCTCATACTCAGGAACTGAGTGGGACTGAGCTTTATCTAAAATTTCAGAAAAGGCACATTTGCATATGTGGTAATTATCAGTGCTCTATTGCACAGGTCATCTGGGGGAAAGAAAAACTCAAAACTTTCAATACTTTCTAGCGATCATTAAATAAAGGTGGTCTGGGGTTGCTGAATGGTTCACAACCACCCGAGGACTCACAATCTAGGTTTAACCTTGTACATCTTATGTTGAACTTATTAGACTGTGGTATCAGGGGCAGAATATAGGATGGTTGGGCAGGTGAGAAGGGAAAACGTCCACTGAGTGGAGATGTGATTAACCCAAGGCTTGCTATCAGGAGGAAATGCATGGAAGGTATATGACAGCTTAATGCAAGTTGCTGGAATATGGACTGCCTCCCATTTTTGCAGAGCCTGTTAAGTGCAAAATGTCTTATAGGTACAGAAAGTACTTCTGTCAGTGCTGTTCACATTTGTCAAAAGGCCTCCTCCAGCTGTATATACCCAAGGCAAAAAGATGACGAGTTACTTCTTCTTAAAATCTTAGTCTACTCTTATTCATTCGCATATCCAACTGATATGACTAATGTATGAAACACACTAATCAATCCACTCTCCTTGGAAACACAAAGGTAATCATCAGAGGCTGAGTGAGGTAACAGTTCAGCTGGGTTCTGGAGCCAGACCACCTGCATGTGGATCCCGGTGCAGCTTTTTGCTAGTTATCTGACATCAGTTATTGAAAATTTCTAAGGCTGAACTAGTCTGTTTAGAAAAGAGGGATGATCAAATTGTCCACCTGGTAAAGTTGCAGAGTTAACATATATAAAAATGCTTAGAAGAATTCCTGGCTTTTTGTTATTATGTCACATACCTCAGCTTAAAAATCCTTCATCTACTTCTCAGTGCTCTTAGAATAAAATCTGAAATGTAAGCTATGGGAGACAATGGTTTTCCATGATCCACTGCTCCAGCCTCATCTGGCACCTCTCTTCCTTCCTTCTGTTCTTACTGCAGCCACATTTCCATTCATCAGAAGTCTCAACTTTCTCCTTCAACGACTTTGCATATTCTATTCCTCTGCCTGGAAAATTCCCACCTTCTTCCTTACAAATAAGGGCTAAATTCTCATTTAAGTCTTGATTTAAATGACACACAATTAGGCCTGGCTTAGATCCCGATACTGCTTCTTCTTTCTAGCACTCATCACATTTATAATGAAACAGAGATTTCTGCATTTTTGAAATGTCTGTGTCTGATGCCCTACATTGACCGTGAGTATATGCCGGTGATGAACAGAGCAACTGACATTTAAGAGAGGCTCAAGGACTACTGCTTGAATAAGTGAGCAAATAAAATACAGGCCTACCATGGTAATGGTTGGTACCTTGGGTTATACAACAATAAATATAGCTCCCAGTTTAGCAATATGGGCCTGATATCACAAGTCTTTGGAGAAACTTTCAGAGGTGGTAAGTTTATGGCATAGAGTGTGATGATGGTTTCATGGGTGTATACTATCTCCAAACTCATCAAGTTGTATCCATTAAGTATGTACAGCCATTTGTACATCAGTCATAACTCAATAAAATGGTTTAAAAATATTCAACTGTAATACTTCTTGCATTTTTTAAATAGAGCCCAGTAGCTGTTGATGTGCCTATTTCCCCACTAGATTCTATAGTTCTTAAAGACAGAAGCCAGTGGCTGAAACACTGAATCTAATACAAAGTATGCAGAAATAATTTAATTAAAATAGCAAAAGGTTGGTTATTCTGTGTTCTACACAGCCACCTGGCCTAGTAGATAACAAATATTCACTAGTACAAATGTATGTGTAATACGTATGAGCTCAGCTAGCAGTTGACACCTTAGGGGTGCTGTTACTTATAATATTTGAGTGCTGATAAAGCCCGAGGCTATGTGTGCAGCACCCGACCTCTCTGTGCTGCATTCCCGATAAGCTGCTATGCCTACCGTTGCATGTCACCTGTCACTGTTCTGCTCCTTTGCCCAAGCAGCTGTCAAAATGTTCTCTGCTTAAGTCAGCCTATCTCAAGTTACCGCATACTCTAATGTGTCTTTCTGCCAGGGTGGGGTTTAGGCTATATCATGCTGCTCAGGCTGGGTGTATATGCTTCCTTTATCAGTGTTGGGCCTGCCCTGTGAACTGTTGGTTCCCTACAAGCCATGGCTTAAGCATCTGTAGCTAAAGCCACCAATAATCGCCGGTTTCAGCCTAGCACTGTGCAGCGTGCAAGCTGGCATGATTCTAGTCTCTCTAGAAACAATGTAGAGAAGTAGCGCAGAGCATGAACTTTGGAGTCAGATGGACCTGAGATCCATCCTGCCTCTGCCACCCATTAGGTCTGTGGTTTTGAAAAATCTGAGGCAGTTCCTTCAGCTTTTAAAAGAGCTATCTTACAGGTTGTCAAAAGGATTTGTTAAGACAATGTACGTAAGGTGATCTACACGGTGGCTAGTATTATTACAACTATTACTATTGTTATTGGTTCTACTACTACTACTATTTCAGGTTAACCCTGAGCTGACTGCATTTCACCAATCCATATGACACGTGATAGTCCTGCAATTAAGTGCCTTAAGATATCTGAATACATGAATACATGGTTCTGTACTCCTTAGGGAAGCCTGCAGGCAAGTCTTCAGAATCTTCATTCTGATGGAACCGCTGTGGTTCAAAATGTGTTGAAGGGAGGACTGGCAGATGGAAAGTGAGGACAGATGAAAGACTTGTAAATTGAACGTTGTTCTTGGGAAGCACACAGAAACCCTTGCTATCTATTTTGCAAATTAGTTTGCTTTTTAAATTTCCAAAAAGTTCAGCTTTGCCAACTAGCAAGTCAGCAGGAAGAAAGATTTCGGTGAATCTGTTATGTATACTACATGTTCATACATAAAGTATATAAACATCCATATAATACATCCTTATGCACAAATACGTAGGCTCCTGTTTGGGGTTTGATTTTTAAAATTACCATTTGTTCATACTAGACTATATTGCCCCAGGGCTACTGGGGATGGTGGAGGACCAAGACAGAGGTGTGCTGGGCTTTAGAGGTGCTTGTCATCCCTGCCCTTCCACAGACCCTACAGGTAGCTACCAAATGGAGGACCTTCCTCCCGGTGACAGGGTAGGTCCAAGCAGCACTTCAGGCTCCTAGGCAGCTGAGCTGACAAAAAAGGGTGTTTCTTCTGGAATTACAAAGTAGAGGGGCATGTGCATGTTTTTGCCTCTTGGGTGGCTTGTTCAAAACTTTAATCCATCAAAATTGGGCGTGGGTGTGGTGATAAGTTATTGGCCTAAGTCTTGAATACCTACTCCAGGTGTTAGACTCAGGTTAGGGTCAGATTTGCCTTATTTATCTGTGGGGCTTCCCTACTCACCTCTTAGAGCCTGGGGCTCACTGCCATGCTGAATTTTACTTAATCTTACAGATAACTTTTTTTTATTAAGGTATCATGATATACAGTCTTATGAAGGTTTCGCCTGAGCAATACTGTGGTTACTACATTCACCCATATTATCAAGTCCCCCCCACATAGCCCATTGTCCATCAGCATAGTAAGATGCTATAGAGTCACTACTGGTCTTCTCTGTGCGGTGCTGCCTTCCCTGTGACCCCCTACGTTACGTGTGTTAATCTTAGTGCCCCTTCATCCCCTTCTCCCTCCCTCCGTACCCACCCTCCCCACCCCCTTCCTTTTGGTAACCGCTAGTCTCTTCTTGAAGTCTTACAGGTAACTTTTATCTCAAGAGAATATCAACCTGAACTTATATTAAGCAGTACCTGCCACCACTGTAGGTAATATACAGAGATGAATTTATGATACATGCAAATATATATATGCATGAATATATACACATGCCTTATATATACACACTCAAAACATATACATATGTGTGTGTGCCTGTGTGTATAGGATGTAAATCTCGAATATAAATACATTTATATAGTGTTTATATAAATGCACTTTATAAATTCTACAGCTCACAAATAGTATTTCTTCTTAACAAGATCAGAGATGGGAGGGAGTCTTTCACAAATACGCCTCTATACTGTATCTAAACATTCAAGTTTATATATGTAACATTATAAATATTTATTTATAATATAATCTTACATTTAAATATAAACTGTATTAATATTGATTTATATATAAATATTTACATATCACATATATATGTATATATATATATATATATATGAAAGATTCAAAGAGAAAGCCAAGGACACAGAAAGGGCCAAGTGAGCTTGTACTGTTTGTTTAAATCTCTGTGAGCACTCTTGCTCCAATGCAGGAGTTGAAGGCCAAAAGGTATGGAGTAAGGTTTAGAAGCAGTCTCTCTCAAGGCCTTGGCAATCTGATCCATTGTGCATAATCTGAATGTTATTTAGTACTATCAGGATGCCCTGCTCTGGGGTCTAACAAGCTATGAGCCTTGGGGGTTTATAAGTCCTATTCTTGAAAGTCACCCTGAAAGTCAATATAAGCTAAAAATTGAGTAATGAAAAATGTTTCTAATCTCTAAGTAAAAGATAATTTTAAAGGTGTCTAGCACACAAAAGAATAACTTTACCTCATGTAGCACTTATCAATGGTTTATGGTAACCATACCTTTTACAATGAATCTGTCTCACAGCTTCTAGAAAGAAGTGGTAGATTCCCCATTGAAAACTGAACCTTGAAACTGGACTGATCTTGAGACTTGCCTTAATCAATGGAATGTAGTAGAAGTGAAGGAGTGCTAGTCCAAGGTTAGGCTTTAAAAGGTCTTGTGGACTTCTTTCTGCTCTCTTTCTTCCTCCTCTTCCGAGGCTAATCATTTAGGGAATGAGACTCATGGAGCTCCACAGTCAGCCTAGTAATCTCCAAGGAAGTACTAGTCATGTGAGAAAGACCAGCAGATCTCAGCCAACCCACCAAGTAACTGCAGACCCAGTGATGAGGTCAACCAAGGTCAGCCAAGCCCAGAGAAGAGAACTTCCCACATGACCCAGAAACTTGTAAGAAACAGTTAACAGTTGTTGTTTTGAGGTACTAAGTTTTGGAATGTTTTTTATATAGCATTATTGTGGCAATGTTACTTAATATAGCCAAGTGTATAAAAATTTGGAGAAGGAGCTACAGATAAGATGAAGATAAAATAATGGTCGGTGGGGTAGCTGATCATCAAAACTGTTATTTCCTATTGTGTTGAATGTAAGACAGGAGAAGAATGTGGGTACCAATAGCTAAAATTACCTTTCAGTCCTAGGATCTTTAAAAATGGGCTAGTTGGAGGAACAATGTCTAATGTGTGCTGCATCCTGTGATTCTAAGATTTATCCCTGATTTGGTGTCTATGTCTGCCCACTGTACAAAAGTCAGACACTCTCAAAACCATTCACACAGGAGCACAGGCCCCATGAGTCCCAAGGGGAAGTTAATGCCTGTCTGACCAATTGCTCAGAGTGGTACATGATCCTAATGACTCAGAAGTTAAATTCTTAAAAGCCAGAGATTTTTTATGCAGTGGGACACTATGTATTTATCAAATAAACACCAGAAGAGGTTATTTAGTTTTTACAAATTCAATCAAAGATGTTTGAAACCATTCTAACAACCCAAGATGGGGAAATGGAGGCTGCTATAGACAGGACAAAGGTCTCAGGGGCCTGGAATTGTTCCAGCCTGAGTAATGCTGATGCAGGTTCCAGAGGCCTCACATCGTAATGTGGGGATTAAGGTCTCCGCTTAAGACCTTGTCTCACGAATCCCATTGGAAGACTGTCCATGACAAGGCACGGCTTTTCCACTTCTCATATACAGGGAAGTGATGGCTCCTGAGACTGCAAACTGTTCTCTGTCCTTTTCTTCCATTAGGCTTACTGGATAATTCTGTGTCTGTGAGCTGTTTGTAACTATTAGGATTCTGCTTTCTCAACCTCAGCAAACCTCTGTGGATTGATACTTAGAAGTTTCCAGCACAGTAAATATGACTTCTGCTGTCTTTGCTCTTTTGACATCAGGCAAAGATAACATGTTTCAGAGCAGATGGTGTCAGTTTAATCACTGGCACCTAATGTAGCATGATACAGTAGTGTTGACCCAAGTACATTAGTAGTAATTTTCTCAGATTTTGCTTCGGAAAGGAGAATGCACAAGAGTTTAGAAAAAGAAAATATTTGTAGTAGTATGAGAATCTGATATAAGATATTTATTTTTTTCTAAATTGACACAAAATATACATATATTGCCAGCTTAATAGCAGTATTAAACTTTTATTAAAAATCTAAAATGTGCTATTGAATGTAATTGGTTGTCTTATTCTCAATTAAAAAATTTTTCTTATCTTTTTCCAGCTTTATTGATTTTACTTAATATACCATAAATAGCACGTTTAATGTATACATTTTGGTATGTATTTGGACATATGCTTACATCTATGGTAAAATCACCATAATCAAGGTCGTAAACATATCCATCATCTCCGAAAGATCTTTTGTGTCTCCTTGCTTTGTCATTTTTTGGTGGCAAGAGCATGTAATATGAAATATACTCTCTTGACAAGTTTTAAGGTGTAACACCATATTGTTAATTCTATGTCACACAGCAGATGTATAGAATTTATTCACCTTGTATAGCTGTGACTTTATATCCATTGAAAAACAACTTCCCATTTCCCTGTCTCCCAATCCCTGGCTACCATTATTTCCTCTGCCTCTATTGGGAGTGCAGATATTTTTTTTGAAATCCTGATTTCAATTCTCTTGGATAGATACCCAGAAATGTGACTGCTAGATCATATGATAGTTCTATTTTTAAGTTCTGGAGGAACCTCTATATTGTTTTCCAAAATGACTGTATCAACTTGCATTCTTATCAACAGTGTTTAAAGGTTCCCTTTTCTCCACATCCTTGCCAATACTGTTATATTTTGTTATTTTGATAGTAGCTTTCCTTACAGGTATGAGGGGACAGCTCATTGTAGGTCTGATTTGTATTTTTCTGATGGCTGGTGATGTTGGACATCTTTTCATATACCTAGCCATTTGTACATCTTCATTGAAGAAATGTCTGTTCAGTTCCTCTACCCATTTTTAAATTAGGTTATTTGCTTTTTGCTATTAAGTTGCAGGAGTTCCATTTATATTTTGGAAATTAACTCCATGGTTTACAAGCATTTTCTCCTATTCCACAGGTTGTCTTTTCACTTGGTTGATTGTTTCCTTTGCTGTGCAGAAGCTTTTCAGTTTGATATAATTCCACTTGTCTATTTTTGTTTTTGTTGCCTGTGCTTTTGGAGTCATTTCCATGAAATCATTGCCAAGATCAATGGCATGAAGATTTCCCCATATGTTTTCTTCTAATAATAGCAATAATAGTAACACTTTTCAGGTTGTACCTTTAAATCCTCAATCAATATGAGTTGATTTTTTTATACAGTGTGAGTCAGGTGTCCAACTTCATTCTTCTGCATGTAGATCTCCAGTTTTCCCAGTACCATTTGTTGAAGAGACTATCTTTTTCCCACTGGGTATTCTTGGCACCTGTGTTAAGGAAGATCAGCTGTCCATATGTGCATGAGTTTGTTTCTGAGCTTCTATTCTGTTCCATTGTTCTATGTTTGTTTTAATGCCAGTACCATACTGTTTTGATAAATATAGCTTTGTAATAATTTGAAATCTGAGAGTATAATTCCTCTAGCTTTGTTCTTTCTTAAAATCGCATTGGCTATCCTGGGGATTTTGTCATTCCTTATAAATTTTAGAATATTTTTCTTATTTCTATAAAGAAAATTGAAATTTTGATGTGAATAGCACTGAATCTGTGGATTGCTTTAGGTGTTATAGACATTTTAACAATATTAATTCTTCTAATCTGAGAGCATAAGATGTATTGCCATGTATTTGCGGCTTCTTTAATTTTTCTCATCAATGTATAGTTTTCAATGTACAAATCTTTCACCTCCTTGTAGTATTATGTTATTCCTAAGAATTATATCCTTTTTGATGCTATTATAAATGGGACTGTTTTGTCAATTTCCTTTTTGGATGGCACCTTTTTAGTGTATAGAAACATCACTGACTTTGTATGCTGATTGTGTGTCCTGCAACTTTACTGGATTCGTTTATTAGTTCTAACAGTTTTGTGTGTGTGTATGTGTGTGGAGTCTTTAGGGTTTTCTATGTATAAGGTTATGTCATCTGAAACAGAGGCAATTTTATGTCTTCATTTCTGATTTGGATGCCTATTATTTCTTTTTTGTTTGTCTATTTGCTTACAGTCCTTAAGTCCCAGACTCTACCATATTCTATAAGGCTATGCATGGTCTGGCTTCTGGTGACATCCACAACTATATCATTTAGGAATTATGGCTTTGTGTGGCATAAAAAAAAACTCAACCAAAAGGGTTTAGGAAAGGATGACATCCATTTTCTCATATAAAAATGTTTCCGGGAAGATGGCGTCATGAGCAGGGTGGTGGAAATCTCCTCCCAAAACCATATGTATTTATGAAAATACAACAAATACAACTATTCCTAAAAAAGAGACGAGAAGATACAGGACTGCACACAGCGTGCAGCTACACCTGAGAGGACACAGCACCCCATGACGCGGGTAAGATACGGAGCCGCGACCTGGTGGGACCCAAGCATTCCCCCACCCCAGCGCACCTGCGGGAGGAGAGGATTCAGAGCCAGAGGGAGTGGAAGTACACCACGCGAAATAACCAGCCCTGGTGATCTGCACCGGGAGTGCTGACACACATCGTGCAGTGTAGCGGAGATTGGAGAGACAGAGGGTGCAGGATCTGAGTGGGGAACGCAATGGGTCATCGCAGCCAGCTCCTGAGACAAAAGAAAAGTACACGCTCCTTTCTTAGTGGTCTTAAAGGGACAAGGGCCCAGGATCGTCCCAGCACACTCAGCCCAGCAGGATGGGAGTCCTGGGGAATTTCGGACGCCTTGACTGGCAACTGGGAAAGAGTAGCTGCAGTCAGACTTCCCACAGAGATCAACAGCCGCCCATTCGTTCCCACCCCGGCCAGAGCTACAAAGGGCCCTGCGGAGCTGCACGGCCACGGCTGCCGAATAGTGGAGCAACAGCGCCACCTACAGCATCCTCCCAGAATCTACTTCCGGTGGGAGGTTTTTTATTTCTGTTTTCTTTTCTTTCTTTTCCTTGTTAATATTTTTTTCTCTTTTCTTTCTTCTTTTTGTTCTTTTTAAAAGTCTTAAAGAGACCAGCTGACATACGTGGCACCTACAAGTGACCACTTCTATCGCCATGAAAATACAGAGGAATATGGTACAAACAAAACTCACCCAGACCCAAACAACACTAGAGAGGAAAACTGAAGGGATGGAAATGCACAACCTTCCTGAAAAAGAATTCAGAACAAAAGTCATAACTATACTGATGGATCTATAGAGAAATGTGCAAGAGCTCAGGGAGGAAGTGAGGGAAGTGAGGAAAGACAATGCAGAAATGAGACAAGTGATCAACGGGCTTAGCAGCAGACTGGATGAGATGTAAGAGACAGTTAATGGAATAGAAATCAGAGAACAGGAATACAGAGAAGCTGAGGCAGAGAGAGATAAAAGGATCTCTAGGAATGAAAGAATATTAAGAGAACTGTGTGACCAATCCAAACGGAACAATATTCGCATTATAGGAGTACCAGAGGAAGAAGAGAGAGAAAAAGGGATAGAAAGTGTCTTTGAAGAAATAACTGCTGAAAACTTCCCCATGCTGGGGAAGGAAATAGTCTCGCAGTCCACAGAAACCCACAGATGTTCCAACACATGGGACCCAAGGAAGACAACACCAAGACACATAATAATTAAAATGGCAAGGATCAAAGATAAAGACAGAGTATTAAAGGCAGCTAGAGAGAGAAAAAAGATCACCTACAAAGAAAAACCCATCAGACTATCATCAGACTTCTCAACAGAAACCTTACAGGCCAGAAGAGAATGGCATGATATATTTAACCTACTGAAACAGAGGGGCCTTGAACTAAGAATATTGTATCCAGCACGATTATCATTTAAATATGATGGAGGGATTAAACAATTTCCAGACAAGTGAAAGTTGAGAGAGTTTGCCTCTCATAAACCACCTCTACAGGACCTCTTAAACAGACTTCCCTAGAGGGAAGCACTCCTAAGGCTAAAAAGTTGTCACCAGAGAAAATAAAATCATAGCAAAGAAAGCAGACAATCCAAATACTAACTAAAGGCAAAGAATAAAACACCTAGGAATAGAAAGAATGGAGGAGGAAGAATAAGAAGGGAGAGAAATAAAGAAACATCAGACTGTGTTTACAATAACTTAAAAACAAAGTTAAGTTAGATTGTTACATAGTAAAGAAGCAACCCTTGAACCTTTGGTAACCACGAATCCAAAGCCAGCAATGGCAATAAGTACATATCTATCAATAATCACCCTAAATGTAAATGGACTGAATGCACCAATCAAAAGACACAGAGTAACAGAATGGATAAAACAGCAAGACTGATCTATATGCTGCTTACAAGAGACTCACCTCAAACCCAAAGATATACAAAGACTAAAAGTGAAGGGATGGAAAAAGATATTTCAGGCAAACAATAAGGAGAAAAAAGCAGGTGTTGCAGTACTTGTATCAGACAAAATAGACTTCAAAATGAAGAAAGTAGCAAGAGATAAAGAAGGACATTACATAATGATAATGGGGTCAGTCCAACAAGAAGATCTAACCATTATAAATATATATGCACCCAACACAGGAGCAACAGCATATGTGAAACAAACACTAACAGAATTAAAGGAGGAAATAGACAGCAATACATTCATTTTAGGAGACTTCAACACACCACTCACTCCAAAGGACAGATCAACCAGACAGAAAATAAGTAAAGACACAGAGGCACTGAACAACACACCAGAACACATGGATCTAACAGACATCTACAGAACTCTGCACCCCAAAACAACAGGATACACATTCTTCTCAGGTGCACATGGAACATTTTCCAGAATAGACCACATACTAGGCCACAAAAAGAACCTCAATAAATTCAAAAATACTGAAATTCTACCAACCAACTTCTCAGATCACAAAGGTATAAAACTAGAAATAAATTTTAGAAAGAAATCAAAAAGACTCACAAATACATGGAGACTAACAACATTCTCCTAATTAATCAAAGGGTTAATGACCAAATCAAAACAGAAATCAAAGAATATATGGAGACTAATGACAACAACAACACAAAGCCACAATTTCTGTGGGACGCAGCAAAGGCAGTTCTAGGAGGAAAGTATATTGCAATCCAGGCCTATTTAAAGAAGGAAGAACATTCCCAAATGAATAGTCTAAAGACACAATTACTGAAATTGGAAAAAGAAGAACAAATGACACCCATAGTCAACAGAAGGAGGGACATAATAAAGATCAGAGAAGAAATAAATAAAATTGAGAAGACTTAAAACAATAGAAAAAAATAAATGAAACCAAGAGCTGGTTCTTTGAAAAAACAAACAAAATAGATAAACCCCTAGCCAGACTCATTAAGAGAAAAAGAGAATCTATACACATAAACACAATCAGAAATGAGAAAGGAAAAATAATGACGGACCCCACAGATATACAAAGAATTATAAGAGAATACTATGAGAATCTATATGCTAACAAGCTGGAAAACCTGGAAGAAATGGACAACTTAGAAAAATACAACCTTCCAAGCAAGAAACAGAAAAACTAAACAGACCAATCACCAGCAATGAAATTGAATCGGTAATCAAAAAACTACCCAAGAGCAAAACCCCCAGACAAAATGGATTCACCTCTGAATTCTACCAGACATATAGAGAAGAAATAACACCCATTATCCTTAAAGCTTTCCAAAAAATAGAAGAGGAGGGAATACTTCCAAACTCATTCTATGAAGCCAGCATCACTCTAATACCAAAACCGGGCAAAGACTTCACCAAAAAAGAAAATTACAGACCAATATCCCTGATGAACGTAGATGAAAAAATACTCAACAAAATATTAGCAAACCGAATTCAAAAATACATCAAGAGCATCATACCCCAAGATCAAGTGGGATTCATCCCAGGGATGCAAGGATGGTACATTCGAAAATCCATCAACATCATCCACCACATCAACAAAAAGAAGAACAAAAACCACATGATCATCTCCATAGATGCTGAAAAAGCATTTGAGAAAATTCAGCATCCATTCATGATTAAAACTCTCAACAAAATGGGTATAGATGGCAAGTACCTCAACATCATAAAGGCCATATATGACAAACCTACAGCTAACATCATACTTAACAGCAAGAAGCTGAAAGCTTTTCATCTAAGATCGGGAACAAGACAGGGATGCCCACTCTCTCCACTGTTATTCAACATAGTACTGGAGGTCCTAGCCACAGCAATCAGACAAAACAAAGACATACAAGGCATCCAGATTGGTAAAGAAGAAGTCAAATTGTCACTATTTGCAGATGACATGATACTGTACATAAAAAACCCTAAAGACTCCACTCCAAAACTACTAGAACTAATATCTGAATTCAGCAAAGTTGCAGGATACAAAATTAACACACAGAAATCTGTTGCTTTCCTATACACTAATGATGAACTAACAGAAAGAGAAATCAGAAAAACTATTCCATTCACAATTGCATCAAAAAGAATAAAATACCTGGGAATAAAGCTAACAAAGGAAGTGAAAGACCTGTACTCTGAAAACTACAAGACACTCCTAAGAGAAATTAAAGAGGACACTAACAAATGGAAATGTATCCCATGCTCTTGGCTAGGAAGAATAAATTTTGTCCAAATGGCTATACTACCTAAAGCAATCTACAGATTCAACGCAATCCCTATCAAACTACCAACAGCTTTCTTCAATGAACTGGAACAAATAATTCTAAAATTCATATGGAACCACAAAAGACCTCGAATAGCCAAAGCAATCCTGAGAAGGAGGAATAAAACAGGGAATTATGCTCCCTGACTTCAAGCTCTACTACAAAGCCACAGTAATCAAGACAACTTGGTATTGGCACAAAAACAGACCCACAGTCTTCTGGAACAGAATAGAAAATCCAAACATTAACCCAAACATATGCAGTCAGTTAATATTTGATAAAGGAGCCTTGGATATACAATGGGGAGATGACAGCCTCTTCAGCAGCTAGTGTTGGAAAAACTGGACAGCCATATGTAAGAGAATGAAACTGGACTACTGTCTAACCCCATACAAAAGTTAAACTCAAAATGGATCAAAGACCTGAATGTAAGTCTTGACACCATAAAACTCTTAGAAAAAAACATAGGCAAAAATCTCTTGGACATAAACATGAGCGACTTCTTTATGAACATATCTCCCCGGGCAAGGGAAACAAAAGCAAAAATGAACAAGTGGGACTATATGAAGCTGAAAAGCTTCTCTGTACAGCAAAGGACGCCATCAGTAGAACAAAAAGACATCCTACAGTATCGGAAAATATATTCATAAATGACTATCTGATAAGGGGTTGACATCCAAAATATATAAAGAACTCATGCACCTTAACAAACAAAAAGCAAATAATCCAAGTAAGAAATGGGCAGAGGACATGAGTAGACACTTCTCCAAAGAAGAAACTCAGATGGCCAACAGGCACATGAAAAGATGCTCCACATCGCTAATCATCAGAGAAATGCAGATTAAAACCACAATGAGATATCACCTCACACCAGTGAGGATGGCCAACATCCAAAACACAAACAACAACAAATGTTGGCGAGGATGTGGAGAAAAGGGAACCTCCTACACTGCTGGTGGGACTGCAAATTAGTTCAACCATTGTGGAAAGCAGTATGGAGGTTCCTCAAAAAACTCAAAATAGAAATACCATTTGACCCAGGAATTCCACTCCTAGGAATTTACCCTAAGAATGCAGCATCCCAGTTTGAAAAAGACAGATGCACCCCTATGTTTATTGCAGCACTATTTACAATAGCCAAGAATGGAAGCAACCTAAGTGTCCATCAGTAGATGAATGGATAAAGAATAGATGGTACATATACACAATGGAATATTATTCAGCCATAAGAAGGAAACAAATCCTACCATTTGCAACAACATGGATGGAGCTAGAGGGTATTATGCTCAGTGAAATAAGCCAAGCTGAAAAAGACAAGTATCAAATGATTTCACTCATATGTGGAGTATAAGAACAAAGAATAAAACTGAAGGAACAAAACAGCAGCAGACTCACAGAACCCAAGAACGGACTAATAGTTACCAAAGGGAAAGGGACTGGGGAAGATGGGTTGGAAGGGAGTGATAAGGGGGGAAAGGGGGCATTAAGACTAGCAGATGTAATGTTGGGGGGGCACGGGGAGGGCTGTACAACTCAGAGAAGACAAATAGTGATTCTATAGCATCTCACTACGCTGATGGACAGTGACTGAAATGGGGTTGGTCGGGGGGACCTGATGAAGGGGGTAGTTTCATAACCACAATATTGCACATGTAATTGTAGATTAATGATACCAAAATAAATTATAAAAAAATAATAATATTAAAAAAAATGTTTCAACAGCAGGAAGTCCAAGGAGCTGATTAAGGGTGTCTCCCAGGAGTCCATGGTCCTTCTTCTTGCTATTGTTCTATATTTCCTATAATTCTTGTATACTATCTTTACCATGGGGTTTTTGTCTTCATGACTACAATATGTCTGCTGTGTCTCCTAGCACTGCATCAGTGTTCCAGCGAGGAAGAAGGGAGAAGCATAAAGGACAATAGCAAAAGTTTATCATTTCAGACCTTGATACTGTTTTTATTTCAGAAAGAAATACTCTCCAACAGGGAATTTGGTCTCATCTCATTAACTAGAACAATGTGATATGGTCACTGTTATCCAAGGTAATCTGTTATTTTTCCCAACAAAATCAGGATACTGTCAGGAGCAAACAAGGGCAGAGTGGAAGACAAGTAGTGTCTGTCTCAATAGCTTCATCTTATCTGCCTCTCTGCCTCTCATCCCACGTTCCAACTACCCTGGCTTCCTTTGGGCTCCTTCACATTGCTAGCTCTTTTCTCCTCAGGGCATCTTTACATTTATTACTTTTTCTGCTTAGGATGTGATTCCTCTCATTCTTTGCCATGAATTTGCCTCTTAATAGCTAAGCTTACACTATATAAAGTGATACCTCTGCAACCCCTATTTTTCTTTTCTTTTCTTACTTTTGAGCACATACTCTTGTTCATGCCTCTAGCCTCTACCTGTAATTACGTCATTTATTTGCTTATTTGTATATGATACCTGATTGAAACCGAAATGAAATCTCCATAACATTTCTTCAAATTTTTCTGTTGTTCATCACCGTGTCCCAGTACCGAATATGCCAGGTGCATAGCAGGCACTACATACATGGAAATTGACAAAATGATTATTTCACTTTGTTTAGTATTTCCAGCACCTCTACAGGATAGCCACTTCCTCATAACCTCATAACTATTGAACACGCCAAATTCGGAATTCAAACCCATGTGGGCCTGGCTTTAAAACCATTTCTCTTCCCAGAAACACTGCTTCTCATAGAAGGCTCCATCAGCAGCTCTTAGAAGTTTTCTCTATTTCAAGGCACAGAGGGCATGCTCTGCACCAAGCTAATTGATTGTCACTTCCTCAGCAGCTGGGGGTTACTGACATTAGCACTCCCCTAAAAAGCCAGCCTTTTCATTTGATTACCTCAAGAAGGTCAGAAACCAGAGTGTTTGTAGTTCCCTGTGAGTAGTTTCATCTTTAGGGATGGGAAATTAACTTCAATCTGCTGACCAGTACATGGGAAACTCCAGTCCTTGAGACAGTTATTAACAAAGCATTTTCACTTCAGAGATAAGGGAGTTAATCTCATCAAAGAGAGGACCTTCTGAACTCAGGTTAGTTGTTTCTAAGTGTTATTTCTAAATTGCAGTCAAAACCTGTTTTGTATATAAATCTTGTTTAATGAGACCCTCTCCTGATACAAATTTTATCAGATAAACTATTGACCAGGGTCTCTTAAAAATGACTTAGACAAATGGATTCATTGCTTAGCTCATCCCCTCGGCAACTGAAAATTTCTGCCTCTTGCACACTTGTATATTTTCATCTTGAGGGCTCTGAATGTGTTCCCATTCCCACTCAGGAATTTCACCTTACATCTGGAAGGCTTTTCGTTTTTGTTAATTCGTTTTTCTGTTTGCCGTGCTTTTCTCTCTGCTTCTGCTTGAATTACCACCGGAACTTTCCTCCTTCTTCCTTTCTTCTGTGTTAAAAGGGGTTGTGGTTAGTTGATTTGTCTCCATGCTGTTGGTTTTATTCCTCAGTTTTTAATCATGGATGCTCTTATGAGTAATTCCTCTTTTTGCTACTTTATCTCCAGTTTGTTTGTCTGTGGCCTTTATCTTTTCATCACTCAAGGAGATCACCTGAAGGCAAAATCAAATGTATGTCTCCAATTTCTTGAGCACCCATTTTGCTAGGCACTGAAGAGAATACATGGATGAGACACCAGCCCTATCATTTAAAATCCAAGAGATTAGAACTACACAGCCATGTAGCAGTGCAGGGGGAGATAGAGTAAGGGCTACAAATCAAATAAAAACTAAATGATATGGCAGTCCAGCGAAGTAGGGGATAACTTCTGTTTCCTAGGTGTGGACCAGGAGAAATTTCTTTGGCTCTAAAGATAAATAAAATATGATTTCCCTTTTCTGAAAAGTTAAAATGAAAAACAGTGGAATATGGTGGGCTTGCTCGGCAAGTTGCCATGTGCTGACTGGTCTCTCAATCATACCCCAGCTCCTGTCTGGGGAAACTGTTCTACTCAGCACTGGTAATCACCCCTCACCCACTCAAGGCGAGGACTGGTGATGGCCCTCCACTGTGCTAGCCCTGGCATACTACACTCTCCCTTACTAGCTCCCTAAACTTTACCCTCACCTTTAAGGGTCCAATGATTCAACATTCCTCAGTAACTCAGCCTGAATGTGCTGTTTGCTATCAGGACAAAGCTGAAATAGGTACTTTCAAAGTGCCAGGCACTGCATATTTTCTGATTTAATCTTTAAAACAAAATTGTGGGGTAGGAATTACAATAACTGCTTTAAACATGAAAAATATTCATTTCTGAAATGTTGATTAACTCCGAAAGTGGCAGGGGACCAGGTAGCCTGATACTCCGTTTTCAGCTCTTTACCTAACCTCTTTAACTACAAAAAACATGACTTCAGCATATTTTTCTTATTTCCCTTTATCCCAGTGCTCAAGGTCTATTTATTAATTTTTCTTTCAAGCTTTTCTTCCCCTTTGTTATACACACTACGTATGTGCATTTGAGGGACTTCCCTGTCAACTTTTTTATGGATAGCCTGCGAAAATGAAAGCACAGAGAAGGCCATTTCTCATCCACCTCAGGCATGTAAGAGCAGTAAAAAAAATAATAAAGTTCAATTCTTGCAAGTGACAACCACAGATAATAGATACTATCAAACCAGGAATTTGAGAGTGGGTTGTAAATCAAAACAATACAATATACAATCAAACAGATAGGCAATAGGCGGGATCAGGGCTCTTTTCATCTCTATATGTACTCTCAGCAAAAACCTCTGGCTGTGCAGAATTTGAGCTCCTGGAAATGCCAGTTCTCATTGCCAAGCAAGGTTGGATACTGACATGTTATTTCACACACCAAGTGTCGAGCTGCCAGTGCGGTCTCTGTGGCAAAATCTACCAAACACTGAAGAAGACTGGGATGGAGGGGTGTACATTTTCAATAACAGTAAGAAAAAAAATAAGCCTCTGAAAATGGAAGCATTTACCAGAGCACAGATGTCTTTGACAGGAAAGGGGTTAAATGCTGCTTCATTATAATACTATGAGAGGCTGGATGGCACTTTTGTACCATGAAAATGATAGTGCCATTTAAAATCTATAAAGCCCTTTTATTCTGAAGGAGACACAGAGTGGAAAAACCACAGAAAGCATAGTGAGTTGTGCTTATTTGGTGCTGATTGCCCTAGATACAAGACAGATTATGGTCTGGAGACTATGACAGGATTATGTAGGGTATTTATCCTATTTTGGAATTGCGCTTTTCTGGTTCAGGAAGGATAGTAGCAATCAATGGTATGGAACAGATATTTATTTCACAGTATTTAGGCACATGAAATGTCATGTTGCTTTTGTTTTCCTAAATTAAATTAAACCTGGTCCTGAGTGCTCCCAGAGCCACTGTGGGATAGCCAGTAACTGTTATTATCAAGTTTTTCTTTTTCATCTTGGTTATTCTGGGTCCTAAGTGGCTTGTGCAATCCTGTGAACTTGAGCAAATGGACACACCATGCAGCTGCTACCATACTTATGACATACAACATCTCTATCACTCCAAAAAGTTTCCTGGTACAGATTTGCAAGGAATCTACTGTCTACATGTCTGGCCCCTGGCAACCATTGATCTGCTTTCTGCTACCATACATTAGTTCTGCCTGTGCTGGAATTTTACATGAATGGGAAGGATATAGGAGGTATTCTTTGGTCTTGCCTCTTTTGCTCAATAGCATGTTTCTTCACAGGCATCCAGGTTATTGTATCTGTAGCTTGTATCTGTGCATTTACCACAATTTCTTTACCCATTTACTTGTTGACAGGCATGTAGGGTGTTCCTATCGTTTCGCTCTCCTGAATAAAGCTGCCAGGAACATCTGAATACAAGCTTTTGTGTGGATGCATGTTCATTTCTATTCAGTACAAACCTAAGAGTAGAATTATTTGGTCATAGGGTAGATATGTTTAACTATATGAGACACTGATAACACTTTTCCAAAGTGAGTATACCATTTCACATTTCTATCAGTAATATTTAGGAATTGTAGTTGCTATATAGCCTAATCAAATCATGGTATTTGAAATCTTTTTTATTGTATCCATTAAATTGGTAAATAATGGTATCTCAATCTGCTTTTAATTAGCAATTCATTGATGATTAATGGCACTGAGCTTCTTTTCATTTACGTATCATTTACTTTCTGTGAAATTTGTTCAAACCTTGTGCCAATTTTTGTCTTCTTATTTTTGAGATATAGGCATTCTTTATAGATTCTGGATACAAATCTTTTGTCAGATATATGCATTACAATATATTCTTCTCATCAGTGGCTTGTATTTTCATTTTCTTAATGATGTCTTTCAAAGAGAAGTCTGTTTTGAAGTTTATTAATGAAGTCTAATTTATTATTATTTCTTTTCTTTTTTGTGCTTTTTGTGCTCTATCCAAGAAAATTTTGCCTAGACCAACTTTGCAAAGATCATCCCTTTTGTTTTAATCTTTGTACTATTAGAAATTGGCAGCATTTCATTTCCTCACATCTTTGTTCCAAATTTAATTGCCTGTTCACTTCCCAATTTTCTTGCCGTGAAATTACTAGTTTTCTACTCTATTTCCCCTTCTCTTTTCCCTTCTTCATTTCCTTTCTCTTTCACAATATTTGTTAAGTACTAAGTATAAATTTGAAAACAGATAGTAAAAACCCTTGCACTGCTGAGTAAAATATGACATCTTTTAAATACATAATGAGTACACACACACACACACACAAACACAAACACACACACACACACACACACACACACACGTCCGTACATAGACACACACATACACACTGATATTAAATCTCCAGGTGTCAGAAACAAAGAACTAAAAACTAATGTGATGCAGGTGTGACTGGAGAGTGGAGAGAAGGAGATATTGGTAACAGAAACTTATTATTTGTGGTTTTCGTGCATTGGTAAGCTAGGCAATGAGGCCTTAGATATATATATATATATATATCTACATACATATACTTATAGGCTCGGAGTTGGAGTTATGACTATTGTGAAATTCTGGGACCCTTGAAGAACTACAGTAATTTTGAAAGGTTGGACTTGAAAATAGCTATTCACTGTAACAGGGAGAAAGCAAAGATTATTGTTTGTCTAGGCTTGGGCCAGTGTAGGAAATGACCATTTAAAACTCAAGATCTATGCCTCATTCAGGTTTGTGTTTTGAACTTAACTACCTATGCAGTCTGGAAACCCCAACCCAAAAACTTAACATAAAAATTGGCCCCAGGAAGTGCCTACCCAAAACAACTACACACTAACTCTTGAAAGATGCTTCTAAAATGTAGGTCATACAATGTACTCAGTGAAAACAATAGCAAATGATAACAGTTATGTGCCTGTTATAAGAAAGCATGTGAGGAAATAATTCAAGTACATTAGAGTCAATGCACAGAATAACAGCAGAATTGGTGTCATATACTTGAGGTATTAGAATGACAATCTGAAAAAAAAATTATATTTAAGATGAAGAAGAGTTAAATAAAGTAATCAAAACCATCAAATACATATGAGATATTACATGATAAGAATAAGAAGGTTTGGAAAAATAAATAAAACTTTGAGAAGTAAAACAGTACCATCACTGAAGCTAAAAATTCAGTAGATGTGTTTACATCAGATAAACACATGGAATTAATGAATAAAAAATGGGTGTCTGAGAGAAAATCAATAATGCATCATGAGTGACAAAAATGGGGAAAAGAAAAGCAATGTTTAGAAGCAAAGGAGATAGAATGAGAAGGTCCAAAATACATCTAATAGAAACCTCCAAATGGAAACACTAGAGAGAATAGATCAATGGTAATATTCATAAGAGGTAATGGCTGCTAATTTTCCAAAATTAATAAAAGAACAGAATCTACAAATTCAAATGTAGAACAAAGCTGAAGAATAATAAATTAAAAAATTTAAAATCAGAGAAAAATACATCTGAAAGACAAAATAATTACATTGAAATAAAATTTCCCAGCAATAATAGAGGTCAAAAGATCTTAAATGCTCAGGGAAAATAACTGATAGTCTAGTTAGCTTGAACCGTATAAAATTGTGGATGTTAAAACTTTACCTACAAAATGGCAATTAGAAAAGGTTTAACCAAATAACAGATTTTATTCAAACAATTTCTTGTTCAATTGTGAAAGTAAAATAATGATATTTTCAGGAAGGACAAAATTTTTCACTGAAGGATCTTTGCAGAAAGAACACAGTTCAGAAAAAGGAAATTAAAGTCAGGACAGAGAAGGATGCAGAAGCAATTGAGCAAAGAAGGAATTTAACATGGATAGGCCAATATCTAACTAACCATTGGCTTTATTAAACAATCAAAAATAGTGACTAGGACTTCCGGAAAGATGGCGGTGTGAGCAGGGCGGCAGAAATCTCCTCCCAACACTATATTTATCTACGAAAACACAGCAAATACATCTATTCCTAGAAGAGAGACAAGAATACACAGGATACAGTCAATTAATATTTGATAAAGGAGCCTTGGCTATACATTGGGGAGATGACAGCCACTTCAGCAGCTGGTGTTGGAAAAACTGGACAACTACATGTAAGAGAATGAAACTGGACTACTGTCTAGCCCCATACACAAAGGTAAACTCAAGGTGGATCAAAGACCTGAATGTAAGTCATGAAACCATGAAACTCTTAGAAAAAAACATAGGCAAAAATCTCTTGGACATAAACATGAGCAACTTCTTCATGAACATATCTCCCCGGGCAAGGGAAACAAAAGCAAAAATGAAGAAGTGGGACTATATCAAGCTGAAAAGCTTCTGTACAGCAAAGGACACCATCAGTAGAACAAAAAGACATCCTACAGCATGGGAGAATATATTCATAAAAAACGTATCTCATAAAGGGTTGACATCCAAAATATATAAAGAACTCATTCACCTTAACAAACAAAAAGCAAATAATCCAATTAAGAAATGGGCAGAGGACATGAATAGACACCTCTCCAAAGAAGAAATTCAGATGGCCAACAGGCACATGAAAAGATGCTCCACATCGCTAATCATCAGAGAAATGCAGATTAAAAGCACAATGAGATATCACCTCACACCAGTGAGGATGGCCAACATCCAAAACACAAACAACAACAAATGTTGGTGAGGATGTGGAGAAAAGGGAACCCTTCTACACTGCTGGTGGCAATGCAAATTAGTTCAACCATTGTGGAAAGCAGTATGGAGGTTCCTCAAAAAACTCAAAATAGAAATACCATTTGACCCAGGAATTGCCCTCCTAGGAATTTACCCTAAGAATGCAGCAGCCCAATTTGAAAAGGACAGATGCACCCCTGTTTATTGCAGCACTATTTACAATAGCCAAGAAATGGAAGCAACCTAAGTGTCCATCAGTAGATGAATGGATAAAGAAGATGTGGTACATATACACAATGGAATATTATTCAGCCATAAGAAGAAAACAAATCCGACCATTTGCAACAACATGGATGGAGCTAGAGGGTATTATGCTCAGTGAAATAAGCCAAGCCGAAAAAGACAAGTATCAAATGATTTCACTCATATGTGGAGTATAAGAACAAAGAAAAAATACTGAAGGAACAAAACAGCAGCAGACTCACAGAACCCAAGAACGGACTAATAGTTACCAAAGGGAAAGGGACTGGGGAAAATGGGCGGGAAGGGAGGGATAAGAGGGAAAAAGGGGCATTACGATTAGCAGATGTAATGTTGGGGGGGCACGGGGAGGGCAGTACAACTCAGAGAAGACAAGTAGTGATTCTATAGCATCTCACTACGCTGATGGACAGTGACTGTAATGGGGTTGGTGGGGGGGACCTGATGAAGGGGTAGTTTAATAGCCGTAATATTGCACATGTAATTGTAGATTATTGATAATAAAATAAATTATATTAAAAAAAAAAGAATACACAGGAAAGCGCACAGCATGCAGTTATACCCGAGAGGACTCGGCACCCCGAGAGGCGGGTAAGATATGGAGCCGCGACCCGGCGGGACCCGAGCACTCCCCCACCCCAGCGCACTGGCGGGAGGAGAGGATTCAGAGCCGGGAGGGAGTGGAAGTACACCCCGCGAAGTACCAGCCCCGGTGATCTGCGCGGGGAGCGCTGACCCACATTGCGCAGTACAGCAGAGATTGGAGAGACAGAGGGGCAGGATCTGAGCGGGGAACGAGCCAGGGTGCTTGCAGCCGGCTCCCAGGAGGGGAAAAAAAAAAGCGAGCGCTTTCTTCAGCAGTCTTAAAGAGACAGGAGCCCAGTGGAGGAGCCGGATCACCCCAGCACACTCAGCCCAGCAGGCTGGGAGTCCGGGGGAGTTTCAGATGCCTTAGCTGGCGACTAAGGAAGCGTAGCCACACTTACACTTCTCACTGAGATCAACAGCCTCCCATTCGTTCCCACCCCTGCCAGAGCAATAAAGGGCCCTGCAGAGCAGCGCAGCCACAGCTGTGGAATAGTGGGGCAATAGCGCCACCTACAGCATTCCCACAGAATCTACGTCCGGTGGGCTTTTTTTTGTTTTGTTTTTGTTTTTTCTTTTCTTTCTTTTTTTCTTTTTTCTTTCTTCTTTTTTTTCTCTTTTTTTTCTTCTCTTTTTAACGTCTTAAAGAGCCCAGCTGACATACGTGGCAACTATCAGTGACCAATTACATAGCCATGAAAAGACAGAGGAATATGGTTCAGACCAAAATCAACCAGACAACCCCAGAGAGGGACTCTGAAGGGATGGAAATGCACAGACTTCCAGAAAAAGAATTCAGAATAAAAGTCATAACCATGCTGATGGACCTACAGAGAAATGTGCAAGAGCTGAGGGAGGAAGTGAGGGAACTGAGGAAAGACAATGCAGAAATCAGACAAGCGATCGACGGGCTTAACAGCAGAATGGATGAGATGCAAGAGACTGTTAATGGAATAGAAAACAGAGAACAGGAGTACAGAGCAGCTGAGGCAGAGAAAGATAAAAGGATTTCTGGGAATGAAAGAATATTAAGAGAACTGTGTGAGCAATCCAAACGGAACAATATTCGCATTATAGGAGTACCAGAGGAAGAAGAGAGAGAAAAAGGGATAGAAAGTGTCTCTGAAGAAATAATTGCTGAAAACTTTCCCTCGCTGGGGAAGGAAGTAGTCTCGCAGTCCACCAAAGCTCATAGATCTCCCAACACAAGAGACCCAAGGAAGACAACACCAAGACACATAATAATTAAGATGGCAAAGATCAAAGATAAAGACAGGGTATTAAAGGCAGCTAGAGAGAGAAAAAAGATCACCTACAAAGGAAAACCCATCAGACTGTCATCAGACTTCTCAACAGAAACCTTACAGGCCAGAAGAGAATGGCATGATATATTTAACGTTATGAAACAAAAGGGCCTCGAACCGAGAATATTGTATCCAGCACGATTATCATTTAAATATGATGGAGGGATTAAACAATTTCCACACAAACGAAAGTTGAGAGAGTTTGCCTCTCATAAACCACCACTACAGGATATCTTAAATGGACTGCTCTAGATGGAAGGACACCTAAGGCTAAAAAGATGTCACCAGAGAAAATAAAATCATAGCAAAGAAAGCAGACCATCAAAATACTAACTAAAGGCAAAGAATAAAACACTTATTATAGAAAGAATGGAGGAGGAGGAGTAAGAAGGGAGAGAAAGAAAGAAACATCAGACTGTGTTTACAATAATTTAACAAGAAAGTTAAGTTAGATTGTTAGATAGTAAAGAAGCAACCCTTGAACGCTTGATAACCACGAATCTAAAGCCAGCAATGGCAATAAGTACATATCTATCAATAATCACCCTAAATGTAAATGGACTCAATGCACCAATCAAAAGACACAGAGTAACAGAATAGATAAAACAGCAAGACTGATCTATATGCTGCTTACAAGAGACTCACCTCAAACCCAAAGATATACACAGACTAAAAGTGAAGGGATGGAAAAAGATATTTCAGGCAAACAATAAGGAGAAAAAAGCAGGTGTTGCAGTACTTGTATCAGACAAAATAGACTTCAAAATGAAGAAAGTAGCAAGAGATAAAGAAGGACATTACATAACAATAAAGGGGTCAGTCCAACAAGAAGATATAACCATTATAAATATATATGCACCCAACACAGGAGCGCCAGCATATGTGAGACAAATACTAAAAGAATTAAAGGAGGAAATAGACAGCAATGCATTCATCTTAGGAGACTTCAACACACCACTCACTCCAGAGGACAGAACAACCAGACAGAAAATAAGTAAAGACACAGAGGCACTGAACAACACACTAGAACAGATGGACCTAACAGACATCTACAGAACTCTACACCCAAAAGCAACAGGATACACATTCTTCTCAAGTGCACATGGAACATTTTCCAGAATAGACCACATACTAGGCCACAAAAAGAACCTCAGTAAATTCAAAAATACTGAAATTCTACCAACCAACTTCTCAGATCACCAAGGTATAAAACTAGAAATAAATTTTAGAAAGAAATCAAAAAGGCTCACAAATACATGGAGACTTAACAACATTCTCCGAATTAATCAATGGGTTAACGACCAAATCAAAACAGAAATCAAAGAATATATGGAGACTAATGACAACAACAACACAAAGCCACAACTTCTGTGGGATGCAGCAAAGGCAGTTCTAAGAGGAAAGTATATTGCAATCCAGGCCTATATAAAGAAAGAAGAATATTCCCAAATGAATAGTCTAAAGACACAATTACTGAAATTGGAAAAAGAAGAACAAATGAGGCCCAAAGTCACCAGAAGGAGGGACATAATAAAGATTAGAAGAAGAAATAAATAAAATTGAGAAGAAGAAACAGTAGAAAAATCAATAAAACCAAGAGCTGGCTCTTTGAAAAAATAAACAAGAGTAGATAAGCTAGCAGACTCATTGAAAAGGAAAAAGAGAATCTACACACATAAACACAATCAGAAATGAGAAAGGAAAATCACGACGGACCCCACAGAAATACAAAGAATCATAAGAGAATATTATGAGAATCTATATGCTAACAAGCTGGAAAACATAGAAGAAATGGACAACTTCTTAGAAAAATACAACCTTCCAAGACTGACCAAGCAAGAAACAGAAAAACTAAACAGACCAATCACCAGTGACGAACTCGAATTGGTAATCAAAAAACTACCCAAGAACAAAACCCCTGGGCCTGATGGATTCACCTCTGAATTCTACCAGACATATAGAGAAGAAATAACACCGATTCTCCTTAAAGTTTTCCAAAAAATAGAAGAGGAGGGAATACTTCCAAACTCATTCTATGAAGCCAGTATCACTCTAATACCAAAAACGGGCAAAGACCTCAACAGAAAAGAAAATTACAGACCAATATCCCTGATGAACGTGGATGCAAAAATACTCAACAAAATATTAGCAAACCAAATTCAAAAATACATCAAGAGGATCATACACCATGATCAAGTGGGATTCATCCCAGGATGCAAGGATGGTACAACATTCGAAAATCCATCAACATCATCCACCACATCAACAAAAAGAAGAACAAAAACCACATGATCATCTCCATAGATGCTGAAAAGTCGTTTGACAAAATTCATCATCCATTCCTGATTAAAACTCTCAACAAAATGGGTATAGACGGCAAATACCTCAACATCATAAAGGCTATATATGACAAACCCACAGCTAACATCATCCTTAACGGCGAGACGCTGAAAGCTTTTCATCTAAGATCGGGAACAAGACAAGGATGCCCACTCTCTCCACTGTTATTCAACATAGTACTGGAGGTCCTAGCCACAGCAATCAGACAAAACAAAGACATACAAGGCATCCAGATTGGTAAGAAGAAGTCAAATTGTCACTATTTGCAGATGACATGATACTGTACATAAAAAACCCTAAAGATTCCATTCCAAAACTACTAGAACTAATATCTGAATTCAGCAAAGTTGCAGGATACAAAATTAACACACAGAAATCTGTTGCTTTCTATACACTAATGATGAACTAACAGAAAGAGAAATCAGAAAAACAATTCCATTCACAATTGCATCAAAAGAATAAAATACCTAGGAATAAACCTAACAAAGGAAGTGAAAGACCTGTACTCTGAAAACTACAAGACACTCCTAAGAGAAATTAAAGGGGACACTAACAAATGGAAATTCATCCCATGCTCTTGGCTAGGAAGAATAAATATTGTCAAAATGGCTATGCTACCTAAAGCAATCTACAGATTCAATGCAATCCCTATCAAACTACCAACAGCTTTCTTCAATGAACTGGAACAAATAATTCTAAAATTCATATGGAACCACAAAGACCCCGAATAGCCAAAGCAATCCTGAGAAGGAGGAATAAAACAAGGGGAATTACGCTCCCTGACTTCAAGCTCTACTACAAAGCCACAGTAATCAAGACAATTTGGTATTGGCACAAAAACAGACCACAGACCAGTGGAACAGAATAGAAAATCCAAACATTAACCCAAACATATACAGTCAATTAATATTTGATAAACGTGCCTTGGATATACAATGGGGAGATGACAGCCTCTTCAGCAGCTGGTGTTGGAAAAACTGGACAGCTACATGTAAGAGAATGAAACTGGACTACTGTCTAGCCCCATACACAAAGGTAAACTCAAGGTGGATCAAAGACCTGAATGTAAGTCATGAAACCATAAAACTCTTAGAAAAACATAGGCAAAAATCTCTTGGACATAAACATGAGTGACTTCTTCATGAACATATCTCCCCAGGCAAGGGAAACAAAAGCAAAAATGAAGAAGTGGGACTATATCAAGCTGAAAAGTTTCTGTACAGCAAAGGACACCATCAGTAGAACAAAAAGACATCCTACAGTATGGGAGAATATATTCATAAAAAACGTATCTGATAAAGGGTTGACATCCAAAATATATAAGAACTCATGCACCTTAACAAACAGAAAGCAAATAATCCAATTAAGAAATGGGCAGAGGACATGAATAGACACTTCTCCAAAGAAGAAATTCAGATGGCCAACAGGCACATGAAAAGATGCTCCACATCACTAATCATCAGAGAAATGCAGATTAAAACCACAATGAGATATCACCTCACACCAGTGAGGATGGCCAACATCAAAACACAAACAACAACAAATGTTGGCGAGGATGTGGAGAAAAGGAACCCTCCTACACTGCTGGTGGGACTGCAAATTAGTTCAACCATTGTGGAAAGCAGTATGGAGGTTCCTCAAAAAACTCAAAATAGAAATACCATTTGACCCAGGAATTCCACTCTAGGAATTTACCCTAAGAATGCAGCAGCCCAATTTGAAAAGGACAGATGCACCCCTATGTTTATTGCAGCACTATTACAATAGCCAAGAAATGGAAGCAACCTAAGTGTCCATCAGTAGATGAATGGATAAAGAAGAGGTGGTACATATACACAATGGAATATTATTCAGCCATAAGAAGAAAACAAATCCTACCATTTGCAACAACATGGATGGAGCTAGAGGGTATTATGCTCAGTGAAATAAGCCAAGCCGAAAAAGACAAGTATCAAATGATTTCACTCATATGTGGAGTATAAGAACAAAGAAAATATACTGAAGGAACAAAACAGCAGCAGACTCACAGAACCCAAGAACGGACTAATAGTTACCAAAGGGAAAGGGACTGGGGAAAATGGGTGGGAAAGGAGGGATAAGAGGGAAAAAGGGGCATTACGATTAGCAGATATAATGTTGGGGGGGCACAGGGAGGGCAGTACAACTCAGAGAAGACAAGTAGTGATTCTATAGTATCTCACTACGCTGATGGACAGTGACTGTAATGGGGTTGGTGGGGGGACCTGATGAAGGGGTAGTTTAATAACCGTAATATTGCACATGTAATTGTAGATTAATGATAATAAAATAAATTATATTTAAAAATAGTGACTAATTGGATTTCATAAAACCAAGGGAAACTAAAATACTAAACAATTACATTAAATTAGAAGAGAAGAAATTGCGTTACAAATTTTCTAATAACCATACCTAGTTCAGAAGAAAGATAAAGATAGTGGTTTCCTTTATATTTTTTCAAACATGAGGGAGTGTTATGAAGTTAATGGTAATCCTAAAAGAATGTGTAAGTCAAATGTATAACACCTAAATGAATAAAGGAGAAAAAAACAAAAAACTGGATCAGTACATCAGTAGGAGAAAAGAGAATAAAAAATG